>RQPE01000010.1:0-600000 GCA_008271525.1 Sarocladium brachiariae | reverse complement strand
CCCACCAAGCAGGGATGGATTTCCTTTCTACTGCGACGACCTATTACTTCTATTTTCCTCACCTTTACATGCATCTTTTCGTTACCGTGACATCTTAGCCAATGGAACTGATCTGGCAGCTGGCCGCGCACACGGGTCGCGCAATCTCATGAGGCGTCATGCTTGTCTGGCCACCGCAGGCCAGCCCAGGCCCTCTTGGAAGGGGGCTGTTTGTCTGGATGAGCCGGTAGGCAGAGAGTACAAAGAGTCGACAGGCTGCCGATCTCCCATTTGCACTGCTCTTGAAACGGTTCTGCAGCGAAATCGAATACAGCACGGCAGCAGAGTCTCTCTTCTGTCTCTTCCTCTCTCTCTCTCTATTTCCTATCCTGTCTTTCATTTGTGTTTTGCCTGTTTGTCGTTGAGCATTCTCTCTTTCTTCAGCTCTCTACTGTCGGTGGTCTTTCTTTGTTCTTCGTCTCTCCCCTCTCTTCTCTTTATTCGAAAAGAGGCAACAAAGAGACAAAACCTGGTTGTTTTTTTTAATCGCGTTGCGTGAGCTCTGAGCACCCGTCTCTCTCTTTCTCTCCTTTGGCAGGGCAGATCCGGCGTTTGCCTCATCTGGGCTCGAGCTTTGCAGATTCACTTCATACTGTCACCTCGTTTTCGACAAAATTAGGACCTCGCTTCACTTTCACTTTCTTTTGCTCATCTGGGGAAAAGCATAGTCTTCTTCTTTTTTCCCCCTCTTCGTGTCTGTATTTTCTTTTCCAGAGCCACTCATTTCTCCATTCCTCCACTTCTGAAGCCCTTCACGCATTCACTTTACTGCCCGCCATTGAGGTTTGCCTGAGCGTTTGTTCCTGCATAGTCGGCATCAGCATCCTGAGTCTTCGAACCTCGAAGAAACACAACTCAAGATCGATACAGTACGAAAAAGTTCGAAAAATATCTTGAGCTATGCGGTACAATCTTCACCTGACCGCAGCTGCGTACCTCCTTGCTGCCTCCTCTGTGCAGGCTGGACCTCTGAGATGGAAGCGCGCCTTGTCAGTCAATCCAAACCATGACGTGAAGACGAGAGAAGTGACTGACCCTGCTTACAGCTGGGAGAGAGATGAAGTGAGCACTCCCGGAGAGTTGCCTACCTTACCTCCTCCTACAACACTCCCTTCTACCGCTCCAGCTTCTCCCGCGTCAACTCCTTCGACAACCACTATTCTCAACTCTACTCCATCAACGACTACAATCGAGCAAGACCCCACCACTACGCCCGCGGTGGCTGATCATGGACCTGGGTACGTTCTCCATCAGGTGTTCTCCAAGGCCTATACTGACAAGGACGGGAACAGGAGCGATGAAATTGGCTTCGACCCTGATGCTACTCCTCGTCCTATCTTCAGCACCCTCACTGAAGACATTCCAAATGGCCTTCGGGATCCGTTGAGCTCGACTGACACGCTTTTGGGGGGACCAACACCCATCACGACAACCGGTGTATTCACGATCCCGGCCCCTAACCAGTCCTCATTGGAGATGCAGCCGATTCCTGACAGCATGGTTCCAACGCCCGAGCCAAGTACAGAGTCGTTGTTGTCATCGTCATCGTCATCGTCGTCGTTTTCGACGCCCCCTCCGAGCTCAATGCTGACCAGCTCTAAAGCACTCACTGAGACTCCAGGCAGTTCTTTCGAGACGCCCACATCAGTCGAGCCTGTGCAGCCGAGCTCGCTCACCTCTGTTCCTCCTTTCCAGCCAACGCCGACCAGCATCATCACGACCACCATCACCCCAGAAGATCCTACCCAGACTCCCGTTCCAGGACGTAACAGTACTTTGCCGGGGGCTGGCTCTCCGAATGGTGCTCCATCTGAGGTGCAACCCGAGGAGCCAACTCTCACAGCCACCTCCACATCGGCGGCGAGCGACACTCTTGAGACCCCGCCTGCGAGTACTCCTCCTGTTCAGCAGTCTCCAGAGAAGCCGTCCACTTACCTCGCGCCGTCTATCCCAAGCACGAGTGTGGTTCAAAACCCAGCTGCTCCATCAGAAGATGCCCCAGCTCCCCAGCCGACTCAACAGCCTCCGCAGAGCCCCATTGAATCTTCCAGCTCGACAAGCCAGACACTGGATCTAACCTCTAATGTCTTGACTCAGACCATTGGTGCCCCTTCCCCTGATGTCACCCAGGACACGACAGTCGAGCCCGAGATCTCGTCCACGACAGAGATCCCGGAGCCAACGACCACCACGACCCTCAAGCAATCGCAGACACTCACCATCACCCAGTCTCCCACCTCGGACATCAACCCGGCCATCCCCACGGCCGAGATCCAAACCACCACCATGTCTGTGTCTCCCGAGCGCTGGGAAGCCAACCTCGCCACCGCCAAGGAGATCAACAAGATCTACGACTCTCTGTCACCGGACATGGCCTGCGCCGAGGGGCAAGTCGCCTGCATCTCCGGCAAGCTCGCGCAGTGCGCTTTCGGGACGTTCGACATCCAGTCCTGCAAGCAGGACATGAAGTGCTTCGCCCTGCCCTCGGAGACCATCGATGGTGTGACCGTGGGATGCTTCAGCACCAAGTACGCCGAGGGTGTTTTGCGCGGCGAGATAGTCCCTGGTTCCTCATCCACAAGCACCACCAAGGTTGTGGCACAGCCCACGAAGCAGCCCCAACCTGAGACCCCCGAGCAGGACCCAGAGCAGTCCGATGTCGTCGAACCAACTACATCAAGAACCACCACGTCCGTTGTCATCGCCGAACCGACAAAAGCTCCTGCTCCTGCTCCTCCAGTGAACACCTACTTCGGCACTGAACCCATGTTCACTGAGATCGTTCCCATCACCGGTAACCCAGGCTCCCAGGCTCCTCCTGCTCAACCTACAGGCTCCAACTCTGACAGCGGTGGCGACGACACCGACGACAAGCCTCCTGTCCCCGAAGCCGAGAACGGCGAGGACGATGGTAACCGCACCACGCAGGTAGTCAATGGAACTCCAACCGTCTCCGTAACTGTGACCGTGACGGTCGCTTCCGTCACTGTCACGAAAGCTGGCGTCACGACCACCATCACGCAGAAGGAGACCGAGACGGTTACCGTCGGCAGTAGTGGTGATCGAGTCGACACCGTCAGTATCCGGAATTAAGATGAAGAAGTCCCCCCCCGGCGTTCACTTTTATCCCTTGTTGCCACCAAAGTAAATTTTGTTGTTTTCTATCTTTTGTCCCCAAACTACTCAATCATGACTCTATTTTCTTTCTTTCTTTTGCAACATAGCAAAACAAAAACAAAAACGCGCAAAGAAGCGCAAAACGCAGATCTGGTTGTAATAGAGGAATTTGTGGAAAAAGGGCGCTTATCGGAGTATGGTTCCTAATAAATACAGAAAAGTCATTAATACGAAACATCAGAAACTCTGTAAAAGGGAACTGATTCCTCTCACATCCTTCTCTTCGGTCTATCGTACATTACCATTGCAAATACCACTCTCCGCATGTCTTTCGAAAGACTATACACCAGGGCCCATCGTTTCGGCTGGTCACGACACTCTTTGCATTTCCAGGGACTGAGCACAAAGAGAACCGGTCAAGTAAACGGAGGTGAAGATGCTCATTTTGCACCGAGATCTTTTTTGTGTTTTCCGCGTAAGCGGCGCTGTCTAGTAAACCAAACCCATGCTGAATCTGAGACGCTTGAACCTCCCCGATGACAGACCTTCATGTACTTCTGTGTCCATAATGATACCGGCGTGATCACGACCCAAAAAACCACCATAACGATATACAGGGCAAAGACTTGCTATAATACAAAAGTCAATGGGCCACCAGGGCCAGCCTCCGCGTTTCCGCTACGCTATGATCTTCAACCAAAACAGAATGATGCATCCCAATGACCCTCAAAACGCCGACAATAGGCTGAACAGGCGCAAGAACAACAAGATGTGTAGGTATATATACAAGCGCTCAAGGTGTTGGGGGACCGAGGATCCTTTTCGATTTTCTCTTTGTCGCCCGAAACGGCGGCCCAGATGGCATGCGGAGCTATCGGTGCTGCTTGAGCGAGCCCTGATCCTCTGTCGATTCGTCATCCACACCGCCATCTTGTAGGTCATCGGCATCCTTCTCCTCATCCAGAAAGGGGTCGCCCATCAAAGGTCCGACCTCCAGGCGCTTGGCTGAGGGTTCAGCTCCGCTATCGTACTCGTCCGAGCCGAACTGTTCCTGCCAGAGGCGTCGCAAGACTTGATATATGAAACGGTACTGCAACTCGCCTTGAACCATGCCGCGCCGCTGCTGGCGGAGCAAGTCAACTGTGTCATGCACGAGATCTGCTTCCATGGCCTCGTCAGGGTTGGAGGTGGGAGCGCGCAGTGTCCCAAGGTCGAGCTCGCGCATCAGATGCTCCAGGCTGATGAATGTTCCCGTCCGACCAACACCTGCACTGCAGTGAATGATCCGGGGGTTCGCATGATCGACATTCAGGTCGCGGGAGAGGCGCATCATCTCAAAGAAGCTGTCGAGATCTTCGTTCTCCGGGAGACCAAAATCGGGCCATTTTTTATAGAGAAGATGCCAGATGACTCGAGGTTGCTCTTCGCCCTTGACGTGCAGCATGAGTTTACGCTTCTCGATGGCACCGCCAGCAAGGACTTCACAGGAGTCGTAGACAAGTCGAGCTAACCAGTCGTCTTCCCAAACATTGTCCTCGTTTAAGATCCACTCCTTTTGCTCATCGTCGATTGGGAAGTACTGATGACACTTGAGCATGCCGTTCTCCACCATGCTGGTCAGCTGAATGATGACAGCAGGAGACTGAGTCTGTTCCGCAATCATCCTCCAGACGTAATCAAAGGACGGCTCTGTCGGCCCTTGCATGGCAATGTAGCGCAACGGCTCCTGAGATGGGTCGGATACAGAAGGAAGCTCGATCGCAGAGGCGTTGACGTAGTCGAACTGGTCTTCAGGGACCCGCAGCCTGACCCGGTTATGGTTCCATGGTTTAATATTGCTGTAGCGATCCATGGGCCCTCTGGATCTGTCAGTTTGCTTATACTGACCCCATCGATTTTCCTCGCCGTCCTCCTTGCGCACTCCTGCCAGGACACGCGACCGCTCGTTCCAAGTGAGTGAGTGATACTGGTTATCGATTTCTGTATTGATCAGTTAGTCTTCTGTCGCAAGAACAAGGCCTGTAGACTCCCATTCTCGGGAAGAGCACAGACGAGCAAAGACGTACCCTGCTCCGAAAACGATAGAAACCCCGGTATCCTGGGCGCATCCGTATCCTTCATCTGGTCGTCCTGGTCCGTGGATATCCTATGACCCCGGAGCGAAGCGGTGCCATCTTGGCCGACGACAGCTGGTGGCGGAGGGCTGGACGACAACTCTGCAGGAGGACTGCCCCTTGCTCGCTTCCTGTAGCCTCGTAGCCCTAAGCTTCTGAAGGGCGATTTTCTTGTGGATTTTGCGACCGGGTGCTTGGTTTTCGTGGTCGGAGAAGGGGGAGTGGACGAGGATGAAGATGTTGTGGCGGTGGTCGGTGCGGCGGCGACGGCAGCAGTTCCCTTCTCGCTTCTAGTCGAGTCGGTGGTTTCTGAGGATACTCTAGGAACTGATGTTTCGATAGTGGGAGGTTTCGGCTTCTGCTTGCGACGAAACTTGGACATCTTGTCCATGGGGCGGATACACGGCGAATCGACGGACGGCGACACGACGGCGAAGGGAATCTCGGCGATTGTGCTGTATGTTGGGATGGGTGGTATGGTATGTACGAAGCGATCGTCAGTCCCAGGGAAATTACTCGGTCGAGGGGGTCCGCGCAAGCTGATGACACCCAGGCGAGGGACACCGGGGGGTTGAAGAAGAGTCTAAGAAGTCCAAATGGCAGAAGCTTCATTCAAATACAATAGCAAAGCTGAATCATGGCAGGCGCAAGGAAACCACGCGATAAAGGGGAAAGAGGATCGCGGAAGAAGGTGAAAGCTGATTAATGCGTTAATGCGAAAGAAAAGAGGCCACCAGGAGGAGATGAAGGTGGCGGCAGGAGGCTGAAGCCGCGACTAGTTTGCGACACACGCACGCACGCGCGTACCAGTCAGCCGGTCTCGTTCAGTTCGTATACAATAGTACATACTACACACTTTGTGATTTAATAGACTAGTTACTTTGCACGCTAGGTGCTTGGTACTAGGTGCTAGGCATGTTACTTAATATAGGAGCAGAGGAAAAACTGGTTGACAGTTCTGGTGGCGCGGTGGCGGGCATCCGCGGGATGAGGTAGCGAACCCAAGCCGGTGTGGGTTAGGGAGGGGTTAGGGTTAATCATGGGCATCCAGGGCTGGATGTGGTGGTTCAAGTGGAAGCAAAGGCTGTTTACACACAAAGTCGTTTCGAGCAGCCTGAGAGCCGCTATGTAACTAAAGAATTGCCAGGTTTTCTACATATATATGCGAAGGTAGGACGACATGCCTGGCAGACCGAGGAGCTAGCCCTTGGATGCAACGAGTGAGATGCTCCCGCACGGATACATACCTGTAGAGGTGGGATCGGAAGCTGATCCGAGTATAAGTACTTCATTTCGTGCCAGCCTCCTTACCGCCCCAAGAGCACCCGGCTCCAGGGAATTGGACCCGATGGTGCATTAGTAGATGATATAGATCTTGCTTTATCGACTTAAAGGCGAAAACAAGCAACATTATGCTAACATGTCTGCCGGCCTCTAGAGCTTATTTATATCCTTTATCCTAGGTCTCCTATCCTTGCCAAGCCGCTCAATGGCAATGACAGTAACAGGGTAAAGAAAGGAACAGATATAGTTCGTCTTTATGATGCGGCAATGACTCATTGTTTGTCTAAAGAGAGAAAGGATTCTATTGCTAGATAGCCTTCGGGAATACACAGCATTGCTCCGTAAAAGTCCTGGCGTGTAAACTCCCAATTCTTTTTACAGCTATCCTCATACGACAATACGCGGGGATCCATCTCATAGGTTTCCACGGCAGAATTGGATGACGCAGACCCAGTTAACCCTCTTGCTCAGGCCAGTGATGACAGGCTTGTAGACAGTGTAGCTGTTCCCAGAAAATTCCTCGTCCATTGGTTCCATCTCGTCGTAAGGGATGCCGACGTTGTTGATGTCTGTGTCATCGGGGGCACAGGCGATGCCAACCTCGGTCTTTTCTTCGAGGGCGTCATACTCAGGCTGGCTATGAACAGTGGTGATGGTACCGTGCCTGGTGTGGTCATCGTAGTCGGCCCACGTGTTGTTGCTGTATTTGACGATCATATTACCCTCGCGCATCCCTTTGATGTCATTACAGATAAAGCAGCTGACACCGTCCTATACCATGTTGGCATAGTGAGCATTTGCGGCACTTGATAGGGCTACGCCCACCACGAGAAGGTGCTTCTTCTAGGACAGCATCATTGACACGGCTGTCAGGTACGATCAGGAGATAAATGTCGGGTAGGAACTTGACGCCAGGTGCAAGATGAACGTGAATGATGGGCTTGGAAGTTATAGAAGGCATCGATGAACACGGTTGCTCTTGTGGTAGTTTGCCTCTGGAGAGGGAGGAAGAGCCCATTCTTATAGCTTTTGGGCCTTTTTGCTCTCTCTCCAAACTTAGTGAAGTGAACGTATCGCAGAGTTGGGGCTCTTCCATGAATGCCTGTGAAGTGAGTGCTGATTTTCGATTGCTTGAAGGTATCAAGCTTCCGTTTCGGCCAGGTATATGCTGTTGGTTGGAGTCCAAAGCAAGACCCGGATAAGTCGGCGTAATCGCCATACAAAAGTTCTGTGTGGCTACTTTGTACGGCAAGGGGAACGTTGCGCCGCCCGATGACCTACGAGTAGATACAGGCATAGGCACTCCTACCTAAGGTACTTATGTCGCGGTAGAATATGGGGAGCTATAGCTGCTACAGTTAGCAGTGGATTCACTTTTGGCTGCGACAACTTAGTATATGTAGTAGCGACGACTTTTACAACTCCCTATTGCGGTAGATAAGGTTCATATAAGTAGGCGGGGGCTGCGATTGGTCCGCAGCCAAACAACCAACAGGAGTCTTGTTCCATTTCCACCAAATTGCGGCCTCGCCGAGATCCAAATTAGCCGAAGCCGCTTCATTCATAGAGGTGATCAAGCAGGAAGGAATTCAACTTGAGGAGGGGGTCATTATTTTGTGAGGATACGATAGCAACCGTGGCTTGCGCCTCTTGAGAAGATCCTGATGAACCTACGCTGATCTTTTTCTTCTTGCATCACTAAACGATATGTCAAGTCATGATTCAATGGTGAAGTTTTGTGCCGATTTACCGAGACGTGGTCTGGATTCGACCTGACCATCTTTCTTCGGACGACAACCAACAGCAGGAAAGCAGTCCGAATGCTGTCGGCCGGTCTTCCGAGATGGCACTCCATCGCGGCCACGACAATAGAGCAGCGGCACGTTCACGAGGACTTCGCCCTGCTGCTTTCATATCAAAAGTGCCTCTATGCACTCTCGGCGGCCTACTGTGGTCTCACTAGGAGCTAATCATCTGCACTCTGCAGCGTGTTCCACGATTGCAAGCGTGGATCGAACACTCGTTTGCCTTCGCTATTCATTGGCACACTCCATACGGTAGACTCGTCAAAAAGGACCTTCCCCTGTGCCTCTTCTTTCCCCCCTTCTGTTTCCTTCTGGAGCTGTTTTGTAGGCATCATAGTCTTATTGGGCGTTGCCATTGGATTATCAGTTCCTGTTCATACAGGTCCGGGGTATTTTCTTCATCTTTCCGAGTCGTCATGCGTAGATCTTCTTCGGTCATTAGGGACATTAGATCCAAGGGGCTCAAGGTGACTTAACAAGGGCAGCGGGAGCCTGGTAGAAGACAAGCTGCGGCAAAGATAGAAAGGCAAACGAAACCTTCATCCTCCAGTTTCTCAAGCTCCAGGTCTTTATACTCTGGTACAGCTACAGACTAAGCTTCGTATGTGCAGGTATCCACGTCGCCTGGATACCCTTTAACTTGACTTGCTGTCACTTGATAGTGCGCCTCTACCCTCTCATCTCTTTGCCAGAAAGCAGAGGAGTGCGGGCAGAAGGATGACGCATTGTCGCAGGGAAAAGTAATTCTAAAGCTCACCAAGCTAACCGCAGCCTCCACGTCCGTCTCTCAAACTTGAACTTATCGGCGGGGGGTTGCCGAGGCAAAGGACGCCAGCCCAAAGACTTGACTCAACCTGCTTTTTCACAATCGATTGCAGAAGACGTTGCCAACAAAATCGGGAGAAAGCTCGTCCTAACAGGATTCAGCCTTCGACTAACAGGAGGATCAGTCCGTCCGCGGCTCACGTTTTGCTTCCCCAAACCCCGCTCCTGAGCGGCAGCCAGGAAGGCCAGAGCCGAGCAGATGCCGCTTTTTCTTTGAAACAAGGACAAGAAAGGAAGAGTGTTAGTCGTTGTAGTAGGTGTTCTATGGAGGGATCAGCGGCGGTGGCGCAGACTATCAGGAGAGGCCCCGCGAGACGCTCGACTTGGATGAACTAGGGTGACGAGGTCGCAAACACAACAATGAATGAATCTCCTACGCAACCTCGAACGGCTCAACATGAGAAGTAGTCGTTTGCTTGACTGTGCGGCTCTTTTCAGGTAAACTCTAACATTCAAACCTGTTGCCAGTATGTTCTCTATGCCAGAGTCAGTAACGAAGTTTTACCATAGATCAGGTAGCGTCGTCCACGCACCTTGCCCGGCAAACCTATCCCCCTCCCCTTGATCCAATGAACTCTTCTCTCGTCACTTCATCTTAGCTTATATGCGCACGAGTCAACCCCACAGCTTGGCTTGATTCCCTTTGCGGGTCTGAACTCTGAACAAGAGGAAAACCCCACGCGCGTGATGTCTTCGCGCGTCAGTGAGTTCGAGTCAAAATCCCTCCCTCCCCAGAGAGCAAGCCACTTACAAGGTAAGGTTTTTTTTACCCCAGCTAAGTTTGCCGAAGAATTGCTGAGCATAATCGACGGCGCGATGCAAAAATTACCAGATTGGGTTCATTAAGCTCCTTCGGGTAACCACGACGTCCCTAGATCCAACGATCGTCATCTGGGGGCGGCTTGGCGGCGCGGGGAGTTCGAGTTCCCACCAGCCTCCAGGTACCCCGCGTGAAGATCAGTCTAGATCCCCCCCACACTGGAGGCCGCTAGATTGGGGATAGAGAGACGCTTATTCCCAATGAGTTGACGAGATGATGCTGCTGTGGACACACGGGCTGAGGCAGGCAAGCAGGTAGGAATATGGACCACAGTGAGGGGATGGGATGGGAGTGAAGAGGAGTATTAAAGCCTGGTTCAGACGCCAGTTGTTGAGTTTGATTCTTCCTACGTCCTCACTTCTGTTCCCTCCTCTTTATACGACCTCTTTCATTCAACAATGACTGCAGAGAGGGATATCATGGCGGCCGAAGGTGGAACATCACCTGTAGATGTGAGAGCGAGTATAAACGACGATGGCTCAGCTCAGGATGCTCGAAGAAGTGCTGCGTCTTCTGATGATCAAGTTCGGGATAAACAGCCGCCCACTCCAGCTTTGACGAAGAGAACCAAGCTCAAGCGGCATTGTGTTCGTAGAAAGTGGTGGTATCTCGTGGGATCGGTGATCCTACTCGCCATCCTGCTCCCAGTAATGTATGCTTTCGGTCCTCTGTCGTTAGGTTTCGGCTCGGCTTCGCGCAATGATAGTTAACGAGGAAGCCAGGTTCATGGTCATTATCCCTGCACTGATCCGCCTGATTCTTTCAAAACAAGACCTGGCCATCTCTCGGGGCGCTCTGCAGGTGGTCTCACCGACACAGCTCAACTTGAGCATTTCCACATCGTTGAACACCCCGTTGCCAGCGAGGCTCGATCCTGCAGATCTCTCTCTGTACAACAAGGGCGTCGAACCTTTCTCACCGTTCCTCATGCTCCAGCTGCCGGGCATGCACGTCAGCGGCGAGACTGCCGTGAACGTACCCATGCAGACCTTGACGATCCTCAACGAGACCGAGCTGTTGGCATGGTTCAACCCCTTCTTCGACAACTCCGAAGTGGCACTGTCGCTTCGGGGAGAGCCGAAGCTGCATCTGGGTGCGCTCACGTACTCGAGCGCGCTTGATAAGACCGTCCATTCGCCCGGCCTGAATTACCTGGACGGGATGACACTGTTGGATCTCAACATCAAGTTCCAGTCCAATGACTCCAGCGACTCGGATGAGCCCAGTTACAACGTAAACGGAAGTCTCAACATCCCCAACGCTGGAGTGATCAAACTCGGGATGGGCAACTTGACGTTCAACGTGTGGGCGGGAGACGTACGACTCGGCCTGATCAATTCATATGATGTCCAGCTCAGCCCTGGTGACAACGCCTTATCGTTCGAGGGCAACCTGTTCTTCGATCAAGTCGTGCCCAACCTTGCCGCCATCCTCGACAGCCAGAAGGAAGCTCTGAGCACCGGCAACGTCGAGCTCTTCGTGTCAGGCAACGCCACCACCGTCGACGGCGTGCACATCCCGTACGTGGAGACAGTTCTGAATAGCAAGCGCATTCGCATCACCGTCCCTGTCATCTCGCTTCTGGCCGATGTCCTTGGCGGCATACTCGGTGCGGACCAGGGCTCCTTGATGGACATCGTCGGCTCAGCCTGGGGGAACTCCACGCTGTTCGAGAATCTGCTCGACAATTGGAAGGAAAAGGACTGGGAGAACGAGGGGGAAGCGGGGGCAACCTTGATGACGCGACGATTGGTGAAGAAGCGATCTTGGATGCTGAGTCTTCTCAAGCTGGGGTTGAGAGCCAGGCGAAGCTGAACGGGGTTCCGAGTGCAAGAGGAGTGGGACTTTTATTTCGAATGTTTTGGAGCAATGATGTGATTTATAAGCCTCTAGATTCCCTCTGCATATAATGGTTATGCTTGATTTCTTGCTAGGTAAACAAAGCCAGGGGATGAGGTGTGACTTTGACTGACGGCGATCATCTGGGTATGAATTATTTACAATAGGGACTGACGCTGAGGCATCTCGGGATATAGGCACACAATCAAGGTACGTCGTTGCACGTCCTGACCTTATGAGCCCGTACATAGTCAACCGCAGAATTGAGCGTCTATGCTCAGGGCTTGCTGGTAATTGAAGTGGATTATGTTCGTATCCTTAAAAAGTACAATCTTTGGTATCAAAGCAGATTCACTGCATCTTATAATACATGTGATGGTGGAGGCACTGCGTAGTACACGTGCCCTCCCAAGCTCTTCACACCGAGGAATAGACAGCGGTAATGTTGCGACCGCACTCAACTTTCTGCTCCAATGTCACCTTGCGACCCTTTCCATCCTCTCCAATCCTCGCGGTTGACCGAGGCGTCAGACAGAGTCTGTGCATCTCCCCTTTGCGTCCCGCTTCTGCGTCCGCTTGGCCGCCATCGAGAGGGCCAATGTATGCCGGCGTATTCAGGTTATTCCTTTTACCGGTACCGAGCTGGTAATGCTCATTGCCGCCCCAGAATACCACGTCAGCGCCCCAGTTGGTTTCGTTCTCAGTGGCGCCATTGGAGATGGATGTCTCAGTCACGTTATCCATGGTAGCAGAGACGTGAGTTCCGCCAACGTTGAGGGCCTTGAGCTTGATGGGCCGCATCTTGTTCGTCTTCTCGTCGAACTCGAAAAGTGACGAGAGACCCTTGACCTTGGTAGGCGCCGTAGTGATGTGCGTCCATTTACCCGTGCCGAGGGCTCCATATACACCGCGCCCTGCTGCCCAGAGATCTGATACGGTCTGTGGCATCCTCTTCGCGGGCGCCAAGGCGACCGCCTTTCCATCTGGTGCAGTCGCAGCTTGCGCATCCACGGTGAAAAAGGTATTTTGGCCTCCAGCGGAGATGGATGTGACCTTGGGAACCAGACCGGTCCCATTGTACAACTTATTCACAGCAACCATAGTGGGAGTGTCGATAGAGAATCCTCCTTCCGCATCGAAACCGAGCTGGCCAAATGTATTGTCACCGAAAGAGAAGACGCGCCCAGTTTTGTCGAGCACCAAGGAGTGGTGGTCACCCGCTGCAATCTGCTCAACGTTGAAACCACGAAGAGTAGCAATCTCATGCGGTTGGTCATAAGGGCCCTGTGGTCTTGTGGCCCAGCTGAGACCTGGGACACCCATCTGGCCCTTTGAAGGGAATTCTGCTGCACTAGAAGCAGCGGAGAAGACGCGGCCCGCAGAAGTCAGCATCAGGCAGTGCTCCTGGCCGCTCTTGATATCTGTTACTTTCTCGCCACGGGACAAAGTCTTCGGAGTCAAGTCTCGGAAGCTTATCTTCTCCTTGCCAGAGCCGCTCCAAAGCGCCCAAGAACTACCCTTGTTCTCAACCTTTGCACCGCTTTCTTGATCATCTCGCGAGGCAGGAATCGACAGAACAGATCCGCTCTTTGTCAATGCAAGAATGCGATCAGCAGAGACATCAATCTTGGCGATATCTCTCCCGACAAGTGTGGCGATGGGTTTGGGATCGGTCTTGCAAAAGCCAAGACCCCACTGCACAAGGTCTCCCTTCTCAGTCACAGCAGCACCAAACTCTGCCGTGAGCTTCAGGTCACGCAAGAGCTGGTCGTCAAAGAATGAGATGCGCCTGGGTTGCTTGACGTATTTGTCGTTCGAATTGGGGTCGATAACCTTTCCAGCATTGGACCCCCATGCGTATACCCCGGGGCGCTCCCAACTCTTCTTGACCTGCAAATGCTGGGAGCTGATCAAATCTCTGTTATCCTCCTTGGAAACCGGGGTCTTCCTTGGCTTCTCGAACTCCAACACTGCTTTCGCAGGCTCCGGAGACGCCTTGGCCCTCTCTGCGGGTTCCTCCTCCGGGCGTGCCCATTGCTTGATTTGAGGGTAGAAATAGACGCCAGCTGCTGCAGCGCCAAAAACACCGAAGAGGCCGAAAGATCGACTGCCACCGCCACGAGACGTCGAGCTGCTAGCATTGCGAACCCACTGACGCCTTGCTGGACCGGATGAAGTTGGGATGGAAGACCTCAGTGTCGCTGCACGCCTGAGGCCCAATCGAGGAACCATATGTCAAGATGAAGCGGGTCATGCGCCCGTCGTGGTGGAGAGAAAGGGCAAATGACCAGGCGTGCTTCCGTCTCAGAGTTTCAGGAGTCCTCGGGAAGACCCTCTACTCGCACATGAGGCCTTGGTGTTGATGAAGTCTATGTGAATGCCAACCGCGAGTGGTGAGGTAATGCAAAAGTTGGTCATCGTCAAGATGGGGAGCTAAAGCCGATCAAGCTTCAACAGCAGCACAGGAGTAGACGCCGCGACTCCACTATCGGTACGTATCCTTTTCCCTCTCGGCCCCTATACCCTGTGGGCTGACAGTTGTGCACCCCACACGCCGCCATTCCCGAGTTGCCCAAGGACTCGCCCAGGGAGGTGTTCCACTAATAATCCACTGATGACAAAGTTGCTTCAGCGCTCGTCTCAGTTGTCACAGCGGCCAACGGAGCCACAACTCTCCGTCCCCGCCGATATCCCCCTCCACGTTGCTTCAAGAGCTTCAACTCATGCGAGCTAGCTGGTTGAGTTACGCACGCCCTGAGCAAGCTTGCAGAAAATGTATGAGGACGGCTGGTATGCCCTCGTGGCCGAGCAGCAGATGAAGCCTGCGTCTGCCGCTAGTCAGGGCCGTGGACACCGACGAAAGGAATCACTCCTCCAGCAACCGAACGTACGCATTCGAAGCTTTTCTCTTGACACACTGGCCTCAAAACACTGACAATAGGGTGCAGGGAACCTCTAACCCGGTCGATGTTTCTGAGCCACTCGGGAACGTGTACGAAGATGTCGCGCAGGATTTGAGCCCTCCGGAGCCGGAGGTCTTAAGACGAGCCGCTTCCTATTCCGATTTCTATCGCGTGGTTCGTGCTCAACTCCACAAAGAAACTCGGCGACACAGAAGGATACCGAAGAGGGATAGAAATTGGGAGGCATTGCTTCTACCTGAGAAGGCCGACGAAGCGCGAGAGGCTTCCCAACGACCAAGCCGCGAAACGCGCATCAAACAGTCTGAGCTTCTTGACGCGAGCCAACAAGAGTACATGTAGGCTCTCCAGCCCATTACGCAAAGGAATACCTCTCTAACGGCCACAAGAATATATCGAGACCAGCTCGCCCTTACTGAAAGACATCTCGACAGCCTAATTGATGGTGCCAATTCCACCTTGAAGTTGTTGACCTCGTTGGCCGACTCTTTCAAGGCGGTGGAAGCTCAAACCTCATCGTTCCAGGCGCAGTGCGAGAACCTCCTAGGTGAGCAGCGTCGCCTTGAGAAGCTGGCGCACGACGTCGGCACAGATCTTCGTTACTACGAATACCTCGACAATGCGACACGCAGGCTCAATGCTCCTGGTGCTAGTAAGATGGTGGATGATGAAAGCTTTGGCGACATGATCGACAACATCGATGCCTG
Organism: Sarocladium brachiariae; assembly: GCA_008271525.1. Classification (NCBI taxonomy): domain Eukaryota; kingdom Fungi; phylum Ascomycota; class Sordariomycetes; order Hypocreales; family Sarocladiaceae; genus Sarocladium; species Sarocladium brachiariae. Next base: position 584,529 of record RQPE01000010.1, on the reverse strand, counting down.
CATCGTGTTCATGGAGAGTCACGTACGTGTACACACCTTGGGGATACAGCGTAGTGCTAATGGCCGCTTTAGGAGACCTATCGTGACCGGGAAACGTACGCAGCGCGGTATACTGCCTTGCTTACCAAAGCTCTTCACCTGCTGGACCATGGCTTCACCACTAAACTCAGCAAGATCTCATCCGATATTGGGCGCCAAGTCAGTGTCAACCACTCTGAGTCGGCTCGCCATGCTCTGGCATATGGCCGCTTCGAGGAGCTCATGATGAACTCATACCACCTCATTCCCAACATCCACAAGACTGTCCGTCGGGCCTACGATCAGTACGGTAGACCTGTTGAGAAACCTACAGCTACAACAGCAACGTACTCTATTGCGGCATCCAACATGTTCCACGCATGGTTCACAACACGAGACCGCGATCTTAGACCGATGATGCAAAACGATCTTGAGGATTTCCAAAAAGAAGTCAAGAGCTTGTCAGTTGAAACCGCCTGCAGGAACTTTATCAAACAGAGCTTTGAGCGGATATACAACGAGGATGGGCTTTTCATGAAGATCTTTGGTCTGGAGCCGCTTTGGAGCCAAGATCCCGAAACGGCCTATCAGAAACTAAAGGCTATTCATACGACGATGTCACACCCTGGCAACATCTCCCCCTTGGCGAACAATCTTCAGTCGACACTGCACTCCAGTGACCTTCAAACAATCTGTAACGTTGTTGGGTGGCTCGCAAGCGAATATTCGATGCCGGATAATGACGACGACGAGTCGCCATTCCAGGCCAAGAGTCGAGAGTATGCGGCACGACTGCTAGTCGAGCATCTTTGGCCGCTCACCGACAATGCTTTCGATGCGGAGATCGCAAAATCCATCTCCAAGGCTGTAGCTCAGGACGGTGATCTCAAAATTGGACCAGTGGAAGGTGGTGTGGCCTCTTCAAATGCATTTCCGCTTGTGAAACGCGCGATGGAGCTTTTGGGCATGTTCGATCAATCAATGCCCAAGGATCGCTCGGTACGTATCCTTTTCCCTCTCGGCCCCTTTACCCTGTGGGCTGACAGTTGTGCAGTCGCAGAATAGCTCTGTTGTCTTCAAGGTAGTGAGAGAGACCATCCAGGTCCTGCAGCGTGCAGAGGCTCGCATTAAGGCGATTAAATCTGATACGGATCCCGATCTTTTCATGGTCAAGAACCTGCTGATCGTCAAGAACGAGCTTGTCTCCTTGGAGATTGGTGACATCCGGAGCCAAGCCGCATCGATGCAGCACTTTGGTCAGATCTGGGACACCCTTAGCCCACAGAACTGGGTAGGCTTCTTTGGAACCATCATTGGCGGCTCACTCTGGTCGCGAGGTGGTTCAACAGCCCCGACTGTGACAGCGAAGACGTTAACGGTAGAAGACATGAACGAGCAGCTGGACGAGCTTCTCCGACAGTCTATTTATGGCTTTACCAGGCGCTGGGGCGCACTCATCAATGACTCGAGGGCCAGAAAGACGGGTGTGAAGCCAATCGCAAAGGTAGAGGCTCAGCTGGAGGCGATCCTCGAGACAGCATTCAGCAACCAGCCTGAGGTTGTGGCCAAACTTAAGGAGGCTATCGAGATGAATGCCCAAGCACAGAGTGATGCGCAGGATGGGAAACAGGGAGTCAAGCGGTATTAAAGACATGGACCTTGGCCAGGATCCTGCTTATGAACTCAGCCAATCCCATTCGAACCCTCTGCCCTGGTATCTATCTGTACAAGTATATGTACATGTACAAGCTCTCTACCGTCTCGTCCCGCCATGTGCATGACCCTCGTTACAGCGATCCACTCTTCCACCTGCGCGTCGCGCCGGATATCGGAGCTAGCTTATCAGGGACCAAGGCGCAACTGATAAAGCACACCATTCAACCGTGCAATCTCATGCCAACCCACGCGAATCGTCTTTTCTTCATCCTCGCCGCTCATCGCTTCTCAGCTCCTGTGTCTTCCTCCTCCCACGGTATCCTGTCAGAATCCCGGAGCTCGTGTCAGCTAATTGACAACGTACCCCGCAAACTGAAGCCGTTGAACTAGAGTGGAGGGGGGGACCCTCTGTTCTGGGTACCACTTTTGGATTGTGTGCTTTCTTCCTTTCTCTTTTTTTTACCCTTCCCTTTTTGGAGGAGAGAACACGAAAATAACACCGGAGAAAGTGGCAGTAACCATGGGAGCGACAGAAGCGGAGTTTGAGAAGCCTGCGGGCGGTGCTTTGCAGACGGCCAAGGACCTGTTCTCAGGTGCAGTGGGAGGGATTGCACAGGTTTTGATCGGTGAGTACCAGCACCACCCATGCATGACTCGGCCCGGTAATGGTTTGTTCTCTGGTTGGAGGCACAGGACAACAACACCAAAGCTGCGCTCGACACCCCAGCAGCTGGCAATCTGCGACCTGGGAATTCTTTTTGAATGTAAAAAAGGTTAACAAGCTCTACAGGCCAGCCGTTTGACATTGTCAAGGTGCGACTGCAAACCACAACCCAGTACTCCTCAGCCCTTGACGCCGCCACGTCCATCTATAAACACGAAGGTGCCCTCGCCTTCTACAAGGGCACACTGACCCCCCTCATCGGCATCGGAGCTTGCGTCTCGATCCAATTCGGCGCCTACCACCAGGCCCGACGCTTCCTCGAGAACCGCAACTCGGCCTCCTCGCCCTCAGCGCCCAGCGACCTCAGCTACCCGCAGTTCTTCGCCGCCGGTGCCTTTGCCGGTCTCGCCAACTCCGCGCTCTCCGGCCCGATCGAGCATATTCGTATCCGCCTGCAGAGCCAGCCCCACGGCGCGGGGAAGCTGTACAATGGTCCGCTCGACTGCGTGCGGAAGCTCGGCGCTCAGGCCGGCGGCATCCTTCCCGGCATCTACCGCGGCGAGACGGTGACCCTCTGGCGCGAGGCGTTTGCCTACGGCTCCTGGTTCACTTCGTTCGAGTACATGATGAACGCCGACGCGCGGAGGAACGGCATCGACCGCAAGGACATTCCCCCTTACAAGATCGCCTTCTACGGCGGTCTCGCCGGTGAAGTCCTCTGGCTTTCTAGCTACCCATTTGACGTCGTCAAGAGCAAGATGCAGACGGATGGTTTCGGCGAGAAGCAGAAGTACAAGACCATGAGAGACTGCTTCAGCAAGACCTTCCGCGCCGAGGGTCTCGGTGGCTTCTTCAAGGGCATCGGTCCGACCCTGCTGAGGGCTATGCCTGTCAGTGCCGGTACTTTCGCAACGGTCGAGCTGGTCATGCGGGCTATCAACTAGAGCGGGTTGTGTGGACATCTTTCTTTTTCGGGGGGGTTTCCCCGGGAGCCACGGGTTGAGAGCAGATGAGGTCAGCAGCGGCAGAGCGACAGCGGGAGAAGGATTCAACATGAGATATCGGATGGATTTGGTGACATTCAGGGCAACCTCCACGGCGCTGGGGGGAAAAGTGACAAATGCTCTTCTACATCTTCATAGACATCAAAGCACAGAGTCATATACATCATTCTATGTGGAAGCTATATCCTCATGAGTCTAACAGTTTGGGGCTTTACCATCCAACGTTCTCGCTGTTTTCAATTCGCTTTTGCAGAATCAGTCTCGCGTTCGCGGGAGTTAGAGCCTGGAGACCGAACTCCTCCAAGACCTTCCGTGCCTCGTCGTTGTCAGTAAAAACTCGATCACTAGCCTGCTTGAGGGTTATGCCAGCTGGCTCGATGTCTTTGGACGTCTCGACCTCGGCCGGAAGATTCAGGAGCTGCACGCCCTCAGATAGTGTGTGCATCGCAGCCGACCCGTTGGGAATGAAACGATCGACGAGAGCAAAGATCGCGGCGATGTCGCGGGAGAATTGGGCGGCTCCGAAGGTGGAGAAAGTATGTCGGATGAGGACGTCATTCCAGAGCTGATCTTGTAACTTTCCAAGACTCTCTCGCCAGATACGGCGGCAGCAAGCATTCGAGACGGCCCTTCTGAGAAAATCGAGGTTGCCTCGAAGAACGTGGAGAGGCTGATCAAGCTCAGGACTGATGGTCAGCTGTGCAGGATCATCTGTGTATAAAGTCAGCCACAAGGTATCCAGTGAGAAGCGAGAAGTGCGATCTAGAGCCTACCAAGCAGGGCATTATCCCCGATAGTTGTCCATTGTACTCGGCTGACATAGTTGCGCAGTGATTTGGAATGCGCAGTATCAAGTGCACGCACGAGAAGATCTTGAGCACCTTTCCTCCGCATACTGTAAGCAGAGATGGTCTCATCAAAGAGACCTCCGTCTTCCTCGACACCTACGGACGATGAGGTCCTCCCCTTGACATCATCGTAGGTCAGGGTACCTGTGAAGTCACTCGTTCGCTTTGCTGCCCGTGCTTGTAACTCATCCCACAGGGATACGAAGAACTGAACACTAGTTAGCAAGGCTCCCGCGGGACGCTCAAAGGTGATCTCACATCTTCAGTGCTCCAATCCCTCAGATTGTTGACAACGTGGTCGGAGCTACCCAAAACCTTACATAATGTCTCGAGTGCTCCTGTGCCCTCCAGCATGGCCATCTGTTCTTTGCTCACACCATGAAGAGTCCTGCCAAGGGTTGAGGTAGCGGCTTGGTATGCTTCTAAAGAACCACGCAACCTGTCGTGGTACTCATCCAAGATGTCGAGTTGAATGCCAATGAGGAACCGGATCTTGTGTTTGAACTTCCGAACACGATTGTACTGCATGGTTAAGGATCTCAACAGATCCGTGACACGGACGGCAGCAAAAGTTGGCTTCATTCTGCCATCAGTTGTGTAGTTGTAATCAATACTGTGGGCGTCAGGGGTAGTCATGATAGCCCGGAAACGCTCAATCGCAAAGTCCTTCTCCGCCTTGAACCAAGCGTCAAAGTGTTCATCCAGCACCTCCGTCGTGAGCCCTGGCCAGCCATTCTCTGCGTCTCCCCCATCGTAGCCGAACTTTGTCCGGAGTGTCTCGTCGAACGTCATCAGCTGAGAGATTAGACTGCTCAGGAAGGACGGACTCTGTACGGCCTTGGAGAGAACCTCCGCAACCTTTTCGCGCATGACTGGGAGCATCGCGGTAATAAATGCACAGACAGGGTCAACGTAGACGGCCTTCGTAGAGAGATGCGTGCCATAAAATTCGGCAGCCAGGAGATGGGAGAGATTGTCGCGGAAGAAGTCCTCCCACTTCTCGATCAATGATATGAACCAGGGGAAACAGTGCGTGCCGATAGCCTGCGGTTCGCTAGTACGCTTGTCTGATAGAAAGTGGAAGCGAAACTCGCAGATGAAGATATGTGCCATCGCGTCAAAAGGCAGTAATGATACAACACCGGAGGCCTGTGTCAGATGAGGAAGCTGAAGATCCACCAACTTCTCGATCGCAGCCACCCACTCCTCTTCCATCTCCACGCTCGGATCAACCTTGGGCCACTTGTGCTTATTTAGGATTCCTTCCAGCTCCGCAGACAGAGAATCTCTCATCTCGTCCCAAACACGATGCGTAACCGAATCGACATAATCAACCAGGTGGAGCCCTTCGCCTGCCGCCGTAGATCGGAGTGTTGTAGACAGTTCCTTCAAGGCTGCGTAGGGCTCCAGCGCAGATTCTGGATCCTGGGCAAAGCGCTCCTTCGTTTCAGCGCGAAGCTTGTCCACATCGCGCAGAAGAAGTAGGTATTTTTTCGCAAGCTCGACAGCTTCGACTTTCTTCATGGGCTTCTGCAATCGCGCGATGGCCTGGGATGGCGCATCGCTGGCGGCTGCAATCTTGACACGTGTGTCGATGCTATCCTGGAGCTGTTTGAAGTCCTCAATGCGAGCCACAAGAGAGCCTTGACCTCCTTCGGCCTTCTGGCGAGCTTGCTCAAGCTGTTTGACGGCATCGTCTAGCTGGGACTGCAGCTGATTTCGCTGCGTCTCGATATTGGCAAGGAGGTCGTCAAGGTTGTCGAGGTCGAGCGTTGACTGGAGCCTGTCGTCAAGATAATCGTCGACACGGACATCGAATGCCGTCTCAGGAATCATAGCCATGGCGTTTTGCGGCCTCGAAGCAACAGTTCCGCGTCTTGCTGAATGTCAGAAGTCCCACTGGAGCTTGGAAAGTGCGACGTGGGGGGAACCACAATCCGTAAGTGGCTTCAGGGTTGTCAACCCTGGCCACCACACCTCAAAGCAGACGACGGTGAGGACGAAATCGAAAGTGAAAACATCCTCTCCAGGAGGTTCCAGTAAATCATACAACCACCGCCCGGGGACGAGGAGATTGATGTCCTGAGAAAGCGAGGCTGTTTTCGCTGCGGAAGCTACGCAAAGCGTTTACCGAAAGTGCGAGCAGGCCAGCCCTTTCGCTAAATCCCTGAACAGTCAAGCAGTTGTCCGCTCTTCAACCTCGATCTTGACTTAGCAGCTGGCCACCTTGGCCACGAATTTTTTTAGAGCACGTCGCGCGCTCTATTTGTGTGACCTTCATGGAATATGGCTAAGGAGGTGGTAGGAAGAGAGAACTTTCTAGTAAATCTAGTAAAGGCTTAAGAACTTGAATAAAGAACAGAATGTGAGAGCCAGGAAGGTAAACACTCAGCTCCCCGTCATCGTTTGAGAACCTACTATATGAATGCTCGGCGATTTTCACCGTTACTTGTTCGTACTTGTATGATGTGAGGAGCTTGACTTGGAAAACATTATCGGGATAGATATATTCTATGAAGATTGCCCCTAGGTGCATGCCATGAAAACCTCGCTCAAAGGATTTCATGCCGACGGCTCCATTGAATTCACCAGAAGCAAGTAAGTAACTTTCTGAATCGCTTGGGTTTCGTTGTAGACTAGGGGGTGCCCAATACGTTGCCAGCTAAGCCTCACACCGCACTGGCCAGCAGAGAACAACAACACCCCAAGACCTGGGAAATTGTCATGACAACCACAGAAGTTGAGGCACAAGTAGATAGATCCTGGGCAGCAAGGCAGCGAGAGACCTTAACCTTGGCAGTTCCAGCTTTTCAAAGCAGTCAAACACCTGTCGCCTTCTACTCAGAGTTCCGTACCTAGGGGTCCTATTCAGGCCGAACGAGTATGCTCCAAAGTGACTGGCGTGATGCGGGAGGAGATATGGTCTGAATGACGTGGAGTGGTTAAGGTACTTGTAGGATATACCGTCTCACAGTCGCATCACTAGAAGCCTGTACGGTACCTAGATAAATTACTACTAAGTAAGATCGATCTTTGCATCACCAGGAATCCACCAGTCTTCCTGTCTGTCTGATTGCTCAATTCGATCAATCTGGGTTTCCAGGCGCTATTACTGCAACCGTAAATAGTAGCAAGGGGGCTTCACCAGTGGCAGCTCCACGGTCCCCCGGCACTTCCAGGCGCTTGCCCCACCACTCCCCCAGGAGAATCGCCACAGCGCAACCACAGCTGGCGTCGCCCAGCAACCGCAGTAAACAAATCCTCCAACCACCCCCCGGTGACGACGGGGACAGAAGGACAGGACTCGACTTACGTCGTCGCACCCGATGCTGCTGCTACCTGCTCACTAGTCACAGTCAGATCTCGCAACTTTCATATATCCGTTTTTCTCACACATACCCAAAGTACAGAAAGAACAGTGCCAAACAGGTTGGTGGAAAACTTCATTCTCCCATAACCCAAAGACCCTCCCTCTCTCTCTCAATCTATCTTCCACCATCTCCATCTCAAACGCTTTGTGTAATCTCAGCACATTCCAGCAACTGCGGTCTCTCTTCTCTATCTACCTCCCTATTATCCACTCGCTTCATTGTCGTTTGAGGGACTACTGATTGCGCAGGGCTATCCTATTGTTACGGTTCTCACCTTTTCGTTTAACCTACATTCCAGGGCCCTTCAGATTCGACTTTCGTTGAACCCACTCACTGCCTCCGTCTGCGACGCCACGAAAAGACCGACTTGCTAGTTGTACCTGGTGGCATTCCAGTCACCTATCGTTCCGCGAGATACGCAGTTGGAGAAAGCCACGAGCCGAAACGGACACAAGCATTTGGACGTACCTCACGATAGCCTCACCGAGAAGCGAAGGGCCTGCAGGCCTGCTCCAGCTGACCAACAAGCTGTCAGCGACTCCTTCTCGCAGGCAGTAGATATCGGCAACATCTCCCGGCGCTGAAGGAACCTCACTTTCACCCGCGGCCTCTCCGCCCTCAGTGGCGTGCCCCCAGACGGCCTTCTTGCCAATCAGTTTCCCCCTTCAAGGCCAGCGGGTTGTCCAGCATAAGCCGATACTATGGGTAGCGGCAGCAGTTCGAGATCGCGCTTTAGAATGCCGCAGTTCCAGCTTGGATGGGCCCGTAAGTCTCTTCTTCTCTTTTGCTCCTCCTCTTCTTCTCCCTCCCCTTGTCGTGTGTTCTCAAATGCTGTTGCGTGGGACTGGAATGCTCGGTGTCTAACCTTTAAAACATAACAATAGGATGGATACCATTCCTCGGCTACCACCATGTGCTCATGATTCTAATTGTTGTCGCCATTATCCTGCTCTGTAAGTCGTCTTCTCGCCACACAATCTGAGTACCAAGTCAAGATTAACATCATGTTCAGCCCTTCTACTGGCCGGCTGCTCATCATCTTCCCCACTCATGCCCGGCATCTTCCTCCTCTCGCTTTACTACGAACGCTATGAGGCAGTACCGGCTTCAGAGCAGGTGGATTACAATGTGCACAACGCCATAGCGAACATTGCCGGAGACGCACATCTTCAGGCTCGGGTCGGCTACTTTGGTATCTGCGTGAACCCAGATGGCGGCTCGTGGCTGTGCAGTAATAATGCGACAGCACTGGCCAACGAGGTGTCAGTAGACCAAGATCCGCTGAACTTGATCTGGCTCGCGGCGCAGTTCAAGGACATGATTGTGTTTCCCTATCTGATGTAAGTCGAAGCCGCCCCTTCCGAGTATATGTATATATGTATACATATATATATACACGTCCCTCAGTGTACTGATGCCGGAGATCGCAGTATCATTGCCATTGTTTTTGCCTTCATCTGTTTCATTCTCCTGGCTACCTTCCCAGGCTGGCATGAGACCGAAGACTCTGAAGGCTCCGAGAGAGAAGTTAAGCCCTTCCCTTCTCGCCCCGTCTCGCAAACCGCGCTCGCCATCATCTTCATCGCCTCCATATTTGTCCTCGTCTCCGTTCTATGGCAACACACCGCCTCAGTAGCTGCCTCCGTCATCGCACAAGATTTCGGAAACGGCTCTGTCAAGAGTGGCGTCGGCACCAGCGCCATGGTCATGGGCTGGTTCTCGTTCGCGCTCCTCATCATCGTCACTATTGGCCTGCTCGTCATGATTCTCAGCATTCGTGTACTTACAGCCATGGTTTGATTGACGTGATGCGGGCGTTTGAACCGCAGCAAAAGCAAGGAAAGGTTTAACAGAAAACGCCTGGCCCTTTTTAAAAAAAGGTTTCGGGTCGCTTCTTTATGTCTTCCCTCCCCCCCACCGTGTATATGAGAATGAGGATACAAATGGGCCACGCCCACCAAACGATAGACGAACAGGAGATCAACTACGACCATCAACCGTTTTGCGCGCGACGCGGGAAATCAATTGGCAATGCATGAACATTGGAGTTTTGGGAAACATGGCGATTTTTCTTTCTTTTCCTCTTGCGAGAAACCCGTTTTTGTCTTCGTTCTCCTTCCTTGAGATTGGCAATACACCCAAATGAAGCAGAACAAAATGGAGAAGGGAAAACAACACCAATACGGCGGAATCTCATCTGAATCTCAACGGGCTTTTATGACGGCCATTATTCGATGTGACCCTCACAACAGATGCTATAATGCCTAAGTGTGATGCGGATTTTGGAGAGGAAGCGAAATGGAAAGGAGGTGGTGGTCTGTGTCCTTTGGCCTACTTTGGACTGGCTTGATATTCATTGGTCTTTTTCCTTCTTAATCTGGCGTGCTATGTCTTCCTTCACGATGGAAATTTGGCGAGAGAAATTTACAAGAACCCGATGCTTCCCCTTCTCTTGCCAATTTCCTTTTGGACGAATAACGCCGAGTGATAGGTGGACTGGATGACGAGAATTGAGAGGGAAGAACGTTGGCAAATTCGCATTTAGCATGTTCTTCCATGAACCGGCTTTTAACCGGCCGTCGCGTCGGAGGATTAGGACAATTAGATATAGGGCATGTATTTGCTTTAATCCTTTGGTTGCCTTTGACAAAGGCAACGCGATTTGGAGAGTAGAGTGGGGGATACAGGATAAGGGACGAACGCAACTGCTGTGGTCATTCTTTCTTGACATGCTTGAGGCTTGAAATCTGCACGTCGCAGAGACAGACAGATGCAGCAATGATATGGATGGAAACGTCTATAGTAAGACAGGGTCAATGATCATGTGATTTGGATATAATAATGTATGCTATACGAATAAGAAAAGACCATAGTCGCCATACCAGTCATGCGTAGCTTCCGTAAACGCCCTGAACTCCGTGCACCGACCACAAGCCTAGGAGATGTAGCTAGGATGAGTCTCTTGCTAGTGAATAAGGACCAGCAATGCACAACACAAACGGACCTGATTCATATCCTAGGTCGTGTCAGATGCCTTCAACTCGGCCTCTTGAAAGGGTGTGCCTCTGTGTTGAGCACCCACTCATCCAAGCTGATAACGTTCGGTTCAGCGAAGAGTAAATAATAATATTTGAGCGTCTCAGCAAGCCAGAAGCTCTCCATCTCATCCATGAGCTTCGGCTGAGCGTTCATGACGTTGTCAATTGCTGAGTTTGCGATGTCGGTTCGCGTTGCTCGCATCACCGCCTCGTACATTGTCCAGCCCTTCTCCTGCCATGATGGATCTCCCGTGATGCGGTACATGTACCATACTGACTCGATGGCTTCCGGCCTGCGAGAACATTTAGCCCCTGTACGACTTACATGTAGAAGAAATGTACTTACCGGAGAATATAAGAACGTGCCATAACATTGATCATTCCTGGCCGTAAATTGTCGGATTCGATCCGGTCCTTCACGTACTCAGCGTGCGTCTGTGGTCGAGCACTCTGGATCTTTGTCGGGTCCATAGCCTTTTGGGGTACATTAAGTTGCGGTATGCTGTTAGCTTCTGCGACAGAACCTCCATCAGATCCTGTGTCCGACTGCTGGTCCCCGTGCGCAGTGTGTGGCAGAGGAGGACCGCTTTCTGGGAGCTTTGGCTCAGTTTTGATATTAAGCTTCTCCTTCAGTGACTCAGGTAGTTGCGATTCTCCATCTACCGTACCAGGTCGTGGGGGAATGGTGGCACGCTTGGAAAGCTGATCCGCTATCTTGTTTTCACTCTTCACGATGGCGTCCGCTGCCAAAGCCTTTTCTCTTAGGAGGTTTGCTTCGTCCTCCTTCAAAGCTTCCTCGACTTCCTCGACTTCAACATCGTTGGCAATTGAAGCTTGCATCTGAGCTAGCTTAAGCTCGTCTTGCTTAGCGTCCCATGACGCTGCTGCCTCATTTCGCCAAGCTGCCGAGGGATCGAGTCTTTCCTCCCATAATGTCTGATTGAACTCACACTTCTCAAGCGTCGGACAGGCGAGAATCTCCGCAGCCTCTGGCATAAGACCAGAGGGAGTCAGCTGATACGCCCACACACAGCCGTCCGTCAGCTTCTTAGCCGTCTCGAGGTCATTATCACGGCCAAAGACCTTGGCACCCATAGCATACATGCCGCCGATGAAGCATGTTAAATGGGTGATCTCATACTGAGGGATGCGATCCTGGGGGTTGCCCCAGGACATAACCTTCGCAGGGAACAGGATGTCCCACTTGTCATCATCCTTGATCATTGGACGGTACATCAGCCACTTGTCCACAGCTTCAACAGTGTCTTCGTGGAGCTTCTTGTACTTGGGCTCGAGCCCTCCAAGAAGGAGATATTCCTACGATGGATCAGCTTTTGTCTGAGAACCCATAGATCGAACCGATGCACACCTTTTGGAAGTACTCGTATGCAGAGTCCTGTGATCCTCCCATACCATAATCAGAGTTGCCGTAGCCATCGGGCACAAGACCCTGTGGCGCACAGTCCCATTCAAGCCCTTCGCCTCTAGCAGTATAAGGAGGTCGTTTTCGTGGCTGTACGTCATCTACCACAAGAACATCATCGACAACGTGACCAGAGCCAGATCCACGTTTTTGTATTTTGGAATCTGGCTCCGGCGATAGGTGGCTATCTTCGTCTATGGGCGCATGTCCGACAGGACGAATGATGTCACCCTCCTCATTCCAGCCTATTGGCTCACCGACGGCATCTGCCGCATTGAGCTGCGACTGGGCGGCATCGCTCAGACTAAAGGGATCCGGCCTGGGAACCTTCTTGCACCCAGAAGCATCAATGCCTTCAGGAAACAACCCCGGAATGCTCGTGTTTTTGGACTCTTGCATCTCGACCAGAGCGTCCGTGATGCGGTTGATGGCATCGTAATACTTGTGCTCCCCAGTGAGTTGCGCAAGGCGCGTAAACTCCATTGACAGGGTTCCAATCTCTGCAATACTGGCGTGGCCTGCCCGGTGAGGCTGTGAGGCGAATTCAGGAGCCCATTCGTAGTACAGATCAGGCATACGGTTTGGGGTATCAAAGACGCCCATCAAAATCTCAGCGAGCTCTGTCGCCTTCTTCAAAAGGATGTCGTATTTGCCCTTTGGGCCTCCACTGACATCGTAAGCAGCAAGCAAACCGCCGAGATACCGGATAGTCGTTTCGAAGACGGGGATATCTCGTCGTGGGCTCCACGTGAAGTCGATGTCAGCGACCGCCTTGGCGGCTTCGTCAAACTCTTTCCTGAGGCCGGCGATCCATAGTGTGTCCAAGGAATCTACCAGAGTCGCCGCCCACCCGCAAAAAGGATCGCGGAACTGGCCAGACACAGGAGACAATTCATCATGCATCCAGGCATATTTCCTGTATCCTGCCCAGGACCTGGCGATCTCGGCAGTAATGTTCTGTAGTCTAGACTCCCGCTTCGTCCTGGCCTCTGCGGTTTCGGCGGGGAAATCGAACTGAATACGAGGCATCTTCTTCGGCGTTCCGGATGGAAGTTTGGCGATCTTATCTTCTCTCAGAGGGAAGTTTTCGGGCTGTTTGACCCAATGAACTTTCTCTTCGAGTTGCGTATCCTCGACTAGATTCATCGAAGGAGGAGTAGGCCGCTTCGGATGAACGGGTTCCTTGAAAGCGTCGGTGCCTGCTTGGGGAACCGGGGCTCTCAGAGCCTCCTCCTTTTCGAGCGCTAACCTATCCACGGGGGCCGGCTCCTTCATGTCTGGAACATTGACCTTGGCGAATCCCTCAACTGCCACCGCAGGCGGTTCCGTGCCTTCGGGCAGAGCCTTTGGTCTCGCAGGATTGACGCCAGGGCCAGTCCCGCGGTCGAGAGGCAGCGGTGGCGGCGTACCCCCAAAGCCGGGTTGGACTTCCCTCGAGTTTTGCGATACGCGGTATAGGAAGAACAGAAAAACGAGGGAGCACAGGATGAAGGTCCTGTACCTCCGACGGGGTATCATCGTAACCGTCCTAGGATCGCAGCGTTCGTTCGGCTGGTGGCGAGATTGTCGATAGGCCGAACCGAGCAGTTGGCCCACGGCTCTCGCAAACAACGACGTAAGAGAGAGGGGGTTCCCTAAGCATACATACTGGCCATATGCTTGAGGATCGCTTTGCCGCCCGCGTGCGACGTCACGGAGATTTTCTTTGCTGGAAAATGGAGGTGGAAGTGTTGAGCTCTGGCTAGCGGCGGTGGTGGCGTAGCTTAAAGGGGTGTGCCGTCGTGCTTATCAAGAGCTTTCTTCCAGTGGCACACGCGACTGTCAACCTCCTCTGTGGGGAGCACTACGTACGCTTATCCAAAAATAAAGAATGGTGGAAGAAGAGTGAGATGTGGAAAGGGTGCGGAAGAGAACAAGTCTGTCTCAATGATGATGACTGAGTTCAATCCAAGAGGAGGTCAGGCAGAAAGGAACGAAACCAGGAGTGGACAAGAGCAAGAGCATGAGCAAGAGGAGCAAGAGCAATAAAGCATGCACCTTCTGTACTCCACTCTACATATCTTAGGCAAATCGGGGCAGGTGAGATCGACCAGGGTCCCCCCAAACCTTGCGCCGTCCCTTACCCTTGCTGCCCGCACTGACACCCTGCCAATCCTGTGCCGAGATGGCGAACCATAGACACGGGAGCCTCAGACTCCACTGCCAGTCCAGCTGGAGGGAATTGTTCGAGAGCGTATGAATCAGGGTCACAAAAGGTCCAAGTCGTCCTCTGTACAGCAGACAGACAACCCGTGATGTACAAGTATATCGTAGAGGATTTTTAGCTCGAGCCTACTGAAGCCTAAGCGATTTGGCGCGACCAGTAGGATGAGTACAGTAGCTCTCACAACCCCGGACTGCAGAGATCTAGTGACCAAAAGTTTATATCCGCCTATGCAGGTGCCCACATTTAATATGTACAATATTTTCAAGAGGGGCAGCTGGGAACAGTCCAGAAGCGAGCCAATGCAACCCGCTTGCCTAGGCGACAAAGGATCTTTACTGCTCAGCACTATGCTGGTTGTATCTCGTCATGTCACATGTGTACTCATTGATGGTACATGTCATTAAGAAACCCTGTAATGCCAGATACCTCGTACCAAAAGGAGTCCACGCCCAAACACCAGCGCCTTGCTTCCTCACGGTGTCCGCGACACCTGCCTAGAGACCTAAGCGCCGCTTGCAAGCCTCGCATCACTCGTTCTTGTTGAATGTGCCTTTGATTTTGTGAAACAGATCGGTGTCGTGGAAGTTGTAGTTAGGGTCAAGCTCGCAGAATGGGTGTTGTGAAAGTAGAACATCTGCAGTTGGCCGGTCGAATGGATTCCTTTATCGTGTCAGCTTGAACCAGCATTGTGAAGAGCAGAGTACTTACACCTGGAAACAGTCCATCATGAACGCCACCGCCAGAGGACCAAGGGTTTCCTGTATGTCCTCTGGAATCGGCGGCGTCTCACCGTTGGCGATTTTGTAGATTGCACCAACCGCCTCCTCTTTGCTCCAAGGTCGTCTGCCAGCGAACATTTCGAGAACCACACACCCCAGGCTCCAGATGTCTACCTTGGCGCTGTACCCCTCGCCCTGAGAGCGAATAACCTCTGGAGCCATCCAGAACACGGATCCTTGCATGGAATTTGTTTTGTCGTTGCCGTAGATGTTGTCTGTCTTCTTGGAAATTCCAAAATCACTGATTTTGCAAGTTCCATCGACGTCAAGCAGAATGTTGTCGGCCTTGAGGTCTCGATGCAGGATTCCCTCGCGATGGAGGTACGCTAGACCAGACAACGCCTGACGTGTCAACGACGAGACCACAGGCTCCTCGAACTTGCCATGCTTGCGTAGACATGACCCAATGCTGCCACCAGAAATATACTCCAGGAAGATGCTGATGCTGGTCTCCTTGCGCTCACAACCCAGATATTGGACAATGTTGATGTGATCCAAATGTTGCATCGTGTCGATTTCCTGGTCGAGGGCTGCCACAAGCTCCCTCATTTTCGCCTTATCGCCATTTGCCGCTTTGGGATTCACCTCCACCTCCTTCACCGCTAAGAATTCTCCAGTCGTAGCATTCATACCGAGGTACACACGACCGTATGTTCCCTTGCCAATCAACTGGCCTTTGAACCACCTGAATGTGGTCTGACGCTTGGGTATCGTGTCCTGAGGGACTGGTGGCATCACCATGCTGCCACGCTGGTCAGGTCGAATCTGTACAATATTCGCATTAAACATCTTCGTGCTTTTGCGCCGTAAAATATTAGTGTTGGTGTTGTTGCCGCCACTTCCACTGGCCTTGCTCATATCTTGCGAAGTGCTGGTGTATCTCTTGTTGGCTTCATGGGCACCCCGGACCACTTCACGGATTGATTTCATACGTCCCAACCCGCCAGAACGACGCATGCTCCTCTGAGCGACATTTTGATACGAAGAAGGCCGCTCCAGGGCCTTGAGGGTAGACTCATCGGATCCGAGGGTGTCGCCATCATTCGTGTAAAGCGAAGGCTGCCTTGAAGGGGGTATTGCAGACGCTGTGTTTCTATGTTCCGGTAGTGTTGCCGAGTGAGGTGTCGCCATCTCGCCATTCTCATCGCTCTCAGGGATCGGCGAGGGTCCTGATTCGCCATCTAACGCGTCCTCCAACACTGGCTGATCGAGATCCAGGTTCGGGAAGAAGTCATCAAGGTTGTTCAACAGAGCATCGGTGGGTGGACGATTCGCCCAGACATCCTTCTCTATGAACGACTTGCGCCTGTTCAACCTACTCTCGCTCTGTTCTGATTCCCAAGTGTCTGATGCTGGAGTCATAGGTGTCCTGCGTGAGCTACCACCAGTTCGTGTGCCGGAAGTATCATCTGTGCCCTCTAGAACGCTTGACTGCGGAGAGTTGAAAGAGACGGATAGGTTCTTCTTGGAGCGCTGAGTCTTTACGGTGAGGCTCGGTCGCTGCGCGTGGCCTGGCTTCTCGGCTGCTGTACCCTTATTCCGACTAGCAAGAGGAATGGCGAACAAGCCGTCATCTGAGTCGTCATCACTATCGTTACCCTTGGCCGGCATTGGCTGGCGTGCTATAGGCTTGGGTGAGGTGAATTGCACGTCCCTATCTGCCTTGTACACCTCCTGGCCACTGTTACGGCGGTCCTTGTCCATTGGAAATGTCGACCTCTGTTGCATAGACGGGCTGGTTTCGGTCGTGGGTGGCATAGCAGCTGATAGCAATTTAGCATAGGCGCTAGTAGGGGGACTTGGAGGCGACCATTCTTCGAGCCGATGAGGCTGACCACGAGCGTAGCCCGGAACGACGAATGACATGCCCCCGGTGCTCTGAGTTAGAGTCCCTGGAGAGCCAGCTTCCGCGTTCCGGGCACTACTACACGAGTCGAGCGTGTCCCGGCTGGTAGTCGATGAATATATCTTACCTGAATGTAGCATGTCATCCATCCCTGTCGCTGCGCGACCTGGTGAGACACCTCGAGGCCCGTTCGCTGACGATTGCCCAACAGCACCAAGATTCCGTCCCATCCCTACTAGAGCCGCACCAATACCACCAACAGCGGCATTACCAGTTCCCTGGTAGCGAGGCTTCCTGGACCGCTCCGTATCGTTATCGGGAGACCATGTCGTAGGATGCCTAGGGGTGGGAACGCCATCCATGCTACCAGTCGAGGGACGGCCATTATGCCCCGGCTTGCGGCTCAGAGAATTGGCCTTGATTAGTGTCGCAGAGGGGTCACTTGGCGGGGCAGGAGGCTTCCTCTGTGGGAACAACTGATCCTGCTTCTTGTCCTCGAAAGGTGAGTTGCGCGGCTGGTCGAAATCGACGTTCCTGCCCACGATCCCATAACCCGTGGCAGCCTCAGGAGCAGTCGGACTGTGGCTTTTGCCTGCTTGCTTTCTTTTGGCGAGGTACTCTCGCTGTTTCCTCTCCATCACCGCGCGGTATTCGCTTGCCTCCTGCGCCAGCGCCTGGTCATCTACCTGCTCGCCCATTAACGTATTCGATCGCGAGGAAGGAGGTGATGAGCTAGATCTTTGACGCCCGTTTAGTTGATCGTAGGTTTCGGCATCCAGTGAGGCGCCGGGCGGGAGATAGCCAGGGGACAAAGCCAAAGGCACGCCGGGAACTGTTGTCGTTGATCCGTCGGCATTTGTCTGGTTCCAGGCAGGAGCAACGAAGAATTTGAGGGTACCAGCAGAATCCGCCCTTGTCTTCCGTTGGAGAAGCAGCTTCTGGTCATCCAACGGCTCAGAATGGTCGAACTTGCCTAGCTCGGTTAGGTAGATAGCTGATTTATCGAAGTTTCCAACGCCAAGATTCATACAGACAACTTGCCGGATGTCGGCGGCCGTCTCAGCATCGGTGATATCACACATGCGGTAGGTCCAGTAGTCCATGGAAGCTAGCACATACAAGCGCGGGCCTCGTATGCTTTGGGAGTCTGATCTCCCACGTATCAGGCTTGATTGGGATGAGCGATCGAGGTTCGTATCACTCGCAGTTGCGCTGCGATTACCAAAGGGAGTCTTCGCGAATCCCTCCGCTGTTGGGGACTCGATGTCATCTGGTGAGTGATGTGAACCATCCTCCTTTTGCCTCTTCTTGCGTGATAAGAAGCTCAAGAATCCCTGTCCTTTGGCAGAGCTGGGTGCTTCCGTACCGGCTGACCCAGAGTCTACAGGAGATTGCCGTGGCCTCTCAATTGGACTCCTAGCAGAAGCAAGAGTTTCGTTCAAATTCAAACTTCGGCTGAGCATACTTGCGGCTTCAGGCGGGACGCCTGAACCATAAATGGCAGCATTGGAAGATTGGGAGTCCATACTAAGCCGACCAGTCCGATGGGGGAACTTCGTGGTGTTGGGCGAGGCGGACATGGCAGGGTTGGCAAACGTTCCAGTGCTCAAAGCAGGGCTACCTTCGGGGCTATCGGTTCGTAAGGCAGAGCCCCTGAAAGGACCGCTATCATTCGCGTCCCCGGTACCAGGACTATTCCTACGATCGTTTTCGAACGACTTGAGGGCGCTTCTATTTCCAGCGTCCGAGCTATTAAAATTGCTGTTCAGAGAAGGCATTGTGGTCGACCGGCTTTGTGAATATCGTTTAGCACTGAAGCCAGGGCCAGGTGTTTGCAAGGGCTTCAGAAAGATCAGTATGTATTCCGATCAAGTTTGCGAGCCACTTCAATACTCACGTTTGGTGATTCGGCCTGATCCGTGCCTGCGCTCGGTAGACTTGCAGGAGGTGCCGAGTTGCTCGATTCTCGCCGATTATGCGCGTGATGAATCCCCATACCGTAGGCATCAGAAGGCGCTCCCGCGTTTACGTTGCGTAGAAGTCGACGCATCCGCTTGCCCTCTTCCCTCTCTCGTGCCGGGTCCCAGCCCGTACCACTGCTGGTCGTTTCGTGAATCAGTCTCGGATAGACCTGCTTATGCATCAGGCTGAGGTTGCCTCGCCCACCCTTGCTAGTTCCTAATTCAAGGAATTGAGCGCCATAGAGGTTCAGGCCCCTGAACGTCTCTTGCCAGTCTTTGGAAAAGTGGTTCTTGGCGAGCCATAGGAGAACAGTCTCAAGGGGCCACTGAGCAGCCACCTCAGGAGGTATATTGCTCGTATTCGTTGCATTTGTCGCACTAGATGCGTTGGACAGACCTCTCATCTGTATGCTATCGAGCGGTGTCGTCTGATTCGTGTCGGTTGCGCTCTGGGGGTTGGATGCTGAGGTGTAGTAGTTCGAAGCTGGCATAGTTGCGCCAGACGCACCAACCCAGTCATCCGGTCCAAAAGCAGGGAAGCCCGCTACTTCTCCATAGGTGTCGCCCTGAGGGATGTAGGTGGCGCTCATCTGTTCGTTCGGTGGCGGCGGCGGCGGTATCGACATCGGCTGACTTGCTAACTGCACATGATGCTGCGGGTTGTATGGCTGATGCTGGCCTGACGCCAGAGGAGGGGGTGGCATAAGAGCCCCACGAGCATCGTAGACGCGGCTGAAATTCCCATGCCATGGCGCTTGTTGGCCCATGGCGCTGCCAGGAGGAGGACCAGGTGGAGGAGGCGCAACCATATTGCCCGTCGTCGATGCGGCTCCGCTTGGATATCGAGGTGGAGGAGGTGGGAATTGAGTCATGCCATTCATTTGGTGACCGCCAGCCGCAGGATTTGGCATGGGCGGTGGCGGCGGAACCTGATATGGCCGTTCACCATGTCTATGCCCCCCTTGGTACATGCTGGGCGACTTGCCTGCTCACGCAGGCGAAGCGTGCTGTCCAGATCGAGAAATGGGGGATAATTAGAGCCAGGTATCGTCATCAGACATCAGGTGAAGCTCTTCTAGTCGGAGAAGCGATCGGTGGTGGGTGTGCTAGCCCCCTATGCGCGGTCTTGGTTGGGATAGGCAGCTGAATTCAGGAGACAGCGGATGGTCCACGTCGACTACGCCTTCGGGATATGCTGATAGCCTTCCGTCAGGAAAGCAGTGAATATCAGTGTTCGCTTGATCAGGAGAGAAGAAGAGTCGTAGTGTAGGAGAGCTGAGTTGCAGGGCCGTTGGTGAGGAATCGCAGAACAGATACGCAGCCGACAAAGCGTTACCTGAAGAGAGCTGCACCAACGTTAGCTAGATATCGAAGTGGACCATCGATATTCGGGAAAGCAAACCCTCGCTTGTAGGCGGAAGCCCTACGACAACGACCAAAGATCAAGAGCCAACGAAAAAAAGGGGGAGAGCAGATCGAGCGCTGATGCAATGTCAAAGGCCTGCAGTTCGGTTCGGGATGATGTTCGAGCGTGGAGTTGGGATGTTTGTGAACGAGACTATGTCTGAAAGGTAGAGAGACAGCCACAGGCAAAGCACAAGCAGCCTGAGTGGGGGTTGCCAGACGCCCCTTTGACCAATCGCAGAGCAACGTTCACGCAAATCCACAGCGCACCAGAGAGACACCCGGCGCTAGTCCCGTTGGGACCACAGACAATGAGCAGTACCAGCAGCAGCAAACCAAACCTTCAACAAGGGCCCTGGATGTTGATGCTATCTTTAGACACTGGACCGTATATTTAAGTTCTGTTAATGTTGGCTGCAGCTTTAGCATATCGGTAGCTCAAGTTGTGCGACCTGAAAGCTGCGAAAGTGAGGACTGGTCTCGGGCTCCACTCGCATCTTCGACTGCACAGCTGTTTTTTTTTCCCTTTTCCATCATTTCCTGTTGGGATCACAGAGACTGAACAAAGATCGGGGTCTTCAGGGCCTGCGTTCATGCCCAAGTTGCGGCTGGGCGGCTGGCGCTTGTAGTTGCTATGAAACGGTGCGGGGGTCATCGTATGCCCAACGAATCACCAACCCCTCCAACATCGGGGACTAAGCATGGCCTAGCCATCCAATAGGGGAACTGGCTCACAAGAGGGTTGGCACACTGATTCCCATCTTGCGCTGCTGACATTCAGGAGCTGTGTGTCTCACCAGAAGCACAAGATGACCGACAGGGGTCTGCGTACAGAAGCAAAGGCGAGACAAGAACCAGAGTTGGTACACAATGCGCTGTGTGGCATTCTTCGCCTGAAAATCGAAACATTGAAACAACCCGCGAACGCCAATACTATCGACCTAGATGCCCAAAATGTGTCCATCTCACAAACCACTATCATCACATCACGCTGCAGTTGCTCTGGCACTGTTCCAGGTATCCAGCATCCTCCTCTGTTCCCACAGGCTCGTTGTGTTTCCGCACCATGCCGTTGATCTGGATTGTCTGCTCGCCTTCTGGATGCCACCATCGGAGTCTCTGGAGGAGAACTCCTTCCTTCTCATCTGAGCTAATCTCCCATTTGCCCGAAGACACCGCCACCTCACAATGGCCATTAGGGAAATGGTAGTCTGGGAGGAAGACCACAGTCGGCGCATCATCAGCGGCATGCTTTTCTGAGCGGACTGTAAGGGCGAATGTGCACTTGCGCATGTCGAATCCATACGATACAAGATCACCGGCCACAACGATGGGAGTCGGCCGTATGAACGCCTCGGCTGCGCGAAGCCCTGGCGTGTTGGTCAGCTCAGGATCTCTAGTTGACCTCATGGAGCTGATGGATTGGCTTGTTAAGGTGCGCTGGAGATTCTCCGGCGTGACGAGGTTGTCATCTGCAACGTCACGGGTCAATATCGTAGGTTTGTTTAGATCGCTCATGGATCCAGAATTGGTCAAAGTGCGAGGAAGAGCAGACAGGGGCGGCTGCTTGTCGTCTACTGAATAGATGGACAAGTCCTCGCCATTCCACTGGTCACCGCGCACATGGTCGTTGTAGGCCGCGTAAACCCACAGGCAGTGGCCTTCGAGGTTGGAGCCCTCAACCGCGAAGTAATTGGCGTCAAGAGCTGCGGACTGGCTGGAATAATCGCCTGTCTTGTAGGCTTTCTTATCGTCCATGTCGTAAGGTATCCCGAACTCAGTCAAGATGCAAGGATGGGTACCGCATCGATCGATACCTTCCTGCCGGAGAGCTTTGAGCTGATCACGCAGGCAATTCCTGATCGCGGTCTCACCAATCTTGATGGCGAATGCAGGGTGCAGATATCGACCGCGCAGCACGCCGAGAACGTCAACATTCCAGGTACTGTTCCAATGCTTCGTCATAAGGGTGATTCCATCGTAGTAGTGGGGTGTGAAGGCTAGCCGAGGGTCGTCGTCCTCGGTCCCCTTGATCTCAGGAGGCAACTCAAGCGTCGGATACTGCATCAGCATAATGCAATCATCGTGCTGTGCTCTGCAGCTCTTCTTGAACTTTCTCCAGAAGTCCATCCAGTACGTGTTCGTGAACCTCGGATAGTCAATATCAACGCCAGTAGGGTCTTTGGCGAAATAGTTTTTCTGGAGCAGTGTGTCTGTGGACGGATCCCACACCCCGTGCTGCGCCCAGATACACTCCCCGAGCTTCCAGTCCTCATCACGCTTCCATCCGTATTTTGTGTCGTCCCAATCTTTCGGGAGCCAGGCAATCTGGCCGTGAGGGTCGATCAACGTTGTGCCAGTCTTGTAGGGGCCCAGCCCGCCCATTTCCCAAACGTCCACCTCACACGCGCGGCCCATACCCGTCAACATCGTCTGCCACATCGTCGGACAGGTGCCCTTCTTGAGAGGATGCTCCTTGGGAATGACAGTCAAATCAACGTATCCGGTCAATCCGCGATTTGGCTCGTTCATGCTTTCCCAGCCCATGACGACCTGATCTTCAAGATCCCCGGCTTCATGTATGCGCTTCGCGAGATGACCGCATGCATTGATGAAATGTGATTGCAGGTAGTCCTGGATATTCATGCCATCGATGATGCACTTCGGTGCAAAGTCATGGCCGGCAAAGAAAAGTGTGAAGATCGTAGCGGCAGCCAGACGAAAGTAATTGGTCGACCAGATCATCTTTGGGAAATCGTCGGGATTTGGGTACGTGTTCTGCACGATCGCAGCTTGCGTCGCAGAGAAGCTCTCCGGGTTCAACCCGCAGGCATACAGCGTCCACATGGGCGCGCCGGAACCGCCAGTGAACCGGGACCAGACGTCCTGATGAGGATCCATGAAGACGTAGAAGCCGTACGACTTTGCTATCCTCAATATCTCGACTGTGTGCTGAAGGAACTCCTCGTCGTACTTTCCAGGCCCAGCCGCCTCAATTGCCTCCCATGTGAAAACGTATCGGATCGTATTAAAGCCATATCGCTTAATTCTCGAAAAGTGAACGTGTGCATCGTCTTTCGAGAACGGTCTTTGGTGGAATTTGACATTATCGCCGTCGAAGAAGTGGTCAGGTACATGAGATGGCTGGTTTGGCTCGCTGGGTAATTTCGCATCGCAGGCAACGTTGATGCCCCTCAGCATCACCTGGCGTCCGTAGCCGTCACGGAATTGCCCATTCTCAATTTCCAGTCGGAATGAAGGCGGCATGGCGAGCGATAGAGGGTGATTTTGAAAGATTGCTCCCGGTTGTGTGGCTGAGGGAAAAGGGGGATGGAAGGTGTTGAGTGTGGACTGAATGGGAGTGAGGCGACTCCATTCTTGGTTTGGGGTCTTAATGACGTCCGATAGTCCCCCGTGATGTCTTGGCTTCGACTGGCCTGCATCTCGGTCAGCCGACCACAGGTTTTGTATTCGCATCACACAAAATCGCCATGCATTTTTCACCATCTAGATGTACTCCTTTTTTTATCTCGAATATGTGATTGGGGCCCACGGAAATTTCAATTCGGCATACGCGAGTATCCAAATTTCACTGGAACCAACCCTGGAGAGACGACGCTTCTACCGATTTTTGTCATGGATGGGCAGATCGATCCAGGATATTCGATGAAGAAGGCGCAATGTCGCGCTGCAATGTTTCTTGCGTTGCTCTCGAGTTGCTCACTTTTACAATTTCGTAATGTTCAAGCCAATATGTACAGTGCCTGGAGACTCCAACAGATCTTACGGCTCAATCTTCTTTTACCTTTGATTCCTCACGCTTGCACTCACGAATCAGCATAACAGCATATGACTGGTCGCCTCCCTAATGCCTAAACTGGGGATTCGCATAGTCCAGTTGCGGTGCTGACTGATTATTCAGATGATGGGAGTTCATGGCGGGATCAGCTGGCAATTCAGCCGGCCTGTGCGGGTCGTACCCCTCATAAAACGCCGTGTGCATCTCCATCTCAGATGGCGTTGGTCTCTGCTGAGGAACGACGAGTGGAGGGGGCGGGACGTTTTCGTTTTCATCTTCACCTATGGAAGGAAAGTCATGCTCTTTGGTGACAATGGGACCCCAGATCATGTCGTGATCAGCGGAAAGTCAGCGAAAAGTGAAACGCAGTCTTGGGGCGAACGAAGGCTTACAGAGCTCTGGTTGTGCATTGCGTTGCCCAAAGATATAACGCCGGATCCACCACGGGGCGTACTCTCGGACGTTGAAGCTGATGAATCTACGTTTGGAGACAGCGAAGATCAGATCCAGATCTTCCAGACTGCGCCGCTTCGTTTCCTCAACGAGCAGGAAAACGAGAACAAATGCGACCACGTTGAGAAACGCGAAGAGTCCAAGAGACCCTGCGTCTGTCAGTTCCATTGCAATCCTGTACCGCAAATGTTAGATGCTTCTTTCAATCCTTGAGACGGAAGATTACCTTGGGTAGAACATCGCGAGTATGCCCGCAGCTCCGAGATTGATCGACACTGCCCATGCCGTGCCCTGACAATTTCCGCTTAGCACGGACTCGTTGAAAGCCTCTAAGGTACAGACTTACAGCCTCACGGTGAGTTAACGGAAAGCTCTCTGATGCTAGAGTGAATGGAATGGGGCCTAGTCCTGGGGAGTAAAAGATGGCGAACACTGCAGGATGTCAGCAGGCTGCAAAAATGAGAGTCCGCTGAGAAAGCATACTGAAGAGAAAAAATGCTACGACCCCGGACCTGGTACTACTAGTTTTACTTCCTTCATCGATCAAGAACGAAAGAGCACCACCGAGCATCGATAAGGACATCAGAGGTAGAGTCATGAGGAGCCATTTCCGTCGCCCCAGAGTATCGATACTTTTGATGGCTGGCAAACAAAAGATGAAATTTATGGCCCCTGGTACATTAGTGTAATGCCTTTGCTCTTGAAGTAGTGACTCACCAAACGCAAGACTGTAACCCATAGCTAGGGTGATCTCAGCCCCGGCCTTGTTAAAGAGTGTCCCAGAGTAGAATGCAATCACATTCACTATTCAATATCATCAAAACTGGAAACATGAGCATTGTCAATCAGACCACTCACCACCACAAAGTTGCTGCGAGAGCGCAACTGTAGAGGAAGACATAACTGCATTGTACAGTCGACGTTGTTGGAAGAGTTGCCGGAACTGTCTGAAGAAGTCACGAATAGTCCACCAAAATCCGGGTGATAGCTTGGCATGGGTGTTGCCAATGACTTCTCCCATATACTCTTGCTCGATCGACTTGTGCACGGCGTACATATCCCTCAGCGCCTGAAGATCCGTGTTTCTGAGGGTTCGCAATATTCGGAACGCTTTCTCAGGACTATAGTTCGGACCTTTCATGAGGTGATACCGAGGAGACTCGGGACATAGAAAGACCACAACGGCGAGGAGAAGGATCGACGGAATCAGGGGTGCGCCATTGATGAATTTGTACGTCTGAGCATCATCATGTGCTTGGGTGAAGATGAGATTGAAGGCGAAGCCCAACATAATGCCGAATGCGACCCTGCCCATGTCAGCTTCTGAAGTCGGATTATGGCACAAAAGGTTTGAAATACCACAACTGCCAAGCTAGCACTGACGATCCTCTCCAGAACCCAACCGCTGTCTCGGATGCCAAAATCGGTGTGCTCACTGCTTTGATCCCCATACCTGCATCCCGAGCGTAAGCCTCACTCCAACGCTTTTCTGTTCACACTGAACTTACCAACACCGTTGATGATGCGGATACCAAACAGTTTGATCCAGGTATCAGCCCACACCGAAGCCAGCGAGCTTGTGAAGATGAGGAACGCGGCAATGGCCAGGCCACCCCTCCGACCGTACCAGTAATTGATTGGCAACGCCAGAGGACAACCCAAGACTGCAGCAAAGAACCAAGGTGATGCGTTGGTCGCACCGAGCTGCCACTCGTCCGATGCAATGGATCCCTCGCTCGTCTGTCCATCCAGGCCCCATGCCTGTTTGTAAAGTGTCGCGCCGTTGAAGGACGATTGAACAAAACCTAAGAGCATAAGCAACAGTACGAAAAGATCACAGGTTCAATTAAAACCATACCTTGGAGCAAAGCAGCTAGAGAAACAGTAATGATAACAATTCGCATGCCTTTCTCACTGAAAGGGACATCTTTCTCACGCCTCAGAGCCCGTTTCTCATCAGTTGTTAGCTGAACCCGAAGATTGCGAAATGCATTCGGATCTTTGGAACGAGCCACTTCGTCATAAATCCTGATGTCTCGCGCAACCCATGCCGCTCTCAACAAGGAGTCATAGTCGACTGAGGGTAAGAAACCCTCCGCGAATCGCTTAACATCCTCTTCCAGCTCTTCGTCCGTATAATGAGCTAAATGTGGCCAGGTCAGCCCCTCCATGCACCCAATAGGCGCCCCAGCACTCACTCAGCGGATTCTCGATGACGGCTCGGTCGTTAGCTCGCCTCGTCCCAGCTTGTACAGAAAGACGATGAGGTATCGACAGGCTCCGGAGATGGGAAACCATTATGTAGTGTTTCCTAAATGTAGCTGATTCACCAATTCGTTCTTGAATGTTCGCGATGTGGGTCGAAAAGGATGGGCGAAACGAATGTGAGAAGAGGTAGGAGTGGGAGAAAGAACAAGGACGTAGCCCTCCGTTAACATGCACATTGTCAGCACCAGCGCATCAGTGTGGTCGCCTCACATTAATCACAGTGGTTCCGGATCATACACAGATGTGCAACACAGAGTCAAAATGAGGAAATCAGTGAACGTATACGTCCAGGGGACAACACTTCTGACCTCACACGATGGGTGCGGATATCGTTCCTCAGCGTGACAGGGTCACAGATCAGCCTCACAGGCGGGCAGTCAGCCATGGGTGCGGCTCGAGCCTGGCGATGTGGTTCCATGACCGACAAGAGCAATGCTTACCATTACGTCCGTCGGTTCGTGTTAGCGAGGCCTGGTCGAGCTGTGTTGTTGTACACCCTGACCAGGCTCCAGGTCATCCCTGCATATGACTCGCGCAACCATGACTGACCCAGCATAAGCCGCCGTTTAGGCAGACGCCATATCTCTCGGCTGAAGCCTAATGTAGCATTGTTCCATTGGAAACCAATAGAACTATCCTTCTGTGTGCTCAATAGAAGCATCACGACCGGTGTCCTCGCCAGATTTCGAAACGTTTTGATTCAAAATCCAGGGGAATCTCACAATGACCACTTGTCGAGGAAAACGATCAGTTAGTCCGTCTTCTCAACGCGCACTGGCCACTGTCCGGTGACTTCGCCACAGTATCGGTGATCCTCAGGACCAGAAGGCGTCAGTCTGGGGTCGTGCAAAGGCCAAGCGGGGAAAGGATTGTCGTGGAGGGTGTCCAGTGCGCCAATTGAAGCATGCAATCTTCGTCAGCGCCGCATCTCCGCATCTCGCGAGACGCATACCGTACTCCGTAGTTCATTTCTTGCTTGTTCGTAGTGAGGAGCGTGCGGGTGGAGTAGCATTGGCCCGAGAGATGTGTGCCTCTCACTTGCCGCTGCATCATCTCCTCAAATCCTATGGCCTGGAAGGTCTGAAGTCAGTTCAACCAGGTGTTTGTGAAGAAGGTATTGCGTCACAATACAATGAAACGGCCATGCTCAGCTCATACACTAGCCCATTGAGTGCTTTCTCTGGTCTCCTGACTAACTTACTGTCGAGGCAGTAATGATCCATTCCAGTATTTACATTTGGGGTCCACGTGGGATATATGTATAACTGTAGGACGGGAGAGAAAGTCAGATTTTCTGTGCATGAACAAACTGATAAGCAAATGACCATCGCATTGCGACCACAACAATTAACGGCCATTCATCAAGCAGGGAGGGAGTGCATAGTTAGCAAAAGGTGACAGGGTGAAGAACAACGATCTTTTGAGAACAACAGCCTCTCCAGGGTAGGATACGGGTTAGGGTTATAATCCGATGTTACCATGTTGCCATTTTCAAATGCCATTCTTTGTTACTATACGAAAATATTATCTCCGGATCACTTTCTTACTTAAAGGACAATGCGGTAGATGTTGCGTTGACCATATGCTGTTTCGTCCGGCTGAGGCTACGGTAGAGGCTCGGAAAATCATGGGTCCTAATGCATCACGATTCACCTACTCCAGAACAGCATGCACCACTACTCGGGTCCACCACAAACCACGTTGAGAGCCTCAAGTGGCTTTGACCCCTTCCGGTGATACAACGACGCTCTTGGAGCGTGAGGACTGGATATTCTCGGGTTCCTAAGCTTTAGAACCTGGCGACTCACCGCGCTATCTCTCCAAAGTCAAAGTGTCTTGTCTCAGCCTCCGGCCAGTCGAGCGCCCTCGACCATGTCAAGCAAGGCCATTCTCAAGAGCATCAATGATGCGATCCGCCAACAAAAGTTTGGAGAGGCTGTCGACAAAGCGAAGTCATTTCTGGAGAAGGACCCCAAGAACTACCAAGGGTAAGATTTGTGCCTCAACGGTGTGGTTCTAGACACTAGCTAACCATACTAGTCATATCTTCCTGGCGTTTGCCCTTGACAAGCAAGGCATTCTGGATGAGGCCGAGCGAGTGTATCAGACTGCCACAGATTTGAGACCTCACGATTCTCAGGCATGGCAAGGCCTCATTAAGCTCTTTGAGAAGCAAGGAGGGAAAAAGCTTGTTGATTACCAGCAAGTAGCCATTCGATTGGCTCAAATTTTCCATGAAGCTGAGGATATGAACAAATGCCAGGAAGTTGTGGACAGATATGTTGACTTCGTTCGTTCAAATGGCGACCCAACTCAGTACGCAGATGCTCTCTGGATACGACTGCCAGAAAGCCCACTCTATTCAACCCTTGAGGGCCGGTTCCCCCACCCTTCAAAGACGTACGAATCTGTTGCGCACATTCTAGAGGAATTCGAAAAGAAACGCATAAACAAGCTAGTTGGCGAACGCAGGACTCGTTTGGGTGCACGCCTAGACGAAGTCAAGGTTGAAGTCAAACGAGAGGTATACGCACAAAGTAAACTCGAACACATTTACCGACAGCTAATCAACTGGACATCCGATGATGACGTGAGGCGGCAGTTCGAGGAGAAGTTGTTGCACTACTGCTATGAGCGGCTTCTTGCTGCCCCACCAGGGGATTCCAAGCGCCAGGAACAAGAAAAGGTTCTCGGTCTTGCGAATGACATGGTTATCATCAGACACCCCTACAAGCTTGCATGGGATGTTGCCATTGACTGGAAGGATGAAAAGGAGGTGAAGGGCTGGGATGTTGAGATCCTCCGAGCATACTGTACCTTCTTCCCCGACAGTGATATGACCAAGATTCTCTCGGCATATCTCACCAGCACGCTGTCCCCGTTTCCGAAAGAGGCCCCAAAACCCTCTCCCGACGAGCTTTCGGAAGACAGCGACGACGAGGAAGATGGAGGCGTTCCCACCGCATACGTACCGCTTACTGACGAGGAGCGCTTGCTCATGATCACAGAAGGCATCACAACGGCAGACTCAACGCTGGCCTATCGTCTCGCTGGTGAATACTTCCTCAGCGTCGGCGAGTATGAGTCGACTGTTGAGTTCATGCGCAAGGCCAAAACATTACTGGCCAAGGAACGACGAAAAAGCGGGCTCCCTTTTCATAACACCGAGGATGCTTATTCGTTAGCACTGGGGACGGCGCTCGTTTACTACCAGTCTCCTCGCCACCACCAGGATGCGAAGGGGCTTTTTGACAAGGTGTTGGAACGCGACAGCAAGTCTACACCAGCACTTATCGGCGTCGGCCTCATCTTTGAGGAAGAGGAAGAATACGATCAAGCTATCGATTTCTTCGCCCGTGCGCTTGCCCGCGACAGCACCAACATTCGCGTACGTTCCGAAGCGGCGTGGGCTAAGGCACTGAAAGATGAATGGCAAGCGGCTAAGGTCGAACTGGAGCACTGCCTGAATCTTCTTGAGGAAAGGGGTCCGGGGGACAAACAACTTCTGGCAGATGCTCAGTACCGGTATGGATCATGCATCTGGAA
Organism: Sarocladium brachiariae; assembly: GCA_008271525.1. Taxonomy (NCBI): domain Eukaryota; kingdom Fungi; phylum Ascomycota; class Sordariomycetes; order Hypocreales; family Sarocladiaceae; genus Sarocladium; species Sarocladium brachiariae. Next base: position 554,245 of record RQPE01000010.1, on the reverse strand, counting down.
TCTGGAACCAGACCGAGAGGCGAGGAAGAGGCGCAAAGGTGAATGCGCGTATGCTTACTGGCTTAAGGCCTTACACAACAATGTCAACCATGCATCCAGCTATACCAGTCTCGGTATTTTCTATGGAGACTATGCCAAAGATAAGAAACGCTCACGGAGGTGCTTTCAGAAGGCTTTGGAGCTCTCTTCTGCGGAAGTTGTGGCCGCAGAACGTCTTGCCCGATCTTTTGCAGCTGATGGTGATTGGGACCGCGTGGAGCTTGTCGCCCAGCGGGTGGTTGATTCGGGCAAAGTGAAGCCTCCTCCAGGTTCGAAGCGGAAAGGTATTAGCTGGCCATTCGCTGCGCTAGGCGTGTCACAGCTGAACAAACAAGACTTCCACAAAGCCATTGTGTCTTTCCAGTCGGCTCTCCGCATTTCTCCTGATGACTACCACTCTTGGGTTGGTCTCGGCGAGAGCTACCATAGCTCTGGTCGTTTCATTGCGGCGACGAAGGCCATGATGAATGCTCAAAAGCTGGAAGAGGATCTTGGGAGAGACATGTCAGGAGACGCATGGTTTACGAAGTACATGCTGGCAAATATCAAGCGTGAACTTGGTGACTACGATGATGCAATCGACCTGTACCGCAACGCCATGGAGACCCATCCTGGAGAGGAGGGTGTGATCCTAGCGTTGATGCAGACGATGGTTGACAACGCACTCACTTCAGTCGACAAAGGCTTATTTGGCAAGGCAGTGGAACTGGCAATTGAAACACTTGCCTTCGCCACCTCGACCTCTGCAGAGATCCGGCAGAGGTTCAACTTTTGGAAAAGTGTCGCGGAAGCTTGCTCAATTTTCACATCTGTACAGAGCAGGGTTGCCGACTTTCCCGCGGGGAAAGTTCAGGCTATCGTGCAAACATCGCCGAGGGAAGCTTTCCAGAACCTGTCCAATGTCGACAAGATCAATCCGGACGCAGTGTTCTCGCAGGACCCTGATCGAGATGATGTTGTGGCCAACCTAACACGTTGCGCTCACGCCATGATCTTGTGCCATAAGCAGGCCATCGCCAGCTCAGCAGCCGATCTCGATGCCCAAGCCGTTGGTTACTACAATTTGGGCTGGGCAGAGTACCGTGCACATATCTCTTTATCCTCTGATGACAGCCACAAAGCTACCAGTCCGTATATGAGGGGGGCTATCCGAGCCTTTAAGCGTGCGATTGAGCTCGAAGCTGGCAATTCGGAGTTCTGGAACGCCCTTGGCGTCATCACCAGTGAGGTTAATCCGTCCGTTGCTCAGCACGCGTTCGTCAGGAGCCTGCATCTGAACGAGCGTAGTCCTGTTGGTTGGGTGAACTTGGGTACCCTTGCACTTCTGTCCGGGGACACTAAGCTGGCGAACGAGGCTTTCACAAGAGCACAGTCTGCCGATCCCGACTATGCACATGCATGGCTCGGCCAGGGCTTCGTGGCCTTGATGTATGGCGATGCCAAGGAGGCACGGGCACTTTTCACACACGCGATGGAGATCTCAGAAGCATCTTCATTGCCGACTCGGAGACACTACTCAGCATCCTTGTTTGATCACATTCTGACAGCACCCGCCAACCTCACAGTCGCTTCTCTCATTCAACCCATCTTCGCCCTCAGTCAAATCCGCGGGCTCCGACCCCAGGACCTCACATTCAGCCACCTCTCCACCCTGTTCCTGGAGCGCACACGGGACAGCACCCGTGCAGTGGGCTTCCTGGAGGATATTTGCACTGCTGCCGAAGCAGATTATGAGAAAACAGAGTCGGCTGACAGCTTGGCGAGGTTTACTCTGGCCCGGACTGACCTAGCGAGAGCGTACTTGGCCGCTGGAGAATACGAAAAGGCAATGGAGTGCGGAGAGATCGCACTGGATCTCAGTAGCGACGACTCCGGCAGCGAACTGACGATGGAACAACGTAGGCAGGCACGTCTTTCAGCCCACCTCACCGTAGGTTTGGCGAAGTACTTCGCCAATAGCTTTGATGAGGCATTGGTGTTCTTCGAAGCTGCATTGGAAGAGTCGAACAACAACCCCGATGCAACATGCCTCCTGACACAGGTCCTATGGGCTCAAGGCTCGGAAGCCTCCCGCGACAGAGCTAGATCAGCTCTTTTCGAAGTCATTGACAGCCACCCCAGCCACGTTCGAAGCGTCCTTCTTCTAGGTGTTATCGCCCTCCTCGATAACGACGAAGACAGCCTCGAAGCCGTCACAGAAGAGCTTCTTAGCCTGCGAACAAATGATAAGGTCACTGATGCAGAGCAATCCCATATAGGAGAAGTCCTCCGCGCCATTGCCACACTTGGTGAGGGCAAGACGAAGGAAGACCTGGTGAACCAAGTGCAAAGCGATGTGATGCTGCACCCGTACCTCCCACATGGGTGGTCATCACTGGCAGAGGTGACGGGAGATGCTCACTCTGCGCAGATGGCGCTCAAGGTCGCAAGAAGAGGCATCCCGCCGAGGGGAGTGTTGGTGTGTCAGGATCTGGCGAGAGCACATGCTGGAACTGGGTCCGTAGCGGATGCCCAGAGGGCTATCCTGCTGGCACCATGGGAGACCTGTGGCTGGAAATCGCTTCTGGTAGCGACAGCAGATCTGTAGTTGATACACTTGAATAACAGCACGTGTGATGTCCACATCTCCCATCTGCTAGATGGAACAGCTGGTTGGAAGGCAATGATATGATTATCTCCGATTTGGCTCACTGTGCTGTGCCGGAGAGTCCACCACGTGCGGCAGTTTTCAATCTGTCGAGGCGGCCTTCCAACCATGCCTTATGCCATGCATCAATCTTGCCACCCAAGAGTACGGTGTTCTCTGGTGTGAGCAGTATGGTACCCCTGGCGATGACTGTGCCTGCTTTCAGGAGCATCTTCTCCCCGATCAAAGTCTTGCCAACTTCCAAGCCTCGCAGCCTCTTGAGCTCCATGGCAAACATTTTCCTCCCGGCGCGGTCTTGCACCACGATACGGTGCATCGCATTGACACCTCCTACAGATACTGGGGCCGCCACCGATGGAGAAACACCAAATGTACTGCCGTGATCCTCATTCTCGGCCCTCACTCTGATGACCTCCCTTCCACGCGTTGTCTCACCCCTCTCCACGGCCTCCAGCCCGTCAGCTTGGCTCCAACGACTGCGATTCAAATCTTCAATATCGAGAATCTGAACGTGAACAGGCCGCGGCAGACGAACTTCTGTCGCCTGAACGGCGGACTCAGGGAGGACTGAGATGGCCGCAGCGTCAATCAGAGTAGTCGAGGCCAGGTCGGCGGCTAGGAGACGGGCTTTAGCGGTGGCAAGGAGAGATGGCAGGGGAGGCGGTGGATTGCGTGAAGTAGTAAGAGTGGTGAGGAACTCTGATGACGGGGAAGGGAGGTTTTGTGAGAGGATGGACGATTTGAGCTGAGCAACAGGGTCCATGGCTGTTCCTTGTTGAAGTCAGTGATTCTCTACTTGGTCGACAAGATGATGTAGACTTCAGGTATTCCGAAATCTCTCCTAGGATTCTGGCCGTCAATCTCGTCTTCCCCTTCGCCTTCAAGCTCATCCCGTAATTCGATGAAGTGGCATTAAACAACAGTGTTATTGTGTGTGGTGTGGTTGTGGTTGTGGTTGAGGTTGACTAAGATGAGATGGGGGATTTGACGCACTGTGCTTCCAGAGTCCACGCGATCTCCTGGACTAGTGGCTGATCCCCCTGTAGCAGCACCCCCTGGAACATTGCTAGGTGCTCCAGTGTCTCAGTTATCGCATCTTTACTCGACCACCAGCTGCGGCCACCTCTTCATAACCTTCAACTTTCCGTCTATCACTCTGCGCACATTCTGTCGAAACATAATTCGCAGCCATGTCAACGATAGCCTCTCCAAGGGAAGCCTCAAGCTCTCTCCGCCGCTTTCCCTCCAGCACTCCAACATCCTCCACCCGCCCCTCCCTCGATGCCGTTCGCTCAACAGTCACGTCTCCCGTCCATGCTCACCACCAACAACCACTGTCACAACCTGTCGGGCCCGCGAAACGCTCGAATCGAAAGGCCCTCCGCGAATACTACAAACTCCCTGCGCGGCGGATAGAGGTTCCGGACTCAGAGGTCCCAGCTGGGGAGATTGACGAGCCGGGCTTCGATGCAGATGCCTACGTCGCAAAGGTGGTTGCCGAGAGCAGCCTGGAGGAACTGCTGAAGTTGTACACCAAAGTTCTGGGTGAGATTAGAGCATTAGATGCCGAGAAGAAGGCTCTGGTGTACGACAACTACAGCAAGCTCATAACGGCGACCGAAACGATCAGCAAGGTCAGAGTCATTCCAAGCTAGCGTTGCGAATCAGGAAGAGAGCAGCAGACACTAACAGAGCACACAGATGCGAGCCAACATGGATCCTCTCAATCCAATGGCCTCTACGCTCGACCCGGCAATTGCGCAGATTTACAGCCAAGCCTCGTCCATAAGGGAAAACCTCCGCAAAGCCGTTCCCGCCCCAGACTCAGAGGAAGGGTTACGCCGGGCGGCCGAGCTTAGAAGGAGACGCACAAAGGAGCTTGCGACAGAGGCACTGAGCATGCCAGATAAGTTGCGAGCGCTGATCAAAGAAGGGAAAATGGAGGAGGCCAAGGCGCAATGGGAGTTGCCAAGGAGGTTGCTTGAGATTTGGAGAAGTAAAGGTGTTGGAGGGGAAGATGTTGGCAAGTGCATCGAGGAAGGGGATGGAATATTGAGTGCGTCTGGGGACAGCAGCGAGAGCAGTTCGACGAGGCCCTCTAAGGAAGGCCGTTGAATAGCGAAAGGAAGTGTGCATTTGATGGGCATCAACTAGAATTCAAGCAAGCGCTGCTGTTTTATTGTAATGTGACATCATATAAACTCCATTTGCCCTCTCACAAGTCCTCGACTGAGTATATCCTGAACGGGTCGGCATCATACTCGCTCATCACGACATCCACCTCCGGCGCAGTCTTCCTCAACTCTTCCTTCAACTTCGGTCCCAGCACCTCCTTCAAGTAACCTCTCTCCGAATTGCTGTGGAATACCTGCACCAGCGTCCTGCCCTGCTGGATTGCCCTCAACGCCGAATGATGGCTCGTCTCTCCTGTCACCAACAGATCCACATCGGCACCCTTCAGCACGTCATAGCCACTGCCCGCGCAGACCGCAAAGCTTCCGACTTTCGTAGTCCTGATGTTCGCGCCAACAGGGCTGGCAACCATGAGATGCTTGAGGCCGCCCAGCTTGGCAGCGAGGCGACGGAGAATGTCACCCAGTGGCAGCTTCTCCTCGGAGGGGAATCGGCAGATGGTACCGTAGCCGGCAGGTGAGTGGGAATCTGGGGCGGTGGTGCAGGGCGAGGCGAAGCTACGCTCCGTGGGAGCCTCGCCAGCGACGATGTCCGCGAGCCAGGTGTTGAGGCCTTCGGGGGCAGCATCGACGGCGGTGTGGGGGCAGTAGACTGCGACACCCGCCTTGGCGAGGTGCAGGAGAGTGGCCTGCTGGGGGTCCTTGTTTGTGACGGACTTGAGGCCGGAGAAGATGAAGGGGTCTGTCCGGTGCTTAGCGAATTTGATCAAATCATCGACCATGGGAATGGGAATACTTACGGTAGCTGACAATGACGCTGGCGCCCTTGGCAATGGCATCAACAGCGACCTGGTAGGTGAGGTCGTTTGTCAGCATAACGACAGGCTTGTGTGTCTTGGAGTCCTGTTCAGTGTTGTCGACAAGTAGTCCGACATTGTCCCATCGCCTGTCAGCAAGCTCTTCCGGGTATCTTTTGTTCAAACGTTAGTGAGGTTTTCCACAAAGTAGAGGATAAGAGCTCAAAGGCGGTCAGACGAACAGCTTTCTCATGGCGTCCACGACAGACTTGGTGAACCGACAGGGCTCGACCTGCCAGGCGCCCCATGAACCCTTGTCGGTCATAATGTACGTTCTTGGGGAACTTGTCGAGGCAAAGTACCGTTTCGTAGCGAGTTGATGGTATCCAACCACTGTCTTGAAAACAGGTGCACCAAGAGATGTGCTGTTCAAGGAGGCAGAAGATCTGAGGTATGGCGATTGTAAGAAAGCTCTCCTCATCTCAATACTGTCACGCCACCAATCAACTCTCTTGAGCCAATGTGAGTCGCAACTGGTGGACTGAAGATTGTGAGTGTGTAGTCGGAGTCTAGCTCAGCAATTAGCCCGCCAAGCAGAGGTGGAAGCTCTAGGTTCAGTTTCCACTAGAAGGAATGAGCTCATACAGTGCCAGCGGTGCTCCACATACTGTCCCCTCCCACCCGAACGGAAATGCAAAGGCCCTGCATTTGTTAAGAGCCTCAACCCCCACGATGTGAACATCTAATCAATCAATCTTGCACCATCTCCCCAAAAGCTCTCGGCTGACCAGCGCGTCTCACACGCTGGGCTCTGCAACTGATAAAGGCAACATGGCAGAAATCACAGAAGCTTCCTTGCGCGACATCATCACCGAACGCCTCAAGGCAGTTCACGTCGAAGTCACAGACATGTCGGGTGAGTGCTCCCTGCCTCTCTTCGCTATCAATCACCCCGCCGCCATTGCTCTGGTTTTCACACATCTCCTCCTAACCTGGGTCGCATTCTTCTTACTTACTTTCATTATCATAGGCGGTTGCGGCCAAGCCTTTACCACCCTGATCGTCTCTCACCAATTTCGCGGTCTCAACTCACTAAAGCGCCATCGTCTTGTCAATGCCGCTCTTAAAGAGGAGATTGCCGTCATCCACGCCTGGACCGCAAAGTGCCAGACGCCCGAGGAGTGGGAAAAGGACAGTGCTGCTGCACCACCGACGGACGGAACCGTTGCTGGGCAGGTCGAGGGTACGAATGCATGAGTAATGATATGAAGGTAGTCAAGAAAGGGGCCGTATCTCGACCGTAAGGCTGAGAATGCGCAGTGGGCAAGGTGGCAAGGTGGGAATGTATTTCGCTGTCTTCGGAACTTTGGCTATCGTTTAGCAGGCAGCGGTGCAAGTCCAAGCCCAACTTGTATATACCATTTACGTTCTCCAAGGACGCCTGTATGTTCCACATGATCAACGAGTCGCCTCCGATCCCTCCATTTTTGTCATTTTTGAACATTAAATCGAACGTAACCCCTACATGCTCTCCTGCTATCCCCTGTCGGCATGAGTCTAAAACAAGCCTAAGAGATCCTCACTGTCTTTCTTTGCTGGCTGTGCCCCACCGCCTTGCTGGTTCTGCAGCTGCATGGCTGCTGGTAAAGGTTCGCCAGACTGACCTCCACTTCCGAAATTCATTCCCTCGAAGCCATTCATTAGGTCATTCATGCCAGAGCCCATTGCGGCACCGCCACTGTTACTACTTGGAGCTGGAGCGTCGAACATGCTCATCATGTCGGCCAGGCCACCGGACGCCTGCCCTCCAGCAGGACTGGCCACCCGGTCTGGCGTGGCGGTTGCGCTGTTCTGTTCGTGAGAGGCGGGTGCTGCGCCATCGAAGTCGATGTCTAACAGGTTCTCAATGTTGTTCTGAGACGAGCCGCCGCCTCCATTTGTCCCTGCAGCCGCCGCCATCGATGCGGCAATGGGATTTTCGGTTGCATTTTGGCGCTGTTCTTGAATAGCGGCACGCTGAATCTCGTCGGCACCGAAACGCCCCTTGCCAACGAACGACTCCGGTGGCTTATGGTAGACCGATGCCAATGTCGAAAGTTCTGTCAAAAGCTGCTCCAGGAGCGCAGGAGGCAGGCTGGTCATCGTGGTGGTGATAGCGGGCTTTTGTGATAGGACGATATTCTGTAGCCATGTCAGTCCTGACCAGAATGTTGCTGTCAGTGGAGCTTACCTTAGCAATATCAAGATCTCCGGAGAGCAATCGCCAATAGACATAGGCCCTGTCGCGAATATCCGGGTTGTCATTCTCCGCTGTTGCGGCTTGCAAAACCTTCTGGACGAGACCTTGGCTGCTGCCTGGCTTCTTCAAGAAGAGTTTGACGACGGCCGTTAATATTTGAAGTTGAGTCTATACGTGGTTAGCTTCAGCTTCCCTTCTCACAATAAGAGCATTTCTAATCACCTGTGTAAACTCTTCCATGAAGCCCTCAACAAAGCTCTCCAGAATCTCATCAGCGTTGCTGATCTTCTCAGCGTACTCTCCCACAATCCAGATGAGCGAGCCGCGAGCGTTAGGTTCATCGAGCTCATCGATATGATTGCACAGAGTGGGTATCACACCCTCAAAGCCGGGATACTTTCGCAATATATCCTTTGTCACAACAACCACCTCCTGAACAACGTAGTTCACCTTGGTGGAGATAAGGTCCTCCAAAGCCGTCACGCACTTGGCACTGGCACTTTCGAGCTTGATGGCCACCTGGCCGATAGCCTTTACTGCACGGCGCACGAAATCCATATCCACTTCCAATGCATACTCCTTCAGCTCTGCGAGGAGCTGCTCATAATTCTTCTCATTAGCAATTCGAACCATGATTTCGAGTTTCTGGAGCTTGACATATGGCGGGTCATTGTATTTGCAGAAGAATACTCGAAGTTCCTTGCTCAGAATGTCGGGTTTCGCTTGCAAGAGAAGGTCGATATTTCGGAGAGCGACATACTGCACCTCAGGAGCAGATGCCACGAGTGTGACTAGCCATGTCAGCAACCAACTAATCCAGCAGTTCTGGAGTTGCCTACCTAGCGGTGGTGCCATCTTCTTCAGGTATGAGCTAACGAGCCTAGTCTCGAGAGACTTCATGTGGATGAATACGACCTTAACGGCTGCCAGGACGACACTGGGGTTGACGTGCTGAAACTGCGGCGCAACTCGCTCACAAATGTGCTCCGCCTCCTTAACATCAACAGGCGAGTAATCTGCCAAGGTTGAAAGGATAGTAACGCGACCCCATTCTGTGCATTCGTTCAGGGCCAGCAGCAGCTTCTTCAAGGTTGGCGGCGTAACAACGAGCGCTCGCGTCTCCGGTGCCGTTTCGCTGATTTCTGCCAATGCCTGCACTGAGTTGGCCACGACCATGGGATTCGGATCGCCGATGAGCTCCTGCAGCGACTCTAGGAAGCCGTTCTCAATACACATAGCCGGGTTGAGGTCAAATAGCTTCGCAACGCATATGGCGGCGGTTTTTCGAACATATGGTGACTCGTCTCTTAATGTTTTTCTGAGTGGCTCTTCCATGTAGTCCACCATCTTATCGACTCGAATGCATCCCATTGTCCGGATCGCTAGCGCTCGTATCAGTGGATTCGGATCTTCTGAATCCTGTACAAAGGTATTAACGGCGAGAATGCAGAGATCAGGGTGTGATTTGGCGTAGTTCCTAGAATTGTCAGAGCTTCAAGTTGCCATATTTCAACGATTAGGCTCTCCCATACATTAGATAGAGGTAGACGAGCTTCTTCTGGTCGAGGTCGCTTGTTGCGATGTTCTTGAGAACGTCAGGGAACAAAGCAGATACATCCTTGCCCAAGGTCATCGCCATGATGGTCTTCTGGATAGCCTCCTTCCTCTCATACGCATACTGAGAAACCAAGCCAGCCCTCAATTCGAATGTCTCGCCCTTTCGAGGCACGGCAAAGGCGCCGCGGATGCGGTTGACCGCCATCGTCAAGATCGGGGGCAGAGGCTCGTGGCGGGGCAACGGCTTGATGTCGTGTGAGTTGAGTGCTGCTGTGCTTCGGCTGAGGACTCAAGCGTTTCGTTCTTGGAGCTCCTGAAATCGCTTCAAGATTTGATCACGCGTAAGATGTCCTGGCGAAGAGCAATGCCGATGAAGTTGCTTCGCCAGGGTAGACGTTGAGGGTCGTTAGGCCGGTTCTAGTCTGAATGACGGTTGATGGTGGGCCACCTCACCCTTAACAATCGCACGCTGTGGGTAGTTCTCGTCGCAGGTGATTAGTCACCCAATTTGGAACGCACCCAGACGTCTACGCTCCTCTTGCTTTATCCTTCCAAGTCCAATCTACTGGCCTAGAAATATCTGGTTTTGATCTGGGGAGAAGGCCCAATGCTATTGACATACTATGGTAAGCTAGGATATTGCGGCCTTTACCCGGATCACATTTGACGGTTGCGCGCAGGCAAACTTTCCCAACCTCAGGCGCTTGTTCATTGAAGCCCGAACTGATGATGAGGAGAGGGAAGTCTCCAGGAAGGCCGTGAGTTGATATCCTTTCCCTTCAATCTGCGTCGCTGATGACCTGATAGTTCTATAATGCGGTGCTTTTCATGGGCTCTGTTGCGATCTTCAGTCTGATTGCACAAAAGCTCAATGCTGGCAAGTGACAGCCTCTCCAGGGAGTTGGCATTGAGACCCAACTAGACGGAAGCAACTGAGGCCCCATGGAATTATGTATGTGGTACCGCATAATCTTAGTCATTCATTATGTCTAATTCTTGATCTTCGTCTCCCCCCGGCTTGCTTGTCTCTGCTTTGGCCTCTTGCTTACGCCAGAGACCTGCAAGAAATTCATTCGTACTGGCTTCCTCAATGCTCTTATCCTCACGCTTCTTCAGAAATCGAGGAAACCTGAGACTGAGGCCCCGCTCGTCACTGACGAGTCCAATCGCTGCTGTGTAGGTGGGACTGATAGTGATGTCTGCAAAGGCCATCTCCCAGACCTCCTGTGGTTCAAACCAGACGTCAGGATGACCAGCATACTCAATGAAGCTGGGTTTTTGAAGTCTTATGTTTTTCGGTTTACCGCTGATAGAGCCGTCGTCATAGAACTCTTTGTTCGCTTTATAAAAGGCATCTGTGAACCCTGACATGCACTTGCAGACGGCTTCGAGTGTCCCAGTCTCCTCGTTTCGCACTGCCAACAGTATGGGAGACCACCACTTGGCTTTCCTTCCTTGTCCGTGCCAGCCTGCGACAGGGATAAGATCGAGGGTATCGAACGTGGAATTGTAATCCTTTTTCACTTTCAGCCACGAGTCGAGTCTCTTATCAGGTTCGTAAGTGGCTAAAAGAGGCTTCCGTCGGGATTTCTTCCTTTCGTCAGGTTCGCATTCCCCGATGGCTTTTGTCTTGCCTTTGGTCCGACTCTTGGACTTTGGTGTTGCTAGCTTCTGGGAAGGCTCCGCAGGTTCGCCTGCTCTGTCTTCATTGTATGGGAGACTTGCCAAGTTGTCTAATATTTTGACCATGATCCCTTCGCACTTAATGTCCGTAGCAGCTTTGAAGAACTCGAGAACTGCTTCGGAATCATTAGAGGTCGCATCCAGGCTTTTGACCCAGGTGAAATTGTGAGGAACCTCTATGAAGAGGGAACGAAGAAGCTCTCTGCGTTCGCGGAATGGCCTGTCCAGCAAAGGTTGTCCGTTTAGCGCCATAAGATCAAAAGCGAACATGCAAACATCAATCTTGATGCTGCCAATTTCAACGTCTTTTCTTGCACGGTTGGTCAGCGTCTGGAAATTCTTCAACTCTCCAGACTCTCGGTCAACCGCGACCACTTCACCTTCCATAACGAAGCTAGAGACCCCATCTCCCCGAATCTTCGGCACAAGCTCCACAAGATCTGGATATTTATCTGTCATGAGCTCCAGATGGCGAGAGAAAATCGAGACTTTGCCTTTCTCATCACAATGGATTTGTGCTCGTTGACCGTCATACTTGAACTCACACGCGAAGTCCCTGCCTTGCAGCTTTGTCAGCATTTCTGACAGGTCTCGGGTGATGCTGCCCAACATTGGTCGCAAGGGAATATGCAACGTGAGTCCACAGCGAATGAGAAGCTCTTCTGAAATTCCAATTTCCAGGAGAACCGGTATCAGATCATTGTAATTTGGTCGCCTAGCGAAACAGGCCTTTACAATCTCTTCGGACTTCGTCCAGACCTCTGCAAGGTCCTCCTTCTTCAGCTTCGTGAGATCGGAGACAGACTTCACAGGAAAGTCAGCATTGGCCGGTCGAGAGAGCAAGAAAGCTCTGGAGAGGGCAATCAACATAGTAGTCTTGACTGCTCCAATGCGAAGCTAAAGCCTTTAGCAAATGTCTGCACGATTTGTGTCGCAGAAACTTACATGTTGGCAGAGCGTGCGTACCACATACCGGCTTTCCTCGCCGCCTCGCGCATCTTGCAGAAGCTGATCCACAATTCGCTGCTTGACTTCACCACTTCCCGGTCCCTGGCTGTTCGCAATCTTCACCAAGCTCTGGTAAACGCCTTTGATAGTCAAGGGTTTGGGCTTGCGCAGGGTGAAGCTCTGTTTCTTCTTAGCCTCAAAGGCAACATCCCCTGCGTCTCCATACTTGTCATAAATAGCTTTGAGAGCACGGTTGTCGAGGCCGCAGACCTGCCTCAAGGCTTTGGAGATAGCTGACCCACCGAGGCCAAGCTCCAGAGAAATATAAGGTGGCGATATCGAGTTTGTTGCCAGCCACACCTTCAGTCATTAGCAAGAGACCAGTAAGCAGGACGAGGGATCTCACAGCTGGCAAAAGGCTGGAGGGGTCACCCTCTATCAGAAGCCTTAGGCAGTTGGTCATCGTGTCGACAATCCTGATCCTGCTCGTTGTGGCGCTCGCAAGGACGAAGCATCTTGTAAGGAGTGCATAAGAAGCATCGTTGCCTTCAGAGCTCCAGTGGTTCTGAAGTTCGGTTACATATTTCGAAGGGTCAAAAACAAGTAGCGGCTCATCCAAAGGGATAGAGCTTGTGACCGTGTCTTCTGCGTTTCCGGCTGACTGTAGAGTGAGCGTCTTGAGTTTCTGATCCGACGCATCTCTTGCCGTTGACTCGAACACCTTGTTTGCTTCCAATTCCTTGGTCTCAAGCGTAGCCGTCTCCGAAGACAACAGAGCTTTGACGGGTGCCGTGTTCTCCCTGGAAGCTTCTTTGTCCCATTCAGCTTGAAGCTTGCGGGCCAGCTCTTCATCTGTCAATTCCTGTCGCTCCCTCTCCACAACTGCGGCTTGAGGATCACGTTGGCGTGGCTGCTCTTCCTTGCCCGCCAATGTTCCATTTTGCCTTTGCTTAGAGAAGAAATACTCCAGTCCCTTCACCGGTTCCCCATTCATGGACTCATTGTTGAGCTTCCTTTTCTTGGCCGGGCTCGACATCGCGAACTTAGCATTGAGGCCCTCCTTGGCCGTTCAGTATCTCAGGACCAGCACATACGTGGTGAATCCATACAGGCTTTCATCGGTATGCTGCTTCGTTTATAATTACCTAAGCATCATGTGCACCGCTCAATTCCAAGGAGAACTCTTGTGTCCTGGCTGTGAGGGTACAGAAACGGGAACGTCGGCGTCCAAACGAGTCATCGATTTGGAACACAGGTGTGGTGGAGAACAGCAACACAGCCTACAGGTGGTAAAGTACCAGGATGCAAGCTACTAGTAGGACGGAACACCGCCTACCAATTAACATGATGATAGATACAGACTCCACACCAACCGCATAAGACATCCCATCTCCCTCTGCCTCCCATCATTCCTATTTAGAAGGGCATCGTTTCAAAACTTCTCCTAATGAGCCCAGAGAAATGTAATCGACTATCTATCCTTCGATGAAGAACGTCCCCAAGCCATCTGCTGTCGATACGCTGTCGCAACTTATACGGTACGAAATGATCTCTACTCCATACGGATTTGCAAGGAGAAATGCATCAGTGCAATGGTCTTTGCTGGCTGAGACGCTGGATTGCATGCAATCAACCTGTCAACAACCCAAGGGTCATAGATTCGACTCCTCCTGCTCCGTTTCTTCGTGATGCTCTTGCGGTATGTGTTTGCTTTCTGTCCATTGAGCAGGCAAAGTCACATCCAACTTGGAGGTGAGGATGTGATGCCCATAATTGGCCATATCTGGGGTAGAACTCCTAGGAAGTGTTTCCCACGACCCATGGTGCTGTAAAGAAAATCATTATTGTTGTCTACTGGGAGTGCAGGTGGATCTTTGAATGAAGCGCCCGCGCCTGCACTAGCCGGCAGCCTTGGCCACAGTCAAGAAGCAGGACTAAGGCTCGTGATGATGACAGTGTCAAGCTTCAGTGCACGTGACCTCAATTTCTCAACTAGAACGATCCTTCGGCGCGGAACAAGACCAGTCCCGCAACCACCCCCACAACGAACACACAACCATCCCAAAATTTGGCATCCAGCCCCGCGCCATCGCGAGGAGAAGCCATCTTTAACGAACCTCAACCCCTCGTCGAGCCAGCAAACCGATACGATGAACGGCGAAGATCCTCCGGAGCGTCCCAGCTCCATCACTACCATCATCAATGGTCTCGAGCGATACAACCCCGAGGCCGTCGGTCCTCTTGAGGCCTACCTTCAGGAGCAATGCGAACAGAAATACTGCGACTGCAATGCGAATCGGACTCTCCTCAAACTGTGAGTTCCTGAATTGTGATTTTTTTGCTGCTTTTTTGTTTTCTTCATGATGAACAAATGTCAACGTTTCCTATTACCTGACAGCAACCACTGTTGCACTTGAAGTCACCTTATTAGCTCTATCTGATCCAATGCCCGTCCACTCTCTATCTTGCTGGTCAACTCCATATCATGAGATGCTGACAAATTTGGACAGTTACCAGCTGAACCCTGACCGTATCAAGGATGAGGTTATCACCAACATCCTCGTCAAGGCCATTACCCAGTTTCCTTCCTCGCAATTCTCCCTCGCCCTCCATCTCATCAACCCCACCACTGCCTCAACTGGCGAGCTCCACGAAGCCCTCACGAAGCTGCGCACTCTCAACTCCCAGCTGGAAGGCGCCCAATACGCACGTTTCTGGGCTACGCTCGATGGTGACGACCTCTGCGCCGACCTCATTGCCGATATTTCTGGTTTCGAGGAGATGATCAGGCACCGTATCGCTCTACTCGTGTCCCAGGCTTTCCGTGAGGTTCAGCTCAGTCACCTTGAGTCCTGGCTCGGGCTGGACGGCGAGGAGGCAAAGAAGTTCGTTACGGAGGTTTGTGGCTGGAGCATCGAGGGCGCTGGTTCCGTCAAGATTCCTTCTAACCCGGATAATGAGGCCAAGAAGGCAGAGATCAGGGAGGATGTCAACGTCGACCAGTTCTCAAGAGTTATCAGGCGGTCATGGGAAGATGTTGTTGCGGCTGGCATGGCTTAAGCGGATAGACTGTTCACCGGCATGAAATGCTGTTGTAGACATGACGACATGTTAGGGGCTAAAAGGCGTTCGTTGGCTTAGGAATCCAAACATAATTGGTCTTTCGCAAGGCCAGATGCATCTCGCTGGCGGGAAGTATGCTAATGAGGTGATGCTTCTAAATGTGTGCAGCCATTTCAACTCATTTCTCCTTAGACAACTCCTCCCACTGGACTCCGGCCCATTCTTCCACGTACCCAGCTTCCCCAATTTCAACACCTGTTGGCAAACAATCTCTCTCACAAACTCCAAGGATTATAGTCCCCCACTCCATGCCATCAAGGCTCATATCATCGGCTTCTAATTCGGTGATGGCATGAGGCGTCAGTTGCACCTCAAATGTTCTCCGTCCTCCACAGTTTGAGCATCCAGGTATTGTTCCCTTGGTCAACTTCTCTCCAACCTCATCTGTCTTGCTATACAGCAGTGGTATGCCTCCATGTTCGTACCTGATACACTGCTCTGGATTCTGCGACATCCTGTCCGCGAATTTCTGAAAGGTCGTGTCCATGGAGGACTCGAAGGCCTCTCGGTCAAGGGCTGATGGCTCCGCAGCATCGGCGTCTTCCATGCGAGCATGTTCTGGCACCTTGGTAGGGGTTTGATCGAGGGTTTCGTACTCAGCTTCTGCCAAGTACAAGATTGGATAAGCTTGTGGCGGGCCATCAGCAGCGGGCCAAGGCTCTGCTGGAGGCGGAGGCTCCTTCGGTGTTGTGTTTAGGGACAATGTTTCTGCGAAAGTCTTGGGAAGAGCCGCCTCCATTTCCTTCTGCTTAACCTCTGCCGTCTGTGGCTGTGATGCAAATGGATTTGCGGGTTGCGCTGACGAGCTGAAAGGGTTTGCGGGCATAGCGCTGGTGCTAAAGGGATTTGCATTACTTGAAAACGGATTTGCGCCTGACGGACTACCCAACAGTGACTTCCCACCGAAGAGAGCATCTCCAAGGGCTTGAGTGGGCTCGCTCTTCTCATTCTTACTTATCTCTCCCTCTCGTTTCATGTTGTTTGTCTTCGGGTTCGAGATTTTGTCTTCCTTCCAGGCTCGGACACCTCTGAGGGCGCGGATGCTACCAGCCTTCCGCCGGCAAGATGCTTTGCGACAGGCGAAGACGTAGAGCCTCCGATCATGGTTTGGAAATTTTTCCGGTAGTTCCGCGTTGAGCTGAAGAAGAAGGGCCATCATGCTTCTGCAAACCTTGCACCGAGCAAAGCCTGCCGTAGGTGGTGCATCGGGGTCGAGCCATTCCTACCGCCACATGTTAAGGGACGGTCTCAGCAGAGCTTGTGGTTGAACTTACTGGATAGCCCCCTAGTCTGCTGATAGTGTCTTCATCCGCCTCCTTTGACGCATAACCCAGAAGCACGTTAGTCTCCTCGAATTCTCCCTCAGAGGAGTCTGAATCATAAGCCGCCATCTTGGTTGGTATTACCTGGGTTGACTGGTGATGCTCGGTGGTGGGGTCAAGAATTTTCTGGGACTTCTACTGAGGTTCCTGCGCGGGGCGCTTATCGCTGATAAGACAAATTGAGAAGCTGTAATAATCGCCATAGCTCGGGAGAAGGACTGAACACAGAATCAAGATTTATCATGACCAATCACATCCATGTCTATCATTGATAAGTCTAGCTTGGTATCTTTACATGTGATCATCAGGACCGTCCATACCAGGACCTGGTCCGCCAGCCCTACCCATTTGACGGGCCTTCAGAAGTTCATCACACAAAAGCAGGTTCGAGGCAATGCTGGAGCTGGAAGCGACGCAGTTTCTCAGCACTCTGAAAGAGTCATATACGCCCTTCAGCTCGGGATCCATGGGCTCGCCAGTCTCGAGATCAAGACCAACGACATCACCATCGGCAACCTCATCGCGGAGAGCGGCAACTAAACGTCCTTAGCATCAATCGTTATGTGGTTACAAAGAAGTAAACTTACGAGCATCCTGAACATCGTGCCCAGCATTTGCCGCCAGGGTCTTTGGAATGATGAGAAGGGCATCAGCAAAAGCTTCAACGCCAAACTTAGCTTTGCCCTTGACGGTCTTCGAAAAAGTGTCGCTTTTAAGGTGAGCAGCGCAGGCGACGTGGAAAGCGCCGCCACCAGGAACAACGCTCTTGTCGACGATCATGTTGTAGACACTCCGGAGACCATCCCTGACTGCATCGGTGACCTGTGCAATGGTGTGCTGGTTGGGCCCCTTGATCATAAGTGTGACAGACTTGGGGTCCTTGACCTCTTCCACGAAGGTAAACTTCTCCTCGCCGAGGGTCTGCTCGTAAACTAGGCCGGCCCAACCAAGAACGTCAGGAGTAAGGTCCTCTACGCTGTTCTGTGCGACGCCACCACAGATGAGCTGCAGGCGCTCCATGTTCCTTCTCTTTGCTCGGCGCAGAGCAAGGATACCGTTCTTAGCAAGGACGTCTAAAGAGAGAGGATCGATCCCCTTCTGGTTGATGATGACGAAGTTTTTCTTGCCATCGGTACCACAGACCTCCTTCTTCAGCTCGACGATCTTCTTAAGTTTGGCATCGATGAAGCGACGTTCACTCTCAACGAGCTTTTCACGTTGCTCGGCGCTAGAGTAGAAGAAGCCGGAGTTGATCTCGGTCTTCTCGTACTCGAGTCCTACATTCATGGTCAGGATATAGCAATTCTCCAGGCGCTTTGGCATATCAGGATGCCGTGCGCCATGATCGAGAGCCAGGCCACGAATAAGCTGGGTGTCTGAAGCAGAGCGGTGCTGCATCTTCATGATCTCAACCATGTGTAGATCGGGCTTGGCTGGGGCCTGGTAGATGGCCAGAACAGCATCGACGATGTCAGGTGTGAGCTTGGTCGCCAAAGAGCCGTTGAGCTTGGTGGCTAGCGAGGTTCGCGCGACATTGAGAAGAAGCTCGCGGTCGACCTCTTTGGGCAGCTTGAAGTTGTCGAGAAACTACATTAAGTCAGCATACAGAGTCAAGCGCCTGCGGTCTTTCTAGACGCACCTTGAGCGCCTCAGCTTTAGCGATATCGAAGCCGTCTGTAATGATGCGAGGGTGCAGACCCTCAGAGATATAGCGGTCGGCTTGCTTAAGAAGCTCGCCAACAAGGAGGACGACAGATGTAGTGCCGTCGCCGCAGATATCGTCCTGCGCCGTTGCAGCTCTTGCAATCATGACAGCGGTCGGGTTCTGAATCTGCATCTCGCGGAGAAGAACGTTACCGTCCTTGGTGAGCTTGATCTATATCGAGGCATTCGTCAGCTTCGGGTCGATAGGGGTATTTTCGATAAATGGCCTACCTGGCCTGCGCCGTCAACAAGCCTAAGAGGAATTAGCTTTTGTATGGAAAAAAAATTAACGTATATCTTACATCTTGATAGTGCCCCTGGGGCCCAGATTGGACTTGAGAACATCCTGCAAGCCTTCACCTGCGCTGATATTGACCTTGAGAGCTTCGCCCCGCCTCTGTCGATAAGTTAGCAAGGGATCGCCACATGAGCTGCGGGCAACGAACTCGGGACTCGGCCTTTGGGTTGAGAAGCTGTGCGGCCGACATTTTGTATGGGACGAGGGATGTCGGATAGCTAAAGCAGCCGGGAGTAGCTCAGTCGTGACGGATTCGCGACCTCGTGAACAAGTGTCGTTGGTTCGTGGAAGCATGGCCTAGGAGGTGAGGTACACCTACGGAGGCAGTGACTTTTTTCTGCCAGGCGGCGGTTGTGAGGGCGGTGTGGGTCCGCGTGGGGTTGCTGGAAGCTTCACTCTGTGCAACCGCCATCTATGGCCAAGGTACCTGTAACAACAACCTTACTAGTACAACCGGTAGAAGGTCCTTTGGTTATCTGGTTTGACATCTTGGGGGAGTCTACCTCGAAGGTTGTGAACATCACGCGTAACTCACGGAATCAGCACTGTTACATCCCAGAACTTGGTCGATTTATCATGTCTCTAATTACCGAAACCATGCAGAAACAAAAATCAGGCGGCTGAACCATTCCGATCCGTGTCCAACTACCAGGTGCCCTGCTTAAGGGACCGATAAACCGAATTTCGCCGTCCAAAAAAATCAATACACAGAGAAGTCAGAAACCCATTTGTTATCCCATGTACCCAGCCGCAACCGGCGAGAGAAAGCCGATGCCAGCTCTTGGCCATCGCCTTCCTATAAATTAACAGCCTCCGAGATGGCAGGAGAAGAGCAAGAGAAACAAAGGACACGCTACCAAACGATCCGAAAGCAAACTCTCGCGCTTCAAGACTTCGGGATGAACATCAGACCGTAGAAATACACGTATTTGGAGCATATTACATGGCGAACATATCGTCTGTTCCACCAAACATGTGCGCGGTGTCGTCATACTCTTCACTAGACTTGTGCGAGAGGAGCGTGCCTTGGGTATGATCCAGTTGGACAAAGCTTGGATCATCGTCCCCAAGATGGAACATGAGCTCGTTGAACTGGTCGTCCACCGACAAAGGGGCTGACCCATCAATGCCAGAGTGGCCCACAAAGCTCTCCGGGCTGAGTGCATCTAATTCGGAATCAAGCTCATGAGTCTGTGAGATCGAAGGGTGTCCGGTTTGAGCACTAAGAGATGCTGGCGAGGGCGACTGTGAGAGCTCTGGTGGTGTGTTGCGCTGGCTTCCTATGCTCTTGGTGGGTGATGTTGCCTGTGACGACAAAGCTTCCATGATTTCTTGGGGAGACACACACGTCTCTGCGTTGGGCGAAGGAAACGCTGAGGCTGGGCTTCTTGCTGGTGCCGCGATTTGAGAGCTCCCGGGCATCGGCGCTGAGGATGACATAGCAGAAGGGCCTTGGTTTGGCGCCGATATCGATGCGTCCGCGTTCATCAAGTCGAAGACAGGGTCACGTGGTGTGCTGGCAGCAGAGCTTTGTCCTGATTCGAATTGCGACGAGATGGAGCTGATGGACATGTTCTTCTTGCGCGTCTTGGCTGCCTTCTCCTGTCTGGCGTCCAGATCAGGTCGAGGCTTCTTCGGCCGTCCACGTTTGGCGCTTGCGCGAACCGCACCCTCAAAGCTGCCGATGCACATGCCGCGCTGGCGATGGCGTGTAAGAGCATCATGGCGGGCAAAGTCACGACCGCACTGACATACGTACGGCTTGATACCAGTGTGAATCTTGGCGTGGCGCTTGAGATCGTGGAGGCGGACGAAGCACTTCTTACAGTGCTGGCAAAGGAACTTGCGGTCATCCAGATGAGTCTGGACGTGGGATTTGATGTTCTCCTTGCGGCCAAACGTCTTACCACACTCCTCAAACACGCAGATGTACTTGCCATCGTCAGTAGCACCAGGTCCACCGCTGATGAATTGCTCAATCTCTTCCATCGTCACTCCGGTCTCTTGCATAGTCTCTTCGATCTTGATGTCCGCAATACTCTGGGCGCTAACGATGCTGGCTTGAGATTGGTTGCGGCGATGAGAGTGCGGAATTGAAGGAGACTCGGTACCACGGTGAGAGCCTGTGGAAGGAGTGTTGTGAACGTGGCTGAAGAAACTCTGTGTCTGGGGTGTCTGAGGAAGAGAGCCGTGTGGTGAAGTGTCAAAGGTTGCGCTGGTATCCACGAACTGAGAGAATGGGTCGACAGTGCTGAAGTCGCTGTCAGACAGAGACGACGCAGTCAAGCTCCTGGTCATGGAAAGGCCTGATGAGCTAGGCGTGAGAGTTGCGGGTGTGTGCTGCTCTACTTGCTGGCGCATCTCCATGAACATGCTCTGAGGTCTGGCAGTCCCACGACCTCGGACAGGCTTGAGTGTCTCTTCCATTGACTCATCATACCCGTCAGAGAAGCGGCTGGGTCTCTTGTCGAGCTTTGCCATGCGATCATGGGGGGTTTCCATTGGGGTAATTGGAAGGTCGACTGGAGAAACGTCAATCAAGACTCCCAAGCATATGGTCTAGGCGGACTTACAAGAGTTGTTCTGTTCTGGGGGTGTCATGGGCCTCTGCGTTCCCTGCGAGGCTAGGCTCTCATACTCCTCGATCCTCTTCTGTACAGCAATGCCGAGCGACCGGCAATGCCCGTTCGGGTTATACCAGTTGCCATTGCTTGTGGCATCTTGGAATGAGGCGAACGTTGGTGTGGAGTTCGCGCTCGGCTGCGAGTACAGATCGAAGTCGTTGCTCGGACGCCCAGTCATCATAGACCAATCGGCGAACGGTCCGTTACACATGGAGCTGAATTCGA
Organism: Sarocladium brachiariae; assembly: GCA_008271525.1. Lineage (NCBI taxonomy): Eukaryota > Fungi > Ascomycota > Sordariomycetes > Hypocreales > Sarocladiaceae > Sarocladium > Sarocladium brachiariae. Next base: position 532,907 of record RQPE01000010.1, on the reverse strand, counting down.
AAGAATCCATGCCACCAGGCATTTGAGGCGTACCGAGTGGAGAAATGAGAGCTTCCTCGCCGGGTGAGCAGAGGCGAGGCTGGCCCGGGCTTACTTGTGTGCTGTGCTGCTGCGCATATTGCTGCTGGAAGATGGCTGATCCTGGATTGTTAGTATGTTCAGTGCTTACCGTTTGGTTGGCCTGCCAAATCGCACGCTTCTGCTGGCGCATATCCAGGCTTTGCCTGGCTCGTCTGTGTCCAACACCTGCTGGACGTTGTGAAGAGATGGCGAGAGCCTCGAAAGCAGAAGGTGTCGATTGCTGGCGGCGATGTCTCTGCCTGGCGAGAAGGCTAGAGTCTGGGTTCTGCAGCATCCTGTCGCTTGGGGAGTCCGGAAAATGTTGTCGTAGGTCGATTGTTGCCGGTATGAACCTCTGGGTCCGAAACTGTTGTCCATCTGTCAGTCTGTTTCCCTTTCCCCGCCATCGTCCATAGGCCGTACCTCGCGCAGCGCAAGCACAAAGCGCCGGGCTTTGTTAGATCGTGGTCGTGCTCAGTCGAAGGTTTATCGACTTGACACGGGCAGGTTGTGTATACTGACGCCTCCCTTGGGCGTGACAATAGGTTTTGAAGACTTTGGTTCTCCTTAACTCCTCTCTCTGAAGATTACGATGCTCCTTCCGAAGAAAAGTACGTTCGCTTTCTTTGTTTTTCTCGGTATCAATATCGAGACTGAGAATAGTAGTAGTGGTTGAAGTTGAGGAAGATGCTGGTGATAGAAGGGCACTGGACATACATGGGATGCGGGTCCAAGCTCACTTAGTCTAAGATGCGTTGCCCAAGCAACAACCAGTGTGAGACAGCCGTAACGTCAGCGACCAGACCTTGCTCAAGGATCGGATGACGGGGATGATCTGACCCTGCATTAGCCGCCGTGCTTTGGTGCATGCATACAAAAGATTGACAGGTCATCGTGATCAGTTTTTCTTGTCGCTTTGCAGTTTATCCTCATTCCGCGTGCTTGACTATCTGTAGACATGTATTCACGACCCTTTGCGTGCTGCCCCCTGCGCTAGGCGTGCGGGACAAGGGTAAAAAGCAGCGACTCAGAAGAAATCTCCAACGTAGCCACCAGATTTGAATAGAACAAAAAAAAGCACCCAACTCCAAGAAGGTGAATCGCAAGACAAAGCGAGAGTGATTTGTTCCCAGCATTGTGTTATTTTCGTCTCATTCCATCTAAGCGTTTGAGTTCGATCGACTCCATGACGATGATCGCGCATATAGGGTAATTTTGGTGCTACCATGGCAACAGAGCTGGCCACAAAGTCAAAACAACGGTAACTCAAAGTCTTCATCGACCACGTCAGAAGCCTTTCAATTGTCGAGAAAAGCTGTACCTGTGGAATGCAAAGTCCGATAGCTTCTCGTGGTGTATACACATGACCGTCATGAAGTGTGTCGATCCAGTCCAACAAGGCACTGTCCAGCAGCAAATTGGTCCAAGCGAGTGGGGCTACTCGTACGGGACCTTTAGGTAGGCGGTCTCCCGGTTCATTAGCACAGACGCTGGGGTTGTCAGGCCAAACCGGGTACCACCGCGCACTGGGGGAGCAACAAACTTGGGAAACGCGATAACCGCAGCTCCAATTTGCCAAATCTCTCATCATCGATCGGGTACTTCCCACCATCGCCTTCCTGAGCCTCGCCAACCCAGTGCACTGCATTCCCCGTCGCCAGGTACTGCAGAACACCCTCCATCTTCTCTCTGGTTCTCAACAGCAAGCCAGCTGCCCTTTCTGTAGCACATCATGTCTGGCACCATGAGAGGCACACCAAGCCGTCAAGGCCGTGGCAACATCCCATTCACCAACAGCCCTGCAAACTCCAATATTCCTCGTCCCGTGCTCGAGTCTCAGCCTAGTGAAGCGAGCTCCTCTGTCAGTGCTAGCAGACAGAAGCAGTCTAAGCGTGATGAGGTGCGTTCTGTTTTATGCAGCGACCCCTTTGCTGCACTGTAGGCTCGAAACCAGCTAACCTAGGACCAGGCCATCCGGAGGAAGATTGAAAGCGACCTCAACAAGAAGAAGCATGTCACGAACCGAGCTCGACACACTCGAAAGGCCCCGCCGGGCACTGTTCTGGCCCTCAAGCCCAGCCAGGCTCTTCAGATCAAGCCCTCGACCACCGTCTCCGAGGCTGCACAGCTCATGGCCGCGAAGCGCGAGGACTGTGTGCTCGTTACTGACGATGACGACCGCATCGCTGGTATCTTCACTGCCAAGGATCTTGCCTTCCGTGTCGTTGGAGCTGGGCAGAAAGCTGCCAACGTTACGATCGCCGACATCATGACCAAGAACCCGCTCTGTGCTCGGACAGACACCAGTGCAACTGATGCACTGGACCTGATGGTCCGCAAGGGTTTCCGCCACTTGCCTGTCATGGATGAGAATCAAGACATCTCTGGTATTCTAGACATAACAAAGTGCTTCTACGATGCCATGGAGAAACTTGAGCGTGCATATTCCTCATCACGCAAGCTGTATGATGCCCTCGAGGGCGTTCAGTCCGAGCTTGGGGCCAGTCAGCCGCAACAAATTATCCAATATGTGGAGGCATTACGAACAAAGATGTCTGGTCCGACTCTCGAGTCTGTCCTTACTGGCGTCCCACCCACCACAGTCAATGTCAGGACATCAGTGAAGGAAGCTGCAGCTCTCATGAAAGAGAATCATACAACGGCCGTACTTGTCCAGGACCAGGAAGCTATTACGGGTATCTTCACAAGCAAGGACGTCGTCCTTCGTGTCATTGCTCCAGGCCTTGACCCTGCCACATGCAGTGTCGTCCGCGTCATGACTCCTCACCCGGACTTTGCTCCTATGGATATGACTATCCAGGCTGCGCTCCGGAAGATGCATGGTAGGGAACTCGATGTACCCAGAATAGTCAGTTACTAACGTGCACAGATGGACATTACCTCAACCTTCCAGTGATGAACGATGGAGGCGAGATTGTCGGGATGGTCGATGTTCTTAAACTGACCTACGCCACGCTTGAGCAAATCAACACAATGTCCACTAGCGATGGAGAAGGTCCGGCGTGGAACAAATTTTGGCTTTCAATCGGCGATGGTGAGACCGAGTCTATGGTTTCTGGTGATGGTGGTAGCCACCACCACACCCATATGAGCTCTCGGATCATGTCACCTGATGCCACGCGAGACCGCCTCAATGAGAGTGTGGCCCCAGGGGACTCTGCCTCCCACGTTGGTGCTCCTTCGCCGCCACGTTCTGTAGCTCCTGAGATTCCTGAGAACCCAGCCGACGTCCCGTTTCCATTCAAATTCAAGGCCCCCTCTGGACGTGTGCACCGTTTGCAAGTCGTGGCTGCTCATGGAATGGAGGCATTCGTTTCATCAGTCTCAGCCAAGATGAGCGGTCCTGAGGTTGGTTCCATCGGAGGTATACCTGTTGTGGAGGAAGGAAAGATAAGCGGCACCGGCTTTGCGCTCAGCTACATGGATGACGAGGGTGACTCAGTGTCTATCACAACAGATAACGACCTGCTCGAGGCAATCCTGCTTGCCCGCCAGGGCCGGCGTGATAAGGTCGAGCTATTCGTTCACGACCCCGAGAAGCCACCTGTTGCACCTGTGCCGCAAGTCGAGACCCCAGCTATTCCTACGCCACCTGCCTCCTCAGCCGCTGGCCTTCGTGAGCGCCGTAGGGCTTACGATGACGAGGATGAGGAATATGATGAGGATGAGGATGATGAGTCGACTGTTCGCCGCACCCGCCGTTCAAGACATGCACCCATGCAGGAGCAAGTCATCGCTGGCGTCCCTAATGAGCTTCTGCTTCCAGGTGCGATTGTTACCTTGGCTGTTGTGATTCTGGGTGTTTTCACTATCACTCGTGCTACGAGCCGTTAGGGAGACATGCTTACTATGATGGAGTTTGAGGGCATGTAATTGACTGTGTATATCCACGAACACTTCGCATAGCTTAGCCGTTGTTGTAATACGTATCTTCTCTCTATAAATGTATTTACCATAGCCATCCCTGACTTCCCAATGAGCAGAGCGATGAAGCACGTGTCGTGCAAGCCGATGACATGAACGTAAAGCTGCTGTCAGGGGTCCTTGAGGACGTCGCGTGGTTAGGTTGCCGGAGAATAGGCGGACCCACTTAAGCTCGTCTTCCAAATTTTGGGAGTTTCCTCCTTCAACATAATGCTTGCTTTGAACTTGCGATTCAAGGGGGTTTCGGTATGATTTTAAGAAACATCTCAGTGCGGCATGGTAAGCACTTTGAAGCACAAATTGCAAAGTCACCATACTGACATGTTCAGGCCGTCGCGCACTGGCTCCTGCCACTCGGGCCGCATTGAGGCAACTCACGACGACAACTGAGACGTCGACATCGACCGAAACTGCCACACCTGAGCCACCAAGGAGGAAGACAAAAGCAAGTGGTGTTAGGGTTCTTGGAGCAGACCCAAGCAGTGAGCATGCTGGTGCTCGATGGGCGACCGCTCGCCAGTTGGCAGAGGGAGGCCCTACCCTCACACCCGCTCAACAGTTTGCCGAATTCAGGCGGATACAAGCCAACACGAAAAAGTTAGGATCTACTGTTGAGAAGCGATATGTGCCTATGGAGTTGATTCGCAACCCCCCAGGACCGGAGGATGTTACGCTGGAGCTACTTATGGCTTCTCAAACCCACCTTGGACACAACACCTCGCTTTGGAACCCGGCCAACTCGCGCTACATCTACGGAGCTCGCCATGGGGTACACATCATCTCCCTGGAGACCACAGCTGCGCATCTCCGTCGAGCCGCACGTGTCGTGGAGGAAGTCTCTTACCGCGGCGGCCTGATCCTGTTTGTTGGCACTCGTAAGAACCAGATGGAAATCGTGTCCAAGGCTGCTGAACTGGCAGGTGCATGCCACCTTTTCACGCGCTGGACACCTGGGGCGATTACGAACAGGGATAAGATTCTTGCGCACAAGAAGACAAAAATGATCAACGAACAGGATAAAACCCTGGAGGACTTCGACAAGTTTAACTTCGCAGCTCGTCCCCTTGTTCCTGATCTGGTCGTGTGCTTGAACCCGCTGGAGAACTATACCATGCTCTACGAATGTGGTCTTGCGAGCGTGCCGACAATTGGGGTAATTGACACAGATGCGGATCCCTCTTGGGTGACTTACACCATCCCCGCCAATGATGATAGGTATATTCACACAAGACTCTCTCATGTATTGCATTTTGCTGACAAGTCACGATTAGTCTTCGATCTGTTGCCGTTATTGGCGGTGTGCTTGGTAGAGCTGGTCAGAAGGGTCGTAAGAGGAGACTTGCGGACGCAGCCAAGGGCGCAGTTTCATGGTCCACCTCTGCTGAGGTCACAAACTTCATGAGGAACGAGATGCAGGATGCCATGTTGAGACGCAAGGAGGTTATGGGGCGTATGCAAGATAAACTTGAGTCATTCACCGAGGAGGAATCTGCGTTGCTCAACTCGCGTCTTTCCAGCAAACCAGCCGAGGTGGGACACGAGGAGATGCTGAACATTCTGGGCGAAGCGGCTGTGGAGCAGACTGAGGAGCCAGCCAACAAAGAAGTGCAAATTTCTTCTGGGGCCCAAAAGAAGACCACCGTGGATGAGCTTGCGGTGAAGGTTGCGACGGCTGAGGCCAAGATCAAGCAGATGATTGCTGAGGTTGAGGCTACACCATTGTCAACGGAAGCCAAACAGCCAGAGGAGTGAGCACGGATAGTGTACATCTTGTACTATAGATTTTGGTGCTATTGAAATCATAATGTAGGAATAGACTTGGAGAGCAATGTTTTGGTTTGACCACGAGCTGTTGGTTGAACTACAGTACTTGGTGAAGGTTATTGAGAATCAAGCCGCATCGGAGAAACATAAACCCAGGCACATATGTACATGTATGTGCCTGCTGGTCATTCACCCCACCAACATACGAGACAAAGACCCAGTAAAAGCAATAAGCGGGCTGGAAACTTCGCCCTGCGCATTTCCTCTCACCACGCAGCATCTCTCACGCACGAAAATTTCAGTACAGCAGAATCGCGATCCAGCAAGGCCCAGCAATTCGCTGATCCGCCCATCCTGCCGGCTGCTAACTAACTCACACCGCCCATACGCTCACGCCCCATCTGGGGGTGGTGCATGAGGCAAGGCCCGGGTTCTCCAGGGATTGCCTGACACAGGCGGCCAGGAAAACTAAACCAGCCTAGCACCTAGTTATTTTCGGGCCTGTGGCTTGGGAATCTGGGAGGAAACTCGATACAGGACTGGTAAGACTCCCGCCTCGTTCTTGTTATTGAGGTGTGTGTATTTTGGTATGCTGGAAACCCCGGCTATTTCGTGCCTGGTGGTTCCTGTAGACCCGTGAGGAGATGCACCAGTGCTGAACATGTGCATTAACGGACTAACGCTATGGATAGCCTGCACAGACATCACTCTCGTGGCACCACTGTTGCTGGCCTTATACCCAGGCAGTCAAGATGCCCGCCAACCTCGATGATCCGGCAAGCCCCACCATCTACCGGACCTCCGGGGAGCCTCCTTATCCCGGGCCCGGTGACCCGGCTATACCCTCCGTCATAGTACCTCGTCAAGTCACGCTCCGGGATCGTCAAACAGTTGCAACTATTGTTCCCTTTGCTTCGCGTGAACAACTGCCTCCATCTCTAGGCGTCTATCTCTGTGACCAACTGAACAAGGAGATCGATGGCGGCGATACTTACCCCATGATCGAGCGCTTCACTCCTGATGGCTTCACAAGTTATTGGTTCCAAAACTTCGGCGCTGTCATGCTCCTTGGAGAGATTGACGGCGCTGATAAGGTTGTCGAGGGCAAGGACTGGGCGAAGGAGTGCCTTGGCAGCTTCTACATAAAGCCAAATTACCCAGGCCGCAGCAGTCACGTTTGCAACGCTGGCTTCCTAGTCACCGATGCGTCACGCAATCGTGGCGTCGGCCGGCTCATGGGAGAGGCTTACATAGATTGGGCACCGCGCCTTGGCTACACATATAGTGTATTCAATCTCGTGTACGAGACAAACGTTGCATCATGCCGTATCTGGGATGCTCTGGGCTTCAAACGCATCGGTCGTGTCAAAGGCTGTGGCAACCTTCGCAGCTATCCAGGTCGACTTGTTGATGCCATCATATACGGCCGTGATCTTGCACCTGGAGAGAGTGAAGATCTGGCTAGTGAGGAACGTTTCGACAAGATCAAGTTTTACCTGAAATATGGAAAATACCCCAACGGGGCAGACCGTGCCGAGAAGAGCAGGCTCCGTAGCGCGGCAACCCATTACAAGCTCCTGGAAGGCGACAAACTTATGCTCAAGGACAAGGAAGTCATCTCTGACCCTGCCAGGCAATACGAGATCGCGAGGGAGGTACATGTTCAACAACATGCGGGGATCAATCGGACGACAGCCACTATCGCGGAAAAGTATCACTGGAGTCGAATAAAGGAGATGGTGAGCGATGTGATCCGTAACTGTGGCGAATGCAAGGATGCAGGTAAGACACCGGTAGGCAACAGTGTAGGTACAAGAACCTTGGCGATGGCTTCGGCGGCGATGCATGGCTCGACAGCAGGATCTCTAGGCCATGCTGTATCAGCTTCAGTCGAGAGGGAAACATCGCCTCCTGCTACCAACGACGGTGATCTCACCGAGAGCATCCTGCTCATTTCAGCACTGTCAAGACAAGTAGACGGTGACCCAGATCCATCAGCCTACACCCACCCTACCGACCTTTCAGCCCTCACAAACTCGGAAGCAACCCTCCACCACAACCCCATGCTTCAAGACGAACCACTCGACCACTTCCCTTCCTCACCGCACCGCTTCTCCTCCCCCACCGTCTACGAACAGCAACAACCCATCGATCCCCAGATCATTCACCACACTCCGAGCTCCAGCCACCCTACCCCTCGGTCGCCCCAAGCCTCGGGCAACGATGAACATACCTTCGAGCACTACCATGCGCACTTCCAAGCTTTGCTGAACGCCACAGAGGATGACGACGAAGTTGGAGCGGCAAACCAACACCATCACCAGGAGAGTGAGGATGCCGCGGCTGTTGATCATGATTTGGAGATGTTGATAGAACATCATGATGAAGAAGATGATGACGACGACGGACCCTCCAGCGAGACGAGAATGACAGGAATGGGGGGAGATGATGGTGGTGTCAAACAGCGAACGCAAGGGAAGAGCAGGGATGTATATGAGAGTGCATTTGGTGCTCCCGGATAGGATGCCTTTTTATCGCTCGGTAGCGATCTTTCGCATATAATAAACAGTTTTCAAAGCAGAAGGATACAACCGACTTATCACGCATCAGATTTAAACATTTCATCCGAGGGTTCATGCAATTCTGGAGGTTATCTTTAGTCCCTTCTAGGTATCATACAGATCCTTTTTATAATGATCTTCAACGCCTTCAACCATCCCTCTCGAAGAGCATTTTCTTTTTCGCACAAAAAATCCGACTTTTATTTGTAAGTAGATTTACCTGCGCGGCATTCCTCGTCCTCTACCCCTCAGCGCCCTCTGCGCCGCACCTGGAGGCAGTTGCTGCCCAGGCGCCTGAGGCTTCTGACTCTCCTCGTTGCGAATGGTCTCGTCAACACCCAGGATGAGGCAAGCTGCTTCCGTGGCGGCCTGGAGAGCATTCACCTTAACGAGTGCTGGTTCCCAGACGAATCGCTCCATCATATCTGCAACACCCTCGTTCTGGAAGTCAACTCCAGCCCATGTGCGTCCTTTACGGTGCTCCACGCGGAGCTTGTTGAGGATATCTGTCGCATCAAAGCCGGCGTTGTCGCAGAGCTGACGGGGAATGATCTCGAGGGCTTTAGCAAAAGCCTTAATGATAGTCTGGAGCTTGTGAGGGATATTCTTGTCGGCAAAGCGGTGGAGGTATGCCGATATCTCCATCTCGCAGGCACCGCCTCCACCGACGATGCGAGTGTGGCGGATGGCACGCTTTACAATCATGATAGCGTCGTGGAGGGAGCGCTCAACCTCAGCAATGAATTGCTCAGCACCGCCACGGAGGACGAGGGTGCAAGTCTTAGCCTCAGGGCAATCCTCGAAGAAGTTGAAACGTTCGCCACCAATTTGGCGTTCTTCGAAGGTGCCGCAGACACCAAGGTGCTCGGGGAGAATGTCAGAGCAGGTGGACTGGACAACCGCGCCAGTGGCCTGGACAACGCGCTCCATGTCCTCAGAGGCGACGCGACCAGCACAGAAAATATCTCGGTCGGCGAAGTACTGGGTGGCAAGATCACCGATGGGAAGCTTGCTAAGGACGACCTTCGCGCCAGTGGCGTTGATGGCCTCGAGCTTCTTGTAGATAATCTGCCACTCGGCATCGACGATAGCCTGGTACTCGGAGACCTGCTCGACGCGAACCTCTGCGTTGTCCTTCTCAGCCTTGAGCTCAAGCTCGACGTTGAGGCATACAATCTTGGGCTTGACGAATGACTTGGGCTGCTGCTCGAAACCTGCATAGGCAAAAGTCTTCTTGAAGGCGACACCGTTGACGAAGCGAGAGTCGGTAAGGGAACCGCCGGGAATCTTCTTAATGCCGATGAGCTTCTCGTTGAGGTCATGCTGGTCGAGAGAGAGAACAGCATCAACGACCACTACGCCTTGTCAGCTTCTATCTTGGAACAGCAGTGCCCTAGGTAACGTACTCTTGGTGAAGAACTCGGTGTTGCGTTTGATCAGCTTGCTGGTCATGGCAGTGGCAGCAAGCTTAGAGAGGGTATCCCTCCTGTTGCCCTCCTCAGTGTTGATAGAGATCTCCTTAATCTTATTAACGGCCAACTCGGACGCTTTCCTCAGGCCCTTGATAATAATCTGTGAACTGACACCCTGCTCGACGTGTTCCTTAACCTCTTTCAGGATTTCGCCAGCAAGGACGACAACGGATGTGGTACCATCTCCGACCTCGGCATCTTGGGAGCGAGCGATGTCAACGAGAATACGCGCAGCGGGGTGGACAATATCGAGAAGCTATTGCTCAGTCAGCGCCATTCTGCCATGAGCTCAAAGGAACACGAACCTTCATGACGGTTGCGCCGTCATTGGTGATGGTCTGCTTGCCATTCTCATCAACCATCAGCAGGTCACCACCGTAAGGACCAAGTGTCGACTTGATAGTTGCCTGAACGGCCAGACAGGCGTTGATGTTGGAAATGATCTGACCCTTGCCCTGGGAGGTATCGGTGCCTATGCATTTGAAGTTGGTTAGCAAACGCTCTATCTCCTGGTTGAAGCATCGAGGGGCGGTGGGGTCGAAACGCACCCTCCTTGAGGACAATGATGGTGGGAGTTTGCCCGCCAAACGACATAGTGGCGTTTGTGAGAACGTCAAGCGGTGAGTGGCTCGGTTCGTGGACGTCGTCCGATCGAGAATAGTCTTCGTCTTGTCGTCGTGGAATAGATAGGGGGGATGGACGAGGAGTGGCCTGGCGGGTTGAGGTGGAGGAGAGCTGCCCGCAAAGTCGAACTTGAGCTCCAAAAAATTGTCAGGCACTGGCTCAAGGCGCGGCAGCATACTACAGGCAACGAGAGAACTTTAGTGGTGCTCTGGGTGGTGTAGCGCTTCTGGAAGAATCGCAACGCCGAGGGGGAACATGGTGGGGCATTCAGCCACAGGGTCCATGGCTGGAGTGAGGCTGGTGTTTATAGGAACACGATGTGGCCAGGTCTCTTGACCATGAGTTCCCTTTGCAAGGAAGATGGAAAAAAGTGATTATCTAGAATTGTAGATCTTTCCCGAAGTACTTCATACGATTTAAAAAGAGTTTTGACCCCGGGTACAGTCTTCGCGATGTCTGGTGCACCGCCACAGTTCTCTGTCACTTAATTGTAGATAACATGACAAAACACGAAATACAAGAACTACTAGTAGGATCTCAGGCTGCCGAAAGGTGACGACCTGAGGATAAGGTCACACAATTCGATGAATGATATCCAGAAAAACAAGGAAGTAGGAGAGCATCAACGATCCACGAGTGATCACGCAAGTCTTTGGGCTGATTGAGCTACGCCTTAGTACAGTCGCTTCCTGGCTCTACAGGGAAAAGGCTACACAGTAGTGTGACTGGGACAGCCAGCTAACGGTCACTGTAAAGTTTCGAACATCGGTTTGACGATATTATTTGCAGGTGGATGCTTCAATTTAATGGAAATTTTGCTTTCCCGTATCCTGTCGCCGACTCGAACTTCGATTTCCATGTCTCCTCCTGCCTGAACATGCCAATGCACTCCATTGCACTAGGTTGGCCGTGCATTGGATCCGCGCCACCCTGGATGAGAACCTAAGTATGAGCATGTGAGAAACTGCTTTCGTACAATGAGGAGGACCGCGAACACAGCTTACGTCTATCACGCCGTCTTCTTTCTTGAACACGGCACCAGCTAGTGGGCTTTGACCTCGATCGTTCAGTCGGTTCGGGTCTGCTCCGTGCCGGATTAGCAACTTGACCAGCTCCGGATGACCATGGTATGCTGCAAGCATGAGCTAAGGACAGAAGTCAGCCACGAGTTGATCCTGCTGAAACACGGACAGCCCTACCAACGTGTCGCCTTTCTCGTTTGTCATGTTGGCTGGAAGCCCTGCTGGCAAAGCCTGCTCGAAGATGGGTAAGTCACCAACGCGAGCAGCATCGTACATTCGACCAGCAAATGCAACGGCCGCGGGAGGAAGCCCGCCTTCAGTGGCATTGATGGGTTCCATTCCCTTGCATTGATGTGTAGGTGGATGCGAAATATGATCAACGGCCTGAAGGCACCAGATAACAAGCGAGCGGCGGTAATCTGGATGATGGGCTTACAGAGCCGGGATCAATGACGTGACAAAAATAGGCTACTGGGTCCAGGCTAAGGTAGGGTCAACGTTGACATCACGTACGATGCAAGCCACAAAACCTCAGGGTTTGCAAAAAAGACCGCATTCCTGGGCAGGTGAGATTGCAGACATGGATAAAAGAGCAGCATGATCTGATATTTTGGGCATCGCCTCGCAGTCAAGCAGCAGACCCTGCGTGCGTTGTGTGGACAGCCACATTGAAGGAGCTGCTGTTCCATGAACAACGTGAGGAGGGGCAGATACGGCCGAGGACGGGGTCATGAACGAGACACCGTCAACCTCTCCACCACCACTGCCTTGGCAATCCGTTTATCCGATTCTTCGATCATCCAACATGGCGCCGTGCATCTGCAATCCTGCGACTCGCTATGTGGATCTGGGCCGATGCCCATCCAGTCCTTTTTGTTCCCACTGTGCACAAGCGAGGTGGCGTGCCGCTGTCAACCCTGCCCGCTGTCGTCTGGCATTCTGACTTCACGGCCCTCTCACATGCCACCCGCTGCATCCGGAACCACAGCTCCATTCAAGATCCGATGTAATTCCCAATAGCTGTAGACGGAGTTGCTATGATGTCCGCGAATCGACCCAGCATACACTCGCACAGCCTGCAAGGTGGTGCGACTTTCTCGGCCGGCTCCCTTTCTCCAATGCCCTTTCGCGGCGGCCGTTGCCTACTGGGCCCTGCAAGGAACGTATGACGTTGATGCATCATTAGGTCTGGACCAGAGTTTCCGAACATTGAAAAGTACGCGGAGCTGCCCAGAGCTTTCCATTGATAGTTTTTGTTCCTGCTCAAACCGAGTTCCCTCATCGATCTTGTCCTTTCGGATTTTTGACCTTCCTTTCTTCCAACAATTGGTCTTCTAGCACCTAGAAGACAACGAACTTGTGAAAGCAACTATCATTGTCTCTTCATAACCATGGCTGAGGAGGTCTCAATCAGCGCCTACGGCAAGGCTCGCTCAACAATCAAGGGCGAGCCCCTCTCCAAGGACGAAATCGCAAAGTACAATGACTTTTTCAATGCCAGTTGTTACCTTTCGCTCGGCATGATCTATCTGCTGGACAATCCTTTGCTTCGAGAGCCCCTACGCCAAGAACACCTGAAGAAGCGTCTCTTGGGTCACTTCGGCTCCGCTCCCGGTCAGATCTTCACATACATGCACATGAACAGACTCATCAAGAAATACGACCTCAATGCATACTTCGTTTCTGGCCCGGGTCATGGCGCTCCTGCAGTTCTCTCCCAGTCATACCTCGAGGGCGTGTACTCCGAGGTCTATCCTGCCAAGTCCCTGGATATTGATGGTTTGCAGAAGTTCTTCAAATATTTCTCGTTTCCCGGCGGCATTGGATCGCATGCCACTCCGGAGACCCCGGGATCCATTCACGAGGGTGGTGAGCTTGGCTACTCCATCTCTCACGCCTTCGGTTCCGTCTTCGACAATCCGGATCTGATTGCCCTTACCATGGTTGGGGATGGCGAAGCAGAAACAGGACCTTTGGCTACCTCGTGGCACTCCAATAAGTTCCTGAACCCGATCACAGATGGAGCAGTTCTCCCGGTTCTGCACCTCAACGGTTACAAAATCAACAACCCGACCATCCTGGCCCGTATTTCACACAAAGAACTGGAGAACCTCTTCCTAGGTTATGGTTGGCAGCCCTACTTCGTCGAAGGCGATGACCTTGATACTATGCATCAAGCTATGGCCGCCACCATGGAGAAGTGCGTTCAAGAGATCAGGGAGTACCAGAAAAAGGCCCGAGATAGCGGCAAGGCGTTCCGACCTCGCTGGCCCATGATCGTCCTCCGATCTCCCAAGGGCTGGTCTGCTCCCAGGAAGCTTGGAGACAAGTATCTTGAGGGTTTCTGGCGGGCTCATCAAGTGCCCATCACCGACCCTGCCACCAACCCTGAGCATCTCAAGATCCTCGAAGACTGGATGCGCAGCTACGGCCCTGAGAGACTTTTTGACAAGGCCGGCGCCCCCATAGCTGCTCTCCGAGAGCTCTGCCCCGACGGTATCCATCGCATGTCAGCCAATCCTGTGGCCAACGGAGGCATTTTAAAGAAGCCTCTTCAGCTGCCCGACTTCAGAAAGTACGGTGTCGAGGTTGAGCACCCAGGTGCGGTCATGGATGCCAGCATGTCGACCATGGCTGTATGGCTCCGCGATGTAATGCAAATGAACCCAAATAATTTCCGCCTCTTCGGCCCTGATGAGACTGAGAGCAAGTGCGTGGTGGCCCGTCCGTTACATTGCTGGTATGACGATGCTGACAACGCACAATAGCAAACTCGGAACCGTGTACGAGGTCACAAAGAAGGTGTGGATGGGTGAATACTTTGAGGAAGACGCCAACGGTGGTCACTTGGCTATGGAAGGGCGGGTCATGGAAATGCTCTCTGAGCATACCTGCGAAGGCTGGATCGAAGGCTACGTGCTCTCCGGTCGTCATGGCCTCTTTGCCAGCTACGAGCCTTTCATTCATGTTGTTGACAGCATGGTCAATCAGGTTCGTCAAACTGTCATTATTTCTCTTGAACTTACAGTGGACTAAACAGCCGCAGCACTGCAAATGGATTGAGAAGTGTCTTGAGGTTGAGTGGCGTGTCAAGGTAGCCTCGCTGAACATCCTTTTGACAAGTGTGGTGTGGAGGCAGGATCACAATGGCTTCACTCACCAAGACCCTGGCTTCCTTGATGTTCTTGCCAACAAGGTAAAGACCCCTCTTTCTATGCATGTTCTTTTGCTAATGAGATGCAGAGCCCTGAGGTCGTACGCATCTACCTCCCTCCGGATGGCAATTGTCTCCTCTCAGTCATGAACCACTGTCTCTCTTCCGTCAACTACGTGAACGCTATCGTGTCCGATAAGCAGCCTCACCTTCAATTCCTCACCATGGACCAGGCTGTCACGCATTGCACCAAGGGGATTGGCTCCTGGCCTCACTTCAGTACGGATGCTGGCGGCGAGCCTGATGTTGTCATGGCCTCTTGTGGTGACATCAGTACTCATGAGATGCTGGCGGCAGTCGATCTTCTGCTCCGCCACTTCCCTGAGCTGAAGATCCGTGTCGTCAACGTTGTTGACCTCTTCAAACTCATCAGCCCAGCTCAACATCCTCATGGGCTAGATGACAAGGAATGGGTCAGCCTGTTCACTGACGACAAGCCGGTCATCTTCAACTTCCACAGCTATCCTTGGATGGTTCACCGTCTGACCTACAAGCGTCCTGGTGCCACCAACATTCATGTCCGCGGGTAAGTCCCCGCTGTCTGTGATGTCTACTTTTTATTGCTAATGAAACTAGTTACACCGAAAAGGGCAATATCGATACGCCGTTGGAGCTGGCCATTCGCAACCAGACTGACAGATTCAGCCTTGCGATCGAGGCGATTGACCAGATGCCTCATCTGCACAACCGAGGTTCCTCTGCCAGACAAATTCTCCTGAATGAGCAGATCGCAGCCCGGAACGAGGCCTTTGGGACAGGAATGGATCCCGTGAGGCTCAGCGGCTGGAGGTGGCCAAGCCACAGGAACGAGAAGCCTGACGACGCGTTGGCTACGAAGTAGATTTGGAAACTTCACGGGATATGTTTCTGGTCTTTACGAGGAGTTCAGACATGCACAATTCTGCAGTATAAATTTTACATATCAAGGCAGCAGAATTATGCGCACAGCCAAATACACAAGTATTTGCACATCATTGCTTCCCCTTTCTGATCTGACAAAAAAATGTCTCTTTTTTTCTTTGACCTCTTACCTCTCCACCTTGTCTTTTACAGTCGAACCGTAGCAATCATACTATCCAGGCTATCACGTTTGAGATTTTGATTACTATTTTCATTATGGAGTCGAGATTTACCGCCGATGAGTGTATATGATTCTCTATACTTGGCACTTCTTATACTTCCTTGGGTGTCCTCGCAAATGATCTGCGTCTGGAGGTGGGCTCATGTACATTCATTGCCTTCATAATTCTTCACAACAATGGCTTATACTTTGACGAAAAGGGTCCAGCCCTTCTGTAAGACCCTAACAACCACGAGCAGGATCACCGAGGCAGACATAACAAGCCCACAGAACAGCTGCAGTCCCAGGTAATCACCATCCTGGGCCGCTACTATGGCACCTCCGATGGGGCTTCCAATAAGGGCACCGGTGGCCTGGCATGCCATGGTCACACCAAGTCGGGTACCGACCTGACTCAAATCCGGTGTTATCTGGGCGACCATGGGAGCTGCGAGGGAAATGAAGCCGCCGGAGGAAAAACCGAAGATGATGACGAAGACGATGATTCCAGCAGTGCTCTTGACTGGGATCCAAACGGCGAAGACGAAGATGGCGGATATGGCGTTGACGATGATCATAGCATTGTAACGGCCATAATGGTCTGCGAACAGTCCAGGCAAGATTCGACCAAAGATGCTACGGTATGTCAGTGGCTTGTACATGAAGCAGACGAGAAGGAGCTTGCGAAATTTACCTTGCGGCGTTGAGGATGGCCAGGAGGTATGGGATGAGGCCGGGGGACATGCCGGCAGCCTGGGCCTGGAGGAGGACGTAGTTGAAAGGAATGAACATGCCCATCGCATAGAGAAAAAACGACAACGAGGACAGTGCCAGCAGCACATCCTTCAACCCCCTCAGATAGTCCATAAACACAAACGGCTGCTTCCTCGGCGGCAACCTTGACTTCACCGTCACGCAGGCAACCGCCATCAAAGCCAGGAACATGAACCCCATGGTCCTCATCATCCACGGGAACCCTACACTGATGATCATCTTGTCCATCATGATCGGCAAGACGACGCCACCGAGGGAAGACCCCGACACCATGACACCGAATGCGAAGGCCCGCCTGCGCAGGAACCAGGAGACGACGGAGGCCATGCAGGCGGAGAAGACGGCGGAGGAACCCACGGAGGAAACGACGGCCTGGGCGAGGAAGAACTGGTAGTAGGTCTTGGAGAGGGAGACCATCATGAGGCCGAAAACGTAGGTTGGTGTGCCGAGAAGAAGCAGCCAGCGGGGGCCGAAGTTGTCGAAGAGGCGGCCGTAGATGGTGCCCAAGAAGATCATGGCAAACTGTATGTGTGTGTGAGTATGTCTCTTGCGCCAGCCCGTTTCTTTGCACGCGTCTTCTTGCTTCGTAGTCTTCTGAAGCATTTGAGCGAACTTACAGTCTGTACTGAGGTGATCCAGCTCACGGTCGAGGCGTCCTCGTCTCTCAACGGCCCACTAACATAGTATTTCTGGAAAACACCAATGCAGTTGATTAGACCGAAGCTGTTTGTTCCCCATCATTAGTCAATTTCACCTCGTGCTTTTTTTTATTTCTTGACAGATGGAGTAAAGAAAACAGACCAGGGATGGAGGTGAAGAACTTACGTGCAGAACAAAGCACACCACCCTCCGAAGACCACAAGCCAAGCCTGCATGCCGCCATCTGGGAAATCCTCTGGGCGCATTCCCGGCGGAGGACCAACGGCAGCAGGAGCTGGGTCCTCAGGTCTCTTTTCGTCATCAGCTGCAGCATTCTCATCGGCGGTGGAGAACACATTATCGGTCTGCCTCATGTCGTTTTTCTCCAGGTCGCTACTCTCGCCGCTGAAATTCGCTGCCTTTTCATCATGGCGGTTGGTTCCAGTGGCTGTGGTAGCAGCTCCGGCCACAGGCTCTGTGATGGTGGTGGTAGAGATGGAGCCTGTGTCGCCAGTCGCGGAGGCTGCCATGGTTTTTGGTTTAGGCGAGGAACAGGAATCCCGAAACCGAGAGCCTTTCGAACTCGCGAGCTCTGAGGAAGTCTCTTTCTCACTTGGTCTTCTTTTTGTTTTTGGGTCGTGAACTCGGTATGAGGAAGAGAAGCAACGTTTAAAAAAGAATCTAAGAATTTGATTCTGCTTCGGGGACCCTTTCCCGTGGTAGGGTTCTTCGATCTGGAAGTGGGAAGGGCGGTTGTGGTCGTCGGGCTGCCGCAGACAGCTGCCGAAAGGCGGGTGTGGCTTTTAGTTCACCGCTGGATCCCCTGGATCTCTGAGCAGAGGCCTGAGGTGGAAGAGAGAAAATGGCAAAGGGAAATCAGTATGGTGAGGTAGAGTTGCTGAGCCGCTCGATTCTCGAAATGCGAGGTATGTTATGATAGTAATGTGTTTGTTGCCTGTCTGTGCTCTGTTCTCTTCGATGAACACTCATCTAGGTAGCTCAGGTAGGCAACGCGTGTCGTGAAGGGATGCAGCTGTTGCTTCGCTTTGCTCTCATGGTTAACCAAGGAGTGATGCCAGTGTTAAGTACATGAAAGCCCTTCTCATTCCTCGCTCTAATGTTACCTGAGTCTACGAATCACATCCACGACCGAAGTGTTCCCACAGGTCGTAATTCCGTCGAGCTTACAGCCTCTTGCGGTGGTGTAAATAGTAAAAGTAGGCAGGCTACAGCTCCGCTTCGAAATTGGGTCTCACTCTTAAGCCAACCAAGGCTGATCATTGACCAGTTTCGGGTCCATGCGCGGGCCAAAGAATCACGAATTCACCGAGGGAGAGTATCCTGGATAGTCGTAGAACAATGTGGCTGCTAAGGTACACATACACCCTTATTCCCCGCCCGCTCTTATGGGTGCTCGGAAGTCCGAGTGGTCTTTTGGCGGCTCACCACCTTTTTGGGTAGGCAAGCTGCCATGGATACTTTACCTACCCTGCCCCACGAGGGTACCATAAAGTATCTGGCGAACAGGAGAAAGTACCTCAGCCTGGAGACTTGTACCAGGACATGTCCTAGTTGGATAAAAAGCACCCTTTAGCTTTGAGCTGCCTTTCCTCTCTCCGATCTCTTGACTTCGTAGCAATATGCACAGAATGTGCTCTTGGATCTTTGGTTATTGCTTCAAAAGGCGACCTCATGGGGTTCCGCCACAGAGCCGATCACTTTTCCTGTTCATTTTTCCATAATCAAAAAGAGCAATTTTACTTCTTCTTAGAGTTTCAATGTCTGGCTTGACACCGCCCTGGGGCCTTCTCGCTCATCCCTTTTGAGTTGAGGTTCGGCTTTAGCTGTAAAGCGCGAACGCGCGAGCAAGCTCACCACCCATTCCGGCACCACATCCGACCTCATGCATCAAGCTTACGGTGCAGGGCATCTGATAACAATACTCCGTAGTGACTCACGTTATGTCAGCTTTGGTGCTATACATACCATGATGCTAATTGTTTTTTTAACTTCTCCCCCTTTTGCATCTAGTGGACCGTGTACACCCAAAGAGCAGGTGAAGCCCTCGTGGATTTACAACAAGGTAGAGAAAATGTTACAGGGTACTGTACAAGGATAAATGGGACCACGGGACGGCCTCAGCAACCAAGGCTCTCTCACCAAAGCGCCAGCGTCATGTACATGCAGCATGTCCATCGTCCAATTTTCTATCGCACGAACTCCTTCAGGTCCTTCGTATCTTCAAATGTCACTTTTCCGTCCCTCCTCACAGCTGCCACATGGATTGCGATGGGCGCTTGTTCTGAGATTGCTGCCGTCTCCGTCGCGGCAAGTGGCTGACTCTCTCCATGCGCGGCCATCTCAACGGCACGAGGCAGCACACCAGCTGGCGCATCTGCAATCTCATTGACCTGGTCTGCCGTCAAGCTATCTGCCACACGCACCCCTCGACTTGAGAGGAGCAATGTTGTCGGGCCCTTGAACTGCAGAAACAGCCTGTCTCCCCAGATGGTTCGTCTAGTCGTCGTGCGGACGCTGTAGAGGACCTGCGCTAGGAATTTATAGGCACTGGTCTCGCGCATGGCCTTCATGAAGTTGGTCTGGGAGATCCAGTTGGTGAGAGAAGGGATCTGCAGTCGGAGGCTAGAGCTCTTGAATCGAAAGGGTTGAGGTGCGTTGCGCGACACTGTGTAGGCCACCACACTGCCTGGGTGTGCGACGAATTCCTCGCCTTCAGCCAGGGTCAGTTGGTAGACCTGGCCGGGAGCTGAGAGCGCTGCCACGCCGCGACCCGTGAGGAACGTGTTACCCCAGTAGGCAACGGATAGTCGAGTCTGCAGCCGGGAGGACACAGACAGCGTATGTCCAGTCCACGCCAACAGAGCATTCCTTGACGCTACCATCCAATCAGTCGTTCCGTCTAGGTGAAGGATCGAGAAGGTAGTAGTCGGAGTCTTGGTCGAGATGAGGGCGGTGATGGGTGTGGTAGCGGAGATTCGTTGATACATGAAAGGAACGCCAAAAGGAGCTCGGGAGAAAGGATTGAGCAGGGAAAGGGTCGATTGGGCCTTTTTGCCGTCAGTATAGATATCAAGTTATCGCACTTCGTATACGTACGGTGTCGGGCTTGCCTGCAACGCCAACAAGTGTCCCCCTCCTGGTGTAGAGTTTCTGGGATGCGGACAGTGTTACCGATAGCATCGAGTACGGAGAGCCGAGAACCTCGAATCGGGCATCTGCTCCCAGTCAGCTTCTGGCAAAAGTGTCATTCTTCACGTATCCATTCGTACCGGCCATGTCTCTTGATCCCTCAGGCGGTCCAAATGCATCCCCGCCAACCCGGGAAGCATCTGTCGTGGGGGCAGCACTGATCTGAATGGCCCTGCATTGCCAGCAAACGTAGGGCAGCACGGCGACAGGCCTGCGTAGACCCAAGCCGTGCGTAGGCCTGACCAGCGATGAATGGCCTCGCATTGTGGCTGGTTCTGATGGCAGGCAATTGAGAAGCCTGTGGTGAGTGACGTACTTCTAAGACGTTGAGGTTGAAGCTTGTCACTTCATTGTAGAACGCCGAAAGCTGGAATTTGTTGCCGGGTTGGCAGTGGGGGGCCTCAGGCTGCCCAACCACGACGCGCGCTGGAGGTTTGTTGGTGCATTACCAAACAGAGACAAGCATCCACACACAGACACGGCACAGTGAGAGCTTAAGAGCTCATACCACTCGCTCTATCCCTCCAGATCGATCCAAGATCAACCACACCCGCGTATCCTGGTCAGGGCAGGGTTTGTCTCCTGAACTCAATTGCGCACCACTGCTACGCTGTCACTATACCATCTCCTCACTAACCCTCCACGCGTTGTCAATGCCGTGCTAGCATCTTCCTCAGAGTCCACGCCTGAAGCCTCGACATCCTCGCCTCTCCTCCCTGGCCTTGACGCGGACATCACCTCGACGCCGTCTCCCTCCCGGTGTCCTTTCAACATGTCGGTCCGCGTCGTTGCCCGGATTCGCCCTCTTCTCGAGAAGGAACACGACAAGGATGTCATTGTCCAGGCGGATTCCGTCGAGCCTGGTCGACCAAACACCATTGTCAAGATTCCCAACCCCAGAAACGAGGTTGAGGAATTCTCCTTCGCGTTCAATAGTGTCTACGACCAGGACACATCGCAGGAGGCTCTGTTCACGTCCGAGGGTGGGATTGACAATGCTGATCCCCGTCATCCATCCATCTTCCATGCTAACCCATTGACTTCCTCCCAGTTGCTCCTCACCTGAAGGCATTGTTCCAGGGTTACGATGTCACCATCTTCGCGTACGGCGTCACGGGTACTGGCAAGACGCACACCATGCGCGGTGGCCTTAAGCTGGCTGACAGAGGTGTGATTCCTCGTCTGCTCAGCAACGTCTTCCGACGGGGCAAGAAGATCACGAAGGATTCAGGGGGTGCCACTACGGTGCAGGTCACCCTCTCCTACTACGAGATCTACAATGACAAGGTCTTTGACCTGCTGGAGCCCCCGGAGAAGCGCACTGCTATGGGGCTTCCGCTCCGTGCTGAGGCCAATGGCAAGACCGTAGTTGCTGGCCTGTCAGAACGAGCTTGCGAGGATCTCCGTGACTTCGAGAAACTGTACATCGAGGCAAATAACAACAGAGTGACTGCTGCAACGAAGCTCAATGCCCACAGTAGTCGGAGTCATGCCGTCCTGCGCGTGAAGCTCACCCAGACAACAGGAGACATGGTCCGAGAGAGCACGGCATCCGCAATCGACCTTGCTGGGTCTGAGGATAACCGCAGGACGGATAATGGCAAGGAACGACTTGTAGAGTCCGCTGCCATCAACAAGAGCCTTTTTGTTCTAAGTCAGTGCATTGACGCCATTTCCCGCGGCGATAAGAGGATTCCATACCGCGAATCCAAGATGACACGCATCCTTTCTCTCGGACAGAACAATGGGATTACCGTCATGATCCTTAATCTTGCGCCGATGCGAAGCTATCACCTAGATACCCTCAGCAGCTTGAACGTCAGCTCACGTGCAAAGCGTATCGAGGTCAGGGAAATCGAGAACGAGGTTGTCTTTAAGCAGGTGCACAAGGCTACCGTGGGCTTGAGTGGAACCAACGCTTCGAGGCAGCCTTTAAGGCCCCTTGCGAACAACCTTAACGCGCACAACGTTCACAACGGTAACATCGCGGCGAAGGCTGCGGATGTGACGAGACCAGTCAAAGCGTTTAGCGTTTTCACGGACAAGCCAAAGGCTACGCCAGCAACACGACCGATTGCTAACACGACGCAAGTCCGACGGTCGACTTCGCATCGCACAAGTGGCACGCACAAGCGGGCCTCGGAGAACGAGAATATCCAACGGCCATCGAAGATCGCAAAGCCGGCGATGATGTCTCCTCAGGTGAAGCCAAAGTCCTTGACTGTGTCAGCTGCTCAAATTGAGGCCATGGTCGAGAAGAAAGTCAGTGAGATTCTGGCGGCGAGGGAAGCGGCAGAGAAGCAGATTTCCGAGCCACCACAACAGCAGCCCAAGGCGGACACGCTGAGCAAGACTGTTCAAAAGCGTCTAGAAGCGTTGGAGCGGCGCATAGAGAGTGACGACTGGCGTGACGAGGCAAAGGGTGATGGCTTGCGATTATTGCTTGCTGCTCGGCAGCACAAGGAGAGAGGTGATGATGCAGCTGCCCTGGAGGCATACGAGTCAGCCCTTCCGTACTTTCCAGGACAGGCGAAACTGCTCAGCAAGATCGAGAGGCTACGAGCCAAGCTAGATGGCAAAGGGACTGATTCAGTGAGCTCACCCCGGTCCGAGAAAAGGAAGAGACGCAGAAAGCCTGTTCTCGAGGAAGAGGATGTAAGCTATACCGAAGGTGAAGCCGATGTCGAGGAGGGTTCGTTTCTCAGGCCAATCGCTCGACAACCGAGGTCTAAGGTTGCGATCAAGACTCTTCTGCCAGAGGATGATGCGCCGCCCTCGCCGCAAGCACAGCAGCTTCTGAACATTGTCAACTCTCGTGACATCATGCAGATCAGAACCCTTGTTGGTTTCGGTGCGAAGAAGGCACAGGACTTGGTCGACTATATGGAGCTGATCGGTGCGGAAGATGGAGGGCGCATCGAGACACTAGCTCAGCTGAGGACCATTCCTGGCCTTGGAGGCAGAGCCATTGAGAGGGCATATGGTGGCCTCGTGGCTTAAGGAACTTTTTGCAATCACAAGCTGTGGATGAGCATGGCTTTCTTCCTGTCTCCTATTCCGCTCGCTAACTCTCGTTTCCTTTTGTGAGAGAATGCATTTTGCAAAAGGACCGGCACCAAATGGAAATGGCCCAAAGAACAGCTTTACGCAGATCATGACAGGATCAGGCATCACATGTGGCGTTTTCTGCCTTATTTCTCACCCCCTGACACCAATGTCTTGTTTGGTTTGCAAAAAAATCATGGCGTTAAACTTGGTGTGTCTATGAATTTCTCTTTGGTTAGAGAAATAGTATATCATGATTTGAAACAGGGTCTGGCACCAGCGGCGAGGCATCTAGGGGTTCTTCCCGTTTGGAGTTCTTCTGCCTTTTAGGTAGTATTTTGCCTGGTGTTCTCCTTTTCCTTACTTTCGATCCTTGTCAGCGGTTATCAATTTGAAAACGATATTCACTTCATGCTTTGCCCACAGCTTGCGCTGTTGTTCTCTCTAAACCTTGGACTTTTGAATCCTCCCCCCCAAACCTTTCGATTCTTTTTGTGGGGGTCGCATGGAAGTTTGTTTATGTATAAAGTACCAGTAAGAAGTTGAAGCGAATACTGTCTCAGTTCACCGTCTCGGTAAAATAGCCATCCATCTATCCCACAACCATTACACGAGGGGGAGGGCCCTCCATTCCCCCATCATCATCCCATTATCAGCGACTACGTTGAAGATGGAGCTGGTGGCTGTGGCTCTTAGTCTATTGTTGGTTAAAGTTTTCCCATTTTATGCAGGGTCAGGAAAAAAGACGGCGTCTGGTAGAGGGAGGGGGGGGATCAACTTCGCAAAAGCTTCCCTTCAGCGCCAGACCGTTCTTTTTTTTTGCCTTTCGTCCTATCTTCTTTATGCTTTCCTTAGGAGCGTGTGTGGGTTGCTGAGTCTCCTGAGTGTCTAGGAATATTAGGGAGGTCCTGTACTTGTGTCGATTCCGCGTGGCCGAAGTCTCAAAATGGTGGGGTTGGAGAGGGTTTTTCTGAGACACGTCAGTAGATTGTTCTACTGGATCTACGTCAGAAAATGCTTTATGCATCGAACTCCGCGTTCACGTCTGAGAGAAGGGGGTGGCGGCGATGGAGGAGTTTCTGTGTATTCTTATGCAGAAGTGTACTTAGGGCCATGCGATGATATTTTGTTCGTGGCCAGATATACGGACGCAGAATGGAGGAGAGTCTATCCTTGCTTCTCGCCGCCATGTGTACTTCCAAGGAAAGCCAAACAATCGTGCCAACTCATTCGTTCCTGTCCCTTGTTCTCCTTCGGCGATGGAAGCCAATCACCTTTACCACCTGGGTCCATTCTTGCTACCATGGAGCAATTCACCACCAGGAGGAAATCCAATGTAATAGGGTTCAACAGTACTGTAAGACGAATAAAGAAAACGGAGGTCGTGATAACGTGAAATGAAAGGACGAATGATGATTCAAACAACCTCAAGGCCTATGGTCGAGGTCATTTTGGAAGTCGCTTCAATCGTATGTGTCGCTTTTGCGTGGCGAAATAAGGCCACCAGCCATCGTAGCCCCAGAAGTGAGGTAATCAAAGCGACGCGGCCGTCTGGCGTATGTAACAAAACTGAGGAGTCAGAATAAGATATTGAGAAAAAGATGCATTGGTGCGTCAACCAAGAAGAAAGTTCTGGTCGAGCACGGTCTGCTAGGCGATTTCCAAAGGCATTACCGCTTCTCTATCCAGTACGAGAGGATGCAGGTGCAGAGATGCGAAGCAGATCTGTGAAAAGTCCAAGGCTGAACACCGGAACAGCCAAAAGCGTGAAAAAGAATGGAAAAAGTCGTACAGTCAGATGCATACCCAATGCTAAGGGGTCTGCACTCGTCCGAGTTTCTGGCAGCACTTTCGCTTCAACGCCCTGAACAGATTTATCGGATAAAGCTCGTCCTCCTGCTCTCCTTGATGCTTGGGAGCTCCTTATTGGAGTTGAAGGCGGCCCCGAAGCCTGGCATAGAGCTGTAACGGTTCAATCGCTTCCGATCAGCAGTGGGAATCGCGGCAGGACCGTCGCTGACAGATGATGTACTGGAGTTCTCAGGAAGGTCATCCATGGTGTGAGCGCGGATAGACTCGGTGCGGATGGTGGAGAATTTCTCGCCGTGGAGAGCGTCAACTCGAACGTCGGAAGAACCGGCAGAGGATCCAGTGGAGTTGGGGGTCTGGTAGACGTATTCACCATCAACGTAGACAGCGTTGGAGATGAAAGTTGAGCGACGATGACGGCGGCGAGTGTAACGCTGCTCAAGGCGAAAGAGCTCCAGCTTAGCCTGGATCTTTTCGAAAAGGCTCTGTCCCATGGTGACGACTTGGGGTGTTTGTTGGCAATGGAGCAGAGAGAGGATTCGTGTAACCGCGAGATGCGTCGATTTTAGGCCGCCGAAGTGACAAGAAGTACTCGTACAAGGACGTCGTCGTCTAGTAGTGCAAGGCGCAATCAATGTACATATAAGTTGGTGGTTGGCGAGGTTGGAATGCGGGATCTCGTTAGTCCCTCGTGGCAGGATAGGGGTTCCGGCGGCAGCTCTGTGCCTGGATGTGAGCAAGCGATTGAGAGAGAGAGAGAGAAGGGAGGGAGAGCAATAAATTGAGGCGAGAGTATTGCTCAGAGACGGGAGAAAATGAGGGGAAACGCAACGATCTTGTCGATTGCGAATGGCAGCGACGAGGATGAATGGAGAGAAAAGAAGAAGAGACCGACAAGGGGGGAATCAAACGAGAGGTCAAAGTTGGTGGTTGCGTTGCGTGCAGTCGATGAGAAGGATTGGGGTGTTATTAGTCTAAGCGTGGTGGTCGCGACAGGGGGGGAGGCCAGAGGGGAGGCGGCCAGCCAACAAGAAGAAAGTCAATATCGAGAGCGGGCCTTCTACAACTAACGTTAACAATGCTGGGACCTACTGGATAAGGTGCGTGCAGAAGGACGCACACTCATACACACACAGATCACCAAGGCCCTGTCAGAATTTATGGAGATAGAGGTCGCTTCTATCATTCCAGCCTTTTCCATATCAAGAGTCAACCGAAGCCATCGATACATGTGCATTTTTCTTCTTCTTTCCACTTGTTCTTCATCCCGCCAGGCGTGGCCTGAGAATTGCCTTCCGTCATGTCTAGCATACACATCTCGGCAACGTCCATGTGCGACACGCATGTACGAGGAACTAATTACCCCTGTCTTCTACATCCATATGTAGTTGGACATAATGGCCAGCCAAGTTGGTCTAGTGGAAATCCGAGACGCTCGAGGCAGGCCACCATGCTGTGGGTGTCCCCATCTTCCCTGATGGGCGGCAACCCCTGGTCGACCGCGTGGTCTAGCGTGAGCGCAAATGTGCAGCTACCAGGGCCAGGCACGAGTTCTGCAAAGGGGATGGAGGTGTGGACTCCTTGGTCTGTCAGTCGATGGTAGCTGACGCTGAACAAGGCGATGCACGACGACGGAGACGCAGTTTCGAGAATGTCGTGTGGAGTGGAGAAGAAGGCGACAATTACGGTAGGGGAGGAGGGGCTGTGCAGGATTCGATGGGCATGGCGGTTGTTCATGCGTTCAATATGAAGAGACAGAAAAGGAACGATACTCTTTACATACTACTACAACTACTAGATGACAGTGAGATGAGGGTCGTGGACACGAGAGTCTCGGCTCCCTACCACCACCACCAGAGCCAAAGCGTCTGCAACCCAGCGTCCCTGTTCCTGACGATCCCAAGGTTTGCTGAAGAAAAGCGACGCCTTGGGGGGCACCTGTTTAGCGCCACCGCTGGCTAACACCGCACAAGCCTCTCTTAGTGCGCTGTTAGCACGTCAAGGGCAACCGTGCGTATCCAGCACAGTCCCCTTGAACAGTGGATGCTACTACCCCCGGAGTGGTGCCTGTGGCGTTGACATGGCTGATGAGCTACAGCTCTGTTAGGGCATTGGGCATTGGAGTCATTGATCAAGGTGCGTCTTTGTACCCAACACTGGGCTGGTGAATTGATACAGGGCAAATTGCATACGAAGTTGGTGGAGGTTGACCGAAGCGATTGCTGCGTCAGATTGCTTGATGTGTTTGTCCCCGGACTTTTCTAGAGGTTGAGCACGATGCCACTACCATTCGCAGCTGACTGGTTGTCGATTCGATCCTCATGACATGATCAACTGCCGCCAAGCGCCAACACCACTGAAAATTTGAATCACCTCCATTTGACCACAAACATTGAACAAACACCAGGCTCCGCCAGTGAATACCTAATGTTGTCCGACAGGAGAACAAACAGCATGCCGCCCTGGCACTGCGTCGATCTCATGATATCCTCAACCCAATTTCTCGGACCTGCCGCTGTTGTTGAACTTTTCGTCCACCCTGGCATCGTGATCATCCTTTATTTGTGCATTGAGACCTAATCTAGGCAACATTCTTGTGCCCTAAGGGGACTCGGCTCTTTCGCTTGCAACTTCACTGATCAGGAGCAGAAGGAAATAGAAGAACTCGATGAAGCGCTACGTTGAAGCCGAGGCTGAACAGAAACGCCAAGAGTTGACAGAGATGCCCCAGCACTGCGTGGCTGAGGGTGAATAGCGACAGAGCTGGGACTAGCACTACGTATCGGCAACCCGTCTTCTTGTCTATCTGAGAAATGGCTAAAGATCAAAGCTCCTATTCAACCATCTTCACAACTGACAAGTAAGATTGGAATTGAGGGCCTTTCAATTTCGCATCGCCGAGCTGTGTTGCCTTTCTCGAGCTGCCAGCCTCCCGGTCGTCCATAGCCCACCCAGAGCAAACGTGTGATATGCAGCGTACTTGTATGTTGGGTTACAGACTCGAGCAGTCACCCTTTCGAAAAGGATGTCGAAAACCAACGCTTCTGCGCCTCCTTCCGTGCCTTGGGCGGAAATGGTTGAGGAGAGCAAAAAGAAAAGGGGGGTTTGAAGGGGGGGGGCATGCAAGCTTTGCAACTCCTGGCTCTAAGGATGCGGACAGCTACAAGCGCAATCCTAACTACCTTATAGCACTCATGGCATAAGACGGCGAGATATGGGAATCTGAAGGAGCGTGTGGACGCAATTGGAAACCAATCGCTGGGAATCTACATGTATGTTGCCGTGGTAGCGTAAGCCACACCTACCGTCTTTCTTTCTACGTGCAGTTCACCGTTATCGTGGTCAATGGGGCACCTCTTGGTCTACCTGTAAGGACTGGAGACCAGCGTTTTATCTCTCTCTACAGAAGAGAAGTTCTGGTTCTAGTCCCTGGTTTAAGCAAAAGGACGCGAAGGATAGCCTTCCCTTGGCCCCCAAGCACCTTGACACAACCTTTCTCTCCGATACGCAAGGGCAATGCAGGAGGAGAGATGATGCTCAAGACAGGGCGCTCGCCGAAATGACTTCCGCTCCACTGAAGGAAGAAGTTTAAGAACCTCAATGCTGTCACGCCTTGTAGATTTTCACCGTGTTCTCCCATCTTTGGCCAAGCCTCACCTATTATCACAAGAAGGGGTTGTCTCCCGTGACGTAGCATCAATATAAAGCATAGTGCCTGGGAACAAGAACACTGTGAGTGGCGGCTCCTGACCTACTTGATTCGCCTATACATTAAGTTTCCTTCAAGGTTAAGCTTAACCTAGTCATGAACAGCATCTCGAAAAGCCCTCGAAGTGATGCCGTGCCAGGACATGTTTTAGGGGCGTGCGAGCCAGCGAAAGCGTGATGCGATTCGCTCGGATATCGCAAAGCCCACGTCATGGCGACTACGTACGAAGGATCTCTACAACCATAGGAAACGATCGACTCGCTCATTGAGCCTGATTGGACAGCTTGGAGAAAAAGGCGATGCTAAAACAAATAAACAAGCGGTCTAAGCCTGTTGAGACAGACCTTCCCATTCCTGCCAGTCTCAAACTAAGCTCGGGCTGCTCGAGTAAGAAGATGATTCTCTCCCTATACTGTTGATGCGGGGTGATAACCATACCGGAACGTGGGGATAATACGGGGAGAGAGGCAGAGGGATCTTCATACAAAGACTGGTTGTTCTCTTAGCGCATTAAACTACCGACTAAGATGCAACGTTATCGATTTTGATGAGAGGCGCGCGTGAGAATGATCGCCTTCATAGTCCACTTACGAAGTCACCTACAGATGCGCTCCAATAACCATGTTCAAGTATTGCATATGGACTTTCAGAGCAGCTTCGTTTGCCTTGAACATGCTGTTCATGGCGACAAGTTATAAATATCGTGCGTTGACTCTCTCTTGAGGAGATGTCTTCCTGACAATGTATACAGACCAAGGCGCCTGATCTTTCTCACTTCTTCACCATCGGCAGCATGATCATCATCATGCTTCGAAACATCTTCCTCCTCGCGGCGTTGAGCACGGCATCCCTCGCCGCCCCTCACAGCCCAGAAGCCAAGTCGACTTCGCATGCTACTCGCGCTGCCGACTATGAGGGCTACGCATTTCTGCACTTCACCAACAGTGATGAGCAGATCTATCTCTCTGCCAGTAACGGTAATGATGCCATCTCCTTTGCCGAACTCAACGGTGGCAAACCCATCCTCGTCTCCACCGAAGGTGAACGTGGCCTGCGAGACCCTTTCATCCTTCGATCGAAGGAAGGGGACAAGTTCTTCATCTTGGCTACCGACCTTTGCATCGGATGCGGCACCGATTGGGGCACTGCCCAGCGTCACGGAAGCCGGTATCTCGAGATCTGGGAGACCACCGACCTCATCAACTTCTCGGCCCAACGGCACACCCTGGTCTCCCCGGAAAACTATGGCATGTCGTGGGCCCCCGAGGCATACTACGATGACGCTCTGGGCAAATACGTCGTGTACTGGGCCTCGGCTATCTACGACACTGCCACGAACCCAGATCGCGATCCCATCGAGTACGCGCGCATGGTCTACGCCACTACGGATGACTTCATCACATTCAGCGAGCCAGTGATCTGGCAAGACGACCCAAACGCAAGGATTGACTCTACCGTCATCGAAGACAATGGTGTGTATTATCGCTTCACGAAAGCGACCATCGATGGCTGCTCCGACATCGTCCAAGAGAGCAGCACCTCTCTGACCGCAACCCTCAACGACTGGACCAGGATGGAGTCTTGCATCGGCAGCCACGCCGGCACCAATGCCGTTGAGGGACCCAGCATCTTCAAGAGCAACCCTGGTGACGTCAACGGGGAGAGGTTCATCCTCCTTGTGGATGAGTTCAGCGGCAATGGCTATGTACCCCTCGAGTCCAAGAGCCTCGCCGATGCAACCTGGACTCTGAACAGGAACTACAATTTCCCCAGGTCCCCTCGTCACGGTACAGTGGTCCCTCTGACCGGGGAGGAATTGCAGAACTTGAAGGCACACTGGGGATGATTGGTTTGTAGCTACATAAAGATCAAATGAGTATATCTATTGTGCTCATGCAAACACCTGTTTCTTATGGTACTGCATGTATTCACATAGACAAGACAGTATTCTGCCACTTCTTCCGCTGATCTTATCATCTATGTAGGGCTTTTGGGTCAAGTAGTGAAGTCAGCAACGTAGCTCTTCTCCTCCCTCACTGTGGTTCCAGCGGATGAGTTGGTGTAAAATGACATCGTATCGGTGCTGTTGCCGTAGTCCACGCCGCACACCTCCGAAAACCCGGAGAACATTTCAGCTCTCGTCTCAATGTACCTTTCGAATGCGTCTCTAGAGCACGTCGTGCCGGGCCCATCGGTGCAGTTAGGAATCCCCTGCGGAGCGCTATTCACTAGGATACGATAGTACTCCCCATCGTTGTACCCAGGACTGTTGGTGCAATTGAGTCGCTCAATAGCCACATTTGTAAGGAATGGAACGACGTGGGAGGATTTCCACTCGCGGCGATAGTTGATGCGATCTAATGGTAGAGTGTCGTTGATATTGTTTGCTCCGCTGAATTCCGAGCTGTTGAAGAGGCCCATGGCTACGAGGACCATCGGTGGAAGCTCGCGGTGAGTGAAGCTAACGAGGAGGCTCTCCACATCCTCGTCATTGTCCATCAGGAGTCTAGCTGTCGTATTGACCCATGGCAACCCGACATACCCTGCGGCAGGTAGTCCGTAACCAGCATTGTAGTGGTACCGAACATCCTCGGAGTACTCCCAACCAAGCCAATCATCTGGGGTAAAGAGGTCGAGACTGCAGAACGGGGACTTGCCGCGGATGATAGTCTCATATCCACAGAGTTGCTGCATTCCAAATACATCGCTGACTGTAAAGTTGAACTCTGGAACAAGATCATTCAGTCGGTCGACAACGGGCTTTCCGTAGATTTCCTGGTAGACGCTTGACTCTTTGCTGCCAGCTGAGCCAGAGTACGCAGGACAGGCCTTGTACGGGGTGAGGCTATCAGCGCCAGACTCTTCAGACTCATAAATACTGACAACATCGATGTCACCATAGTCGGGCTGCATACCACGCGCAAAGGACTGCGCAGACCTTACAGTGCGCTCTGCGGACGAGGTCCATATCTTCTTGGGTGCCTTAATATTAGGGTATCTGAAGTCTAGGTCCACACCGAGCTTCGTTGCTTCTAGACGCCCGAGGCGAGTAAGAAGGGAAAGCTCGTCATCAGATATCGGCGGTGACCAATCAGCCAGGAAGTTCAGGTACGGAACCCTTTCCCATTCAATGCTTGTTGACTTGTTGCCCAGCTTCTCGAAGAAGGGCTCCATGTACTCCTCGAAATCAAAATCATTGGCGTAGATGGCAGCATGCCGAACCAGGTAGGCAGCCCTTTCGGCAACACAACCTCGCGGTGCCTCTGGAGAAGTTGGAGGGTCTTGGGGCTCAAAGTAGGGAGCGATACCCGCAAGGTGGTGCAGAGGGTTGAACGAGTAAGTTGAACCGAGAGACGAAGCCTCGCCTGGGACCGAGGCCGTCAACAACAAGGCGAGAAGTAGATGCGCCATTGAGTCTAATGTCAACAATGCGTTCTCTTGTTAAAAATTCAAACGACATAAAGTTTCTGGAGTACATTGCTGCTGATGTGAAGAAATATATATATCAAGCAAGCATGGATTAACGCCCTCAGCTGTCATCACGTCGTGACGTCAGGATGCAAGCAAGCTACTGCAGGCACCAGAGAAAGAAAGAAATTTCCAAGACGCAGTGCCAGCTGGCACCTGAAATAGCGGAGCCGGTTAGCCATCGATGACAGAATCTTGGAAATGCTCCTGGCAGAGATAGCTTGCGCACGCATTTGTCAAGCTGCAATCGCGATCGTCAGGTTCCCTGAATGCGCGGTGGATGCTGATCAACACCCGTGTGTGGGCCGAGACTCTGTCGTCAGCTGCTTCGAGAAAAGTCAGAAATTAGGGAGAGGGCTGCACGAGCAAAATTGGCTGATTTGCTTTTGTATTGTTGATATACATATATGTGGGAAAAGCTGACGAGGGTTCGTAGCCTCTCCAGGCAGGCCTTTGTACCAGTCCTTCGAACCTTCCTCAATAACTCGTCGCCGTAGCATCGTAATGAACGTTGGAATCTGAAAGTCTGGATCTGTTTGGCATTCATCAAACACTCTTTGGCTCTGACACTGCTGTCACATGAAGTCTTTGGGAACGGATGGACAGTCAGCCTCTTAGCCGTTCTCTTCGACTGTATACACTACATCTCCACATGCTGTCTGGACGTCAACACCATTGTCCTAAGCAGATTTGCTCTATGAGACGCCCAACTCTCATCTAGCAGATGGGGCCTCCTTATTGGCCTCAAGACATCAACCAGTCATGGCATGTCCTTGGGCAGCTAGGCACGAGCTGCATAAAATTGTGTAGCGGGCACCGTTGTGGTCAATCGAGAGGTTCATGTCTATGCGCGCTCCCTACAATGTACAAGCGTACGATTCACAGCAAACTTAAGACTAGGCTCACCGATGCCTGGAACAACTTTCATCAAGCTACCGCCCAAAATGGAAGGCCATCGATGGCAGACTCTGGTGTCAAGAGCACTGTCAGCCAAGGCCATAACCTCACCTGTGGTCGTCAGGAGAAACAGAGACATTCTGCTACGGGCCGGGAGATTGTCGACGACACACAAGGACTCATGCGTCTCCATAAGCCGTTCCGCCGCCTCGTATTCCCCTGTGATCAAGCATCTTGCCTTTCCGTCTCCGTATCACCGTGTCTAGCGTCTTCATGGATGACGCGAGAGCTCCTCATCAGCAAAGCACTCAACACCAGACGGCTCATACAGGCCAGAGAGCTCTGACAGGCGGTTTGTTCTCTCCCGGCCTCGGATACAGTACGGTTACAAGCATGGGTTAGCTACACCAGCGAGTGGATATCTTGTACTTTGGTGACACCCCGATCCCCCCAAATGTGGTTCATAGCTTGGAAGCGCGGGACGAAGGCCACAGCAAACCTTTTTCACGTTGGTCGAGGGGCGAATTTTGGGGGGAAGCAGGAGACGTACAAAGGCCAAACCCTGCTGATGATTTCTTCGGTGTCTTACAAACTGATGGACCGTTCAACCAGAATAGAACCCCTCTCGCAAGGGGCAAGGCCGCTACGTGTGTTACTCGGTAGACTCGACACCATGCAGGTGTTGACGACAGCTGAAGTCTGAATTTCAAGGTGCCGCGAGCTCAGTCTCCGTTCCGCAACAACTGCGACGTCGGTCCGTTATGAAGACTCAACTCACGTGCCACCGGCTCTGGTTCTTTGGTTTCTCTCGTGCATGTGCCACGCTGGGCTTTCTGGGCTCTATAAGAAAACTCCGTCTCCTTCTGTCTTCTGAACTCGCCTCTTCAACTTTAGGAAGAAGCAACTCGCAGCCTCGACCGGCTCCAGGAACTCCTCTTAGCTCAACATGCGGGTTTCTTTCTTCCTTCACCTGGCTTTCCTCGCTGCAAATGTTGAAGCCAAGATCCCTCGACGACAGTTCCTCCGGAGAGGCTCACTTTCAAAGTCAGCCTCCTCTGGTCATGGCGACACGAACAAGTACATTGTCGAGTTCTCTCAAGTCAGTCTGTTGTGGTGGTGGGTATGCCATGTTCTAACAGCTGTAGGACTCTACCATCGGGGGTATCACGCGCCAGTTAGCCCAGCGGCCAGACCAAACTGGCACCACGTATAAGGCCTTTGACTGCAGCGATATCTTCCATGGTATCTCAATTGAAACGAGCGTCGATAATGCTGACACACTCCGTCTGATGGATGGTGTGGCCAATGTGTGGCCCATGAAAGCTGTTCCCCTCGCAAAGCCAATGAAGCCTCGTGAGCAGGTCGACATCAAATCTCGTGCTCTCAACTACTCAATGCACCAATGGACTGGCGTGAACAAGCTCCACCGTGCGGGAATCAGAGGAAAGGGTGCCAAGGTAGCAATCGTCGATACTGGCATTGACTATACTCACGAAGCTGTAAGTCTCGGGCTTGAGAGATGTCACTCCTTACTCATTCTCGCAGCTCGGAGGATGCTTTGGTGCAGGATGCAAAGTTTCCGGAGGTTATGACTTGGTCGGTCATCGATGCAAGTTTTCTCCGACCCAGCACCCTCCTCTTCACTTAGCTAACAATAGTAGGGGATTTCCATGACGAAAAGTCGCCAAAGAAGCCGGATGCCGACCCGATGGACTACTACGGTCACGGTACACACGTCGCAGGCATCATAGCTGGTGAAAGCAGCTGGTAAGTGTTTGAAGATCTTCTGTAGAACCTTGACAGGAGTTTGCTAATGCCTGAAGGTTTACGGGTGTTGCCCCTGATGCTGAACTGCTCATCTACAAAGTCTTCGCAGATGTGCGTTCAACGGGTATTTTGGGATTCACGGGAACTGACAAGTACAGGATCCATATGATACAGACGAAGAGACACTGATGCAAGCTTTCTGCGATGCATACGGTGCCGGAGTTCGTAAATACCCGTGTAACTTGGCTATTCCTTGCTGACGTTCAGTAACAGGCCGATATAATTTCTGCAAGCGTTGGTAGGACTGACGGCTTCACGGATAACCCTTGGGCACTTGTGGCAAGTCGTCTTGTCGACCGTGGTGTTGTTGTGACTATTTCTGCCGGTAACGAGGGCTTCACCGGCCCGTTTTTCGCTAGCAGTGGTTCGAATGGCGTCGGCGTACTGTCAGTCTCCGCCATCAATGTCACAGGAAACCCAAATATCAGCATTTCTGATCCTCGAGCGACACCTATTCCAGCCTACTTCACCACTTGGGGTCCTACGAACGAACTTCTGCTGAAACCAGACATTGGAGCACCGGGTTACGATGTCATCAGCACTGTTCTGGATCAAGGGTACGACTTGATGAGCGGAACTTCTATGGCGGCTCCGTATGTCGCTGGTGTTGCTGCGTTGTACATTGGCAAATATGGAGGCCGGTCAGTCCATGGGGCCGATTTTGCTAAGATGCTGAGCAAACGCATCATGGCGAGTGGCAAGTCTGTTGCTTGGTCTGCAGCCACGACTTACCTCAACCAAACCGCGCCACCTTTCCAAGTCGGCACAGGTCTAATCGACGCCAGGAAGGTTCTCATGTACGACACTCAGCTTACATTCGAACCCTTTGCATTGCTTGATACGGAGCTCTTCCGCCCGAACTGGTCCGCGGATATCATGAATACAGGAAACACCACGGTCAACTACACGTTCTCAGTCGAGCCTGCCTCGGGCTTCAACGCTCTCGACAGAGTTAATGGTATCGTATCACTGTACAGCATAGAGCCTAGGTCTATGGTGCCGAAAGTTCATCTTCCGAGCACACTCACTATTCTCCCAGGTCAGACCGCGAAAGCAAGGCAAGTAAATCCTCATTTGCAGCCAAGAGAGTCTTTTCTACTAATACCACTGAAGCTTTCACTTTGAACTGCCCCAGGTCGACGACGACTACCTTCCCCTCTACAGCGGCAAGATTCTTGTGAAGGGGAGCAACGGGGAGCAGCTGTCCATTCCATACGGCGGTGGGTTTAAAACTGCCATCCCCTAAGGCGCTCTGCTGACCGGTCTAGGTGCGGCGTATGACACAGAGAAGGCTTTCGACAGCATGTTCTCGAATAACCCTGTTATACTTGACGCCGACGAAGACAATGCGTAGGTGGAAAAGGCGAAGATACATGAGGACCAGGTATACTGACTACAATAGATGGTCTTTCAACACCGACAGAGACCCATTCGACTACATTGACTTGTCAATCCGTCTAACCTACGCTTGCACCAATCTCCGTTGGGATGTAGGTTTTCTCCTCGAGCCTCGAGTACGTCTACGTTGCGATACCTATCACTGACGTTTGACTCCCAATCAGATTTTCGACGAATATTGGTACGAGGGGTACTGGGAGCTGCCCATGACTCCTGGTGTCAATGGCTTCATTGGCTCAGCCACTACCATGCGCGACTCAGACGAGTTCTGGTTCTTCGACCCGAAAACAATGGACAAGAACGACACCGTTGCTTTCCCGCGTCTGCGTGTCCCAAGAGGCCCCTCGACCTTCTGGTGGTTTGGGAAGCTTGCCAACGGCACTATGATAGCGCCTGGAAATTACACGTGAGTGTCCCCCTTGTCTGTCCTCGATCCGGTTCTGCGCACGAATGGAGACATAAGACCCATTCAAACAGAACATGCGCAAGGTGCATGCTGACAATCCTTTTTCTTCTTAGTATGCGGTTCGCGGCGTTGAGACCATATGGAAATCCTAACATTTCAGATCACTGGGATATCATGAGAACGCCATATCCGACCTTCCAAGTCCTTCCTTACGGTAACTCGAGTGTGAACTCGACGATATCCCGCCACCGCTACCACAAGTGAGAGTCAGGCAATGGCAAGAACACGAGGCTGCATTAAAGGAGAGCGGAGAAAAGAGCGTGGACAAGTAGAGAAGTTCGATTTTATCTGATGCGGCTAGAGTTCAGGAGAGATGTGAGTCTAGGATTAGCTTCGTCTGACATAGAATTTCAGCGTTCTTCCTTGATATTGTAACAGAGCAGGAACGCCACGTGGGAGGATGTCCGAGACAGACAGTTCCATATCACTCGCATACATTTGCCCATTACCGACAGTAGGATTGAGGGACTAGGTTAAGCTGTAAAAGGAGTTCGCTTGTGCCCACCGTCTATATAACCTGTCCCGTTAAATGCCTTTGACCAGTCCATGATGCCCAATGCCATTTTCTCCCAAATGAAAATCAGTATGAATCTCCTTCATCCTTGTTATTGACTCCGATAGAGGTCTCGCCGGTCCGCACGAATGAGGACCAGTGAAAACAGGCTATCAATCAAACCCTATCATCATTCATGCCCACTTGCCGAGGACGCTCATCACAACAAGACCCGAGACCAGGCCGAACATAGCTAAAGTGACAATCAGAGGACGGGCTTCGGCCAGCTCAGCCTTTCGTCCATGAGCCCCAGTCATCCAATCGGCGGCCCACATCTCAACGACACCGACCCAGATGAGAATACCAGCAGACACAGCATCAAGGGTACCGATAGCAATGAGGGTTTTCCTATCGTTGCCGTTGAAATGATCGAGAACGCCAATACCGATGGCCATCCCAATAGGGGTGATAAAAGCAAAGAGCGCGGCGAGACTGAGCTTCTTCTTCATGCTGAGAGCTAACGGGACAGGGGCGAGACTGGAAAGAGAGCTGGCCTCGTTGCTACTGACTCTCTTGTCGGGATTGCCGTCGCTATCAGGAGCCTCCCGTCCCTGGTGGGCATGGGACACTGCGGCAGTAGTGGGAACCTGAGAGTGCTTACAGGCACCGACCGTCGCGATACGAGTGCCGAGGGCGAGACCTTCAAAGACTTGGTGGAAAAGAATGACAACGAACAGCGTCATCACGAAGTTGTCTCCAGATACAACGAGAGTGAGACCAATCACTGTCACCGGTTAGTCTTGAGTCACCCACCGAGGATGCTGTGAAACTTACGCAAAGAATGGAAGAGGATACCAGCCTCCATAACGAGGATGCTAACCACCTCAACTTGAAGTACCGCCTTTGCGCGCTCTTCCACGCTAATAGAGCTCATCTTGCGAGTCTTGTGAATCACGATTCTGGAACCGAAGTACTCCACGAGAAAAGACAAGAACAGACCAGCCATTACAATCGCAGATGTGGTACCCTCATACTGAAGTTCACCAACGCAGTCGTTGCGAAACATCATCGATGCGTGAGAGTAAAGCTGCTCTGGGTCAGCAGCACGCTCAATTGGGCTTGATGGCGACACTTACGTGAACAAACGCGGTTGAGATGATGATACCAGTGCCAAACTGTTTGACAACCATGAAGACATGATCAAGCGTGGAGGATCGTGGTACCATCTTGTAGAGCAAGATCGGCCCGAATACACCCATGGCACTGGTGACAAAAATCGCGAAGAGGAGCCCAACACGGAGGTTGACGTTGTAGTCGCGCTGAGGTGCATCGCAAGTCGTCTCTGTCGAGCCTCCAACACAGTGTCTGATGTCATTAGCTCGTCATTCTTGGCCATGGAGTCCCTTGAGACTTACGGAATACCGGCGTGCTCATGACAGTGCTCCTCGCCGCCGTCAGCTGCTTCGCTTCCGCCATCACTAGGACTGTGATTATTTGCGTCTGCACCCCCATCCTTGTCACCGTGGGCCTCTCCACCAGATGCTCCAAGGTCTACAAGAACGTCTTTGCCTTGCCCGTCAACACAGTACCTTCTGGAATGTTAGTGATTATTGGAGAGAGCAGACGCATGGAGATGAAGCGTACATTGAACTACCGTGAGAATGACAATCGGTGAAAGCCGATGCTACTGTAGGAGTTGCCTTGACGGAAAACTCCGTGCCACCAGCCTGACAATAGACATCCTGGCCGTGAAGATGGCAGTTGGTGATGGCAGTGACAGCTGGCAGAGGAATGGTAGAAGAAGCGGGAGCATTAGTAGTCTGCCTAGGAAGTAAGACGAACTGGGCTGCCGCCATGTTGTTGCTGAGCATGGCAGCCCAGACCAGGGCCGCAGCTTTTGAAGGCATGGCGCTGTTTTGAATGTTCCAAGTCAGGCACAGTTATGAACCTTGATGAATGTCGAAAAGAGTGCCGATCAGGAATCAAATACCGGTGTAACAGTGGCCAAGGACAAGGGTAGCTATGATTTAGACACGGACGAACACGGTTCAGAACTCAGAGCTATTGGGAGTGAGACCTGGGAAGGAGAGGACTTGAAATAGTCAAGAAAGAAGCACGAAAGAAAAAAAGAGAATACGTGTGGAAATGATTGAACTCGAGGTTCGTGTTAATGGCCAAGCAAAAATCCATGCCCGTAGAGTCGCATGGCGGCAAGACAAGCGTGGGGTGGAGGAACCTTGATGGCACCTTGAGAGTTAGGTATTACGGAGTCCAAGTTCAAGTCCAAATCCAAGAAAGACTTGCGGTATGTAGGCGGAAGGCTGAGAAGGAGCGGACATAGAGGTCCTTCAATAAGGAACTGTAGGTGCAGAGCAACTGACTGAGCTACAACTAAGAAGGCATTGATTTGATTCAATGGTGCACCTTGATGGTTTTGCCCGAAGAAGGAGGACTGGATGGATCCCTGTTCTGGCAACGTATTGCAGTGAGAATCACCCATTGACGTTGACTAGTGACTCCATAAGCCGGGATGGCTACCTATCATGCAGTCCGATCCTTTATTTTAACCTTACCTTTAAGTATAGCGTCAACCAAAAGAGTCTAATTCGGCAAATATTTTGGACTTG
Source organism: Sarocladium brachiariae (assembly GCA_008271525.1). Classification (NCBI taxonomy): domain Eukaryota; kingdom Fungi; phylum Ascomycota; class Sordariomycetes; order Hypocreales; family Sarocladiaceae; genus Sarocladium; species Sarocladium brachiariae. Next base: position 492,823 of record RQPE01000010.1, on the reverse strand, counting down.
GTTGCAAATTCTGCTCATACGCCGGCTGAAACCGAAACTCAAAATTGTGTAGACAGGTGCAATTAGTGGGGATGGCTGACTCCAACTCAGGTCATATTATTCATCAAGGGAATTGAGTAATGTCGGTGCCGCCTTCATGACACTTTATGTAAGCCGGATCATTATCGGGCCGTAGAGGTATGGTGCACTCTGTACATCCGTAAATGGTGCTCAGGGCCCACTTACCGCGTTAATGGGCTGCTCCAAGACGCGTCTCCCAGCACTGGTACGCGGTTTGAACCCTGAATGGCGGTTCAACAGGCTCAACGTCACCATAACCGCGGACACCATTACAGCAACGGTCTCCTTCTCGAGCAAGTTGCAAGATGGCATCTCGTCCAGAACTCAAGGTCAGTTATCATGGGTCGGTTCATTATCATCTGCTGACCCTTTCAGCTCGACGATGAGGGCGGTTTTATTCGCTTCTTCAAGTCACTCCCAGCTCTGAATGATGAAGCCATTCGCATCTTTGACCGAGGCGACTGGTACACTGCCCACGGCGCCGATGCATTTTTCATCGCTAAAGCTGTAAGTCTGGGTTTCAACTGGCTCTGCTTTCATATCTGACTGGTCAGGTTTACAAAACCACCTCGGTGATCCGTCAACTCGGTCGGAACGATGACACCGGCCTTCCATCCGTCACGATGACCATCACTGTTTTCCGTCAGTTTCTCCGCGAAGTCCTCTTCAAACTCGGGAAGCGCATCGAAATATGGCAGAGCCCAGCGGGACGAATGAACTGGAAGTGTGTGAAGCAGGCGTCACCTGGTAACTTGCAGGACGTCGAGGATGATCTTGGTGGTCAAATCGACTCGGCCCCTATGATTATGGCTGTGAAAATCTCAGCCAAGGCCAATGAGGCGCGTAGTGTCGGTGTTTGCTTCGCAGACGCCAGTGTACGCGAGCTTGGCGTTAGCGAATTCCTCGACAACGATCTCTACTCCAACTTTGAGTCACTGCTCATTCAGCTCGGCGTACGAGAGTGCCTTGTTCAGATTGATAGAGGCGAGAAGGACAAGGATCCTGAGTTGGCCAAGCTGAGGCAGATCATTGACAACTGCGGCGTGGCTATGGCAGAACGGCCAGCCAGCGATTTCGCCACAAGGGACGTTGAGCAGGATTTGGCGAGACTGCTCAAGGATGAAAGGTCCGCCACGCTCCTCCCTCAGACAGATCTCAAGCTAGCTATGGGATCCGCAGCATCTCTCATCAAGTATCTGGGCATCCTCCAAGACCAATCGAACTTTGGTCAGTACCAGCTTTACCAGCACGACTTAGCCCAGTTTATGAAGCTGGACGCGGCCGCCCTTAAGGCCCTGAATCTCATGCCAGGACCAAGAGACGGCTCGAAAACCATGAGTGTCTTTGGCGTTCTTAACCACTGCAAAACGCCAGTCGGAAGCAGGCTACTGGCTCAGTGGTTGAAACAGCCCCTGATGAACAAAGAGGAGATTGAGAAGCGTCAGCAGCTGGTCGAGGCTTTTTTCACAGACACTGAGCTAAGGCAGACAATGCAAGAAGAGCATTTGCGTTCAGTTCCTGACCTTTACCGTCTATCAAAGCGCTTCCAGCGTGGCCGCGCAAACCTCGAGGATGTTGTTCGCGCGTATCAGGTAGTGATTCGGCTCCCTGGCTTCATCGGAACCTTGGAAGGTGTAATGGATGAAGCGTATCGTGACCCTCTTGACGAAGCCTACACCTCAAAGCTGCGAGACCTCTCTGATAGTCTCGGGAAGCTGCAGGATATGGTGGAACAGACAGTTGACCTTGATGCCCTCGACCGCCATGAATACATCATCAAGTCGGACTATGACCAGAGTTTGCGCCTGATTCGCAAAAAGCTCGATCAGCTGGACAGGGACATCAAGGCCGAGTTCTACGAGGCTGCAAGGGATTTGGGTCAGGAGGCTGACAAGAAAATCTTCCTGGAGACCAATCACAAGGTTCATGGCGTGTGCATGCGCCTCACTCGCCAAGAGGCCGGGTGCATTCGTAACAAGTCTGGTTACCAGGAGTGCTCAACACAAAAGAATGGAGTCTATTTCACCACGAAGAAGCTGGCGGCTTACCGTCGTGAATACGACCAGCTCTCACAGAACTACAATCGGACACAAAGCGGCCTTGTAAACGAGGTCGTTCACGTGGCTGCATCCTACTGCCCTGTCCTAGAACGCTTGGCTGGAGTTCTCGCTCACCTCGACGTCATTGTATCGTTGGCACATTGCGCTGTTCACGCGCCCGTTGCATACGTCCGGCCCAAGATTCACCCCCGAGGCGAAGGCCAGACGCGGCTGCTCGAGGCTCGGCACCCGTGCATGGAGCTTCAAGATGACGTTCAATTCATCACAAACGACATCAACCTGACCAGGGATAAGTCGTCCTTCCTTGTCATCACTGGACCCAATATGGGCGGCAAGTCTACCTACATTCGCCAATCAGGCGTCATTGCCTTGATGGCGCAGGTCGGCTGCTTCGTCCCCTGCGCCGAGGCCGAGCTGACCATTTTCGACTCCATCCTCGCACGCGTTGGTGCCAGTGATTCCCAGCTCAAGGGTGTCTCAACCTTCATGGCCGAGATGCTGGAAACGGCCAATATTCTCAAGTCAGCTACAGCCGAGTCATTGATCATCATTGACGAATTAGGTCGTGGTACCTCTACATATGACGGTTTCGGTCTTGCCTGGGCAATCTCGGAGCATATCGTCAAGGAGATCGGCTGCTTCGCCATGTTTGCAACCCACTTCCACGAACTTACCGCCCTGGCCGATCAGTATCCTCAAGTTGCAAACCTTCACGTCACTGCACACATCAGCGGTGCTGATGGAGGAGAAAGCCAAGCCAAGCGGGAAGTCACCCTCCTCTACAAGGTCGAGCCGGGCATCTGCGACCAGAGTTTCGGCATTCACGTAGCGGAGTTGGTGCGCTTCCCAGACAAGGTTATTCGCATGGCAAAGCGTAAGGCCGATGAGCTGGAAGACTTTACAAGTAAGCACGAAGACCTGAGCATGAGCTACAGCAAAGAAGATGTTGAGGAAGGCAGCGCCATGCTTAAGCAGGTCCTGCAGCAGTGGCGAGACCAGGTGGGCTCCAACGATGGGATGAGCAAGGAGGAAAAGGTGGCCAAATTGAAGGAACTTGTCTCAGCAGATACGAAGCTGCTCGCCAACCCATTTTTCCAATCGGTCAAGGCTCTGTAATATCACATGGGATTTGGAAACCAGGGATGGAGAGCATCCCACTGGTGAAGTTGAATTTGGTCATTATTGATAGATAGTATGTAGAAACACATTCGAGCAAGCTAAAGGGCGTTTTCTGGACTGTTCTGAAAAGAGGAAGGGATTAGCAAATCTCCATTTGAACCCATGCTCGAGCTTTGTATGTTTTGTGAAATGAAAGAACAAGTTGAAGCGCATCAGATAAAGGTTGATAGAAATGGTGAGTGTTCGAATCAGTTTGGATCATAAACAGCCTCTGAAGTATATCATCATAGAGAGAGCGCGCAGAGTAAGAGGACAACAAAAATCTAGAAAGAATTTTCAGAGAAACGTACCTTGTGAGAGTGGCTTTCCCGGATGTGCGACTGAAGCTCACAGCAGTGACAGACAGCCAGACGGGGGCTGGAACAAAGAAATAAGAACTCCCATTTGTCTAGTGTAGCAATATTTTCTTCCTCAGGAAGAAAACTATATACAGTTTGCGTCTGCCGCTTTCGCTCGCCTGCCCCGGGTATGAAGGATGTGATGTTGTGTCATGTCGGTAATTGGTTTGTTATGGATTTGTTAGGATTTTGTTTTCTTTTGGTTTGCGTGCCTTTAGTTGCCGTCCGCGGTGGCCTTGACAGGGGCAATCTCGACGCCGAACTTCTCCTGCAGGCGCTGACGTCTCCGCTCCTCATACTCAGGGCCCTTGATCACTGTGATTTTGCGAATGCGTCAGCTAATGCTAATATGATGCCGTCTTGTATGACAGTCATGGATAGAAAACGAGAACAGGTATGCGGAAGCGTACTTGGGCCATCACCGAGCTCGTCGATGGTCTGCTGAACGGGGATACGGGTAGTGCGGCGAATAATCTCCTTGCGCGCAAACTCATCCTCCTCATGCCTGAAGGAATCGATCTTGCCTCCAAACATATGAAGACTACCGGCCATGGCGGCGACGAAGCCGCCGAGGGCCATGACAGGAGGCAAGCGACGGTCTAATGAGGGAGCAGCGTCAGTATAAATAGTACCAATTGGAGATCCGAAAGGGCCGGTGAACAAGGGAACGAATATACGTACAAGGGAGACCGAGAACACCACCACAAGCAAACCCACCGAGAGCAGCGGCAAGAGAGCTCTCCTTCTCCTGAAGGTTCATTGCCGTCCGTGAGACGAAGGTATACGCAGCGGGGGCGAAAGCTAAACAAAAAAAAATATGAAGGTCAGCAACCAATGCTTGAACCAGTTGGAACTGTCCAATGGCCTGGTTTCTTACTCGCAATCCCAATGATGGGCGCGCCACGGGTGAAGATGCCGAATGCGCCAACATTCCTCCTCGCAAGGGCATTCTGAATCGACGCGGCGAGCAGACCACTGCCGAGGCCGATGATGGCAGTCTTGCCTGTCTCGCTGATCGTGTCGTGCGGGTGGTAAGGAGCCTCCGATGCCGAAGAAGCGGCAGTCTCGCCGTGGTGTGCCATGACGAATTGAGGAGGGAGGAGGGGTTGTGTGTTTAGGAAGAGGGGGGAGAGGGGAAGGGGGGGACAGAAATTGAGGATTTTCGAAGGCGCTCTTTTCGGGAGAGACAAGCTTCGGGAGGGATGAGGTCGATGGAGATGTCTGGATGGAAGCTAAGCATCACGTGATTTCCAATTGGCGGGCTGTGATTGGCTTGGTGGGGCTAGGTTTTGAGATGCCTCATTCTTTGATGATGGGAGAGGTCATGAAGAGGAGACTTGTTCAATTATTATTTTTCTTTTCCCTCGATTTCAGTTTACGTTAGATCCTCATTCGGAGATCCTTGTCTTCGTCTGCATAGTCGCAAGTACTATCTTCGGCTCGTCTTTGTGCCTCCCCGAATTCTTAGCGACAAAACCTTCACATCCACTTCTCACTCGTTTCTTCCAGCATTACCTTTATCATAAAGACCTCAAATCAAAAGCCATAAACTGAATCCTTTGGGACTCCAGCAGCTGATGGAAGGCTCCGGAGAGGGGGTTTCAGTGAATCCTGCAGCCACTGAACCAGGATCTGCAACTACGGTCACGGCGACAACGACCACCCCAGCTACTGGCGATGACTCGTCTGGGGCCCTTTCCAAGAATGCCCTGAAACGCATGCGCAAGCGTCAAGCATGGGAAGAAGGACGTGAAGACCGCGCGAAGCGGAGGAGAGAGAAGAGACATGAGTCCAAGATTCGTAAACGAGTCCAGCGAAGGGAACTACTCAGTCAAGGCATTGATCCTGCGTCCCTCGTCCCGAAGAGAGAACCAGCAATACTTGTCCCCATTGCGCTGGTTCTTGACTGCGATTTCGAAGAGTACATGCGTGACAAGGAGCGCATCTCACTCGCGAGCCAGATCACGAGGTCGTACTCGGACAACCAGAAGGCAAAGTATAAGTCGCACTTCTGGATCAACGGCTGGAGTGGTAAACTCAAAGACAGGTTCGAGAACGTTCTCGGGAACCAGCATGCCAACTGGAGAGGCGTCGGCTTCGTGGAGGGTGACTTCCTCCAAGCAGCCGTGAAAGCAAGGGCCCAGATGAAGGAGAACGGAGGAGACTTGATCCCAGCCCTGCAATCCAAACCTGACCAACCGAGCCTCACGCGCGAGGAAGAACAGCGAAAAGACGGCCAACAACCAGAAGATGGTCAAGCTCCTCCCATTGACCCGGCCTACAGCGACGTCATCTACCTCTCCTCTGACTCTCCCTACACCCTTCAACGGCTCGAGGCCAACACCACGTACATAATCGGCGGGCTCGTGGACAAGAACCGTGAGAAGGGCCTGTGTCACCGACGAGCAACGGAAAGGGGCATTCGGACCGCAAGGCTGCCGATCGGAGAGTTTATGGTCATGCAGAGCAGGCAGGTCCTGGCGACCAATCATGTCGTGGAGATCATGCTGAAGTGGCTAGAGTGTGAGGATTGGGGAGAGGCGTTTGTGAGTGTGATACCCAAGAGGAAGGGAGGTGTGTTGAGAGGCGCTCAGGGGGAAGAACAGGGCGAAGATGATCAAAGTGAGGATGAAAAGAACGAAGCTGCACTCGCGCCCGTTGTGGAGGAGGTCGGAGATACCACCTTAGCCGGGGAGACAGGCGAGACGGAGAAGTCATTCGCTCAACTATAACAAGACGACGAATTGAATGTCCCTCACTGCCAGCTCACAGAATATTTATTTCTTGTACTCTGGGTGACTCTGGCAGCCCTGGATTTCACCCCCGTTCCAGAAAGCAGACCTAGCGGTATCAAGTAGATAGCATCATCAATCGGATCCCTAACGCCAGCTCCAGACCCAAACCACTAAATTATCCTTTGCCTCCGTAGTGATACAGCAATATCACGCTCAGAGGAACGTCCCAGGCTCACACAATCTCTAGAACTGCATAGCATCTTCGTCTCTTTCCCTCTTGATCCCGGGCCCCCTCTCCTCCTTCATGATACCGTTAATGAACAGCCGAAATTGATCAATATAAGGCTTCAGGCTAGTCTTCTCCCAATCTGCAATCCCTTTACCGCCTTCCTCCTCCTTTCCATCACTCTGCCACGCATCGATCTCTGCCAGCAAACCCTGAACAGTCGGCACATTGAGGGGGTCAAAGTCCTCAAGAGCATTGATGGGTACACATACTCTGCCCGTGCCGGGATGCACGACGAACGGACTCTTCAGCAAATGGTTGAGTTTCTTGCTGACTTCGATATCGAGACGGGGATAGGTGTATTCAAGGACAATGTCTTGCTTGGCTTCGAGCAAGGCTTTAGAGTCGAGGTGTTTGCTGGCGCCAGACTTGGCAACGGTATCAATATCGGCCCATTTAGAGATGCTGGCACGTCCCGGCGCCGCGTCCCACTTGCGGCGGAGAGACTCATTGAGGGTCTTGTCGGGGAGAAGCTGCAGGAGTCTCTCTGCTTGCTCCTGCGAGGCCCAAGGATCCTGAACTCGGAGCACATCCTCCTGAAAATGCTCTCTGAGAATGTCCAAGCTTCGCCTGCGGCCATGTTAGCGGAGCTCTGTAGTCTCATGACGGGCAGACTTACGAGAGATGAGGGTGGAGCGGCCTCCGAACGTTGACCTTCTTACCACTCTGTGCACCACCACGGACCACCTCAAGATACCCAGCAATCGCCCTCCTCTTTTGATCATCCATGCCCCTAACCTTCTTGTCGCACACCCAAGCGTGCGCACCTCTTCTTCCAGAGTACACCCACATAATATGCTTGAAACCAAAATCCTCGCGTAGCGCCGTATCAATGACCTTGATCGCCATGGTCATAAACTGCCAGCACTTGTTGCAGATATTCGCCTTGTCACAACATGTTCGCACGTCATCGTAATCTGTTAGATCGATATCGAAGCAGAGCTCCTTGGAGAGAGGCTTGAAGGCGGAAGAATTTCGGAGAGTCTTGCGGTCGCGGGGATTTGTACTGTAGACGGGGCCAATTTCGAATCGGGAGGGCTTAAGTCGAAGGACATCTTTGCGTAGCCTGTGTTCCACGATATCAGTACTCAAGTCCTTCCCGAAACCAGGCTGAAGATTTCAGGGGATGTAGCATACAGGTCAGCGGTAGCAAAGGACTGGTAACGGAGGTAGGCGTCGTTCTGGAGGGTGAAGGCAAACTCGCGATTGCCAAAGTCGTTTGTGGGAGTTGGGCTGTGATTCAGCCACTGGAAGAGGTATCGCCAGGGGAAGAGTCTCTGATAAAATGTATGCATGACCTCGGGGTCTGAGGCCTTCAGAGCAAGAACATCACTGCCAAAAGTCAGTCTTCCGGCTGAATCCTAGAAGCGTCATCTCGGAACAGACCTAGGCAGGGCCCCTGGTGGAGGTGAACTGGTAGGTTCCTGCTTGGGCACAGGAGCCGAACTTGGGAAATCTTCGTCTGAGTCCTCATCTGCGAACAGGTCCTCAAGTTTGACGTCCCGTTTCGCTTGTCCATCCCCTTGCTGTGCTTGACTCTGGCTTTGATCCATGTCGACATTGTCCTCAGCATCCGGGTGGCTCTCGACCTGGCTAGGGATGGCAGCATCCTCCATTGGCTCGTCTTTAACGGCCGCCGGCGATGACATACCCTTGGGTGACTCTGAATGCGGCATCTTTGACGGCACCTCGTGCTTGGACTGTTGTCGTCGGCGAGATATGGTCGTGAAAGGGATGTGGGGTACGTGTTGGCAGGTGCTTGGTGCGATCAACGAGGTCATCATAATCTAGAGGGGGCCGCGTCGAGACGCGTCGGCACGCGTAAAGCCGGTACCATATTACAGTGCGCGAGCTCCACCACCTGAACCACCATGCCGCGGTCTACACCAAATCGACAAATGCATAAGAATCGCAAAATAAAACTGCTCTGATTCTGTCATTGGAAATTTCATGTGGCTGTGGCATAGATCTCTAGGCGCCACCTTTCGAATGAAAATGCGTGTCAAGCAATTGGCACTTGTGCGCCATGAAGGATTGTCAATGCTATTCCCAGCTAAACAGGTGTATCAACAATTCTTCATGGAATTTGCATCGACAACTCCCGAATAACCGAAATAGGTTTTATGCTTTCACGTCTAGAGATCGAGGTTTGCTCATTGGCTGACCCGAACCGCAACGTGCATCCATTCACCAGCCCACTGGAGGCGTGCCTCTCAGGGACCTGTCCATCGTGACAACTGAAGGATCAAGTAGCATACGGGCTTCGCCATACAGTGAGAAAACCAAAATCCTGGCTGTCCTCCATGTTTCTCATCGCCGTTCATTCTGCCAAGTTCAATGACTTGCTAGTCCGTGAGAAGACCTGACGATATTTTGCGATGCCGTACTGGTCCTCGCTTCGGAAAGGGTGACTTTCACCTTTTCGCCATGCTCAAGACAAAAACGCTCCCTCCCGATAAAGCTGCTTTGTCATACACATGAAGGAGGGGCAGTAGCATATCGGCATCATAAATCCTCAATTGTTACCAGGCGTTCGCCGTACCCCTCCAACAGCAGGATTCCTCATCTCACCCGTAGTGTCTCGGAAAAGGCCATCGCCGTATGACTTTATTCATGTTCAGAATGATCGCAGGTTCGCCCCTGTGGTCGCTGAATCTTTCTTTTTCTTGAGATTGTATCGATCGTAGGTAATTTGTGGACGTTGTGTCTGTAACTATTGGCCTAAATCCACTGGCTGTTTTTAGCATTCGGCGGCCTTTGTCGATCGTATTTCAAGTTTTGTCGCAAACTCAGTCGCGGTCGTCGTGGCTTCGTCCTGTTGATTCAATTCTCATCAGCCACCATCACAATCTGAATCCTTGTGCTTGACACTTCGAAGCCGTTCTCCCAGTTCGCCATTCTGGCCCTTGGCACGACTTCATACTGAGTGGAAAACACCAACCGAGCTTTGCTACCCTTGTTAAGTTTCGCACTTAGCGAGGCACACCCGGTGCTCTGTCTGGCTGTCCCCTCCAATTGCCTGCCGCCTGTTTCCTCCAATACACCCTTCCCTTTTGGCTTCATCATCTGTGACTCAACTCTACCAGTCTGTGGTGGCTCGTGAGCAGATCCGTGGCTACCACTCCGTCACCTGGCGGCCCGCCCTTCTCAGTCTTTCGTGTCGTCCAACCCTTGTGAATCGGAACGCGAACGCCAAAGTGGCCAGATACGCTGGGCCCTTATAGACAGTGGTCATCGCGAAAGAAGGAGAGAAGAAGGCAAGACCAGCTCGCACAAGGGCTGGCTCTCCTCTCTCCCCTATCTTTCTCCTTCTCCCTCTTCGTCTCTCTCTGTTTCTCTCTCGCCGAAGGCCAGGTCAGGCATTTCTGTGGAGGGTACGTTCATGGCACCAAACTGACCTCTCCACAGCCAGATAGTGAAGATCTCTTTCCTCTTCCTGCCATTTCATAAGCCACAACATGGATGGAGATGGGATGGGACAAGGTTCCGTCCATCTTCCACCCCTCCTCACCTGTGGCGCTCGTGCACCGGAAAGATGGCGGCGACGCGGAGCACACGCACACACACACCCTCCCCCGATTGGTAACTTGTCTGGCTCCTGATTGGCCTTAGTCTCCCGACTGTGTCGGTTGTTGAGCCACCCGAAAAGTACAGTATAGGAAGGCAAACAAAAGTGGGATACGATACATTGCGGAGTATGGTGACCAACTAAAGCGGGGAATTGCTTCTGGATTTCTAAGGTGGCGAAAAAGAAAGAACCAAATCCCATGTTTACGTAGGGAAGAGAAAAGTTACATACGATGCCGAATCCATGTTTTTTTAGAATAAGTTTACCAAAGAAAGGAACAATTCATGATTATCAAGAAAACAAGCAAGGCAACTCCTCCAAAAGGAAAAATGACTTGCAGGCGATGACCCATGCCCAGCTGAATTTGATCATGCAGCATTGGTTCATCGCTCAGAGCAGATTGTGCATCGAAGTATATGGTGTCTCCTCCAACCAGAGAGGGCTAGGATTGACTTACTAGTATCTGCAATCTTTCACACACATCAGCTGAACCACAGCAGCTCCAGGCACCACCTTGTTCTTCTCTACTGTACAATGCATTGCCGCCACCGCACTTTTCCATAGCCGCGAGAGTTTCATGATAGAGTTCTTCGATCTCGAGGACGACAGGCCAGAAATGCTTATCGCAGCCCAATGATCCTCTGGGGCAAACACTGAGGCAAGCCCAATGACTCATTCGTGAGGCCGCCAAAGGGATCGTCGGGGCCAGAACGTCCCATCAAGCATCGTCCACGCGTTCTTTGGCATAGACTGCCCCTCGAATTGTTGAATGGCTTGTGTTCTTTTCGAACGGCTGCTTGAGGGCTCTCCTGTTCAAGAGTCAGTTACAGAGCTTATTGACTCGAAGCTGCGACTTTTGGTCTGCATATCCCCCCACCCGCTGGGCAGGGGTTGAGTCAATATCATCCAGGGTTAATTCTTCTACCATTCGCGTTCCTCGGAGAGGTCCGAGACCACCACAAACCTGCTACCTCGTGCTCTGTATCATTTCGCACCTTATCCTACCGTTCGCTATCTCGTTGGTCTCCTTGAGGAAATGACCGGTCTTTGGGGGTACAACACTCGCGCGGTCAGAAACACGGGGTACAGCTGCAAAAGGTCAACTAACTTGAGTTTAGCCGTAAAAGTGTGAGTGCACTTTCTTGTTTGTGCTCCTTTGCCTAAAGTAAACACAGCCTTTCACTCAGCTGCGTCGCCAACACAAGCAAAAGCTGCTGAGGCCACGTTTTGTTGTCCACGCCATCCATCCAGCGATCGAGCATCGCAGGCAGGCGGTTCGGTAACTTCTATCCGGCACAGCTTCCAGGAATGAAGTGAGGATAAGGAGAAGGGTTGCGTGCGTACGCAACACTGGGCAAAGTTTGAACGCAGGAGATACAGCATAAATTGCTATATCCATTCACCAATGCTTCGAAGTGCTCCTGGAGAAGCTTGGCTCGGTCGGAGTGGCAAATAGCATACCCGCGTAAGCGAGGTTCGTCTACTATCAAGATTTTTCGGAGAGCTGACAGTCTCCGTTGGTCGCGGGGCTCGTCTGGCAGTAAGCTTGGCGAGCATGCACTCTTCCCCACGCCCGTCGGTCAGCTCCCATCTTTGCCACCGGTTTGACTTCGGGAATGAGACTGAGAAACAGTAAAGGGGGCCAGAGAGATATGGAGAGGGAGCTGAGGCGACACGCACGCCCCGTCGTAGAACTTGACACCAAGAGGGGGGGAGGAAGGGGGCGGTTTCCATGTAGTAGTAACCATTGAGGATGCATGGATGATGCTGGGACATTTCGGTCAGCAGCGCTTCATAGCCAGTTAAGTGATCAGATCATTTCCCATCCGTGACATGGGGAATTTTAACTTCCTGGTAGGTTTCATCGCACCTCTTGGGGGCTCCTTCTCGCAGAGTAAAGTTACGCCAAAAAGCGCCCTCGCCGCGTCAAGAAAAGTATGGAGGAGTACGCTTCGAACATCAGATCCCGCATGAGAGTGAACGGGAATGCTTTTTCTCCATTTCTCCATCAGATGTACCTTGCGCTAGAGAAGACCGTTGGCGGACTGTTAGCACCACGTTGAGCTTAGTTGTAGTAATCACGGCTTAGTGGCCGACATTAACTAAAGATGGGAAAGTGAGGTGCTCCATTACCTCCCTCGAGGTGGCCCAGTATGTTATGTACTCTATACTCCGAACAAGTACTGCCATCCCGTAAGACCCCCCTCCACCCAAACCAGCCCTGTACTCATCAGCACGCACACCCCCTCCATGAGCCACACTGGTCCGACTTCGAAGTACCTCACCAACATGCTCCTACGGCATCAGCAGAAGAAAACGTACTGATTTCTTCCTAATCCTCTTTTTCGCAAGATCCCCACCCAAAGAAGATCCAAACAACCATCCCTGCTCACCTCACTCTGTTGTGATCTATCCCATTGTCACCCTCTAGGTTTTCGCCACAGTACTTGGTGTTTCCGTGGCGGTGCACGCGTGGCCCTCTCAGAGCTTCAGGAAAGTGTTTTGTCGATCAGTGTGGCTCAGTCCCCACCATGAGCAACGTGGTCCTTGTACCTTCAGGTATCTCTTCTTCTCACATCATTTGCAAGCAGAGAGCAGCACTCCCTCCTGTTGATCACTCTGCTTCCATGTCGATTGGCGATCATTGTGTGAGGGGGAAAAGGTGGTTTCTTGCGCCATGTCTGCATGTGCATCATAGGGTCAAGCCACACAGGCTCTAAACCAAGCCACTGTGGCGCTTGTGTGCAATGTGAGGTAAGGCCGGTCAGGTATAGGTACATACATACTGTACGTGCCCTACTAGGGTCGTAGTATAGGTACCTCTCTACCACTATCCCGTGGCTGGCAAGCAAGAACAAAAAAAAAGTGTCAATGTCAACGTCGATCCGACCAGGTTTTCCATTTTACCACCCTAGAATGAAGTGGGATTGCTGATCGTGATTGTGTTCCAGTCCTTATCGTGACTGCTTGGGTGTGCAAGCAGGGCCCAAGCACGCCTGAGCAAGCCTCTGCCCAGGTCATGACATTAATTTGGTGTCATTCCGTTCCGTTTCGTTTGAAACCTCTCTAACCCCTGTAATCACCTCAGCCGTCCCGATTCAAAGAATCCCCGCAATACCGTGTATTCTCTAGCCTGAAGTTGCATACAATAGAATCGTTATACTACTACTTTGTCACAGCCATGTGCTTCAGACCAGCTGGCTGCCTTTCGGCGCCTCTCCGTGCGGGATCCGCTTCACCCGAGATTATTAGGCCTCCACCATGAACCAATCATGGCCCCAAGCGCTTAAACAGCAGACTTCGTCCGACATTCGTGCAAAGGTCTGGCGGGCATGATTCGGGTAGTCGGAATTGCCCATTCTGTGACCCAGATTGTAGGGTCCGCCAGATCCATGGCGGCATTTGTTTGTACCAGGATGCCGCGTCTCCGAGTCAGAGGATCCAAAATGAGTAATTTTACCGCGCATAATTGCGGAACATATCTTCCTTTACCGAGTCACAGATCTGGGCGTAAGCAGTAGTTCATGGCAGGCGTTATCGTGGCATGTGTTGCTGTGGCTGTGTATTCAAAAGGCCGAGGCCTAGGTATCTCCTTCAGTTGCCTCTTCAAATATGTATATCCCTGAAATAGCCACAGTATATGCCCATCGCTGCGTGAAGTATCGGCCGTGTGTAATTCAATTGCTCCGTCGTGTACGTGGGTATGTTACTTGCCCACACCAATGTACAAAGGAAATGTGATACAAAAGGCCCAATGGGATGAAAGACATTAAGGGATCAATGACGACGCAGATTCGTCGTTGCGCGGGCCAGCCCGGAGGGGGTTCAGTGAGTAACAGAGAAAAAGAGAAAAAAAGGGGATTGAAGAAGGAACTTCCCTTGGTATCATAGGAAAAAAACGCCTCAAACACCAATATGAACCGTCCCATGTTTTGGGGTCGTGTACGTGATAATCGCAGCTGTTGCAAGAACGCGAACTCTAGAACCGAAGGCGAAGCACGAGACCACTTGTGGGTGGTGTTGGTTCCCTGGTTGTCTTGTCCTCAGTGCCGTCTACAGCCATTTCCCACTCCCTCTTCGCAGAAACCAACGGCTCGACAAAATCCTCGATCTCAAGGGTCATATCCTGTCCTTCTTTGAGTTCACGAACGACGTCTTCATCTACCAGCACTTCGAGTCCGCTTTCCAACACATGCACCATGCGCAGGATTCGTGTGGCGTCGAGGCCCCACTTCAGAGCAATGCGATCAATAAACTCCTTCAAAGTGCGCTTCAGTAGATAGATGGCTTGGTGATATGATGGCTTCTCTGGATCGGTCACATTCTTGTTCAGGACGTAAAAACAAGCGACAGGTTTTGGTGAGCGCTCGGGAGGTGGCCGGTAGCCCTGGTCAACACCTAGAGCTTCGATCCAGCCACTGAGCTTGCCGTCCTCATCTGTTTTGCTGATCTTCGTAGGTTGGTCAGGCTTCCGCGCCTCGCTGGAAGAAACGCCATCGAACCCTTGCCAGTGACCGCCTTGTCCTAGGGCGGAGGCCTGTGAGGCCAATGACAAAGAACTTGGGGACGGAGAGACCATAGAATCAGCAACGGAACTACGGCCGCTGCGAACCTGCCAGTTGGGGCCTTCCCGAGAGACACTATCCGGTTTTTGAAGCGGACTCTGGTCGCCAGGAAGCGAGACCGGGTGCTTGTCCGGGTCGTCGAGTTCTTCGCCACGAAGGTAAAGGACACTCACAGGCCGAGTGCTTGTGAACATGTCCTGCAAGGTCTGCAGCTTGAAGTGCAAGTCTTCTTCTAATGTCATCTTCGGACCACTGCCACCGCCACCAGCCGAACTGGTGGACGACATGGACCAAGTTCTCTTGTGCTTTTGTACTTTGCCAGGTCGCTGTTCACCCATTCCAGCCTTAGAGACGCTGGACCGTTTGCGTTTGCCGAAGTCCTTCATGCCACTCTCGGCTTGTGCAATCTGCTGCTTTAGTTTATCAATTGACTTCTTGACGTGTGCGACATCATTGGAAAGCTTCCGTTCCGCGCCATGGTCGCGAAATAGCTTAACTTTGCAGTAACAGATTTCGGGGGTGAAACTGGTACCAACAGGTATGGTTGGATCGGGTCCAAGGGGCGTCGTCTTCGTGCAGAGGCGCACGGGTATCCCTTTGACACCCTTAGAATGGCTAAAGTCTGTTGACAAAAAGTTGAAGCGCACAGCAATACTGAGTTCAGGGGCGCCGTTTGCACCGGGAGTCCATGTGAGAGAAAATCCGTCGAAGGAAGACTGCTCTAGCTCGACTCGAGTTCTTTTGTCATCGCCTTCTGCGGGTTGCCCGGCTCCAACATACTCCACGGCCTGTAACCTACCCCCTCTTTGATGTGCTTCGTTGGTTCCGCGCCCTTCCTTCCACAGGCCCCAGCAAACTCCTGGCTTCTGGCGCTGCTCGTCATCTTCGAATGATATCCGGACAAATGTGCGATACCTGGTGCCAGGTTGAAGTGGGATGCTGGCATGAGTGTCGGCGACTGTCAGTGAATATGCCTGGCCCTTATTGAGATAGGTGATAGGTATTTCGTCTGCTTGTTTAATCATAGCCGTTGGGGCGTTCAAAGTGGCATGGAACCTGAACTTCTCCGCCGACGGAGGAAGTGGATGGCTCATTGGCACACCATAATGGCCTCTTGGCTGGAAACTTGGGGCCATTTGCGTATTCGAATGGAAAGCCGTATCGATGGACGTTACTCTGCCTCCGTCAGAAGGATCTGACCCAAGAGGTGATCCATCTTGTTCCATAGTCTCATACCCAGTGTCTTGATGTACAAAGCTCGACGGGGCAAAGCCTGGCTGTGGCTGAGCGGCTTGGATGAAGGGGTTAAAATGGTGAAGCTGGTGCGGTTGCAGAGTCTGAAATCCAGACATATCTAAGATTGCAGGGCCAGCTTGAAGTGTGTCACCCGATGTTGGCATCGAGAGCGGCGTCCCAAGGCCAGGTCCGAGAGCTATTGTTGGAGTGTGGAGATCGCCAGCCTGGGGGTGGAACAGTGTATTGGACCCTCCGGGTGTTGGTGTGTAGTATCCAGGAGGTGCATTGGCAAAGTTCGTGTAGTTGAAGTTATGCGCATCTAGTAGCCCTGGAGTGAACCTCCACGGTTCATTTGCAGCGTTTGAGGCTCGTGGTGTTGGGTCTTCATCCCGAAACCCCTCAGCATCCAGGTTTTGTGTCCTTTGCAATCTTGATGAGTATTTATTTTTCCAACAAACAATTCTCGTAAGGACTCACGGTTCTGCACGTGCGGTAGTCGTATCTGGAGCAGCAGTCTGGGAGATGCCTGGTGCAGTTGTCGCCGACGTGGCGGCCGCAACCTGAGGGAACTGCTGGCGGAATTCGGCCAGCAAACTGTCACCCGGTTTCGCGGAGCTTGTCCTGCGCAAATATCAGCGAAGTTCTCAACATCGAGGAGCTGTCCGCGAACCTTTGACGGAACATGTCGAGGCTGACAGCCTGTAGCTGTCTCAGGACAGCAGCTTGTGCTTCCTTTCAGCAAGTAGTCGCGATAACAATGTCCCAGTTAAAGCTGGTAATCTCTTTCTAGGAAAGTTCGTTCACGGCTGGGGGAAGAAGCTACAGTGTTCGTTCAGGAAGTGATCAAGAAGCCCATCGGTCGAATGCGACGAGGCTGGTCGAATGGCGCCTTCAAAAACGTCGAAATGGTGAGCCACGTGGGTAACGATGGAACAGAGGCGGGGGATCGGTAGCTGATGCAAGGCCAGTTACGTCGAGGATGGTGAACGAACAGCTGGCGCCGGAGAGGAAAAGCTGTATGCCAAGGCAAGTCTGAACGTGCTGCAAAGGAGTAGCGAGTGAAGTTCTTAGCCTTGGGTAGACGAATGAAGGGTGCGATATGCCAAGATGCAAATCAACACAACACAAGAGTCGTCCTTGGAGATGTAGAGGCTGGGGTTGAGGCGGCTCTCTGAGGCTGACTCTGGCGTACGAAACCTATGTGTGCGGCTAGCCTGTCCTGTTGTGACCGAAATCTTGTGCTGGTCCTGCTATCAATCTGGCAGCGCAAGCCAGTGAACAAGCAAGACTTGTAGTAAAGTAGGCGAGAAGAAGAGGGTAGTAGATCGTAGTGGTGTATGTCTGAGACAGATGACCTCGGTGGACACCAAGCGCCGGCGTCGGACAGTGAGGTTTGCTAGCGATGATGGTTTGGATTGAGGACGAGGGAAGAAGCAAATTTTGAATGAGAGTAGTCGATGGAGATCGATATGAAAGAACAGGAAAATGAAAGAGCAGAAGCTGGCCGCGGGAAGAAACGACCAGAGGGTGAGGTAGCTGTTGCCTGGGACAGGTGTTTTAATAAAGGCAGGTACGGCAAGAGGGCGTCGAGGACTCTCCAGGATGTTTGGAGTGAAATAAGTTATGCCAATAGCATAAAAACGACAACGAGCTCTGCACACAGTTGACAAGGCAAGGCAAGGCAAGGCAGCAGATAGGATACCTCTTTACATATGTACAAGGTGCTGTCCAGTAGAACGACAACACCAGTGAAAGCACCAGCCCACACACAGAACAGAGCAACAGATAGTCGGTACTGTTGTAATTACGAGTCCCATTCTCGGTAGCAGCCAACGCAGCTGGTGCTGGTACTGGTACAGAGTACTGTCAGGGGGTAAAGAGGGTGGGCACCTGGTCTCAAGCGTCGCTTGTGGTCGTCCAGGCCAGTGTAAAGATACAACATGTATCGCCATGCATTCCTGTCCGTTGTACTTCATGTACCTGACCAACCCAACCCAGGGCCAGCCACACGTACCGGGGGTGGCTGCAGTGCTGTGGCCAACATCGTAGGGACTGGGCCGAGTGCACCGTGGATCCAGACCCTCCCCCCTCCCGACCCCTTGCAACGCAACGTCCTGTAACAGACAGGCTCCAAGACGGTTGGAAAAAGCACACCGTTCCACCACCTCCCCCTCTACGGAAATTGTTAGTACCAGACGCCTGTGCCTCACTGTGGCTCACCCCTGTTATGCACACCCCTACTTACCCAGCTCTCGCCTTACTATGTTGTGCTTTTTGTGGTATCCAGACTTGATGTCCTCAAGCCACTCACCCACACTGCAACTTGATGTCGCTATCTGCCCAGTGGCTACCTACCTAGTCATGACAAGTCGCATGCTGCAGCAATGGGCCTTGGTCGCCTTCTGTGTGGCCAAATTTGCTAGGCATGTCCACGCACTGCGTCGTTTGGCCGCCTCTCCTTCTGACTCCTCCTCCTCTCCTCTCCGACTCTTCCACTCCACCCCACTCCACTGTGGTGGCCCTCCTCCAGCAGCAGTTTATGTTACTAGCTTTTAGCGTGGGAGTCGTGTGATAGTACGACCGTAATATAGACGGTCGCAAAGATTTCATGAAGCTTCTGTCTACGTCCAGCCTTTGACAAGGGGCAGAAAGTCAGGTACGATCGATGATTGAGGATCTTGCCGAGGCCCATGAGGCTAAGGAAGGAAGGAGCAGCACGAGGGAGGAAGGGCGTGGTTCTGCTCCTTCCTTCCTGGTTCGCCATGTTTTCTCACAACCTTTGCGCCGCCGCTTAGGAGGGGCTTGTGGCTTGAGTGTTGATGGGCAAATGAACGACGATCGAGCATCAGGAACTTCGTCTGTCCACGAGTGCACCCTCGAATTGCCCCAGTCTCTTCGGCGCCGGCACCAGTGGCGCCGGAGACCCGTTAATTTTTTTTGTTTTTGTTTTTTCCAAGCTCTCCTCCAGGCCAACGAATGTGGCAGCCAGCATCAACACAGACTTCATATTTGATCAAGACGACATGAATGCCAAATAGCAGACGCTGATGTCTGCGGAGACTACGTTGTCTTCTGTGGCTGTGCAGGTCTAGGCCAAACAATCCAGAACGCATTCTAGTCGAAATGGAGTGACGACAGCCACAGGAGATCTTCACTCCAGATGCCATTCAAGGTATGGTGGCAGCCCTGTTCAACAAGATCGCCTTCTGAATTCCCCTCTGATCAACGCTGTATATTTTTATCACCGAATCATGTTAATGTGAAGTGTGGCTGATTGCGTGGCTTATTCGCCTCTCACCTCCCGGCTACTCAACTCGGACATGCAGACCTGCAGACGATCCGCCGGTCTTCAGTTTGTACGAAGTATCTCGTTGTATCGAAGCACATGACTCTCAGAACTTGATCCGATCGCTATGACTGGGTGACAGAGAACTGCCTAGGCAGGGCTCGCGGAAGTGCGGCAAGTGCGCCGAGCTCCCCAATTGCAAATCCTCCCACCTCTCAAGTATGGCCCAGCATTAGTACGCGCAGGCATCCTCCGAGAAGCCAATGCAAACACGCTGGAATAGCCGGAATTGCAAGGAGTCACAGTCATTCCACCATCGGGTTGGATTCTTCGAGGGATTATTTAGTCATTTCACTCCCTGGGCGGCTGGTCATTAAATCTGCGATCGCAGCATTGTTGGAATATCGCGCTTGGAAGGCTCGAAATTACAGGAAATAGCGCCCGGGCGCCACATGTACGGCTTGGCGACGATGACACTTCCCGAGGAGACTTTTCCCATCAAACAGCTCAAAACGTGGCACGAGATAGTTGCTTCGATTCTGCTTCAATTCCACCAGTGTGGTGAACCGAGAGTCAACTGAGGAGAGCCAAGCAGGCTCCAGCTTGCTCGCTTTGGTGCATACCTGTGGGGATATAAGCGCTGGACTTTCTCGGACATCAACGATTCTGGTGGGTTGAGCTAAGAGGACATGCCTATTTCCCATCCCCTTGTCTGAATGGATCGCTTTGCGCCTCGTTTTCCTATCGTGGAAGTCCAGAGATTGAGTTTGTGCCCTATCACAAGCCGTCAGGTTCGCCGAGGCCACCCCGATGGTGGCTCCCGCTCCAACTACATATAGAAGTGTTTTGGCGGTCGAAACGCCGGGCGATGCGTGCCTTACTGGGTATGTTGGCGCTGGTGCGTTCCTTCAATCTTCCCCCAATTCTTTCTGATCAAGATCGTGGGCTCAACCGGAAACTACTCATATAGGGGCCCCGCAATTGTTATGCCCAGCGTCTCGGCGGAGCGCCTTCATACGTCACATCCAAACTTCTTGTGTCGGAGCCATGAAAGGTCAGTCAGGGGGAAGAACACTGTTGGAGAAGCATGAAATGTTGAGATCGCGATATTTGCATCAAGCTCTCTAATAAGGGGGACCAATCTAACTGATCGAATGGCTTGAGCTTTTGTGAGGCCGTGCACCCTCCAAGGGCTCTTCGAGGTGTGCAGAATGAGCTATGGTAAATCGATAGTGTGATGCAAGTTAAGCAACATCCTGGCCTCACCAGCCACAGTCCCCAGTTATGGAGAAGCACGCACCCCTCTCGAATGAGTGTGGCTCCTTGCACAGACATCTTCACTGCTTCGAGGTTCCTTAAAAGCTTGTCTTCACACAGTAGGCATCATATCCCACTGTGAACTTGAGCCACACGAATATCTGAGCATACGACAAAGTTCATAGTCATGCCTGGCGAAGGTGAGCAGGCAAATTCATCAACACGGCAGAGGCGTGTGTATTCGTGTGTGTGGAAGGCCCCAGCTTCTTGAAACAAATCTAAAAGATCCTAAAATGACCGCGAGGCACTCATAGTGGCCGAACGACGGCTCATGTTTCGATGCGGCAAAACACTCCGATCCGTACGCACTGCCGATTGATCGAGCTGCGAGATCGCGGCAAGCAGAATGCGCACGCGTGGGAGGACATTTGAGACGCTGGAGAACCATACAATACGTTGGCGCAGTCGTGAGGGCGTTCAACAAGGGCACTAAATTTACTGGCTTGATCCCTACAAGTGAGTGCCAGCGAATGGCCCTGTGTTCACCGCTTGGGTTCGGGGCCATAACAATAATACTGAGCATTCTCATAGTCCTTGTAGTGCAGTGCCCTAGTGTCCTCAGTAAAAGAAGATATCTGTGGATCGAGCCATGTGAAGCTGATCCCATGTCCAGCTTTGCGCTGTCTCTCAGCTCCACCATACTTGAACTCCTTAGAATACCTACGTGGCATGCGGGATATGAAACAGACTCTCACCTCTGTGATTGGGGTCCAATGAAGTACCGCGACAGAGACTGCGACGCATCCTGGTGGCTGTCATCTGACCATCACATGCAGCCTTTGAGCATCCATAATGTTCGAGCGGCAATGGGCAGCGACAAACCTCTAGTACGAGTAGGATTCGTGTGCGCGTGTCGATTCAACTCGTGTGGGGAGGGAGCTTCGAAACTCATGTGGCCCTGGTCATGCCGACAGGACATACAACGAACTAGCACTACGAGGTACTCTAACGCGCAGTCAAGGGGGTTCAGAATGCCCGAAAGAGCCAGGAAGTCATATTCATGCCGCTAGCCATGGATGCGGACTTGAGCATGGTGGTAGATTGGAAATGCTGACACAGGACGGTCGACATACTGTGATAAGATGCAACCCTGGTAGGCTGGTTGCACCATGTGGCGCCGGAACAGTTCTGTCCAGGGAATGGTCGTTGCCTCAATCGGGCCATTGACCATGGATGGCACCCCATTAACAGATCTAGCCCTGAACATAATTTGTATGAGAGCACCAGGGTCACGATTCCCAGCGGGATTATTGCAGCCGACAGAGTATTGGGGTGGACCTAACGGGCTCGAGCTGCTTGCCCGTTCCGTTCTGACCAGAGCGAAAGAAGCCGTTGCATTCGTGGGCAATGCGTCATAATACAGACAGACAGGAATGACTTTATGGGGGTCATGGTGAGCCACGAGCTGGCGCATGTATCAATCACCTCCCCAGACGCGGCACACAATCGACCCAGTATCCTCAAAATTAGGCTTTACGGGGCTCGGGCCTTAGGCCGGTTGCCGCTTTCTTGACCTGGTGCAAACCTTTACCTCTGGATAACTACCCCGTACGGAGTAATACTTTGTACACTATTTGCCACGACACGATCCGAACAGAAAGAAACGGTGGTGGTTGAGGGATGCCCTTGCTTACAACATGGAGCGTTGTGGAGGGTCCAGTCCGACCGTTTGCGCGCGATGCCAATGATGGCATTCAAGATGCTGATCTCGACATCATATCCTATTTTATGCTCAGTGGCGAACTTGGGAGGGGAGATCACCATACTTTCTAGGATTGCTCGGCTCGAGACTCCGGTGGCAGCGATGACGTTATGAACGTAGTATGCTATATGTGAAAGAACATTCTTACATTATTGCGAGCAGCGACAGTGTTTGGCTCAATAGCCGTCTCGAACCGCCAAAACGTCAAAGCAAGACATTGCACAAGACTCCATAGTGGTAGCGCAATCCCGGCACCTACCGTGATCTAAGTCAATCAATCGATGGATCGAATCGGCATTAGAGCAAGGGCTTTGCGATGTCCTTGGCTCTCTGCGCCGATCACCGTCTATGCTACCGCTGCATCCTGAACGGCGACGACTTAGCCTTGCCCGACAGCTCGGCTGAGACCGATCCACACCAGAATAGTTCGAATAAAGTATTCTCGAAGCAAAGGTATGCTGTTTCTTCAAGAGGCCATTGCCCCCTCCATGTGGCCGTGGACCCTGAATGGTGGCAGACGTGGTGGGTTCATGACGATCCCTTGCGGTGAGAACGGTGGATGGTATTACTACGCTGAGGCGGTGCAGCTTTGGCAGCCACCATTTGCAAAATTGCGAGAAGCATAACCACGCTGTGCCAGGAACCGATGCCTCCAAATTTTAAAGACTATCGCGGGCAATGTAGTAGTGTGAGAAGCCAGTGATACGAGCAATGTGGCGACAGCATGCATCTGCCTGGAGACGCTCTGCCGGTATCGACCTGGGGATGCCCCACGACCTTATAACTGACAGGCGGGGCATAACAACAGAGTTTCTGGGCAAACGGTGATGGCCTCACTAAGCATGGGTGTCGTTGGAGTGGTTTAATACGGTAAATGGTGGTGGTACAGCTAGTCTAATCCGCCGTTATCTCCACGGCTCGTGTGCTCAAGGGGAAACACGTCAATCAGCAGTTGCGAGAGACGTCAAATGTGATCATTTTGCCGTGTCGGCATGTACTTCATGTACCGAAACGCGTAATGGCCCCAACGGGCATCCTTGCCTTCGTTGGGCGGTGGGCAAGGCGCGTAATCGTCAAGGTTGATGTCAAGAGTTCTGATAGTGTGGAAACCCGACTTCGCGTACATGCCGTGGGCCGGGTCAGACGAGTGCACCCAAGCGAAGACATTATACTGCTCGCAGCATGTGATACCCCAATTCAGCAATGCGCTGCCGACACCACAGCCTTGAAAGCGAGGCGAGACGCTCAGCATTACGACGTACATGCATCGGACACCCGGGGGCATCACCTCCTCTACCCAAGCCTCCATGTCGGCACTTGTCATCGCGTTGAGTCGTTTGATTGGGTCATCTTGAGACTGTTCTTCTTGATGTGATTCACCCTCTACTTCTTCCTGGGTCTCTGTATTTGACTCTTTCGTCGCCGGGGGTTCTGACGGTTGTTGCCTTCCCGGTACGGATGGCATCTCCTCTGGTTCGAATCCACGGAACCCCCAGATGCAAAATCCCATCAACTCTGAGGTAGTCTTGTCGACAGCCTTCAGACATACAAGCCGTGGATGAACCAGGAATCCGGGAAGTATTTCGAGCATGGTTTGCTTGTGGTCATAGGGTTGCGGACCCAAAGACTTCATCTCGGTGTGACGATCCCCAATAAAAGAATCTGCCGCAAGCTGTGCGGTATGGGGTATGTCCGTCGACTGCAAAGCAGTGATTTCGAACGCATGCTTGGCCATGGTGTCTTCAATTGTCAATGATGCCTGGCTGTTGCAAACTGGTAGAAGGAAAAGTTGTGGCCGCTTCCAAAAGGACGAGGTTGTTGACTAGGGCAATAGCCATTATCCCTTGAGTCACCCGGCGAAAGGGGAACTTCTGTAACCGTCGTGTCGCTTTCTCCCGGAAACAGCTCGATCCGCCAATCTGATTGCGGGGTAGCCAAAACTCATCTCTTTCAGCTCTGGTGCTCTCCAGCTGCCTTGTCAAGCAAATCAAAGACTGCCTTCACATAAATCTCTGCTTCTGAGTTCTTGACTTCGTGCAGCACAGCTGTCTTGTCCTTCGATCTTGAGCCTTGCGCTAAGCCAAGGCGTGACTTGGGTACATCGAGGACATCGCTGAGGATATTAATCACAGCCTTGTTGGCTTCACCATCGCGAGGCTGGGCGGTCACGCACATCTCAATGGTCGAGTCGGTGACTGCCGTGATACCCTCGCGGACCTTGCTGGCACCTGGCTTGACATGGAGGTGAAGATGGAGAGAGCCAGTTGAGGCCTTGCGAGGTCCTGCCACGAAGCGGACAGCTGCTCGAGAAGTCGCCATGAGCATCAAGTAAAAGTCCTTGGGTTCATTCCCTATGGCGCCAAAGAATGTCAGGCAAGGTAGATCATGTTGTTCAAGATCCAGAACGCCTGAGGTCAAAGAAGCTAGCATCTAAATGTTGGAATATCTACCTGATAAGTCTTGGCCTGAGGCTATTTGAACTCACTATGGCGAGTGGAGAGGGGGTCATTTTCGTGGGGCAACGTCTCAACCTAGGGTGCAGGACTGCTTGTTTTAATCTGTCTATCAATTGGATGCTTTCTGATTTATTTGTTCCCTGTTGCATCGCATGTTTGAAGGCAAATCTAGTTGTGTTTGCAATGCGATGCCTGTGTGCTTCCTACCAATGACTACCTACCTATTTTAACAGCTATTGGTACTGGTGGCAGGAGCATCGCGTAGTGGGGTGGACTCCCTGACTGTAGCCTCGTCACAGGAACAATTTGTAGCTTCGCCAACCCAACATGACAACGAATTCTAGTAGAGCCCAGCAGAACGTACCACACCGCGCGCAACAAAACCCCCAAATTTCTGCATGCTTGCCGTTCGTTCCCATCGCTTTGCTGTCGGTTCTGTTTCGCGCGCAATGGCCTCGGCCTACAGCGTGCACCATGGCGCCTCCAATGGATCGCAATTCACGGCTACCGCCATGGGTCGCTGGTCGATCCTAAAGAAGCCTATGCCAGGTATGCGTCGCGTTGGTGGATGCCTCTGAGCGCCTATGGTACATATCAAGTGCTAACGAGCTTCATCCATTAAAGATGTCGAAAAGATCAAAGAACTACACGTCTACGACTTCGACAACACCCGTATGTTGATCATAACGCTTCCTCCAGTCCTGAACTCAATGGACTGACTCTTTGAACAGTATTCAAGACCCCTCTTCCGAATCCAGCTTTATGGATTGGGCCGACCATTGGCTTACTCTCGAATGCGGATGCGTTTACGAACGGAGGCTGGTGGCATGACAACAGGATACTCGCAGCAACCGGCGAGGGCATCGAAAAGGAGGAACCGCGCGCTTGGGAGGGATGGTGGAACGAGAAGGTCGTTGATCTTGTACGCTTGAGCGTAAAGCAGCCAGACGCTATGTGCGTGCTCTTAACCGGCCGCTCAGAGCAAGGCTTTGGCGAGCTTGTTCGGAAGATGGTAGAAAGCAAGGGCCTCGACTTCGACATGATCAGCCTCAAGCCCAAGGTCAGCCCCACGAATCAGCGATTCCAGAGTACAATGCATTTCAAACAACTGTTTCTGAACGCATTGATGGAGACTTATCGGAATGCGGAGGAAATCAGAGTTTATGAGGACAGGCCAAAGCATACAAAGGGCTTTAGGGACTTCTTCGAAGAATGGAACGCACGCAAACGAGCAGCACCAACAAGAGGGCCGCTATCTGCCGAGGTCATCCAGGTGGCAGAGATCCAAGCGACGTTAGACCCTGTCACCGAGGTTGCAGAAGTCCAGCGAATGATCAACGACCACAACGACGCTATTACGAAGCAGACCAATGGTGGCCGGCGCCTTGCAATCAAAAAGACGGTATTTTTCACATCCTACAACATCAGTCCGGAGGACAGCAAAAGGTTGCAACAGTTGGCGCAAGTACCAGCAAGCATACCAAATCACGAACTCATGTACCATGGCAACCAAATCCTTATCTGTCCCAAGCCTTGTCCGCCAAGTATCCTCGAGAAGGTTGGAGGTATGGGCAGTCGGATGAAATGGGAAGTAACGAGCATTGGAAGCCATAATAACAACGTCTGGGCCGCAGGCTTACGTCCCGTGCCCTCGACAGCAACCTACCATACCGCTAATCCCGTGCCTCTAGTTGTTCTAGCCCTGAGGAAGGGAACGAGACCTATTGAGGCGAGTAAAATCTCCAAGTGGTACTCACTCTCGCATGAGCAGATGTTCACCTTCGAGACGGTGGTAGGCGAGAAGAACATCCTTCGGGTCGAGGCGGATGACCCGACCGAAGGAGAATACGAGAGCTTGTTTGCGAACCACAAAGCTCCATCGAAGAGGAAGTTTCCCGGAGACGATGATCGGCCGGGCGTGCACCATCAGCAACTCCACAACAATAATCAGCAGCAGCAGCAACAACAACAACAGAGACCTGGCCAGGGTTACGGCCATAATGGTAGCAGAGGATATCACACGAGCAGTCGGGCCGGCCGCGGGCGGGGTGGCAACAATCCTGGCGGTAGTGGTGCCAGAGGTTTCCGCGGTAATCGAGGCGGAGGACGTGGCGGCGGCGGCCGAGGTCGAGGAGGAGGAGCGTACAGGTCGCTCGATGACGTGGATCCTAGAAGATCACAAGGCGGCACGCCAGTAGGGCAGTATGGTGATGCTGGAGGGCAAGGAGCCGGAGGCAGTGCGGACCTGACAACTTACTACTAGAAATAGATGAGCCCACCATTGGGTCCTACAGTCTGCCCAGAGTATGCTGTATTCTTCGTCTTTCTGGGGGAGAGAACATATATACTAATTGCTTGTAATTAATGTCTTGCCCGAGCACAACCGGGACGGCGTGCAAAGTTGGACGAAAGACGACGACCAAAGGTTGAAAAAATACAGATCTTTGCCTACATAGCTGTGGTTTCGAACGTGATTAGGCTCGTGCCTCGGAGAATACGTCTCTCATCAGCAGGAGGGTGTTCACTCGATATGAATTTCTACCTGCCCATGCATCATAGTCGGTATTAAATCTAGTCGCTGTCCTCATCACTGTCATCCTCCTCCTCTGCGTTCTCGAGCCACTCAACGAGCACCTTGCATTTCTCACGAAGCTGACCCATCCCATCGCCCTCCAGCGCGCGCTCATCCTCCCACCAGCCCAGGATCCCTTCCTCTTCGAGAATGTCGAGAGCGTAAAGCTGCTGCAGCAGCGCAGCGAGCAAGGTCCCGAGCCTGGGCTGTTGCTCTGCCGGTGCCGGAGCTGCACGCAACGCCCTTTGCAGGTCCAGGATGAACTCGATCTGTTCCTCCTCGCCGCCACCGACACCGACCTCGTCGACGAATTTGGTGGCGCCGGAGATGGAAGTCAGAGCTTTGTCGGCGGCCTTGGCGGGTTCCAAGGTCTCGAGGAGTTCAGCGGCGCGGTGGGCGAAGGCTGTTGCGACAGCCCGGCGCATCATACTGTCTGAGGCGTTGTGCGATAACCGGAGACCCATGAACTCGAGCTTCGCCGAGTCGAAATCGCCAGTGGGGTTGCGGAGCTCTTCCTGTAGGCCATTTACGGCGTCGTTGTGGAATGACGCAGTTTTGCCCGTAAGATCATCAGCATCGATGTGAGCAGAGAGTTCAAGCGCCTCATCTTGGTCGTCCTCATCATCGGAAAGTATGTCGGAAGCAAGTGTGGAAATGGA
Source organism: Sarocladium brachiariae (assembly GCA_008271525.1). Taxonomy (NCBI): domain Eukaryota; kingdom Fungi; phylum Ascomycota; class Sordariomycetes; order Hypocreales; family Sarocladiaceae; genus Sarocladium; species Sarocladium brachiariae. Next base: position 464,804 of record RQPE01000010.1, on the reverse strand, counting down.
AGAGGTGGAGAGGTTGAGATGAGCGGTTGAGTAAATGAGCGATTTGTGTAGGACAGTTGGGTCATCATCCTCCAGGTCCTCATCGTCGGGATCTGTGAATTCGCTCGCGTTCGTGTTGGCGCCGAGTAGAGTTGTATCCTTGGTAGCCGGCTTGCCATCGCTGGACACTGTTGACACGAGCACGCCTGCAGATGGTGAAGCGCCGTCGCCGACGATGACGCCGAATGAGACAACCGAGCCTTCCGCGATGTTGCTTTTCTTGCCAAGGGCAGAAGCGTCTGCGATTATTGACCCTGTGACGGTTGAGCCTTCATCAATAGACACGTCTTCCCAGATGAATGAGTCCTTGAGCACGACGTTGGCCCCAATTGTGCAGTTTCTGCCAATGATGCAGTTCGATATCCTACTGCCAGGTCCGATGGAGGTCTTGCGCCCAACAACTGAGTTTGATAGCACTGCCGAAGATGCCTGTGAGACATCCTGCTCCAAGACAACACCTCTCGAGTGCCGCTTGTATGTTTGTCCCTTCACCAGGTTATTCTCGGGCAAGAATGGGAAAGTCCATCGTCCAAGGATGTCGCGACTGATGGCATCGTACATTTGAAGGTTGCTGGCTCTTGCGGCGTAACCGTCCTCCAAAACGTCTGCGTACACCATCTTTCCATTCAGTTCCCAGTCCTTGAGTACGCCGTGCAAGAAGTTCTTCCGCGGCAACTCGTAATCGAAGCTCTCGGACCACAACGCCAGCACCTCGGGTGTGCAGATATCGATCTCGGCGTCGATGAGGTCGGCCCGCAACTCGAAATCATTGGACAGCTCGTCTGGGATAGCGGGGTCCATAGCTATGCGGTGCTCCTCTTGAAGAGGATGGATCTCTTCGTAATGAAGCAACCTTTGGCTTTTACTGTCGACTGCGAAAACCGGAGTGATTCCATTCGTCTTCGTTCTGTGTTCGCCGTCACCACCACTCGTCAGAACAACGGTCATCATGTTGGCGGCGCTCGTCTCTCTCCGTTTCCTGTGTGCTGCGAGGGACTTTTCGAGTAGGATATTGGATACCAAGTCTCCGTGTACAAGGAGGAAATCACCATCAACGAGAGACCGGGAGTCCATGTCTCGCAAGACATCACCGACTGACTTGGCGTCGGACACACGCACGAACTGGAGGACGGAGAAAGGCGAAGTACGAGAAGTTGCAGGCCATCTTGATCGGTTTATGTACTCCTCGACTTGATCTGTATGGTTGCCACAGTACATGTAGACCTCTTGAACTCCATTCATAGCCAGGAACTCGAGTGTGTATTCGATGAGGGGAGTGTTCGCGAGAGGGAGAAGACACTGTAAGTAGTGTCAGCGAATTATCCATGCAGTATCATCGGAAGGTGGAGATCATACTCTTGGTTTCTCGACAGTCAGTGGCTTGAAACGATCCTGGAAAGAGTCGGCAAGGACCTGGTTGCTAGTTAATATTGCTCCCGACAATAGCTTCGTTGGTCGTGACATACCACTGCCTGCAAGACATCCTCACTCTTGCTCTCTGCGCCAGGCTTGGGGGCCTTCTTGCTCTTGGCTGAGCTGGCGCTCTGTTTCCCCTTTTGCGACATGGCTCAGTCGTCGAGCTTTAGAGCGCTGGTCGGTGGTTTTCGGTATGGCAACAGGATTGACATCAAAAACGGAAGAATGAGGTCCAAAATTTAGGTGACTCAATGCGCTTGCTCATTGAGAACCATGTGGGGTCCGGCATGGCGGGGTACTTAACTACCCTAGAGCGTAATGTTTCCTTGACCAGGAGGGCTTGACGTCAACCAGCAAACGATTTGAGCGCAAGATTCGACATATCAGTGAGGCAAATGATCAACAGTTGGTAATGTGGTACTCGTTTGTTCAATTCCTCAGATAATGGTAATATCACGTTCCGAAGCTGATGTTGTCGCTTTCTGGCTCTAAGTATTCACTGTGCTTCACTTTTTCGGGGTTTCGATGCCATGGACAAGAGTCATACAGTGCACTCTATGGATGGCTTTTTCTGCATCACGTCGCCTAGGAGCTCCTGGCCAGGAATAGCTGTCCTGAGCAAGGGTTTCACATGTCAACCGTTGATCCCGTGCCTCGAGGGGATGGAAATTGGTCAACGTGAGGCGTGCATTATACGGAGGATCAGAGGAACACTACTAAGGCAAGCACTTCTCCAATAGCAACCCTTTGTGCCATTGGGCTATCGGAAATACCCAGCTTCCATATTCCGATACTACTATAACAGGCTCCAGGCCGGGACAATTGCTCACAGTGCCGCGCTGGGAGAGAGAGCTGCGAGTTCAGGTCTAGAATCGCTGTTGGCAGGGCCTAGATCATTAGGTCCCAGTGTCGATCCCTGCATCGGCTAGATCCGCAAGTGTCAGATCCAAGGTGATATCAGCAATGGCAGCCAGACGGTCAAACCACCAAACATCCCATGGAAACCGTTGTGCCTACAACGCAGCCAGCTTTGTGCCTGCGGCCGATGGGGAATGCATGTTGGCGAGGTCAGGGAATAAGAGACAAATGCGTCAAGACAATGAGAGTTTCACCTGCCTTGCCGCTGAGCGCCCGGCCCGCTGCTAACCCTCAAGGAGTTGCTTACAAGAACCTTACGCAAATAGCCCTTAGGTAGGGCTATCAATATTCCGTAGCCAAAATACCAATGCCCTTGCGCTACCACCATCAATCAATTCCCGTCGCGCTCGATTGTGTATGCCAGTTGACACGTCCCTTTGACCTCCCATAAGTCCTGCGAAGTTGTTTCCAAACAGTCGACAAAGTTCGTCTGGTGCCACGCATAGCTCAGAGTATTGCTGCTGCCTGGACAAGCGCAGAAGTAACGTCGCAACGTCTCCACGAATCGTAAATAAACCATGGGCGGTTTTCGCAGTGCGGTGTGACCACAAAAGTGGGCTGAAACTCTGGCGCGTCGGTAAGAAAAGGGGAAAAGTCGCAGGTCATAAGGAGGCCCGAACCCAGCACATAATCCACCAAAGTTGGGTACGAGTAATTGGGGAACCAGCCCATGCATGCCCATGTCGGTCCCGAGCGATTGGGAAGTATCATCATCGATAGTGTAATTCGTAATACTTCACTATGCTGCAAGAGAGAATGGAGTGGCGACTACTACCGGTATGTCTCACTGCTGTTGGATTTCAGGGTCCGGACTATTCTTGAATCGCTGCGAGGAATCGCTGCGAGGAGATCAACCCGAGTCAGACTCCATCGTGAAAAGATGTCTTGTATGTATGCGTACTTGTGCTGTAATAATACTACTGCATCCCTTTCGGTCGCGGGATTCCTCGTTGACTGCTCAAACTTGGCCACACATTCATATCAAAGGTCCCCTGAGGAGAAGAAAGCGTGGGAATCCTCAATGGTGGATTGACTACTACCCTACCCGCCTGGCCGTCAGCAAAACACGAGGCAAGATGGGCTCTTGTGCTCAGGTGAGTTGCTCAGTACGGGCCGCTTCGGGACAAGAGCTGAGAGCTGTGTCATGAGAATGCATGGTACTGTAACGGAGGGTAATTACAGCAATAAGCAGAGTTGGCGGGTGACAGACAGGGCCCAGCAAGGGCGAGCCAGGACGGAAGCAGCCATAGCCGCAAACAATTGGGTTGATTGCTTGACAGAGGCGTCGGTTGGCGTTGCGCGTTGGAAGGATTGGGCGAGGAGGTGGCGTCGGCTGAAGTGCTCAATGTGATCATCGCTGCGATTCGATGGGGCCAATTCCAGCCTGGTCAGGGCTGTACGGAGTAATACTAGTAGCTCTGCCTGCTATTCCCTCCAGCTGGCGCAACACGTCTTAGCCCAAGACAGACCGAGGACGCCCGCCAAGCGCTTCCAAAATAAGAGAGGGCCCCATCTCGTGGAACCGGCTGCAATTGGGGGGAGGGTTGGAGAGGGGAGAGAGGGGGGTTCCGTAAGTTTCAAAGGACATTTACGGAGTATGGAACTGGGTTTTGCTTGTGCAGATGAGAGATGCCGTAGTGCATACCAGGCAGCAGCACTGGTCACATCCATCGATGCTGAGATCGCTTGTTCATATTCATCTGGGCTAGCATGCGAGACGGAGACGGGCTGCCCGACAAATCGCGCTACAAATATGCTCCAAGACGTGGACGTCGTCAGCGTACCAACCAGAACCGGCGACAAGGGAAACGGCGCCGTGCCGCCGGACGCTGCTTTGGAAATGGAGATGAGAGACGGGGGCCACCAGCTAGTTGTACTACAAGTACTTGTATGTACTATGTACGACTACGACGAGTAGCCTTTGCCGTGATGCCGTAAGATCCCGCGGCCAAGATGTGACAAATGAATTTGCATATCACAGCAGCCATTCGCGCGCGCGGCCTTGCAGGGAGACGAAAGGATGTAGGGCAAAACGCCTCATCGCCAAGCAAGATTGGCTCATTCCAGAGGTCCGACGATCAATTGAGATGGGGGGATGTGATCCACGATGAACATGCCGGAAGTTTAGGTGTGTACTGGGTTTTGGAGTACCTTAGTACTTAGCAATGCCTGTTGCGGTTTGACTGGCCCCCCCCCCCCCCTGTGCACTGGCATCGATTAGCGCGGACTGACTTGGTTTGCCTTCGATGAAGCGTATCTCATCACAATCGTATCGTGGGAAAAAAAAGCAAAAAAAAGCAAGTCCGGTGTCTGGTACGAAGTACATGAGGGTTCAAGTGACTCCACACGGCATCCACAGCCACATCTTGGTGCGCCGGAGGTACTATCTACTTGCGATGGGGAAAACGTACATTCTCTTGTTCAAACGGACTCAATTACTTCCGCAAAAGGGGCGACCTCCTAATTACCTAGACTGGGACCGTACAGAGTATGCGCATCATGATTTGCTTGGAGACAAAGTAGACAAAGTCAGCCAAGCCACGAGATAGCCAGGGCGACTTGAGGATTCTGCTGAAAGGCTTGGTAAAGACACACAAGCCTTGGGTGAAAGCGTTCAACTTTTGCGGTGCATTCCGCCTGATCACTGCCTCCATCGTTCCTCTGTTGCTTGGCCCTGGCCCCCCCTCCTCTCTCCGCCAGGCCCCTCCCGACATCCACTGATAGTAAGAAACACCAGTAGAATCAGCATCGTAGCGCATCGCATCCAGTCAGGCCCGGGAAAGCTTTGGTCAATACGACCTGCCTTCTGCCTCCTCTGCATCACTTACGGCCGGTTGTCTTTTGGGTTCAAAGCAACGTTGAGCTTGGCGTGAACGACACGACCCTCTCCTTGCTCAATCGTATGCCCTGTGGCCTGTGCCTCCCCCACGACATACAAGTACTTTAGGTGCCTTAGCAGCGGCAAAATCCCGATTACCTCCCCGAACGGCTAGTGACAACGCTGATCGACATTTGCTGTCCCTCGGCGCCTCAACGAGCCGGCCAGCTCTCTCTATCTGTCTGTCTGTGATCGTCGCTGGTGGTATCCCAAGTCGGCAGCGGTCGCTCTTCAGCCGCCCCCAGCGAGGATTGTAGGCTTTTGCGACTCTGATCCTGCAACTTTCATCGCTTTGCGTGCAGCGAAACGCATTTCGACCACCCATTCATCACAAGTATTTGCGCCTCGAGCCCAGCGCGCGCACGACTCATTATCATGTCTGGGGCCGAATTGGCGACCACCCAGACGGGCGGCAACAATGCCAGCGAATTTGTGAGTGCTACCAGTGCATGCTTCGTCTTGATAATTGCTTCACGCATCACCATGCTGACTCGGAAGGTGATAGGTTCGCAAGCTCTACCGGTACATCACCGCGCCTCGACCGTAACGACAGCATTGGCTAACCGGAAACCTAGTATGCTGGAAGACCCTACTCATCAAGATGTAGCCAGATGGGGCAAGGATGGCGACACCTTCGTCGTGGAGGATGTACGTTGGTCAACCTGCGCGATAACGGCCATGTGCTGACAATCTTCAAAGGGGGAGCGCTTCACAAGATCCATCTTGCCGAAGCATTTCAAACACAGTAATATGTCGAGCTTCATTCGCCAGCTCAACAAGTACGACTTCCACAAAGTCAAACCGTCCAGTGACAGCGAGAATATGGGCAATGTATGTTGCACCGCTTTTGCAACTCATTCTGCGTCTAAAGCTGACCCTCACAAAAATCAGGTTCTCGAATTCAAGCATCCATACTTCCGCGTCGATAGCAAAGATGACCTCGATAATATTCGAAGAAAAGCTCCCGCACCGAGGAAAGCACCTGTCACCGAGGACTACTCGACTCAACATCACATGAGTGTCATCAGCGAACAACTGACGGCGCAAGCGCAACAAGTGCAGCACCTACAAGAGCTCTATGCAGAGGTCTCGCAGACAAACAAGGTCCTCGTCAATGAGGTATTGACGTTGAACAAGATGCTACATGCACAACGGCAGGCTCAGTACGAGATGCTGAACCACCTGGCCTCCTACAACAACAACAACAATGAAAACAGGAGCAGCGGGATGATGAATCAGTCACTCAACGGTGGGGCGAACGCTGAGGCCGAGGATCCTCCCGAGCTTCGTCGCGCGCGAGAGCTCTTGTCCAGCGTATCCACTGACTCTATGGCTGATCGAGAGCTTGAGCGGTTGCACGGAGTCTATGCCTCACCTACCGACTCATCCGCCATGGTTCCGCCATCAATGCCTCTGATGCATGATCCCATGAGCGATCTCAACCGATACCCCGTCTACCCCGTTGGCCAGACAGTTGGCATCGATCCTTTCCACTCCGACCACATTCACAAGATCCCGTATTCGTTGCCGCAAGAGGCAGGCGGTGCTCTCCTGGCTGAAGCTCCAGTTTCCCAGGCCCTTGCCAACCCGTCAACGCCCACAGCAGCTGGCCAGATGAGCAAGCCGGACTCCATGTGGGGGCCCAAGAAACCGAACGTCTTCCTTGTTGAGGACGACCCAACTTGTGCCAAGATTGGCATCAAATTCCTCAAGTCGATGGGCTGTGAGGTCGAGCACGCAGTGAGTTTCTTCCATCAGCAGCAGTTGCCGATTACGACGCTAACCCCTCTGTGTGCAAAGCCGAATGGTGCTGAGGCTGTTTCGCGCATATCAAACGTGAGCCGTGACCATTTCGACATGATCTTCATGGACATCATTATGCCTCGTCTCGATGGTGTTTCGGCGACCTTGTACATTCGTGGAACACACCCAGCTGTTCCGATCATCGCGATGACGTCTAACATTCGGCCAGAGGAAGTGAACGGGTACTTTGATCATGGTAAGCGGCTTGTGGATCCTCGTCTTTTCTCCTGCTCGCATTAGCTGACCCTTGCACACAGGAATGAACGGAGTCCTCGCCAAACCCTTCACCAAGGAGGGTATGTGGAAGTCGGTCAAGACGCATGCGAGCCATCTGCTCAAGAACCCTCCTCAAAATGAGAGCCATGGATACATGCTCGGTGGAGGCGCGTACTTCAATACGCAGATGCAGGGAGGCAACAGCTCCATCAAGTTCGACACGCCGACACCTCCCTCCGGCACAGGAGCGTCGACTTGGTCCCCGGCGCAAATGCAGCAGCCGTCGCCAATCAACAACAGCGGAAACGACCAGAGCTTCAGCGGGATGATGAACGGCACAAACCAGTACGCAATGGGCGGCAACCGATACAAGTCAATGCAGGATTCTTCTCGAATCTCGGATCATGACAGCCCCCCGGAGAAGCGACAGAGGCTCAACGCACCCCAAGGCAACTATTGATCGTCCTGCATAAGATGGGGCGAAGCAATGGCACCTTGGGGGTCGGATCAATGCACCGGACAAGTTCTTGACAGCAGTTCCGCGGCCGCACATTATTTCCTTTTGGCGTTTTGTTCTCTTGGTGGCTGGCACGTCTGGCCTTCCCTTTAGCTCCCCGTTTGGACGCAAATTTCGTTGCATGATGGGTTTGCTTTTCTCCTCCACTGCAGAGGATCCGGATCGAGGTGTTTTGATGACATGGTCTGCTCGAACCAGACGTTTCCGGACGAAACAGCCGACCACGAAAACAGGAGATGGGGGAAGATGTGCAGAACCGAAATCGATCGGGGGGGGGGGGGGGGGGAGGGTGGAGGGAAGCATGATTTGACTGATGGCAGGCTTTATGCGTTGGGGTTTTAGTATCATTTCGTTTTTTTGAGTATCGAACTGCATTGCGGGATACGTCGGGACTGAGTAGAACGAGCAGGCATTTCGAAAGGACTGGTAATGACGTGTGATCTTGTCGGTCGTGGTTGGATCCAGGGAATGAACGAGGGCATCATTTTTCAGCGACCTCTGAGTAGCGTGTATAGGCATGGTATATATCTGGAACTTGCAATTTCCCGCCTCCTCGTCCGCCCTGTGTTAGCAGAAGCTTGCTTTGCCTTCTTGTTGTTCTGTTGTCGTCCATCATGGGCATCGGACTGTTTTGAAAACTCGAATGTGGAAGAAACGTACAGGGAGTTTGTTGGGTGAGACAACGATGGTCTCCAGAGACGCCGGGGGAATATATACCATCTACCATATACCTTGTGTACGGAGTAGGAGTAGATGCAGATATAAGGTGATGAGTGGCGCGACGATGTAGACAATCGGAGGTGGCTAACCGAAGTATATGTATTACTTTAAAAGACAAAAGCAACCCCCCCGCTCGGTCCCTGGCATTCGATCGCAGCGGGAGGAGGGGGTGTGCGTGAAAGAAAACAACCAGAGATAGCCACAGCAAGCGGGCGTATTCTATTAAATGAAATGCAAAAAAACACCATGGCTGGCGGGCATCTCAAAGTGGTTTTTGGTTTTGTTCCATGGGCGGTCTCGAACGGGCTCGACCTCCCCCCCCATGAAATGGCCACACATGTAGAGAGAGGGTCCCGACCGATCGAAATAACAACAACACCCCCCCTCGCAGAGGAAAGGGGGGTGAAGGGCTGGCGGGACTGATGAAGTTGGGATTGTTTGTTTGTCTGTTTGTCTGCTTGCTTGTTTGTTTGTTTTTTGGTGTTCTCCCTTGATTATTGGACGCAGCGTAAAGGAGGTTGTGAGAAGAGGAATGTGAAGTTCGGGAGACGGAGCCATAAGCCCCCAAGTTGCACGACGCTTTGTATGTACATATATAATATCGTGTAGTGACATGTATACTTACAAGGTTGCCTACCAGTATACGTACATGCATGCATACATGGATGGATACACGCACATAGCAGTACGAGATAACCGGCACAGGGTGACTTATAAGGCGTATTGCAATATGGCGAAGTTGCAAGCAAAGCATGCTGACACACGAGGACTAAGTCAGAGAAGGATTGAAAGACCCAATGACCGCTGGACAAGGCTCATCATCATCACAAGGGAAGTGGCAGTGTATGCGTTTCCTAAACGGACGGAATCTTTCAAATCTATATGAGTCTTTCGCATCTTCCCCTTAAGAGAAGGGGGGGGGGGGTGAATACAACATATTTCCCCCTCCGCGGAAAAAGTGTCTCTTATACTCCGTACATACATCCTAGTTCATCTCAAACGTATGAGAACATGGGCCTAGATATTCCTAGACACACGATAAAAGAGCGCCTCTTTTGAGTTAGTTGGTGGCGTTCATTGAAGAAAAGTCGATAATCGATTATGGGAATCGAGACTAGGAGAAGCTTGGCGGGCGTTTCTTTGGGGACGGATTCGTAAAAGTGGCGCTTTCTGGACCTTTCTCTCCGTCTCTCTCTCTCTCGCAGAACCATATTGCTCGGAAAAGGGGTTTCCGACTTATTTCAGGCTGACTAGTTTGGAAGAAAACCGATCAAGTGATGCATGTTTTAAAGTATAATAGAGAGAAAGTCTATGTTCGACTACTAGTTCTCCTAGGCTGTAAACGATACAGGAGTGGAACGATGGGACGAGATGCAAAGCCCACCGTTTGCGGTGTTCCTGTGGATGGTGGTACCTTGCCTCCCTTTCTTTCTACGCTTAGGCATGTAGCTTTGTGATCACGACAAGAAGACTGGGTACGATAAGATGAACAACTCCAAGTCGCTTCATGTGCAAACAAGGAGTCGCAGCGGAGCAAGAAGGCCGCCGCGAAGAGCAGCGCGGTAAGTTGTCAACAGCCTGTTCCGCAAGACTCGCTGAAGCAAAAGGCCAAGGAAACGTGTCTAGTGGAATGCTTAATGATTTGGATACATGGCTGCCTTGACCAGGCAACATCCCATCCGGGACTCCCTACATTTTCTTGAACGGAGCATCCCTCCGTAACTGCCAAGTGGAGGAATCCGTATGAACCCTTTCGTAGCCCAACACACCCTCGACAAGATGCAGAATCAGCGTCGGTGCAACGTGGTAGCCCCTCGCACTCGCTTCGATGGTCAGCAGGTCGTGCACGACGCCAGCTCCAAAGGCTGCTTGTTCTAGATAGACGTTCACCACGGGCGGCTGCGGGACGCAACACGGGATCAGTCAGTCGTTGTCCTCCAGGAAGAACACGTTGGTAGACGAGGCCAGGAAGGTGAAGGTGTAGGAAAAAGGAGAAGGGGAACTGAAGAAGAGGGCGACGAACCTTGTCAGAGAGATGGTGGTTGGTGCGACACCACCTTTGGAGGTACTTTGCAAGAACGGTGAGAGAGGAGCTGTGTGTGCATTCGACGTCGACGCGTTGCGTGCCCATTGCTCGAACGATCATGTGGTAAGGAGGCTGGTGCAGCAGTTCGTCTGGACGGGCAAGGGAGGCCGGATCCGGAAGGTATTGGACTGTTGGACGAGTGGTCGACCGTAAGGAGAGATCCTTGAGAGGCTCGAGTGCTTGGTCTACGATGACGGCGTCGTCTTCAATCTCTGTGGATTGGTCCAAGGTTGGCCTTTGATCGAAGGTCGTGCGGAGGTCCTCTTGAAGCTTGGGGATGAACTCGAGAGGTGTGGCGATGGCTGATCTTGGGATGTCGAGGATGATGCCTCTCCGTTGATCATCCCATCTAGCTCGTGGAGTTTCCAAAGCTTCCGAGGGGACCTATGTTTGGTAAGACTTGCTTTTGCCCTGAAATGGTAAACAAGGTGGGGAGCATTCTGTGTGATATTCTTACCTCTGGAAATATGTTCAGGGTCCGGGGCGCATCTCCAAGCCTCTCCCACAGCGCATCAGCCCATGCCTCATCGTTGACGAGCTCCGCGACAGCTTCGCAGAGACCGTGGACGAGGCCAGCAATACTCGCCAAGAGATCAATACCCCTCTCGTCGTAGATTGGGCGCAGTTCTGTCACGAGGATGGACCATTCGGGGGAGCAGTTGACTGTCACGCCCAAGTTGTCGCGCAGGTTCTGGAGGGCCTTGGCTGCCGGGCAGGACGGAGGATCCCAGTGAACGCGCAGGGCCAGTCTGAACTTCAATGGGCTGATTCGCTCTCAGTAAGTGAAACTTGAAGGGTCCTCGCGGGTGACTTCTTTTTTTCCCTTTCTCGAAACCCCGAGCTACTTACAGAGACATATTGAGGCAGTTGGATGTACAAGGTGATCAGGCGTGATGGTACAGTTGGCGAGTAATTCGGATGAATCTCTGAAGGCTCTTTGCTTTAAAAGAGAGTGATGCATATTACCTTTCTCCACGGCTTTGAGCACGCTGGTAATGTAATGAGAACATACGTTCGACCCATATTAGCCTCATGGAGAACCCCTCAACGGCTGAGCGTTCCTGTGAGCCCTGGCATGGGTCACAAGGCAGAATGACACGATCCAACAGATACCCCTGCGACTGGGCTACTTCACGAATAGAAATTACTGTGTTTATCACGAAGGTAGTGACTAGCAAGCCACGAGACACACGCCAAAAAACAGCCTTGCGACCGGGATCAGTGTCCGTTTTGGATTCTCATCCTTCGTGTTCATCTGTGATTTAGCGTTTCCTCAGTGTCAGGGATGGTCGGATAGGCTGGGAGGATGTGGATATTAGTGCTGCGGCTGAAGAGGTTGGGCTGGTGCTAGGCGAACTGGGCCCCTGAATGTGACGGCATCGTGAACATCAAATCTTGTGGAGGGGAAATAATATAAGAGAGAGGGGAGCGGGGGAGAAGGAGAGAGAGAAAGAAACTTCGTGTTCTGCTGTCCTTATTCAGTTTCATCCGTCGCCAAAGTCGTGATACCCAGAAGTTCATCGATCCTGTTCATCAAAAGTAGTCTACCATGAGTCGCCTCGCTCCCGTTGAGAAGCTGCCTCTGGCTGCCCGCAAGAACAGTGAGTGCAGTTTGTCGCCAAAGAAGTTGCAAAGACCTGACCACCTTGGATAGTCCGTGATGAGTGGGAGAATGTCAAGGGAGACCTTGAGAGCGCACTGTCTGCATTGCTCGGACAGTCATGGACTATCGAAGTGAATCCCAACCAGGTCTATGCGTACGCGGAAACGCAGGACTACGCAAAGCAGAGCCCCGGGTCTATGATCGCCCAGTATGTCCTCGGAAAGATTCGTCCAGATACAAGTTCATTGAGCCATTTGCAGCTGACATGGAATACCCAGGTACTTTCAAAGTGCGCTTGATCGCCTCAAGTCGTTCATCGAGAGGAACGGAGACGGCAGCAAGAAGGAGATCAACGACGTGTGCTCGGCACACGTAATGACTCTCGACGTCAACCTCGAGCACGACTTCCTCTACAATGGCTGCGCCGTGACCTCGGACGGCAAGCTGGCTATTCTCTTCAACGCCGACAGAATCGCTGTCAACATCGACGACTGCCTCGACGAAGACAAGCTGACCAAGGCCCTCAACAGCGCCCCCGACGCTTCCTCCTCCGCCATGAGCTACGTGACACGCACATCTATCGCGAACGAGTGGGAGCGAGAAGCCGAGCGCACAGCCAAGACCTTCTCCGACATCCTCCAAAAGGACGTCACCCTGGACCCAGGGTTTCAGAACACGTACGATGCTCTCAAGGCCGCCAAGGGTGCCGGCGATGACCACTGGGAGGGCAACGTGGGCAACTTCACTCGTTTCTACTTCGAGGCGCTGGCCAATGGGCTCAAATCGCAGAAGTTCGACGTCGACGACATGATGAGGGAGGCTCTCGTGGAGGCCCTGGAGAAGAACACCATAGCCTTCAGGATCGTCGAGGAGGGCAAGATGAAGGCACTTTACAACGAGTGCACGTTCGAGGATGGCGTGCTCTACATGCAGGTGAGTTGAACTCTGTACCGCGAGGCAGCGGTGAGAATGTACAGACCCGACAAAGAAAGGGAATCACTGACATATTGCGCAGACGACCGCCGACAGGTTTGGTACCAACATTGACAATGTTGCGGACGGACTGGTTGATCTCCTGTAGCATCCTAGATTGCAAGATAGGAAGCGTCTCGAGACTGGACACGGGGTGGAGTGTACATAAGGTTGTTATCGATGACAGTATATCATGAGCGATCTTTGCAAGTCACGCTGTCTGCGCAATGCCACCATGAGAGGTATTGGACCTATCAGGGAAGCTTGATTGGATGATAGGATGATATCTAACAGCTTCAACAAGTTCAGTCCCATTCTCCTGGAGACATGCACAGCGCAGACATTGCCACGTATTATCCGGATGACCCCGCAACTTGCAGGTGTCTCACCTGCGGAAAGGTGGCTTGCAGAAGGGTTGTACAAGTAAGAGTGTCACTGGTACAGGTGATCTTTGCTGCGGGAGGATTAAGGCGTGATACGTGAAGTTAACTTTAGCCTCGAAGTCTGGATGGCGCAATAACAGAACAGAGGAGCCATATTAACCTTGAACCATGTACATTCCTCCAAACCGCCAAAAAGAACCTTCTTCCTCAGAATGTTGACGAATTGTTCTCTATCTCTCTGCTGCCTAGTTCCAAAGTCCTTCCTTTCTTCTGCCGCAAAGAAAATCTACAGAAACCCTTGCTGTTAGTTTTTTCCAAGTGCGCCCTCCGCTTGACGGATGCCCACTGCGGAGGCGCACGGGAATGAGAGGCTGTCCCCATCCGGCGACTGTGTTTATCTCCGGTGCCGAGGCACCCAAACTCAAGTCTCAGGCATAGGCGAGGTAGCTTTGCTTAGTATTAGGCTGCAAAGTTGCAAGTAGCCAAAGGTGGGGGGAATGGAGAAAAAGAGGATGGGCATTCTGATGGATGATTGGGCCTACTTAAGCCTTGAGCGGGTTGACTTGAGGAAGGATTTCTTGACTCTTTTGTCTGTCGAAGCCGGGATAGGGATTACACATGCATTGCAGCCTCATTGATCCCCAACACACCTCCATTGGATTGCATCGAATGGCCACCCACAACCCTGGTACCTTTGTTGACGAATCCAAGACGACACCAATAACGAACCCCTCGTAAGGCGTCCATGAGCGACAGGCTCCAACGGGAACAACAATGGCGCCTGACCAGGACAGTACGGAAACCCCAGACCAGGGCGATGGCGACTTGACAATCTCGTCGTCCTACGACAGCCCCGTTCTAGAGCCAATCGCTACCCCGGCAACACGTCCGTCTCGTTCTCGAAGAAGCCTCGCGCTGAATGACGATGACCTTGCGTCCAACCTGACCCGTGCAATGAGCACCGAGATCGAGACGGAGTTTGAACGCGAGGCTCACGAACCAATCACCTACACACGTACAGGCACCAGCATCGGCAGCACCGCCTCCCGGCCGCCAGACTTTGAGGTCACCTTCGAGGAGAATGACCCGGAGAACCCCAAGAACTGGTCCACCTGGTACAAGACCTGGTGTCTGTTCACGCTCTCCTATTCCACATGGGTGGTTGTTCTTTACAGCACGAGCTTCACAAGCGGTGCCCCGGGACTCATAGAGGAGTTCGGATCCAGCGTTACGTACGTCACTCTGGGTATAACGACGTATCTGCTAGGGTTGGCTGTCGGATGTGTTGTCCTCGCGCCGATGAGTGAGCTTTATGGACGACGCCCCGTGTATCTTGTATGCCAAATCGCCTGGCTGATCCTGGTCATCCCAGGCGGTGCCGGCAAGTCATTGAAGACCATCATTCTCATGCGATTCTTCTGGTGAGTCATGTGTTTTCCTTCTGCATGGCGAATCGTAAGGGGAGGGCTGTCGTTTTCTTTTTTTTTTTTACTGACTCGGCCGTGTTGCAGCGCCATCTTTGGAGCAGCCATGATTAGCAATGGTCCCGGGAGCCTCGTCGACCTCACAAGACCTGACGTTCTCGCCCTCGTCATGTCCATCTGGTCGATCGCGCCTCTCAACGGACCAGTCACTGGCCCACTCATCGGCGGATTCGTGTATGCTGGCCTCGGTTGGCGATGGACCGCCTGGATCATCATCATCCTGGGAGGTGCTTCGGTACTCATGCTTCTCACGGTCAAGGAGACATATCCACCCAAGATTCTCAAGAACAAGGCTGCGAGGATGCGAAAGGAGATGGATGATCCACGTTGGTGGTGTCGATACGACCAGAAGATATCCTCGCTCGCTCTGCTCAAGTTGAACCTGAGCAGACCTTTCCTCCTCTTCTTCACCGAACCCATCCTGTGGTTCCTCAACATCTGGTACGAATCCATCCGTCGTCGAAAGCTTTTGCTGCGGCTTTCCTGCTGACATGTGTGAAACAGGGTGTCGGTAATCTATGGCGTGTTATACCTGTGCTTCGTTGCCTACCCCATCGTATTCACACAGCATCGTGGCTGGGGACCTGGCATCACTGGCCTCGCCTTCATGGGAATCGGCGTCGGTACTCTCTTGGCCATCGCATCCGAACCGCTTTGCAGGCATCTCGTCAATTCGCAGCCGCGAGATCCCGAGACAGGAAAAGTAAAGCCTGAAGCAACAGCGCTGATCATGGCCATTGGCGCATGTCTGACTGCAGTCGGGCAGCTTGTCTTCTCATGGACCTGCCTCCCGGCCAGCATTCCCTGGATTGTCCCCATCCTCTTCGGAGTTCCCTTTGGCGCGGGCAACACGCTCAGCTTTATCTACGGCTCGCACTATCTCGCCAGTGCGTACAGTATCTACGCCGCGAGCGCACTGGCTGGCAATGCTGTCGTGCGAAGTATCTTCGGCGCCGTCCTTCCCCTGGCTGGGCCGGATTTGTACGAAACTCTCACGCCGCAGTGGGCTGGTACGCTGCTGGGGTTGGTTGAGGTTGCCTTGATCCCGATTCCGTTCGTCTTCTGGAAGTACGGCGACCGCATCAGAGCGAGGAGTCCGGTAATCAAGCAGATGAGGGAAGACCAAGAGAGGATGGAAGCGAAGCGTGCACGGTATCTGGCAAGGCTGGAAAGAAGGGAGAAGGCGGCGGAAGTGCTTGCACATGACGACGAAGTATGATGCACATACAGCTCCAGCATAATAGAAGAGAGCAGATTAATTAATATTTTATCACACACTACGTTATCTTCAGATGCCAATATATACCGATACTCATGCCATTATTTACCGTCACCTGTCTAAGACGAGGCTGACATCTGGCATGACGTTGATTTTATGTCTCGGACATTGTAGGTACTTTACTGGTAGCTACTATGCAGCTCCCCCCACCACCAACCTCAAAACTTCAACCTCGCATCCCACCATGGATCCCACCTTGCTCATTGGAGACATCGTTGAGCGCGACGAAAAGACCAAGAAACCTGTCGAGTTCTCCGACGAACCCTTCACGTCCACTCCAAGTGGTTTTCCTCAGCACAGGAGACGATGGAGGCCCACAAGGAAGCCCGATGCTGCATCTGCGACTTCGAGCGCCACCAAGGAAGCTGAGAACACAGCAAGCTTCGACGAGATCGAGAAGCAGCGTATCGATGCAGAAAACAAGCAAAGGATCAACAACATGTCCCCAGAAGAGATAGCACAGGCGCAAGAAGACATCATGAACGGGCTCAACCCGGCCCTCATACAAAGACTGCTCAGGCGAGCAAACATCGACCAAGAAGACCCAACCAGTGGCGATGCGACGAAGAAACCTGTAGCGGATCGCGGGCCAGAATACAGCGAAAATGGCAACAAACAGAAAGAAAAGTCTGACCAGAAGCCTGCTCCAGCACCACTCAGGGCAGAGCCGCGTTCGAATCCCATCGATGACCGACCTCCGCCTCAGATCCCACCGGACCTTTTCCCAATCACCGACCAGCCCGAGCGGACTCACTTCCCCGTTGCTCCAGCACTGCCTGATCTCGACCCATCCGACCCAAACTTCCTCGAAACCCTTCACAAGAAATACTTTCCCGACTTGCCTGCAGACCCAAGCAAAATGGCTTGGATGGCGCCCGTACCCACGCCAGACAGCGTTGCAGACAAAGAATCACCATACTACCCTGGCGAAGACATCGCCGTCTCTGCTTTGCGATTCGACTTCCAGGGCCGCTTTCTCTCGCCACGGGTCAGCCGCAAGATCGCGCCGACAAAGGGCCTGCACCACCACGGCTTGGCGCCCGAGGCCGCTGGGTATACAGTAGCCGAGCTGGCGCATCTCGCACGGAGCGCTGTGCCCGCGCAACGATGCATGGCATTCCAGACGCTAGGGAGGATTTTATTCAGACTGGGAAAAGGGGAATGGGGAAAGACAAAGGATGACCCCATTGCCATGGGCGTGTGGCACGCTGTCAAGGAGGGCAGAGTTCTGGACAGCTTGACAGAAGCAGCCATGCAGGAGGGAGGACATCGCGGGAGCAGAGCATACGCGACGGAGGCGCTGTGGTTATTTGAAAAGGGTGGCTGGCGAGAGCAGCATCAAGGCCGCTGAGAGGACAATGGAGGCATGTTGAATCAACCTTGTGTTGAGACGTCTGATGCGATGCACGACCTCGCAGTGGAACTAAATAGTTGTAGTTAGTGATACCTCTGGCGCTTCTTTGCGAAGGCACCATCTTCTCCAATCCGACTTTGACATATTATGCAAAACATCTTCCTTCAGCCTTATACGACCTTATGCATACGGCGTAGTGTAGGATCCATTTATATTCAAGTAACTTGAGCGAAAGCAGGCAGAAGAGCTGTTTCCATATGCTCAAACTTTTCAACCATTTCTTCATTGACAGACATTCTGGCACCAAAGGGTGTACTATCTGACGGATCATAGGATTTGAGACTAGAGTCTCCAGTTGAGGCACTGCGTTCATGTCTCCCCAGTCTCCCCATTCGCGTAAACCTGTGCCCCCTGTCCCGGGACCTCTGACCCCGCATCATGAGTTATTGTAGACATCACGGGCTTGTGCCTTAATTCTTATGACCTCACCTTACTACCTACCTAAGCTAGGCATGGAATTCAGCGCATTGGATCATCACATGCCAGGAAACCATCCTGCAGCTTCAATACCGCGGGATGTTGACTATAGTTCACCACCGCACTACTGTCACCGCAGAGTCGCATCATATAGATGGACGGGCTATAACAGTTTGCTGGATAAAGAGGTGGTATTCGCGACTGGCAATCCTGATCTCGGTGGGCTCAATGGCATGCATTCCGCCCTCACTTCATCCTGTTGCATCGTGAACGCAAGTTCGACATGTTTCCCACCATTCTTCTGGCGATAGCATCATGCTTGCTAGTTCCTGCGGCCAGTAGTGTCGTGCCAAAACTCCAGGCAGCTGAACATCGAGCTCTTGTTGGTGGAGATGGCACGACAGCAGCGTCTCTGACGGCTCGTGCTGTTCCGGCAGGGTTTGCTACCACCAATGGCAGCCAATTCGTTGTCAACGGCAAGACGCAGTATCTGGCCGGCACCAATGCCTACTGGCTTCCTTTCCTCATGAACAACGCCGATGTTGATCTTGCAATGGATCAGCTCTCCTCCTCTGGGATCAAGGTGCTTCGAGTCTGGGGTTTCAACGATGTGACGACGATCCCGTCCGACCCGGACACGGTCTGGTTCCAGTACCTGTCTGCTTCAGGCTCTCGCATCAACACCGGCGCCAACGGGCTGCAGCGTCTTGACTACGTGGTGGCCGCGGCAGAGCAGCGACGCATCAAGCTGATCATACCCTTTGTGAACAACTGGGTCGACTACGGCGGCATCCCGGCGTACACGTCGGCCTTTGGATCCGGCGGGTCGACGTGGTACAAGCACGAGGTGGCTCAGGCGCAGTATCGTTTGTACATCAGCACGCTCGTGGCACGATACGCCGCATCCCCTGCCATATTTGCGTGGGAGCTGGCCAATGAGCCTCGCTGTATGTTCTGCAGCACTGACGACATCTTCAACTGGGCCGCCGGCACGTCCGCTTACATCAAGTCGCTGGACCCGTACCACATGGTAGCACTAGGTGATGAGGGCTTCGGGCTCAACGGGGCCTCGTGGCTGCCGTACTGGCTCATCTACGGCACGGACTATTGGCGCAACATCCAGATCGATACTCTCGACTTTGGCACGTTTCATCTGTACCCATCAACCTGTGAGTACCCAGCGGTGTCCCGGGCCCCCCCCAGGTGAAGAAGCGGGCGCGTCCTGAGAGATCCTCTATGGAGCAGTCTGGACTAACTTCAGCCTGATCCAGGGGCCGTTCCGCTCAGCTTTGTCGGAACATGGATTTCTTCTCACGCCGAGCGATGCAGGTACGCCGGGAAACCGTGCTACCTCGAGGAATGTAAGTTCTGTAATGAATTATACCATGTCGCAGCTGAGAGGACTCGAACACCTACTGACGCTGGAAACATTTCGGTAGACGGCATCCCCTCGTCCAGTGGGCACTGCTCTGTCCTTTCCGAGTGGCAGAAGACGTCTCTCACGACACCAGGCATGGCAGGTGATGGGTTCTGGCAGTTTGGAACGAACCTTAGTACCGGATTGACCCATGACGATACGTTCACCATCTACTACAACACCCCCGAGTGGTCGTGTCTCGTCACTCAACACGTGGCAAATATCAAGGCTGCATCTACATGAGTCCTGACTGGCACGGGTTGGGTTCACTTCAAAGGGTACTATAGCTGGGTAGGCAATCCTCCGCAATGGCAGGTAAACTGAGGCATCCCCAGCACTGGACCACTTTTTCGTAGTCTTGGATGAACGGAAAATCAACACCTGCGTACTTTATTGCATTATCAGTGCCCAGATAGGAGCAGCATCTGATCGTTCATCCATCCTAGTGGTAGCCTCTTAGGGGAAAGACTCCTTTGACACATCCATGAAGCACAAAGTGAAGATACTACCTAAATAAATCCTGGAAAATCACCCTATGGTCCTAGATAAACGAGGAAGAATTAGAGAGAGATCTTTTGAACACATGGTCTACTTGTTTTTCCGCAGATGTGATGCTACAGGTACTTATCTAAGGTATCTTGGTACTGCACCGCATTAGGAACATGTGAAAGGATCCTGGGGCTCAGTGGCTGCGGTACCGCTACAGTGGATGCACAGGGCTCCAGGGGTCTCTACGGGGTCGCTGCAGTGGTGGGGGTTGGCGTGCCTGGGCGCTGAGTGGCCGCTGCCCGACGAATGGCAGTTGGAGAAAACCCGACTCAGCAAAACCATCACGAGCTTCTCGCCTGACCCGGCGTCGTGTTTTTTTCTTTTTCTTTTTTCCCCTTCCCTCTTCCCTTTTGCTGTGTTTCCCCCGTCTCCCGAAGCCGCAAGCATCACGGCGCCGCCGCACCACCTCTTCCCCTTCTTCCTTTCGGGTGCTTGTCCCCATTTGTGCTTCGTTTCGTCTTCTCCCGGCATCGAAATCTGCCCTCCATCGCCCATCCCGCCGCCCTTTTTTGTCCAGTCGTTGCGTTGCGTTGCGTTGTCCCTGCGTCACACGCCGCTCCCCCTCCGCCATTCCGACCACGCCCTGTCCTGGTTGCACGACTCGACATTTCTTCCTCAGATCAGACGACGC
Organism: Sarocladium brachiariae; assembly: GCA_008271525.1. Lineage (NCBI taxonomy): Eukaryota > Fungi > Ascomycota > Sordariomycetes > Hypocreales > Sarocladiaceae > Sarocladium > Sarocladium brachiariae. The sequence goes on along the minus strand of RQPE01000010.1, from coordinate 444,062 downwards.
GATTCTGCTTCCATTGCGACGTCTCGACGGCTGGAATTGACCGCCCTCCTCTTTTCCCACTCCCGCCCAATCGATCCAGTGACGACCCCCTTTCCCTGGTCGCCTTGTACGTATCACAAAGACAAACGAAAATCAACCACCCAAAAGACAACTATACTGCGCATTTCCCCGGGGATCCTGTGACTTTCGCTAGCCATGGCGTCTCCCGTGCAGTTCGCTTACCGAACCCTCAAGAACATCGGAATTACCGATGCTGCCCCGGTCTATGAGCCGCTTCCTGGGTTCATCAAGCCCGAAGGGAACTTGAGGTGCTGTGCCTACTCTCCCTGCGGACGGTTCTTCGGCTGGGCCTCGCCCGATGCCGTCACCGTCGTCGATGCTTCTGTCGGACAGGAGGTCCTAAAGTTGCCCATCCTGAACGTCTATGAGCTTGGCTTCTCGCCACTCGGCACCTTCATCATCACCTGGGAACGTCCGGCCAAGGATGAGAATGGCGACGCAACCAAGAACTTGAAGGTTTGGCGCACTGTCGAGGACGGCATCGACGCAGCCGATAAGAAGCCTCTTGGCCAGTATGTCCAGAAGCAGCAGGGTGGGTGGAACCTCCAGTACACCGCCGATGAGAAGTACTGCGCACGTCTAGTCAGCAATGAGGTGCAGTTCCACGAGAGCCACGATCTTGTCAAAGTGTGGAACAAGCTCCGTGTTGAGGGTGTTGCCAGCTTTGCTCTGGCCCCTGGCACACAAAACCACGCTGTCGCTGTCTTTGTGCCCGAACGCAAGGTAAGGCTCCCATGACGATTTGAAGTGACCTATACTGACATGAACCAGGGTCAACCCGCCGCCGTCAAGGTCTTCAACGTCCCGCAGTTTACCAGCCCCATTTCCCAGAAGACCTTCTTCAAGGGAGACAAGGTGCAGCTAAAGTGGAACAAGCAAGGCTCTAGTATTCTCGTTTTGGCCCAGACCGATGTTGACAGGTCCGGCAAGAGCTACTATGGCGAGACTACGCTTTACCTGTTGAGCACGACTGGAGCTATTGATGCTCGTGTGACATTGGATAAGGAGGGCCCCATTCATGACGTCTCATGGTCTCCCAATTCGAAGGAGTTCGGCGTTGTCTACGGGTACATGCCTGCCAAGGCGACTATTTTCAATTACCGTGCCGTTGCCACTCATTCTTTCCCTCTCGGACCCCGCAACACCATCACCTTCTCCCCGAACGCGCGGTTCGTGCTTGTTGCTGGCTTTGGCAACTTGGCTGGTCAGATCGACGTGTACGATCTCGAGAAGGACTACCGCAAGATCTGCACCATTGAGAGTGGGAACCCTAGTGTTTGCGAATGGAGCCCCGACAGTCGTTATATCATGACTGCGACAACTTCGCCCCGCCTCCGTGTTGACAACGGCGTAAAGCTGTGGCACGTTGGCGGCGGGCTCATGTACAACGAGGACATGGTTGAGCTGTACCACGTCGTTTGGAGGCCCCAGTCGCCTGAGAAGGTCACTGGTGGCGATCCGCTGAACCCTGTCCCGGTTCCTCACTCCTCTGCCACAGCATACTTGGGAACCGTCAAGACACCCAGCAAGCCCGCTGGTGCTTACCGCCCTCCTGGAGCTCGTGGCCTTGCCACCCCGCTTCACTTCAAGCGCGAAGACGAGGGCGGCGCTGCCCATGTCGTTAGCAACGGCACGCAGAACGTCGGCCCCAATGGCTTCGGCAGGCCACGTCGCGCCGTGCCCGGCGCCGAGACCGTCGAGACCGGCCCAGCCCTTGCTGTGCGAAGCGTTCCCGGTGCAGAGCCTGCTGGCGATGAGAACGGCAATCGGAACCGAAAGAAGAAGCGCAGCAAGAAGCAGGGCGGTGATGCCAAACTTGAGGTTGAGCCTAATGGAGGTGCCAGCCTCGCGCCCCCTACCGAGCACGGTGCCCGTGGCCACGCAGCCGGCCGCAGCCCTGAGCGTAGGGGCCAGGGCCGCGGACCTCGAAGCCAGTCACGACACAACGGCAATGCACGCAGCCGCAGCAACACCCAACTTCCGACAAACCAGGGGTCTTCTCCCAATGGTAGCAGCAACAACCACGCTGCGGCGGCTGACGCCGGTGCGCAAGACCCGAACGCTAAGAAAATTCGCAGCCTCCAGAAGAAGGTGCGCGCCATCGAGGATTTGGAGATGAGGCTCGCTGGTGGAGAGAAACTTGAGGACACTCAGCTGAAGAAAATCAACACCAAATCCTCCGTCCTCAGGGAACTGGACGCTCTTGAAGGATCCGCTTGAAATTTCAGGCCTTATAATAGAACAGCAAACTGGGCCACACTGAAGTCAATGTCTTGGACAATTGATAAGGATGAGAGAGGGGAAAAAAAGGTCGGGGCTGTGTATTGGGGAAAGCCTCGGCTGAGGCTGAATGTCCGTCCACCTATGCAGAGCTCTGCTGGAGCGCAGAAAACCAGCCTTGTACATAGAAGAAAACCAATAAATTCACCGCACTCAAAGTTCCACAATAGGCAAAGAAAGTCGAAAGTATATGCCGCCAGTCATGCTTTTGGCTAGTACCTGGCTTCGTCAAGGTTGTGACGTTGCATGCATGGGAGGATGCAAGGAGATATGAACCAGTCAGAACTTGATACGTGCTTTACGTGCACGTTAAACATTTCCCAAGTCAGCAGGGTGGACAAGAAAAGATGACTTCGGAAAGCCTTGGGTAGTGCGTATAATGTTTTCCTCCTCAGGACTGTAAGAACGTGAACAAGTCCAAAAAAGGTACGTTTGAAGAGGTCAAAATGCCGCGACACCACAAATTGAGCACACAGAAGTGACACTTTCTTCTTTCTTCTTTCATAATTCTCTCTCCGGGAAGATGGTGACTGAATTTTTTTTTGGTTTGGTTTGGTTTGGTTTAAGTTGCTCTGGAACCATTGTATCACGGCCCTCCAGATCCAATTCATCGTGTGCAAGGAAATGAAGCCCAATACTGGCTGACACGTTTCTGACAACACAGCAACAGGCTGCCCCGGTGCTCAATTCATAAAGTATTATCCCTGAGACAATAAGATGGAAATGGTAATTGAAGAGATTGAACATTTGTAGCCTGTCAGGCATGTCAAGGCGAGGCGACGCAGTCCCGAACTTGGGGCGTTTTGGCGGATGATTGTTCCTTTCTTCTTTCCCTCGGCGGGGTCTGTGACATGCGACCCTACGCAGGAACTAGTCCTAGATAGGATAAGCGGCGATGCGGATGCGGGAGAGGAGGCAGGAGCGGCGGTAGGGGAATTTAGAGGATGGTGATTGGGTGGAGAAGTGAATACGGCAATGCACATATTCTAAAACCAGGTGAAGACATTTTGAAAGCCTGCCCCCCCCCTCCGGCCAAAAACCCAAAACTCGGAAGACAGGTAATTGTTAGTGTTCTCTCTTTAGTGGTACGTGCTTCTGATGACTCGCGAGCGCTTGCCTGTAAAACTCTTAGCTACAGCTACTACTACTTGACTGCTCCAGCCGTTCGGCGCGTCCCCCAAGGGACCTCCGGGGACCACTGTGCTGCACCTTAATACCTTAACAGCTGTCTGTGGCTGGCCGCCGTCCTGCCTCGGATTGATGGTGCCTGCATATCCTGCTTGACGTGACGCTGGTTCCCCGTGACTTTGTCTCTTGTCTCTTTTCAGTCTCCTTTTGGGGTTTACTTCGTATTGTAATCACAAACGATATTTTTCAACCCACCCCCTCTCCCTCCCTTGTCTCCTCCGAGTTCTCTCATGCGTCTGTTCTACTAGCAGCCACCCACTCCCCTCCCGATGCCCCGTTTAAGTTTGCTTGCTTGCTTGCTCCTGTATGATGTTTTGTGTGAAGCGTTCCCTCCGTGCTTTTACGAGCTAGCCAAGCCAAGTTCCGTATGATCATCCTTCGAAGCACTGTACCCAGTCAGTCTATGTCTGTCCGTCCGTGCCTTAGTCTTATTCTGTCCTGTGTATCTCTCCATTCATAGCATACCTTGACATTGCCTTTGCCTTTGCCTTGTCTTCTCATGCCCGTCTTTGCTTGCCTTCGCCTTTCCTTACTTTATTTAGTCCCCCCGAAGAATAAACGTGTTGTTGTCTTGTCCGTGCTGTGGTACTATCCCATCCCATCCCATCCCATCCATCCTATCCTATCCCTTTCTCGTGTCTCCTCCTTTCCCGGCCCCCCTTCCCTTTCCTGCTCATTATCCCCCATCTCAACCCAACTCTCCTCAACCTCAACCATCACCACCCACCGGGACCTCATTTCTCTCCTCTACAAACCACGCACTTTTCACCACCAACCACGCTCATTTTTCATCATCGAGCATCTTGCCTTTCCCGCTCCCGCTGCATCACGAAATTACCACCATTCGAAAGCGCCGTTGCTTCTCTTTACTTTTCTCGCCCCGAACTACATCTTCAGACGCGTGGTGCCTCACTTTTGCCCTGCGCTTTGTCTGGCACCCGACGCGACATCACCGCCCGCCAGTTTGCCCTCTACGTGAGGCTATTCCCACCTCCAGCTGGGAGCAGCAACTGGACCCACACTACACACCTTGAAACTGCCCGATCGGGCCAATCACGTCACCCCACCCTGCTTCACCACCCAGCACCAGCGACCCCTTCACTCGTCACCACGCCTCGAAGCTATCGGCGATTGCTACTTCAATATTTTTTTCCCGCATGGGAGTGTTCTGATTGTTGATATCCCTCAAGCTGCTGCTGCTGCAGTGGCATGGCATTATCCGCCACGCCTGCTCGCGATCACTCCTGATACCAACGACCCTCTGCGCCGCCCTCAGGGCCCTTGTCTGCACCTGCCACACCACCGCGTCCAGCCCGCGTTGCCCCAAAAATGTCCAACTCGGACGAGATTGTCGTTTGGCCACAACATGGTGCTGATGACGCTCCAACGATTGTTGAGACGCGCGAGTCTCCTGGTCCTCCAGGCAGCCTTCCAAAGAAGTATGGCCGCCTAGAAGACGGCTCCTGGGTACAGCTTACAGCAGCTGGTGTTCCGCGGAAGAAACCCGGTCGCAAACCTGGCACAGCCGTCAAGCCCAGGGCCAGCTCCGTTGCAGGTGACTCCAACGGCGAGCAGAAACTTCGCAAGCCACGCAAGCCGCGGGACCCAAGTGTCCCTGCCATTCCGCGAAAGAGAAAGCTTGTCACAGCCGACGATGAAGAGGACTCTATCATGAGCAACGCCTCAACCACCATTACAAGCCATCCTACCTCATCGACGCCTGCGAAAACCACGGCGCAACAGGCATCGCCGCAGTCGTCTCCTCAGAACAACAGCATCCATCAACGTCAGCCTTCGCCGGAGCAGCAGCGCTTCTCACCCAGCATCCCTAAACGCGAGGCCTACCCAAGCTCCATGCGCGACATTCTCAACAACGACCCACCTTCCTACTCCTCAGGTCGGACGAGTGGCCAGAGGTTTGACCCCATTCGCGGGAACTACGATCCTGTTCGAGAGACTATGGTCACCCAGTCCCCGCGTGGACCATCTCACCAGCTTGACAACCGCTCGCCCTCGATTGCCAGCATGATTGAGCCTGCCCAACCGCCTACCACCTCTCCACAGCAGCGAAATACGAGCGCATATCAAGCGGCATCGAGCCAGTCGCGCTTACCAAATCCAGAGCCAGGCTCCCTCCCCCCGTCTCCCACACGAACCCCGAAACAACCGCCAATCGACGAGACAAGAAAAGATCTTGCCAAGGTCGTCATCCGCGAACAGAACTTCGCAACTATTGCCAGCGGCCCTGTCAGGAAGGTGTCTCCTAAAAGCAAGCCCAACACCGGTGTCTCAACCCCGAAGACCGATAATCTGGATGACCTCGCCCAAGAAGGCGAAGGACGGTCCATTCTCGATTTTGGCAAGGCGAAACCTGGAGAGGAACTTCAGGCTCCCACGATCGTTGTCAAGGTTCCTATCAAACCAGGCGAGACCAATATTTACATCAACTTCATGCGCAAGGCCGAGGAGAAGTACGGCTGGGACGCTCTTCATCCCCGACTCGCTGCCAACCGTGATCGCAAGGCCCGCATCGCCGCGGCTGCAGCGTCCCTTGAAAAAGTAGAGTCTAGTCGTGAGTCAGGCGATGAGATGTCCGAGGACCTTTCCGATGTGGAAGGTAGCAACCCTGAGAATGGCGGCACGAGCGGGCCAGATGCGCAAGCCAAACCAAAGAAGAAGAAGCGCAATTTCAAAGAGGACCAATATGACGTGGATGATGACTTTGTGGACGACTCCGAAATGCTCTGGGAGGCGCAAGCGGCGGCGAGCCGTGATGGTTTCTTTGTTTATTCGGGACCCCTTGTGCCTGAGGAGGAGAAGCCTGAGCCTGGGTATGTGACTTCCAATTTCTGGATGAGATTTTTGACTAATTATTCTACAGCCGTGAGGATCGTCCCAAGCGCGGTCGCGGATCACGAGGTGGTCCTGGCTCCCGTGGCGGACGTGGTGCTGGGCGAGGTGCGTCAGGCCCAGGTTCTCGAGGTGGACCGGGCTCTCGAGGCGGTTCCATCACGCGTAAGCCGCGTATCACGAAATCGGAAAAGCTTCAGCGCGAGCGCGAAAAGGCGGAGAGAGAGAGTGTTGCGATGGGACGGACTCCAACAAGCAACTACGTTCTGCAGCCAGCACCAACACCATCACTTGCTGTCAGCGAGCTCGGCGCCTAGAGCGGAGAAGTGTCTGAGCTGCAGCTTAAGTAATGTCTCGTTTTCTTTACGGGTTTCCCCCCTTTATTTCACTTCGGGCATTGGTTTTCTTGATGTCACGGAACCGGGCTTCGGCAGGGACCAGGGTTGTAGATCAGGATTGGTGTAGACAGACACTGGCTGTTTTCTACTGTTTGCGTTCATAATCTTGGCCGACCTTTCTTCCTATTCTTTTCTTCTTTTTCTCTTTTTCTCTGTCTTTTGTTTTCCCCCGTATGTTCTGATGTCGGCCAGATAGGAAGACAGACAAGGATATGTACTCATGGCGTTTGGGAAAAAAACCCCTCCCAGGGGAATGTGGTCTGGTTAATGCAGTTTCTTTTCACTTTTGTTTGTTTCTTATGTTTTTACACCCCAGACTATGCTATAGCTGGATGCAAGTTCGGCGAGGAACAGACAGAAAAATGGTTTGATGGACTCCCTCCCTCCGATAGCATCTGAAGAGCAAGGAAATGGGATGTCCTTTAATAGGAAGGCCGGGTGATTATTGAAGGTTACTTTACCTTGCTCAGGGCCTTTTCGCCTGGCATAAATTCAAAGCACAAGAGGCACAGCCGACTTGGTTGCAGCTTGTTTCGAGGTAGCTTTTCTTACCTGATCAGACAGGCGTCGAGAATAGACAAAAATCCTCTTCTTGAAAACAAAGAAACACGAGTGACATGGTCGTTTGCAACATCGCGTGAGACTATCAGCAATAAAAACAGGCAGTCAGTCCCGAAAGACATGGTGAAGGATGGGGAAACAGGCTGCCAGCACAGAATATGTCAGCAGCATATCAAGTTCTTTCTTAGCGTTCATCAAAGTCTCTTCTCAACGGAAACCTCTTCCCTCAAGAGGCTTTCTACGGCGGCTTCTTTTTTATCCACTGCCTCCGCCCCTTCCATTCATTCTTCCAGGTACGAACATGTCCCCTCTACATACCTCTTAAGGTAATAACATATCTACCATTGCCGGGTGGCCCGGGCTTCGTCGTCCAACATGCATGCTCCTCGCACACAAAGTTTCTCCTGAACACCTTCCCTTACGCAATGCTCACCTCGTCAATCACGCCCATTTCGTTCCTCAACTCCTCCTCGCTACCGACGCGGTACGCCATACGCCATCTGAGCTTCACTGCGTCGACTTTGCGGGAGCGGTCTCCTGCATGCCATACCTCGACGGACTGTGTGACGCCACGACTTTGTTTTGGGGCGAGTTCTCGGCCGCTTTGAGGTCTGAGCTGGAGTTCGAAGCCCTGGTTGTTTGTGCGTGATTTCTTGTCAGTTCGATGTGTGACCTTTGGCTCGCCTGGGTTTCGGCTGCTGCTGCAAAGCGGGGAGTGGGGAGAGAAGTCTTCATTGTCATACCTTTGTGACTGCGAGCTGGAAATGGAGCTCGGAGATGGGTTGGGCGAGGTTATTAGAGAAGGCGAAGGCGAGGGCGATGGAGTTGGCACCGGGACCGGTTCGGGCGGCGGCATAGTCTACACGGAGGTTCGTGCTGTTGAGGGTCGCACGTTGTTCCTTGGGCTTGCTGGGGGCTTCGGGCAGGGCTGATGCGAAGTTCCATTCGTCGTCGTCATTGGCGGCTGGAGCAGATGGTGCTGGCGGCTTTGCTGTTCCAGCTAGGGCGGCAAAAGGATCAGTGGCTGGAGGAGCGAAGGCTTGTTGACCAGGCTGGGGAGTCGCTGATTGTGAGCCTTGAGGGGAGGGCAAGAAGGTGAAGGAGGAGAACCCTGAGGAAGGGTCGGGCACGGTGCCGGTTGCGTTGCTGTTTTGGGTTACGGATGACAGAAGTGCTGGTCCCGGGATATCTATCTTTGTTAGTTCTATAGCCATGCTATCCGCGAGGAGTTGTGGACGTACTTTGATTTGCGCCGAAGCCGAGGGAGATGTTACCGCCCTGGCCATATGAATCGCCGCCGCTCAAATCCAGGCCAAGCAGGTCATTCTCAAGCCCGCTGCTTTGAGAAGGACCCGCGCCATTGCTCCCACCGTTCGCGCTCGATTCTGCAGCATCGGCATCGAAGTCTATCAGGGATAGCTCATTGGCCGAAGAGCTGCCAGCGGCGGCCTGAGAAGGCGGTGGCCCTCCTGCAGCGACCTTGGCGGCGCCTTCGAAATCGCCCTTTTTGAGAAGCTTGTACCGCTGTACTGTGCGGTTGATACTGTCGTTGATCTCGAATAGCTTCGCGACAGCTTCATGGTCGTCCGATTCTTCCTCGCACATCTTCTGGATCTTCGGGTGGGCACTCTGTAAGGCTGCGGCGAGCTCGCTGAAGACGTCACCCTCTTTCATGGCTTCGTCCCCGGGGCGGAAGGACTCGAGACGCTCCTCCAGAAGCCGAGCCTTGGCTTGGATCTTGGCTATGTCCTCGGCAGCCTTTGCGCGGTAGTCTGTTTTCGAGCGGGTATCGTAGCCGGCCATGATCTTCATAAGGCGGTTCGCTTCCTGCAAATCCTCAGGTGTTCCACGACGAATGAGCTCCTGAAGTTTGGCCGATTGGGCTTCTCTCTCCTCCTCTTCCATTTCATCGGGGGATTTCAGATTCTGCGGAGAAATTTAGTACTCGCGGACCCCGACCAGACACGGAAAAGGACTGAATGCATACATCACTGGGGTTTAGGACCGCGGCATCTTCCCTCCTGACCTCGGGAAACATGTAGCCCTTATAGCTCAGTAATCTGTGCATGTCTCTGATAAAGCCCAGATCCTCCTTATATCGGCTCGTCTCGCATATCGTCAACCGCCACTCCTCGATAGCCTCCAGGATCTTTGCCTGTACGCGGGAGGGCCTAATTGGTGGCCTCTCGGGAAACCTGCGGACGAGTTCATTGAGGAATTCCTTTGTGCTAATCTGAAGGTGGAAAGGGTAGCCACAGTTCTTAACACAGATGTCGAGCAGGCCGAGAGCGAGCAGGGCAACGTTGGGGTTGCGATGGTTGATGAAGGCAACGATGGCGGTCGCGGCTTCTCGCGGAGCTGTGCCCTTCTTTGAGTTGATCAGATCTGCGATCTCGAGGTTCAGAGCGAGGTTCGGCTCGTAGTTCTCGGGACTGCAGGCGGCTTGGATGAAGCGCTGGAGCTGAGACGGGGCTCGGCCGCCGAACTCGGTCCAGCGATCACGGGCTGCCGCCCTGGCCGAAGCCGCCTCCATGTTCAAAGAGGTCGTTTGAGGGTAAGGAGAGCGCGGGTGCCGGAGAAGGAAACAGGTTCTGAGTATCGGTCGAGGTGGATGCTGGACAGGCGACGAGAGCGTGTGTTGGGTTGGGACAAGGTGTCGTGAGTTAAGCTGCGGTGGGGGGTGGATTGGCTGAGCGAAGGTGGTAGGCAGGCAGTGTGAGCATTCCGCCAGAGGGTCCCAGTGAGGATAAGGCCAAGGCGACGTGGAGAAGCCTGTGCTGTGGTGTAGGAGGCCCAAGAACCACAGTCTTCCAACCTCGCAGGATGCTTATTTTTCAATCCTCAGAGGGCAATTCTGGGGTGAGAAAAAGCTTGAGTCAAAAAGTCGCATGCTTTCTACCCTGGCAAAGCTTCCTCCATTCTCTCGTTGCTGCTTGTATCACAAAGACGGCTGCGACCATTGGAGGTTAAGGTACCTTTCACTATGTCATAGGCATAGCGGGGTCCCTTAAACAAACTTCGTTCCCTCTCACGCCACACCATCTTCGATAACCTCCAGTGCACCGCAACGACCACGAGCACGTCGTCCATCACATAACATAACATGGTTCGACACAAGAAGGACTTCGCTCGCGGTGGCAAGCGCCATGGCCCTCCAAGACCTCGACAAACCCGCGATGGCGATGACGGTGCCGCTCCCGACCGTCCTGCTTTCAAAGCCGCCTGTTGGGATCTGGGTCACTGTGACCCAAAACGATGCTCGGGAAAGAAGTTGATCAAATTGGGAATGATGCGTGAGCTGCACCTTGGCCAACGCCATAATGGCGTCATTATCACTCCCAATGGCAAGAAGACCATCTCTCCGGCCGACAGAGAACTGATGGACCAATACGGTGCTGCTGTGGTTGAGTGCTCCTGGGCGAGAACGGCCGAAGTGCAATGGAACAAAGTGGGAGGTAAATGCGAACGGCTTCTGCCGTACCTGGTCGCTGCCAACTCCGTCAACTATGGCAAACCCTGGCGACTCAACTGTGTTGAGGCTCTCGCGGCGGCCTTTGCAATATGTGGTCACCTCGACTGGGCCGAGCAGATCCTAGCGCCGTTCTCGTACGGCCAGTCGTTCCTGGACATCAACTCCAGCATACTCAAAAGATACGCGGCATGCACGGATGAAGCAGACGTGAAGCGCACAGAGGCAGAGTGGATGGAGAGGCTGGAACGAGAATATACCGAGAGTCGTGAGGAAGGTGATGGTGATATGTGGACGACGGGTAACACGAATCGAAGACAGGTCGTGTCATCAGATGAAGAGGACGATGAGGAAGAAGATGACGAGGATGATGATGATGATGCCAGAAGTGACGGAAGTGTTGATGGTATCTATCTGGGCAAACGACCTCAGGAGAAGACTCCAGCAGGCGAAGTAGAGCAAGAAGAGAAGGACCGTTACGCCCTGTCCTCGGATAGCGACGACGAGGAGCAAATGGCGGAAATCCGCCGGAAAGTCCTTGCCTCCAAGACTTTCGCAAACGAAACCAGGAAGAAACCCCTCGCAGATGTCAAACCCCCTGGCCTCGACTCAGATCGGTTGCAAGTCGACGAGGAAGCGCAGCCAGATTCGGATAACGGTTCGGATGAGGATGATGGTGATAACGATGATTTCGACAATATCATCGAAGCAACACCCGTGACGGACAGAATCGGCCTCGCACGGCTGGAGAAGGAGCGTGCACAGGCAGCCAGGACAACGAAGACATTCTCGGCAAATGATGTAGCGGCACCAGGGCGTTGGTAATAAAGGTATAGATTCTTTTTGGGCCGCAAAAGTGCGAGGCGGCCTGTTGACGGCCAGATGCCCTTCTCTTCTATGGTACATGTGGCAGGTCTAGTGTATATATGCTCCCTCCCGTGGTTGTGTTTATATACAATGTTGTTACAAAGCATGGACAGGATGCTGTCCTCTCTTCTTTACAGCTTTCGTTTTTCTTCAATGACCTCATACGTTTGGACTTGATCGTCCTGCTTCAGGTCCTGGAAATCCTGGAACCCGATACCGCACTCGGTGCCCTTGCCCATTTCTGCGACGTCCTTCTTGACGTGCTTGAGCGTGTCGACTTTGCCTGAAGGGGTCCGTTAGTACGTTGTCCTGCAAAGAAAAAAGTGATCATGTTTGGGGGGGGGGGGGGGACACGAGGACATAAGCTTACCATCGTAAATGACCTTGCCGCCACGGAAGATCTTGACCAGCGAGTTCCGTTTGATACTGCCGTTGCGCACTTTGCAGCCCGCAATGGTACGGTAAACACGTTTCTGGATGTTGATGTCAAATGTCATCGCAACATCGGCCTCACCAATTACACGGTGGGATACAGACGGTGGAAGCAGCTCGGCGAGCGCATCACGCACGTCGTCCAGTAAGTGGTAGATGACGCTCTGGTCAATGACTTTGACCTTTGCCTGGTTGGCACGGTCCTTGATATGCGGTGCGATTGGGTTGTTGAAGTTGACGATGATGCTCTTCGAGGCTGCGGCGTGATCGATATCCGACTCATTGACCTGTCCTGCTGATGATTGCAGGACGCGTCCACGGACTTCGTTGTTGCCTTGCTCCATGATGCTGCCAACCACAGCCTCAACGGAGCCGGCCACATCAGCCTTGACAACGAAGTTTTGCATGAGTATGCCACCGTCCTTCGGCTTGTTCTCAGCTTCCGCGTCTGCGTCTGCTGCCTGTTGCTCGGCCAGTTCAGCTGCTGCCTCCCGGTCACGTTGCCGCTGTTCTTGCTGCGCGAGCTGATTTGCTGTCTCCTCTCGTTCCATCATTTCTTGACGATATTCTACCGCGGTTCGTGCCTTGGACTCATCGGGGGCCTGTAGGATCTGCTGTCCAGCGTCAGGGAGGTCACGCCAGCCGATGACTTCAGCTGGAGTACCCGGGGGGGCCTCGTCCAACTCGACACCAGCTTCGTTGCGCAAGGACCGAATCCTACAGAAAGTCGTGCCAGCGACAATCAAGTCTCCAGGCCGCAGTGTGCCGCGCTTAACAAGGATGGTCGCGACTTTCCCGTTCTGCTTGACGCTGGATTCGAGGATCCAACCCTCAGCCATGCCGTCCCGTTCAGCCCTGACGTCCAGGATCTCTGAAAGAGTGACAATGTTCTCCTCAAGATCTGACATGCCCATTCCTGTTTTTCCACTGACGCAGACAACCTGAACATCACCGCCGTAGTCCTCGATCTCGACACCATGCCGTGAGAGGTCGGCCTTGACTTGGTCAATGCGGGCGTCTTCCTTGTCACACTTGGTGATGGCCACAATGATGGGGACCTTGGCGGCTGTTGCATGCTTCAGAGCTTCAAGAGTTTGAGGCTTCACACTGTCGTCTGCAGCTACGACGAGAACGACGATATCTGTTACGTTCGCACCGCGCTGACGCATGGACAAGAACGCGGCGTGACCAGGGGTATCTAGGAATGTGATGGGCTTGCCAGATGACATCTGCACAACAAAGGCTCCAATGTGCTGTGTGATGCCACCGTGCTCTTGTGCAGCGACTGAGGATTTTCGCAAGTAGTCTAGGAGAGTCGTCTTGCCATGGTCGACGTGGCCCATGATGGTGACAACAGGTGGGCGGCTCGTGAGCTCGGCCGTGTCTTCTGGTGGTGGACGAGGCCGGAGATCCCGAGCAGCGCCGTCGTCAACAGTTGGTTCGAAACCATACTCCATCGCAATTAATGCGGCGGTCTCGCCGGTCATAATCGTGTCCTCCGTGATGTTCTCGAATCCCATTTCTTCCAGATCCGACAGAAAGGTCGCCGTCTTTTGCTGTAGTGCACGAGACAGGGTAGCAACGTTGACAAACTCTGGGATGAAAATCGGCCGTGCAGCCTCCTCCACAGGCTCCTCGGCCTGAGCAGCTTTTCGTGCCTTCTTCTCCGCCCTTCGACTCTCTCGGCGATCCCAGAGCTCAGCGTCATCCTCCAACTCGTCCATCCCTGATCGCCGAGACTGTTGTTCGTTGCGGCCCTTCTTGCCCTTCTTGCCTCCGTACTCTTCGACAGGCTCATCCTCTCCTTCGAAACGGGCTCGTCGTGTCTTTGATGGTCCTTTTTCGGCTACTGAAAAGCGGTTACCCTCGTTAGGTTGGACTGTGGGTTTCCACTCCTTAAGAGTCGCCTCAGCTTGCGCACCGCCTCCCCATGAGCCACCTCCCATGCCCCCGAATCGGTCAGACTTCTCCTCGCCGGGCGATTTCCTCGGCTTGGGAACTTCTTTCGTTCCATGGACACGTTTCTCAAAAGCATTCCAGAAATCTTCTGTGGTCTGCTTACTGGGCTTCGCAAGCTCAGAAGGTTTGGACTTCGCAGGTTTGGCAGGGCTTGTCGCAGCAGGCATTGAAGTCTCGACCTTCCGATCACGGAACAGGCCCCAGTGAGGCTTGGACCGATCGATCAGGCTCTTCTTTGGAGTCCGGAGAGCTGCCTTCAGGTTGTCTTGGGGAGCTGATGCCTCTCCCGTCGCCCACGAAGCTGGAGTCTGTGGAGTCAGGGGTCTGCGCTCCGTCTGAAATAGCTCCGACAAAGACTTTGCCCTATCTGAACCGGTAGCAGCCTGTACTTCCCGACGATTGCGGTTCTTCCCCCGGCGATCCTGCTTTTGTGGGACGGCCGAAGACTTCGCTGATGTGCCCCCAGGGCGCGGGTCTTGTTGAGCATTTCCCGAGTTTTGCTTCGTTTTATGCGCTTCCGTTAGCGGTGTCGGTGCGACAGGAGCACTTTGTCTTGCCAGGCGCTCGTGTGGTAGCAAGCCGTCGCCGTCTGCTTTTGCCGTGGTCGGCTTTGGAGCTTTACTCGCAAATGCACCAAACTTGCTCCCAACGCCGGTTCCAAACACACCGAACTGAGGACTAGGTGTCTTTTTGTCGGTATCAGAAGCGAGGAGCTGTGCGGTCGCGGAGAAATGTCGAGCAGGCCGGGGCTGTCTCAAGCTTGATGGGAATCCAGAGCTCGAGAGCTTAGAACGACACGCCGCGCAGACGTACGGAACCGGCCGCTGGAGAAAGATTAGAAGACCAGAATCTAGTACGATCAAATCAGACATACCTGATAGCACCCTGTTTTTATCATCTTTGAGGTTGCGCGTTTGGCCTCGACGAAGATTGTGCAAGAAGAACTGAAGTCGCGTTGAGTGGAACTTTTTTTGGGTAGCAACGGGCCGGCGACTTGAATTGTCCGCCACCTATGGTGAGCTTGTCCACCTCTTTTGGTCCAACCCCTGCAGCATCGTTACGACACATCTTCGCCCTTTCTCTGCTTCAGAGCAGCTTTTTTTCCCCCTCGGTACAGACGGATACTATGGCGCAGAAACGGTTTTCAAAAGCCGGGCCTCCCAAAGCCAAGGCAGCAGATTCTCCGCCAGCACCATTCAAGCAACCTCCTGAGGTCCTCAAACCCTTTATTGAGGGTCTCGATCCTCGGAATGTCTATGTGACGCATATCGACTCGAAGCCGGTGGATCATAAACGCAAGATATTCTCCATACCCGTCTTTATGAACATCTGCGTAGCAGTCCTGTTCGTCTGGCGCATGTACCATGCCGTGCCGTGGTATTGGAAACTCGTCATGCTCGGCCTAGGTCATCGCAACGAGCTTTACTTCGACTTTGGCCAGTCTTCTTGGAACGGACTCTTCTGGGAAGTTGGAAAGCGAGGCGGAGTCATGTTCTTCGATTTTCTGTGCTTCATATTCGTCTGGCCCTGGCCAGTCGAGTTTCTTCTTGCTCAGGAGCACGGCAATCCTACCCAGTGGAGATGGAAGATTGGTTTTCGCGACAAAGAGATCTACGTGCGCCGTAGCCGAGAGTGGGAGAAGGTTCTCAAAGATATTTTTACGGATGACGACTCCCGGAAGATCCTTCTTGCATACGTCCACGAGGCGACGTCACCCTTGCTTCAGGAGCAGAAAACCGGGTATCTATTAATGAATGGGAAATGGGATCTTGACTGGGAAGCTATGATCTTTGCGCACAAGATGGTAGATAAGAAGGATGCCGCCATCGATGCTTTCAGAAACGTGGTGCTGGTACATCACAAGGACTATGGCTGGCTTTGCTACGATATCCGTGCCAGTGCTGCCGCTGATGAGGATGAGAAGAGACGGCAGGTCTTCGCCTTCAGGGATGCTCTGACGGCCATGGGCAAGGATCAGCTCTTCTACCGCTGGATTGAGATTGTACAATACGAGTCGACCCAGCCGGGAGGATTTGGCAAGGAAAAGCAGGAAGCTGCAGCAACGAAAATTCGGGAGATGTTTGAGGCTGAGGGAATTGACTTTGACGAGCTCTGGAAAGAAACGGTCGGGACCAACGGGATCACTGGGATCAGTGGATAGGCTAGACTTTCTTGATAACGACCAATTCAAGGCGTGATTTATTCATTCATATCTATCGGATAATTGTGCTTGTCTTGTAGGTAGTTTGATGTGTTCATAATGGGGAGAGACGAGGCATTGGGAATTAGAGAATATAGACTGAGGGTCTTACGCCCGGTAGCCACAGGGTCTCACTGATTTCCAGTATAATCCACTTCGTGTCTTGACAAACGTAACCATTTACCGAGTAGTTTATGGGTTCTGGAAGTGCTCTCGCCACTTCCCATGAGGCAGATCTGAGCTATATGGAGCTCTAAGATACCCGGGCTGGATTCCTCTATTTTGAATCAGGATGAACCTTCGATATCCGCTTTACTGAATAATGGATCAGATATCTATTGCGGCCTGGCACTTCATCTTTTTATACGTCTCAACGTATTCGCATGCCTACCTACCCATCTACCTTCCTCCAACCTCACATGTTTCATAACCCTAACCCTTCACTTACCCAGCTGAGTAAGCTACTGAAGGCTAGGGGGCAAACACGTGCCCGGGTGCTGCCACCAGCAACCAGCAATTGCACCTCCACCTTTCCTGGCATCGAAGCGTTGCTTGGACTGGAGCCCAGCACTACCCAGGCCCTGCAGATCCACGACACTGCCTCATCCTTATTGATCCCTCAAACAGTAGGACACGCGACCACGCTGCCTCGAATCCGTCACCACCATCTACTGCATCATCTGCGAAACCCATCTTCCTCGTGCATCGACTTTCTCCTCTAATCTGGAACATCCCTGACCCCCACTATCGACAGGTTGTGAAGACGCGCGACCGATCTGGCGCGACATCACAATCCCTACCCCTGTCGGACACCCTGAAGGGGGCTCACCTTTTTTTCCCAGCTCGTGTCGCTGACTCCCGATTCCAACAATAAACGGCCCTTACCAATCTTCAATCCGACCCTTAACCTATCAAAGATTGGCCTCCGACTGCGTATCCGATCGCGATCGACTGCAGCTACGCGTCCCCCTAAATATCCTCATATCCTTGCATCAAAATGTCGTCGGGCCTGACACGGCGCCGTGGTGCCGGCGCCGCGGCGGAAGGCGAGAGCAGCAATGGAGCCTCGAGGACCAACTCAACCAACAATGCGCGAGACAGTGCTCCTGAGACGAGCTACGAGAGCGGCGAGAATGGTCACAAAATTGCGTTCGATCCCCGCGACATGAGTGAGAGTGCCGAAAGGAGCAAGCAGCCTAAGCTTACTATGATGGAAGAGGTTCTTCTTCTGGGTTTGAAGGATAAGCAGGTTCGTCGCCCTATTGTGCCTCGATGCCCCGAGGAGGTTGTTAACACGTTTCAAGGGTTACCTTTCGTTCTGGAACGACAATATTTCTTACGCCCTTCGAGGGTGTATCGTACTCGAATTGGCATTCCGCGGCCGAATCGCGATGGAGAAGGATGCTTCTAGACGGCGTTTTCCGCTGGCCGACCGAAATATCGAAGTAATCGACGAGACGCTGACAGGCGAGGTTCTGCTCGATGAAGCCCTCAAGATGATGAAGCAGAGTGAAAAGATGAGCGTCAGCTCTTGGATCGATCTCATGAGCGGTAGGTAATTGTGAGCGCATTTTCTCGATCAATTGCTGACCCTCCCTAGGCGAGACCTGGAATCTCATGAAGATTGGGTACCAGCTCAAGCAAGTCCGTGAGCGCCTCGCGAAGGGCCTCGTCGATAAGGGTATCCTCCGCACTGAGAAGCGCAACTTCCTGCTTTTCGATATGGCTACTCATCCCGTCGCCGATGGCGGAGCCAAGGAAGAAATCCGCCGCCGAGTTCGCAACGTGCTCACCCAACGCACAGTCGTGCTCAACGGCAGCCAATTCCTCCCTGAAACTCTCGAATTCCGCTACTTACGAACCATCGCCATGGTCTGCGCCGCATACGCTGCAAATGTTCTGGAGAATGCTCTATCAACGCTTGGCCATGAGGCTCGTGAGAGAGCGTTTGCGCAAACGGATGAGCTCCTCGCAGACTACAGCCAATGGCCCTTTGGCAAGAAGGCCACTGGAAACGGCATTGGTGCCAATCTACCACAGGTAGTCCAAGAGGCAAGCTAATCGTTTTCTCAGTCTTACACGTCCATTGCTGACTCTATGCAGGAGATGAACACCGCCAAGGACAAGGAGCTCCAGCTTGAGGTTGTCGCTGCTTGCCTAAGCGTCTTCACCCGCCTCGACTCTCTGCTGTAGACTGATACTAATAATGCAACCCTCTTCTCCTCACGGGTCGCTACAATCCAAACTCTGGACTTGATTGTCGATGGGATTGGACGGCTGGCCATGATGAAAGCTTGCCTCCCGACTCGAGCAGTCACGACCAAACGAACTTCATACTAGCAATATCAAAGCTCCTTCTTATCTAACGCATGTTCTCGCCCAGTATCCCATGTATGCGTCTTTTTTCTCATGTCCAGCAGGAGGGGGGGAGGATATGGGGTCTTTGAGGGAAAGCGGTGAGGCTTGTAGGCTTCGCCGTTTCTAGTGTCACTGGTTGGTTCAAGCAGAGGGAGCCAAGCTCCAAGGCTTCTTGCTGACAATGGGAGAAGGAATCAGACTTCTTCTACTTCTTCACTCTGTCTGCTTTTTTTTGCAAGGACGGAATACAAAACAGGGTACCATTGCGATGCGTGGAAAAATTCAATTGACTTTTCGCTAATGACCAAACCCCAACATGGCTTGTGTAAAATAAAACATGTTCCGCCCAGAACGCCGTGCCTGATGCCATATGGTGATACCGTTATCCCCTCCGTACAGCACACGTCCCTTTCACGGGGAATCCGATCCTTCTTCCACCTTGATTCTCTATCACTTCTTCCGACCTCCCAAGCCGAGGCTTCCCTCGAAACCTGGTCTGCCTCCCTTCTTCTTCCCGCCCGCTGCGGCAGCCTTCTTCTTCTTCTTGCCCTTGGGCGCATTCTTCTCTTCGCGCCTCTTGCGAAGATTCTCCTCCCTCTTCTTCTGCCTCTCCTTCTGGGCCTTCTGCACGCCTTGCGACCGCTCCGACCAGGCCTTCTCGCTTTTCTTTTTGGCCGTCTCTTTGCGCTTGATGGCCTTCTTGAGCATGGACTCGTCGTCACGAATGCGCTCGCCTTGGGCGCGTTTCCTCGCAACCAGCCACTGCTCCTTCTCTGCGATATCCTTACGCTTCTCCTCATCGAGCTCCTCGAGGCGCTTCTTCTGGTTCTGGACCTTGAGCAGGGCTGTCTTGGGGTCCGAGGGGCCCTTCTTCTTGGCTTGGTTGAGGACGTAGCTGAGGTCGTGTGACAGCTGCGCTCCATCGCCGAATGCCACACGGCCGAACGCGAACCCGCCCTCGTCAATCTCCACGGCAGGACTCATGACGCTGGGGGAATTCGAAGCCAGGGCTTCTTCGCGCTTTAGCTCCTCCTCGAGCTTCGCCTTGCGCCTCAGCTCCTTTTTGTGCTCCTTCCGCTGAGCCTGCTTTGCCCGTCTCGACTCGATGAGTTCCTGGCGCGTTCGTACAGGACGGCCATCGGTGCCATCGGCCTTTCGGGCCGCGCGGAGAGCTTCGATCTTGGCCGCAAGGCGTGCACGAAGAGCTGAGGTGTCGGCAGGGACCTTGATGTGCTTGGGCTTTTCTGAAGGCGCAACAGTAGAAGAAATAGAGGTTGTTGCGCTGGCGGGCTCGGCAGAGGTGTCTTGTGCAGTTGTGGATTCAGGGATGTCGAAAGTTGGGGATTGGGGCTCTGACTCGGATGTCGAATTCTCAACTTCAAGTTGCTGACCGTTTCGTGCGGGGGTATGCAGCTCGTCATCGGTCTCCCAATGGTCATCGTCGGCGCCAGCTTCTTCTACAGCTTCAGTTTGCGTTTCCTGAGTAGTCTCAGCCTTCTTATCTTGTCCGTTGGGCCGTGTCTCGGACTTTTTTGTGTCTTTCTTCGCCTTTTGCTTCTCCCGCTTAGCGGCCTTCTTGGCCTCTTTCTTCAAATCTTTCTTCGAGAGCCCAGCTTGTTCTTGAGTATCTGCCTCCTCGGCATCAGTGGGCTTGGTTTTTTGCTTCTTCGGCGTCTGTCCAGTCTTCCTCTTCAAGCCTTCCATCGGCTTTTCGAGCTCAATGCCCTCAATCGCCTCGACCTCTGCAGAGCCGTCATCAACATCTTCAAGTTTCCGCTTATTGCGCTGCTCCTCGGCCCAAGTCTCCTTGACGTTGCGGTGAAGCTTGCTCTCCGGGTCGAATTTCGCTCGCTTGGCGTCCGCAGCCTCAGCCTTGGTCTGCTTTTTCTTGTCCCAGGTACTCTGATTTGTGTGTTAAGAACGCCTTCTCAATCCAGTAAAACAGACGGTCCACGTACGCTTGCATCCTCGACGTAATAGTTCTTAGCAGGAATCAAACTCAGTAATGAATCTAGGCCCTGCGGCACATCCCGCAGGTAATCCTGGAAACTGGTGAGTACGGGTTGCGTTGGGGGAAGCTGGCGGGGCTTCTGGGGCAAACAAACCTGCATAAAGTCCGGCATCCTGACGTTTCTTGCCTCCTTCTTCCGAAATGGGTACTATCGTGATATGTACGCCCGGTCGGCTTTGGGTTTGCAGAGTTCTTGAAACGACGGTCGAGCTCCAATTTCGTCGAGGCGTAATGACGATTGGAGGCGGTGGAGGAATTGGATGGTTGGAATTTTCGGGCTCCCGTCCACAGAAATTTTTTTGGGTGGCAGCACTGAGACAGGCGAGTGTGGGGTATCCAGCATCAGCCTCCAGGCACGCAGTTAACGAGCTACCCTTGCAACATTGACATGGATCAATTGTTTATGGAAAGATAAGACAACGTCTGAGGGCAATCTGCAGACATCTTTTGGTGCATATTATTTCATAGTGTTAGGGCGGAAATTGCCTGGCAGCCAAGATTGTGGATTGATAGATCCTCCGCTATGCTAAGATGTAGACATTTTGACCAGAAATGGCCCTTTCATTATGCGTACAACCTCGAGCTTTAGTTCTTCTTCTTGGACTTCTTCGGCCCAGCAGCTGCCTCGCGCTTCTTAGCCTCACGAGCCTCGATTTCGGCCCTCCGCGCCTTTTCCTGTTCTTCCTTCTCTTCCTTCTCAGCCTAGACTTCGTTAGAATAGCCATGCATACATAACTCGTGGTCTCTCTGCTACTAACCTGTCTGCGGGCAGCCTCGGCCTCCCGCTGCTCACGGATAAGTCTGAGGCGGGCGAGATCTGCCTTGGCGTCGTCCGTCTTGCCTTGAGCCTGGAGCTTCATGTATCTCTCCTTGGCCGCTGCAGCCTCGAGAGCTTCGCGCTCCTTACGGTTACCGGCTTGAATCTTGCTGACACCATCTGCGAGATCATCGACTTCGTTGTCAAGAGGCTTGGCAGCCTGCTTCCGGGCAGCCTTGGAGTGGTTGGGGTTGGCAGGCATATCATCGTCATCCTCTTCGCTCTCATCATCGCTAGATGGCATATCGCCGACCTCTACGGTCTTGGCCCTTGCCTTTGCGATGGCAGCTTCCTTGCGTGCCTTCTTCTGTTGCTTTCGATCGTCGCGCGTGGAAGCTTCGGTCTTCGAAGGGCCGGCGTCGTCACTGTCCTCTTCAGACGACTCTTCCTCAGAGTCCTCTTCTTCGGACGAATCCTCGCCGCCGTTGAGCTTCTGCTGAGCATCTTTGCTCCACATGCTGATATGGTTGCCGTCGGAGTCCACAGGCTGAAGGTCGCGGGAGAAGTGCTTGCCACCTGGAAGATGGTCAGTCATGTGTGGAGGGGGTCAGGGATCAGAACGGTATTTTACCTCCACGGGTGTACTTCTTGAACTTGCCGCCGCGGCCGCGGGAGCTTGATCCAGGTGCACCAGCAGGCATTGTGAAGTCGTGAGCTGTTCGTTCTAGGCTTTCCTTGTGATTGTGTTTTGAGAAAGATAGATCGTGATGTTGCGGTTGCAGTAGGTAAGGTATCCAGGCGCTGAGGAGGGGTAGCGGGGTACTGGCCACAGCATGTGTTAGCGTCAGGCGTCCGTCGAAATCAGGGTCTCAGCACAACGGCTTGAATTCTTTGGGATCTTCCACACCCATTTATAGCCACTCTTTTGTTCTGGCAAGACTTACAGGAGAGCGAGGTATCAATGCGCGGTCAGGTCGATGAAATTCAAAAGAAAACTCTGAGGGCCCTTTTTGTTGATTCCTGCTAGCTCGTTGTTGAAGTGGCAGTGGTCTGAAGTCAGGCTCCATCCTGCTCGTAAGTGTGACTCAAGATGCATCCTGGCCCGACACAAAGTGGACCAGAATGGAGCCAAGAGTGCCGTCTCAATCGTTCGAAAGGGGCTGGCAGCGATGGCTTGCATCCAATCCCGCTTTAGCCATAAGTGATCATTAGAGAAGGCACACGACAGTGGTGGAGCGGCCTCTGTCGAGAGCTGTCACTTTGGTTTGCTCGTTGTTAGTATGCGCGTTTGGCGCTGTTTGCGATCAATGACAAGCGAAACCAGATACGATTTAGGACTCATGAACTAGATCTCAATCTAGCATGTGAGTCATAAGAGAATTGTAACTACAATTGTAGGTCGTTTGAATGCCATTTCTTGAACCTTGCGAACTCTTTGTCTCAATCAGGCGTGTACGATTCAGCGCTGATAGTCAACATCTTCAGTGGGGTGGAACACTAAGCGCTCTGACTGGGATCGGCCACCGCATCATTATTCCTCCGCCCAAGCACACCTTTTCTTCAGCGTCGGCGTTTCACGTTTCTGATCTTCTTTTCCCTTCCTCTCTTCACCTACTAGAAAAACTGAAATCCTTCATATTCACTCTGGCTTTCCACTTTCTCAATGGCTGACCTGGAGGGGAAACTGGAGGACAGACAAACGTATTTTCCCGTCGACTTACCCTCTGACTTGCGTCTCGCGTTCGCGTGAGCATCGGGTTCAGATAAATATTTCACGGCGGTACAGATTTTGGTGAAGAAGCTTGTATTAGATTATTGAGTCGCGAGGTAGTTCTGGCCCCCCTTCTTTTGGCAACTTCACTCATAGCTGTTCATTGCCTTAAGCACGTCGTCCATGCGTTTGCGCTTTTCTTTGCGCATCTTGAGTCCTCCAGTTGTCCCGTTCACCTTGTCCTGAAAAGCACTGTTAGTCCTTCTTGGTGCATGTGCTGCTAGCTCAGCTCCTGGGGTTACAGCTCCACGCCTGGTGAAAGTGTACTTCCTTGTCGAGAACAACCCTCGACTGACGTACGCCGGCTTCGATGCTATGCCACCACGTCCACTGTGGCCCAAGAACAGACAAGCCATTGGTTTGCTGGGCAGCACAAATGGCCCCACGACCGCCTGATGACATGGTCTAACCGACCTACTCTCCAGGTCGCGGTCGTTACTCATCTGCCCAATTATCGAATAAAGCCAAAAGGCCCAGGCCTCGAATGCCACTCCTTGACATGCCCTTGCTTCGCGAAGGGCAACATCCGGGTCATAAGACGGCAGAGCGCTCCTCTCCCTGCCAGTCAAGTAAGCAAGAAGAGGCGGTGCCTGCCCAGTGTGATCGAATCTCACAGGACATCGTGAGTCACCACACAAGGCAAGGAGATCCGAGTCTGCCGTGCGAGCTAGGTCCTGCACGCGAACCTGTCCATCCTCACTTGGGCTCAGGTGAGCTATGTAGTTTAGCAAGGAATCATTTGGGCCTGTTGATGCCTCAACCACCTCCCACCCATGCTCTGTTGCCATTTCATGAGGTTTGGTCCAGTCAGCACGATAGGCCTGGACATCGTAGAGCGCGAGCGAGGGGAATCGGGACACCCAACGAAGTGAGGTTTGAGTGACTGATCGATCGCCCCAGATACGCAGTATTCTCAGAAGGGGGAATGGGTCATCCTTCTCTGTCCAGCCACGGATGAGTCGGTCATTAATCTCAGGCGTCGTAATACCCTCGTGATCTGTCGCCTGAATGAGCTCCAAGACGCCGAGATTTCTCATGTCCGCAAGGCTGAGCAAATCCGTGACAGTGAATTGGCAACCACCACTAAGGACTAGATGAGTGATGAAGTCCACCGACAGGGATATCAAGGGCTGCGTGTATATTCGAAGGTCGCTGTTTGGCTTGCAAATATGCTTGCGGAATTTGTACAGGCCCAAGGGTATGTCCTCGTCCTCTCTGAGCAGAGACGATGATAACAACTTCCAGGCGTGGAGATGAGCACCTCTAGCTACGTGTCAGCCCTGAACTACGAACGACATATTGGAAGCATACCTAGCTTCGAAGAACCGCCAAAGTCGCCAGCGCAATGAGGCAGGAATCGACTCCACATGCTTCTGATCCATGTGTCCAAGGTTATCAACCACCACATGCGTCGCCATCTCAACCAGCGATCTAGGCCCGAGTTGACCGCGCCCACCCCTCGCATCTTCTATGTGCCTGTTCCACGGCTGCGCACGCTCCCAGCCATGGTCTCGGTTCGTCGCTAAGCCATCACGGGACACTGTCCATTCTTTGAAGACCTGTCCCGAGGTCTGGTCGTACATAGCGAGACATTTGCGCCGTTGCTACATCTAGGAACAAAGAGCAGCAGACGCGGTGTGTCAGTGCTAAAATGAGAGGTCGGGCTTAGGCTGAGAGCAGTATTTGCGTCGCCACCAAATCAATTAGGCGCAACACATCCACAAAAGGAGGTCTCCCGCGATAGGCTAGATGATAATTTTTATCTATTTTGTAGGTATTGAAGTGTTCATTTTACACCAATTCTGACATTTTACCGACTCAAAGCTCGAGTCTACATGTATCCAAAAACGCCATTGAATGCAAGGTCCATATTCCACATGAGAAAGGCACGGTTATAGCATGACCTTCAGATCGTCAGCGACCTTGAAGGGCGCTTCTGTCTTGCTCTTGATCTCGTCAACGGTAACACCCTCAGCATGCTCGACCAGGGTCAGGCCATTAGCAAAGTCAACATCGAAGACAGCCTGCGAGGATGTTAGCTCATGCAATCATGGTCGATTGAGGGAGTGTTCACTTACAAGCTCAGTAATGATCCTTGAGACACAGGCACGTCCAGTCAACGGGAAGGCGCACTGCTTAACAATCTTGGCGTTGCCCTTCTTGTCGGTGTGCTCCATGGTGACGACGACCTTAGTCTTGCTGGGGTTGCTGACGAGATCCATAGCACCGCCGAAGCCCTTGACCTTGCCAGGCAACATCCAGTTAGCGAGGTCACCGTTGGCGCTAACCTGCATGGCACCGAGGATGGTGAGGTCGATACGGCCGCTGCGGATCATGCCGAAGCTCTCCTCACTGCCGAAGACGGAAGCACCAGGCTTGAGGGTGACGGTCTCCTTGCCGGCGTTGATAAGATCAGCGTCCTCCTGGCCCTTCTTTGGGTAAGGGCCGAGGCCAAGGATACCATTCTCTGACTGAAGAGTGACCTCAACGCTGGAGTCGACGAAGTTGGGGGCGAGCATGGGCATGCCGATACCGAGGTTGGCGTACATGCCGTTCTTGAATTCCTTCGCAGCACGGCGCACGATTCTCTCTCGCTTGGCGGCAGTCTCACCGCTACCGAGAGCGGCTGCCTTGGAGGCATCATCGCCCTCCTCCTTGGCGAAAGTGTACTTCTCGATGTTCTTCTCAGCAGTGCTCTGGATGACACGCTTCACGTAGATGCCAGGGAGGTGGACAGCCTCTGGGGGAATCTCGCCAGGCTCGACAATGTACTCGGCTTCGACAATGGTCATCTTGGCGTTGCGACCCATGGCGCCGTTGAAGTTGTTGGCAGCGAAGCGGAATTGGCAGTTACCGAGCTTGTCGGCCTTGTAGGCCTTGACGAAAGCGTAGTCACCAGCGATGGCGTTCTCGAGCAGGTAAGACTTGCCATTGAAGACCTTGACGTCCTTGGGGTAAGAGTAAATATCAGGGGTGCCGTCGGGTTTGTTCTTGAGGGGCAGGTCACCAGTCTGGACGACGGTGCCGAAGGCGGCTGGAGTGTAGAAGGCTGGAATACCCTTGCCTCCAGCATCACAACGCTGTGCGAGGGTACCTTGAGGAGTGAGCTCCAGCTCAACCTCGCCAGTCAAGTACATCTTCTCGAAGGTCTTGTTCTCGCCAATGTAGCTAGCAATCATCTTGCTGATCTGCTTGGTCTTGAGAAGCTTACCGAGACCAGAGTTGTCGGTACCGGCGTTGTTTGAGACGGCTGTGAGGCCCTTGATCTCGGGCTTGTTGATAATCTCATCGATGAGAGTATCAGGGACACCACAAAGACCGAAACCACCGCACAGGAGGGTTGTGTTGGGCTTCATGTCCTTGAGCGCCTCAGAGGCGGAAGGGTAAACCTTATTCACCTCGGCGCGAAAGGCGGTCGCCGAGAAAGCACGAGCAAGGGCGGCAGTGGGCTGGTTACAGTCAGCGTTTGATCTGGTCTTCACGTGAAATGTGTGCATTCACTCACGTTTGCGCCATGGCGGGCAAGGCCCTTGAGGGTCCTCAGTCGAAGAGCTGCTGAAGGCATGATGAAAGCAGTGGTGAAATGACGGGGAGAGGAGAGGAGAGGAGATTCAGAGACAGGGACAGTAACTGCGAGACCAGGAAGTACAGCGAATCCAAGATCACGAACGAAGAAGCAGTCTGAGCTCAGAGACCAGAAATAAGACCGCGGATGGGGGCGCGTTGATTCTTTATTGCATTGAGCCGGTTTTGGCCGCAAGGTGAGATTCCGGAGGGCCGAGTGTCGGAATCGCCTGGGGCACTGCCGACAGTGCGCCTCTGCCCATATTATTGGCTGAGTTCTCATGAGTGGAGACTCTCCCCGCGATTTCGCAGCATTTTCGGGGGGTTGGTGGGAAGTGCATGTCCGGCTAGGGGCGGGTACACGTCCGACATATGACTATTGAGCGCAGACCAGGTTAATCAATTAAGCGCATTGGGGAAAACAAAATACAATTGTAAAAACACACACCGAGTATGCATTACATCAGAGACAATGTTTGCTGAGAAAATCCATGCAGTCGATCACTGGGAAATGGTGAACATGACCTTCAGACCTCGGTCGCCGGTTTGGATAGATGGTGGTTCCTCGGAATGTGCCCATGTCAATTCCGCTAACCAAGGCATGGTCCTAACCTCCTGTCTCGAGACTGGAAGCCAAAAGGCGTTGGAAGGGCTGAACAGGATACCCTGGTACCCACTCAAGCTCGTTTCGAGCTGTTGGTCAGGACCTACCTATTCGATGCTCGAATGATGAAGAGGGACGCCAATGACAGGTAGTGGGAGCTCCCGCATGTCCAGGGTAGCACTCTTAAGAATCTTATCGCCCCGCCATGGAAAAAAAAGTCAGGATCGGCTTCCAACAATGCATTTGAGTAAAGGATCGAGTCTTGCAATATTTTGTTCATCACATCGCCATCATGGAGTCCAGCTCAAAACGGCGCAAGCTCGCCCACGTCGATAATGGAATCAAACACAGTGGACTCATCGATTTTACTAGTAGAAAGGCGACCCAGGTCTCCTCTGCTAGTACCTTCATCCTCCAGACTGATGAGCTCCTCAGCAAGACCAAGCTCGATTGCGGCAAGACACTGGGCGAGGTTGACGGACTATTGCACAGATTGAAGGGTGCCATAGAGTCTCTTGCCCCCCATGATCCTATTCCTGTGCGTTTCCACGGATTTCTGGTCAAGGAGCAAGCTGACCGTCTTAGATCACCGAGGCCACCAAGAAGCTCGAGAAGAAGTTCAACATCCGAGTCCCTTACCCAGATCCTAAACCCGCCGCCGATGCGCCGTACAAAGTGTCTTTCTCGAAGCCAGCACAATGCAACATTGTTGGCAGCTACGTTGCCAGAACAATGATCAAAGGGGAGGCAACATACGACGTCGACATGATTGTACAAATGCCAAAGGAGCTATTTCAGGAGAAGGATTATATGAACCTGCGCTACTTCTATCGAAGGGCATACTATCTGGCCTATATTATGGCTCACTTGAAGAAAAACGTCGAAGACAGCCTGGTGGCGGACAAGATCCTTCTTCACGACAACCCTCTTCTACCAGTGCTGCGCCTGCGTCCAAGCAACAGCAAGGCCGATGCCAAGCATCCCAGCTTCTCAATTCGCATAATCCCTTGTGCGCCACATGACCTTTTCCCAGCGAACAAACTACTCGCGACATCTGTTTGCAATAAAGGTGTCGATGCAGAAGCTCCGAAAAAGCCCACGCCGTTCTACAACTCTACATTGAAGGCAGAGGGAGCATACGTACAATACCTACGTCTATTGACCCATACGAAGAAGGAATGCCCTGCTTTTCAAGATGCCTGCATTCTTGGCCGTCTCTGGCTCAGGCAGCGCGGGTTTGGCGGTGCCATCTCCAAGGGAGGCTTTGGACACTTTGAATGGGCTGTTATGATTGCTCTACTCCTGCAGACAGGCGGCAAGAATGGCAAGGCTGTTCTTTCTATGTCTCTCAGTGCAACAGAGCTGTTCAAAGCCGCTGTGCAGTTCTTGTCTACCACAGACTTCAACAAGAAGCCTTTCATCCTTGGGGCAACCTCGACGCCACTCGACGACCTGAAGGAGCCCGGCCCGGTCATGTACGACACTGCTAGAGAACTCAACATTCTCGCGAAAATGAGCTCCTGGTCTGCCGATTTGCTTCATATGCAGGCCAAGATAACGGCTAACCTTTTTTCTGACGAAGCTGCTGACAAGTTTGAGCCTTGCTTTATTCTGAGGGCTGATGGAAAGCTTCAGATGTTCGATGCCGTCTTTGAAATCAAGATGCATGAGAGGCAGCTTACAAACCCTGCAGACTGCCGCAGTGCAGCGTGGGACTTTGGATCAGAGGTTCACAGGATTCTCAAGCGGGCCTATGGAGACCGAGCTAAGCTGGTGCACGTTGAAATTCCCCGTGTCGAACCATGCACATTGGAGGGCAACTTCAAGCGCCCGAGGGTTGTCATTGTTTCTACTCTGTTTGACCCTATGCATATGCCCCGCAGCATGGAACATGGCCCTCCCGCCGAGGAGCAGAAGGAGGCAGCCCGTTTCCGTCAGTTCTGGGGTGAGAAGGCCGAGCTACGACGCTTCAAGGACGGCAGCATTCTCGAATGCGTCGATTGGTCTGATGGACCTACCGCATCTGCTGCTGACCTGTGCGAGCGCATTGGGCAGTATGCCCTCAAGCGGCACCTCAATGTGCCGGCTGAGAGCGTCAGCTTCTGGGGCGATGCGGCTAACAGGCTATTGAGCCTGTCACAACATGATAAAATGGCCTTCGATGCTGCAAGGCGTGCCTTTCAGACACTTGAGAAGGACATCCGTGCCCTCGACGACTTGCCTCTTTCTATCCGCCAATTGTCTCCTATTTCTGCTGATGCCCGCTATGCATCTGTACACCCGCCATCTCTTGGCACATCCCAAGTCCACACTAAGCCAATGGAGATCAACCTCTACTTCGAGGTTTCGAACAAGTGGCCTGAAAACCTCACTGCTATTCAGCAGGCCAAGATTGAGTTCCTTCTTGACATCGATCGGCGCTTGACTTCGGCGAACGAGAACATCACTACTTACCTTGGCCGAGAGAACATCGAGGTTGGTGTCGAGAACATCGCTTATCTGGATATTGTGTATGATACAGGCGCTTCCTTCCGGCTCCGCATCGTGTCGGACCTCGAGGAGGTGCTGCTTAGCCGACAAGTTGTCAATAAGATACTCAACTCCACCATCCGGGAGCAGGCTGAAAAGGCATTGGCATGGCTCAACTGGCGATCCAAAACCCTCCCTCTGCACACGCAGATGGTTTCTACATTTTGCACGCGCTTGCCAACTCTGTCAGGGACGATCCGTCTGGTCAAGCACTGGTTCAATGCCCATAAGCTTAGTGGCCATTTCGCAGAGGAGTTGATCGAGCTTATTGTCATGCATGTTTTCCTGCAGCCATATCCCTGGGCTGTTCCCTCCTCTGAATCTGCAGGTCTACTGCGCACTCTCGCCTTCCTCTCCCGATGGGACTGGCGGGATGAGCCGCTGATTGTCGACTCAGCCGAGACCATGACTGCCGAGGACCGTGCAGCAGTGTACCATGAGCTCCGGGAGTTCCGCAAGCGTGATCCCAATCTCACCCGTACCGTGCTTTTTGCTGCTGCCTCACACGAAACTTCCGGCTTGGGTTACACCCGGAACGGACCCTCGAAGCTCATCGCATCTCGCATGACGCGCTTAGCCAAGGCAGCCTACAAGGAGTTCCATGACAGAGATCTCAGTTTCTCTGTCGAGGACCTCTTTAAAACATCCCTCGCAGACTACGACGTCCTCATCCGCCTCTCACCCAAGGCCCTTCGCCAGACTAAGAACGATGCTGCTTACGACGCCGGAGTAAAGAAGTCCTCGCAATTCAAGAACCTCGACGCTCGTACAGGTCGGGTTCCTGTGCCCGTCCGCTCAGAGCCTGCAGATGTTCTCTTCAGCGAACTCTCTCGCGTCTACACGGACACCCTTATCTTCTTCCGCTCCGCTACTGCCGGGGATGAGGACGACGGTGTCATTGGGGCGATCTGGGATCCGCGCCTGCAGAAGCAGAAGTTTCGCGCTGGCTTGCCCTTCAACTTCTGCCAGGTGGAAGGTGAGGATGGCGGTGATGTGGTCGAGCTGAACCGCAAGGCAGTCCTGTCAGAGATTGCGAGGATCGGAGGGGAGCTGATCAAGAAAATTGAAGAGCTGGACGATCAAGAGCCGTAGTGATACCCTCTGTTGTGCTAAGAAAAGGGAAGAGGATTATCCGGAAACATGTTTTGCATAGCGATAAAGTCTGAGTCATGTGCAGGTCGAAAGAAAGACGTCGTAGTATTCCGTGCTAGAGAGCAGCGGACCAAAAACAAATTTACCCTACCGTACACAAGAAGAACGCCGGTGCCATGGTATATGATATGTACATTATCCTCCCCAGATCCCTCTGTGGCCAAAATACCGCCACCGTTACTTCAGTGTCCGCTTCAAATTGCCACCTCACCTCTTCTTGTCCTGTGCCTCGACTTGCTGGGTGGAAAAGGAGCAGAACTTGTCCTTGATAGCCACAACCTCATACGTGCCCTCCTGGCTTGCCTTGATGACCTTGCTGTGCTCATTGGATACATCGTGCCTTGTCTCAAGAACCACACTCTTCTGTCCCTTCTTCGCGTTGGAGCTGCGAGTGTATGTGAATTCGAAGGGCGGAGTGCCCCAGAACTCAAAGAGGATGTCCACTTCATTACCTTCATGAATGTCCACACGCGACTGCTTGCCCCTACTTATCTGGACGCTTGGCAGCGGATGGATCATCTTGGGGATGTTGACAGCAGCACGACATTCACTTGCCTTGTCGGCGACGGACGTGATTGTGAATTGGCCAGGCTTCTCGGCAATACGACGGAAGCTTGTAGTTTGAGACTTGGCGTTCCACTTGCCGTTGAAGTCGTAGGTGATATCGAAGGGAGGTGTGCCAGAAAGTGTATAGGCAATACGCTCACCCACACAGTAGTCCTGTCGTGACTCTAGAGGGTAGATGGAAGGGGCATCGAAGAGCTGGATATTGATTGCCGGTCCCCCGACATCATACTTCTGTTGGCAGCCACGAGCATCTCTAACTCGGCGAATGCGGATCTGCTGGGTTCCCAGGTTGAGATGTTGGCGTGGCACCTGGATGCCCCACGACTTGCTGTTGATGGACGGAATGCTGTAAGTCTGGGGCGCGGCGCCGCCATGATGCTTGATCTCGATCTCGACATGGAAGGGAGCAGTGCCAGTCAGTGTGATGGGGATCTTGTCCTCTTGGGCCTGCTCTTCCATGCAGTACTTGAATGTCTGTCCCGGCTTTGCGAATGCAGCTGAAGGGCGAGGGTTGACTCGCTGCTTGAGCGTCAAGGGACTGGCCTTGGAGTCGGGGTCATAGAGTGTATCACCCAGGCCAGAGAAGATGTAAGTGTAGTCGCCAGCTTTGCTCGTGTCCATAGAAATGGCAGCCTTAGACTGCACAGCGTCAAAGTTGCGACGACTCATGGCATTAGACCCTTGCAGCGGCTTGTGCCTAATCTCATACTCGACGCGGAATGGTGGGGAACCTGAGAGAATTTAGCATAGCACTTCACCGATGCAGATGTTGAACCTACCGCTCAGATTGACCTCAAAGCCATCGACATCCCCTTCGCAAACGTCCTCCTTTTCAAAGACACCGGCCACTCCAGGCCTGAGGCTCTCAGTTTGGGCAATCGAAAGTTGCGGCCAGGGGTGCCAGTCAACTGAGAAGGTGGAGGCAGAAGTGTCAACGTCACCTGGGCATTGCTTGTCAGAAACGTTGATAATTTCGTACCGACCACGCGTTTTGAGGAGAATGTAGTCGTTTGCTCCTTGGATCTCTTTCGTGGTCAAAGCATCGCCTTCGTCGATGTTCCGGTAGGACACTTTCCATGGGCCCTCGCCAGATAGCCTGAGCGGAACACGAGAAGGGGTGTCTGCGACAGTCATGATGCTTCTCTTGCCCTCGATTAGGCCAAAGCCACCTCGAGGTCTCTGGCGACGCACGGAGATTTTTGTCTGCTCCTGTAGGAATGTCTTGCAGCCTCGCTTGTCCTGCACCGTACTCAAAGCCAGGACATACTCCCCGCCCTTAACGAGAGGCGCGGTCTTGATTCTGAAGATGTTATCCTGAATACCTGTGGCCTTTTCGGTCTTTCGTCGTCCGTCATGAACGACCTCCCATTCGAGTGTCCAGGGCGCATCGCCACTAAGCTCGACGTCAACCTCGACCTGGGCATCAAGACACGCGCTGACTGGGCGATTGGTCAGCATGCGAGCAGATGCTGCAGGCTTGACAACTTGCTCCAACTCCATGTTGGGGCCTGTGAGGGGTAATCCAGAGTAGACATCGTCATCGATAGACTTGAAGATGTACTTGTGGTGGCCATCGGTCTTCGGAATCAGCTCGATTTGTTCTCTCAGACCGTGAATCCTGCGCATCTGCCTCATCGCGCGGCCTCCCGAGATAACATCGTATCGGATTGTGAATGGTGGAGTGCCAACGAGGTCTAAATCAACGCGCAGACCAATCGAGTTACCAGCACACTTATCCGGGATCTCCTCATATCTTAAGGACATATGGGGCTCAAGAGGATTCAGAAGCAGGCAAGAAGAGGGCTCGTCGACCTGACCGGCACACGAGTCGCTTGAGACAGTTCTCAGGGTATACAAGCCAGGCTTCATGACCTCTGGTTGATCAGATATGTTCTTTGCTGTAAACTCGCCCTGAATGACCACGTCACCGTGGTCACCACTATTCGTAAGCGTGTCGATAGGGGAAAAGTCCCAGGTGACCTTGTAACCACCATCAGGGGGACCTTGCATGCGGTAATCGATGGGAAGATGCTTGGACTTGCCCTTGGCGACTTTCAAGGGACTCCTGAGATCACAACCGTTCATCCGTGCGCTGGGACGCTCCTTGACATCGAAAGTGTGCGTCAGTTGAAGCGCAGATACCTTGCTGTTCCTCTCAAGCTCCTCTGATCCATCATTGTAGACTACTACATTTCCAAAGGCGTCATGCACCTTGTCCACGGAATACACCCACTCGCCTGAAGAATCCATGGACTCGTTGAGGCTGACCATAACTCGGGCAGGCTGAACCCATGACAAATCCATGTCTGCGGGGTGAACCAGCGCGTTTGCGACACCAATTAACGGGGATGAGTAACCATCGGGCTGTAGGCTCTGAAAGTGGAAACTGTGGTTCTTGCCATCCTTGAGGCGGCTGTACTCAATCTTCAGTGGCGGCGTGCCCGTGACTTCTAGGGCCAGGTTGGAGAGATCACTGATGCAACGGGGTGCCTTGTCAGCTGTATGGATACGTGCTTGTGGGCACGGTACCACATAAGTGTCGCCGCTGGACCGCTGAACCTCAAGTTTGTACTCATCAAGCACTTTGCCAAGTCTATAGACTCCTGGCTTCTTAACTCGGTATTCCCATTGAAAGCCAGCAGTGTCGGGGTCAGCGTGTTGCTCCCTGATCTGCTTCGCGATCTTGTTTACCTCGCGGTTAGGGATCTTGATTGTTTCTTCTTGCAGGGTCTCGATATCGATGCGCACAATCTCGATCTCGGCAGGGACAGTAGCGTTGAAGAATACCGGGAGAGTCGCAAATGAGCGGGCTTTGTCATTTGTCACGCAGAATGGTTTCTGTTCGGGGTTCAGGACAGCTGAGCCTTCGGGAAGGATATTGATGATCTGCTTGCCCATGATGAGGGAGTGGTTGTTGAGAATGCTGGAAACCTTGACGTTGTGCTCGGACACAGAAAGTTCGCTGTCCCAGAGAATCTTCACAAAGCCTAGAAGCCAAGCTTGCCAGGGAAGCTGCGTCGGGTCAGTAACTACACTTCCATGCTGGACACCGAACGTACTGGGATGTTGAACATGAGCATGTAGTTGATTACGAGTTGCGCCGAGAACACCGTAACAACGGCGAACTGTGATAGCTCCAGCCATGGTATCCTCAATTCTGGCAGGCCAAAGAGGAAGACAAAGTCGATGAAGATCCACTTGAGGAAGAGGCCCCAGGAAGAATCTCCATCTTCGACAACCTGAAGCCAGTCATACAGCTTCCAGGCCCAAAGGAGCAAGTAGAGCAGAGACGCGTAGAGTCGTTGTTGCGGAGCATCGAGTACTGTCAGAGGAATGACAGGCTCGCTCCCAGTAGTTTGTTGCACATTCTCAGGCGCGAGAGGGAGGGTCGGTGACTTCGCGATGGAGCCTCGGCTGGAGGAAACCGAGGACGACACGGATGCAGGAGTTTCTTGAGGTGTTCGTCGGCGAGGAGCAGTAGTACCTGGAGTGGCCGGAAACCCGGACCGCAATCTTGGAGTTGAGCTCATCTCATAGCGTGGTTGTCGGTTTTATTGTTGTCGACATAGACGCTCAGGTCAAGAGTCGTGGCCGCAAGCTGTGAATCTTAATCCTGTCAGGAAACAGGAAGTCCTCGAAGCTGCGTAGCACGCGCCAAGTAGCCGACAGAGTGGTGGCAGACTGAGTTCGGCGCTTGAGCGTTTGTTGTCGGCGAGAAGGCTTTGTTGGTGTTCACGGCGACATCAAAAGTCGAGGTCGAAATCCCCGTCACGTCCCACCACAAGCTCGACGCGTGCCTGCTGCTTGTAGAGGCAACAGGTCGCCTTCCGGGGCATCATGATGCCTAAAGGCTTGGAGCTGTGGTAAATGGCAGTAGCTGATTGGCTTCACTGGTCATATTTATGGGTACTAGTACTAATGAGTAGCCACCACGGAGAGTTGGCACCAGCAATTGGCCAGAGCTCATCAATATCACCCAAGCTTCAATACTGATGTTCAAAACATACACGTTACAAACTTGGACTTCTTAGCCTGAAGGCTCATTTTTTCTTGACTGCGTTGGTCGCTAAAATGTTGATTCTCGGCCTGGAAGATCATTGGTGATATATCTGTTCTGCCCAACTCTCATTGCATCGAGGACCTCGCGATAAAGCTTAGACTGGCACCCATAGCCAGGAGCGAGCCTCTACAGTCTGCATCCTAGTAGCTCCTAGGCCTGCTCGAAGCATTTTGGAGATAGGGAAGTAAGTGGTCTCTCCTGCAAGTCATCTTCGAATCCTCCTTCCGACCCCTCCTATATCCCTACGACAGTTCCAAGGGAATTTGTCTTTGCCACCAAGTGTGGTTGTGAAGCACACCTGTAAACTACATCGGTCGATCACTCTGGTAGTCAGGTGGCACAGCTTCGAGGCCATCTTGCTGGCATGATTTCGTCTGACGTGTGTCCCTTTATTTGATCTGTCTCTCTGCCCATGCCCTCGCGCCTCGTTCTCTGCTTCACTGTCCTTCGGCCGAATGATGACATCCAGTAGCCTTCTCGTTCCTTCACATCAAGTCCTCAGAAGATCATGGCTGACCGCGATAAGAACCCGAAATTGATGATACCAGGCCGTCGATCTAAGAGGTTGGGATCGAGAACGCAGATGGACTCAGCAGATCCGTTGATGGAGGCTTCTGACACAACCTCACCGATCGAGGTGCGCCGTAATCCAAAGCGCAAGTCTTCTACTGTTCCACACCCTACCCTCGATTTACCCAGCGATCTCCTCACAGCGGCATACGAGCCTCTCACAGAACGGGAAAGGGAAGAATGG
This sequence comes from Sarocladium brachiariae, assembly GCA_008271525.1. NCBI lineage: Eukaryota > Fungi > Ascomycota > Sordariomycetes > Hypocreales > Sarocladiaceae > Sarocladium > Sarocladium brachiariae. Next base: position 407,671 of record RQPE01000010.1, on the reverse strand, counting down.
GAAGGCTGGGTTGAGTTGGAGAGCGATCCGGTTTGTCATGCACCAGAGAAGCAGTATGCTACTGCACTAACTTGTCTAGTCGTCATTCAACTACATCCTGAGAGAACTTGGGGTGAACGGTGTTCAAGTACAAGAACTATTTTCTATCGATAGGGAGTCCTTAGATCTTCTCCCGTAAGTTCTGCATCCGGCGGTGGACGGCGCTTTCTGACCTTGGCAGAAAACCGGTTTACGGGCTCATCTTCCTCTTCCAATACCAGCCAGAGACTCTCAAGGAGGGCGAAGATGTGCAGGCAGGCGATGTGTGGTTTGCAAACCAAGTCCGTTGATACCAAAATTCCTTGAAGGGTTATAGCTAAGAACCCTTAACATAGACGTGCCACAACGCCTGTGCTACAGTGGCCTTACTGAACATCGCCATGAACATCGAAGGCATCCAACTCGGAAGCAAGCTGCAAGACTTCAAGGCTGAGACCCTCCCTCTCAGCCCGCCCCTCCGTGGTGACCGTATCGCGGTCAATTCCTTCATCCGATCCAAACACAACTCCTTTGCCACTCGAATCGACCTCCTGAGTGAGGATCTGGGACTCGAGAATAACGTTGAAGCGGCGGAGAGAACGAGTAAGAGGCGAGCCAGCACCAAGAAAGGGAAAGGGGGCCCGGCTGGCTCGCGGCGAGGCGAAGGTTATGCTTTCCATTTCATTGCGTATGTGGCCGTACGAGGCTTCGTCTGGGAGCTTGATGGCCTGAGATCCCAGCCAAACAGACTAGGTTCAGACCACTTCCAGCCGCAGCGAAATTTCAGCTGACGCCTATAGGACCTATCGGCGGTGAGGACTGGACCGCCGTTGCAACGCCACAGATCGAGGCGCGTATGATGCAGTATACGGAGAGCCAACTCGCTTTTAACCTGCTAGCTTTGTGCCAAACTCCGCTTGCTGCCCACCAACAACAACTCGCGGCTTCTTTGACCACGCTCAATTATATCTCGTCCCACTTGAGATCGAATCTTGACTTCGTGAAGCTTGTCTCTGGTGAGGAACAGCCGCTAGATGTCGAAAGCCAGATACAGCTGGCAGAATATGGTCTGAAACCTTGCGATCTTGAAAACGCCGATCCTCCGCCGAGCGTCATTAGGAAGGTTTCAGATCCGAACGCCGATGTTTGTGACCTCAAAGAGCTTTACCTCAGTTACATTGACATGTTACAGCAGGCCATGGTGGCATATCAGGGGGAGCTGAGGAGTCTGGCAGATCTCTCTGAGCGACTTCCAACTCGGAGAGCACCTTGGAGCCCTGCGATCCACAGATTCGTAACTGCCCTTGCGGAGAAAGGGGTTCTGTTAAGCATGATACGAAATTCCTGAAGGAATCCTTCTCTTCCGCAGAGGCGACCTCAGTGTATTGCCTGGATCGGAATAAAACGACATTGCGCCTTATCAAACCTCTTGAAACATCGACCAGCTCTGGGAAACATCGCTGGCGAGATCATGTTCGCATCAGTCAAGATTTCAATGTTCTGCTGGGCCACAATGAAATTTTCGCCGGGACGATCTGCGAATCTGCGAGAATGCCGTTAGTTTCCATTCGAATACAGAACATATTTCCCGGTTCGGCTCACTGGCATTCGAAAAAGTCGGCTTTGCCTGTTGATGGCAAAGTTTCCGGCATCTTAGCACGGAAAATAAGCCCTATATTACCATTGCGCTTGTGTCGGAAGACCTGGCCTGAGGTGACTTCACAGTCCCCTTGCGAATATCCGTCTTGATAATCGTCATCGGCACATCTACGTCGGGCAGTAATGAACGTTCTTTGCAGCATTTCGTTCCAGTTCGGAGGAAACCGTTCCGGGTTAGATTCCACCAAGACACCAAGATAGCGTTCAGCCCAGGTAACATCTTCCGGGAAGTCGTTCACGAGCATGCTGGTCAGCTTGTCGTATGGTGGTGGGATGTTTCCAACGATGATTTCGTGTGGATCAGCCAACATGATACGCGCCCATAAAGTGGCATACTGTGCTGCCAACAAATTGAGCTGACTGTGCCCTGATGAAAGCTCTCCTAGATCAGAGTTAAAGTGGGCGAATCTACTTTCCGCCACATTGTTAGTTGCCAGGATGTTGTTGTGAACCCGCAGCACGGTCTCGACCGGATGTGTGAGACCCCGCCTCGCACGACTATACCAAGTCATGGGCACCGTAAATGGGGTTACATCCTCGCAGGAAATCTCAGTGTCCTGTCCCCAGGGGTCGAGGTACATAGGGCTAGCCGTCTGTCCAGCTTGAACTTCGTCACCTTCCAATGTCTGGCCAGGATAGGGCCTAACACAGACAATGACATGGCCAGGGTTGAGCCATGGATCTGCGAGCATGTTTAATCTCATTGCGATGGCGCAGTAGATAGCAGCAGAGGTGATGGGAATTGTCTCATGCTCAGGATGACGAAGAGCTTGCCCAAGCAGACAGTTTCTCAGGTTCCGGTAGCTTCCATGATTTCGAAGCCCAGTAAAGCCCGTTCTTCTTAGCCATAGATTGAGCATCAAGGCTTTTGAACGTGTACACCTCCCATCGAAGTCTGGCACGGCGCTTCGTAGTGATTCTGTCATGTCGTCAAGTTTTGCGGAGATCTATGTTGATGAGTCACGGTTCGGAAGCACTGTCAGAGGAACACGAACCCAGTCAACGTCGCACCATGATTCGTGCAACACGAACATATCAAAGGCAGCGTGCCCTCGCTCCGTGGCTTTGAGCAAGTGCTCAGGCGTCGGGCGACAGAAACCTTCAGGGCCTCTGGCCGGATCCCGCATTTCCGTCCAAATAAGAACACCTCGATGACGGTGAATCGTTTCAAGTATTCTTCTTGCCCAATACCTAGCAATAGGCCGTGTTAGTGCCTGCCTTTGAAGGGTTGAAATACAGTACCTTACGCTCTTGCGAAGCCATCTTCTTGGCAAGGATCTGACTGGGCTTGTTCGATCAGGAGCTCTTTCACGTCGTAATCATACTGAAAAAGAGCGTCCATCTTGTCGAGCTGGACCATAGGCGATTTCGTCATGTCATTCAGGAGTTGGAGAGCATGAACATTCCGGCGTTTTCGGAGGCGATACAGTGCTAACCAGTCAACCTCGCGTGCCGGGCGCTTGAGAAGGGTTTCGAATGCATGTTCAGAGCTGAATGCCCTAAAATGAGAAATACATATGCCTCTCCATAATAAAGGATCGTTTGCTAGAAGATACAGTCGCTGGCATGCCCGTGCAATAGATTCCAAAATGTAGTCTGGGTGGAGATGAGCAAGAATCCTTCCGAAGACCTCATCCGGAAGAAAGGGAGTTGTCATGATCAAAAGTTAGAGTTCAGCGAGGGTCCTGAACATAAACATGAGCATGGAGAAGATCAGAAAATAAACGAAACATCATCCTTCGTCATGCACCCACAGCGACCATACAGACGTCGTGAACCTCAATGGCAAATCTCAAGGAATTATAGGGTAGTACCGGAGTTGAATAGCTTAGTCATCAGTGTTTATCCCCACCTAGACACTGTATTGGGTTTTGGTTGGCCGGAGGGCGAGCTCGGCCACTAGTCCCAAACAAGATGATAAGTAAACACTGGCATTTACTAGACGCGCCTCGATGTGAGGCACCATCAACTTTCACGAAGCCCCGTCGTCAATTGTAACTCTTTGTCAAAGGCGGGTCCTCTGTTGCTGGTTATTCTGCATCTACATCACACTTATGCGATTACTTATTGCCACGATAATTAAACACGGCATGCAGTGACGACCACAACAACATCACACTGATCACAACTTCGCCGCCAACATGGGCCACCCAGGCTACGGCGGTGCGCTCGACACTCCACGTACGAACGTTGGCGACGCGACATACTTGAGCAGAGCACCAGATTTTGCAGATATTTCACAAGAGGCATCATTTCACTCCCCACAAAAGGATGGTCTCTTGCAACAGCTCCGAGGTGGTCGAAACGGCACGAGCTTGCGCACACCTCGTCGAAGAGGACCATTGGCAGATCGACAGAACCTACCCCCAAGTGTTGGGGGGGCCGAATTTACGCCTCTACTGAAATCAGCCACAAGAAACAGCGTGCGAAGGAATGGGAAGGAAAACCGAACGAGCTTGGTCCATGCAACTCCTGCTGCCCTCAATCGAATTGACGAAGACGATATGACACCGTTGCCACGCATGGATGCCTCGATGTTCACAGGATCACGCAGCCAGTCGTTCCTCGAGAACACTCTGCCACAAGTCGAAGCCAGCAGTGCCGCGTCGACACCATCAGCGCTCCCACCACGCAGAGGAGGAGGTAAGGGACCTTTGAATGATGGCAATCAGCTATCTCTTCGTGAACAAGAGAACGTCATCGATAGAATCGAGAAGGAGAACTTTGGCCTCAAGCTCAAAATTCACTTCCTGGAGGATGCGCTGCGCAAGGCTGGTCCAGGGTTCAGCGAGGCGGCGCTTAAGGAGAATACGGAACTCAAAGTCGACAAAGTTACCATGCAGCGCGAGCTTTCCCGCTACAAGAAGCATCTCACTGCGGCTGAGCGTGACCTGGAGACCTATCGTCAGCAAATGCTCGAATTGCAGGAGAGAGCAAAACGGAAGCATGCTGATGAGAACGCACGGGATGAAATGGACAAGCTGCAGCGGCAAGTCGAAGATCGTGACTCCCAGATTGAAGAGCTTCAACGCCAGCTTGAAGAGGCTCAGAAGAGTGATAGCGATCGACTCATGAAGCTTCAGGATGAAATTGGCGACCTGGAGACGGAAGTCCGACAAAAGGAAGCCCAAATCGATGAGCGCGATGAAGAGATTGACGACCTAAAGGACAGACTTGGAGAAGCTGAGGAAAGGGCCAAGGACGCTGAGCGAAAGATGGTCGCGTCTGAAGAGTCGGATGGACACAAGGCAGACCTTGAGTATGAGATTCGCCGACTGGAAGAGAGGTTGGAGGAGGCAAACGAGAAAGCCGAGGACGCCATTGCCGACAAGAAGCGTGTCGAAGATGAGCTGGCCGAGCTACAAGATGACATGGCCAACAAATCCGTTGTCACCAAAGGCTCATCCAGGCAAAGCGAGGAGAAAATGGCTCGCTTGCAAGAGGAGCTGGACGAATCAGAACATGCATATGCTGCTATTGAGACACAACTCGTAGAGGCGAACCGACAGAAGGAAGAACTGGAAGCCTCCTTGTCAGAGCTCGAGAGTCAAAAGCTATCAGACGATGTCAAAGACGCCAAGATCCAGCAACTAGAGGCCGAGCTTCTGGCTCAGGCAGACGAAAAGGACATTCTCGAGTCACGTCGAGATGAGCTCTCCAATGATGTACATTCACTGCAGACTGAAGTTGAGAAGTTGGAGCAGGAGATTGCTGATCTCGAGGCAAGCCTCGAAGATGAGCGCCAACATGCCCTGGAGATCGAGAAGAATTCTCGTGCTCAGCGCATAGATGAAATCGAACGCTTGAACGATGAGATATCTGACCTTCAGGCCGAGATCCGTGAAAAGGACAACCTCTACGATACCGATAGCGACAAATGGGAAACAGAGAAGCAGACACTGGAATCCCAACGTGATCGTGCTGAGGAGAAAGCCCTGGGTCTACAACGGACCATTGACAAGCTGCGCGAAGTCGAGGGCAGCCTCTCTGACAAGGAGAGCAAGTTACAAGAAGCAATGCAAAGTGAAGCTGAGCGCCACAAGAGTGAGGAGAATCTGTTAAATCGACGCATCGAGGAGTTGCAGGATGCGCTTGAAACACGGCAGTCTCTACTTACTGACCTACGCAACGAACTTTCCACAGTCAAGGATGAGTTGCGGCAGGCTACTGTGGATCGCCAAGCTCAAGCGGACAAAATTGCTGCCCTCGAGGACGAGATCGATGTTCTTCAAGGCGCCTTGGAAGAAGGATCTGGAGCATCACATGAAGCGCTGGCCAAAGCCAGGCTAGAGCGTGATGAACTGCAACGACAAATCGAAGTTCTTCAACGTAGAAGCCCAGCTAAGTTGTCTCATACGCCTGCGCCAGAAGACGAAGTTACTGCAGCGAGGACAAGGTGGCAGCTGTTAGACATGACAACGCAACGCGACCAGGCCATGAAGGAGAAGCAGGCCCTCCAGGAGCAGTTGAATACGGTCAACAACGAGCTTGACATGGTCAAGTCCTCACTTGCAGCTGTCACTGCCGAACGTGACGAGATTGACGCAGAGTTACATAGAACTGCAAAGGCAGACACTAGTATGTTGCGAAATGACCACGACCGTCTGAACTTGCGGACTGCGAAGATGAAGCTTGAGAGCGAAGTTCGCAGACTGAAGGACGAGAACAAGGGTCTGGTTGACCAGCGAAACGCTATTGAGCAAGCCCTGGAACAAGAGATTAGCAAGGCCGCAGAAGAGGAAGAGCGTCTTGGTCAGGAGATACGCCAGCTCCAAGCGAAACTTCGTTCATCATCGGATAGTTATGAACTGACTACAGCTCGCCGCACTATACGGGAGCTGGAACGCCGTGTCGAGGACTACGAGGCTCAATTGGCCGTCATCTCAACGACAGACCACGCAGACCGGAGCATCAACGACGCTTCAATAGTGCGTAAGGATCTTGCAGCTGCCAGGCAAAGAGAACTTGAGTTGCTCCAGCGCGAGACCACAAATCGCGAGACAGTAAAGGCCCTCAAGCATCAGATAGCCGAACTCGAGCACGAGCTGCACGAGAAGGAAATTGCCCAGCTTATTGGCTCACCGACATCTGGACGCAACACTCCCAGCCGAGACAGCACCAGCGCCCAGCTCCGCCAGCAGCTAGTCTCCCTACGCCACAACATTGGTGAGATGAAAGCCAGCCAGCGCGAGGCTGAACGCGTTTCTTGTGAGGAGCTGCAAATCTTAAGGCAACAATTGGAGGATACAGAAGACCAGAAGATCGTGCTCGAGGAACTCCTCGAGGATGCCCGCCAACAGGCGGAGGAGCTAACAGCTGAACATGAAAAAGCCCTGCGCCGACTCAAGCTCAAGCTCGAGCAGGCCCAGCGGGAGGTTGCTGCCGCCGCCGCCGCTTCATCGTCTGGCAACGCCTCCAGCAGCAGTAAGACTGATCGCAATCTCCGCAAGTCGCAGACAGAGGTCGCCAACCTCGAGCACGATGTTCGACAGCAACAAGAAATGCTCGATGCGCTCGCCTCATCGGAAGCATCTTTACGGCGCAAACTCGAGCGGGCTCGCAAGGAACGCTCCGCCTACCGTCTCACAGCTGAGAAACTCCAGAAAGATCTTCGCAAGGCTACCAAGCTCGCCCAATCACCAGAGGCCGAGGACGCCAGGGCGGCCATCGAAACAGTCGTGCGCGCTGCAGAGGGCGCTGAGACGAGGCATAAGAAGGAACTCCGTGGCGCGGTTCTACAAATGGAGTGGATGCAGAAGCGCTGGGAGAGAGAAGCCAGCCTCCGGTCAGATGCCGCATATGCGAAGAAGTTCCTGCAGCTGCAGCTTGATATTGCAAATGCTTGGTATGATTTCCCCAATAAACCACCCCGCTTGGGAGTACACTGTGCTAACATTATACTTTTAGCAACAAGGCGCAGCTTCGGGAGCTTGAGTCTATCCGCGTGGGCCTTCTTGGCAGCCGAAAGGCGCTCCCGGCACCTTCATCTTCGAATAGTAAACCTGCCGACTCTGGCCGGCCAACGCTGCGCACCGTCTTCATTGCCGCCAGATTCGTGGCCAAGGCGCGCATTGCAGCTCGAGCATGGAGCAAGCAGGAGATCATACGAGAGGAGCTTGTTGGAGCTGTGGAAGAAACGAGGAGGGCGAGGAGGACGAGGCAGCTTCGCGTTGTATCAGTGGAGGCCAACGCATGAAGCGGCAGTGCAGGTTCACATGTCTAGCACGGAGGGCATCGTACATGTCAAGGGAGACATTGGATCGGACACTTGTTTTACGCCAGTTGTGTTTGACTGGACAATGCGTTGGAGTTCAAACGGGACGTCTTGGGAGAGGGAAACTGACTTGGCGTCGGCGGATACCTTTAGTGTTTTCAGAATTGATGCCAAACTTTACGTGTTTTGCTTGAACCGTCCGAGTAATGGTCGTCTCTTGGACATTTGTGTTCGCATTGCTATGCTAACAACGTGGCTGCCCGGCTATTCGATGCAATGACGAAGTGTAGATGGGAGCAGGGTCACTGATATGTACCGAATCATCACGAGTTGTTCATTTTCAAAAGAGATGAAAGCCACCAAAAAAAAAAAAACGCTGTCGACTCCAATTTTTTTCTTCTTTATGCTTGAATTGTACACGCAGACCAAGTTCACATCGCCATGGTGATGTTCTTGATGATCTGGAACTCAGCCAAGCCGTACTTGCTGCCCTCCTTACCCAGGCCGGATTCTTTGATACCACCAAAGGGCGCCTCGGCAGCGCTGATCTTGCCCGTGTTGACCCCAACCATGCCGACCTCCAGCTCCTTGGCGACGCGCCAGATGGTCTGCAGGTTGTTGGAGAAGAAGTAGCCGGCCAAGCCGAACTCGGTATCGTTGGCCATGGAGATGACATCGTCGACGGTGTCGAAGGTAAAGATGGGCGCCAGAGGACCGAAGGTCTCGTCGCGCGCGACCAGCATGTCTGGCGTGCATCCTGTGACGAGTGCCGGCTCGATGAAGAACCCGGCACCGAGATCCTCACGAAGGCTGCCGCCGTGGACGAGCTTGGCTCCCTTGGAGACGGCGTCTTCGATGTGCGACTTGACCTTGTCGACAGAGTTGCGGTTGATGAGAGGACCGTGGGTGACGTTGGGATCGAGACCGGAGCCGACCTTGAAGGTCCTCATCCTGGCGAGAAGAGCGTCGACGAAGCGATCGTGAATGCCGCGCTGAACGAACAGGCGGTTGGCGCAGACGCACGTCTGTCCCGAGCAGCGGAACTTGCAGGCGAGCACACCGTCGACGGCCTTGTCGAGATCAGCATCATCGAAGACGATGTAAGGAGCGTTGCCACCGAGCTCCATGGACACCTTCTTCATGGTCTCGGCGGCCTTGGCGGTGATCATCTTGCCGACGCCTGTCGATCCGGTGAAGCTGACCTTGGACACGGCGGGGTTCGTGTACAGCTCGGTGACGGCCGTGCGGTCCTTGGAGGTGACGGCCTGGATGACGTTGGGCGGGAAGCCAGCCTGCACGGCGAGATCGACCAAGGCCAGAGCGCAGAGGGGTGTCTCGCTCGGGGGCTTGATGACGACGGTGCAGCCGGCGGCCAGGGCGGGACCCAGCTTGCGGGTGATCATGGCGATGGGGAAGTTCCAGGGAGCGATGACGGCGCAGACGCCGACCGGCTGACGGACGCAGAAGTTGGTGCTGCCGGGGTGCTGGGACGGGATGATGTCGCCGTAGTTGCGGATGGCCTCCTCGGCGAACCAGGTGATGAAGCTGGCGCCGTACTCGACCTCGCCCTTGGCCTCGGCCAGGGTCTTGCCGTTCTCCATGGTCAGCATGACGGCGAGGTCGTCGGCGTTGGCGCGGATCAGCGCCGCGAGCCTGTGCAGCAGCCTCGACCGCTCGTGCTCGCTCGTCCTGCGGAACGTCTTGAAGCTCTCCGACGCGTGCTTGATGGCGGCCCTGAAGTGCTCGAGACCGAGATCAGCCACGTTGGCCACGGCGCTGCCCGTCGCTGGGTCGATCACCGCGAACGTCTTGGAGCTGGAAATCCATTCGCCTCCGATGAAGCCAGAGTCGTGGACGAGGGATGTGTTCTTCAGGGCCGCAGCCACCGATGCGGGATGCTCGATCTTGGTCATCTTTTTGGGGGGGGAACCGGGCTTCGATAGGCTTCTTCTTTTTTCTCTCTCTTTTCTTCTATCTGGAGAGGGCCTTTAACTTGACACTTTTTTTTGCACAAGAAGAAGCGCAAGAACAAGTTCGAATCTGCTGCTACTATTATTGTGTTAGAATTCATATTCTGCCTGGAACGAAGGGATGGGTGGGCTGATGCAACAGACAGAACGGTACGTACATTGTACTATTTCCATACATTCCCCCCCCACAAAATGGTCATCTTTCATACCCCAAAGATTCGCAACATTTGGTTGCTTTTCGTGTTAGTCGACGGGTAGACGGATTTTGGTCGCCGCTATCGACGATCCACCTCGGTTCGGCTATCCAAAAACGATGCAAGTGTCGTGGGCCCCCCCCCCCCCAAGACCGTAGAATCCCGATTTCTATTCTAGTTTTCTGTTTCTGTACAGAATTGACCACGTTAGTCGTATGTGGCGCCGTCGCGTTGACCTGCCAGAAGGAGTTAATTTTTGGGCAAAAATGGTCAGTCACCAGCCAAGCTCTGGTCGCAAGTGTAAGCTACAAGTAGGGAAGCCTTCGACGAGTAGCAGAGCTACACTATAAGCATTGGCTGGCTCTGTGGTTCACAGCGAACAACACAACCCACCCACCTTGGTTTGCGTGTTGATGAATTCGTACTTGTAGTTCAAGCCTTGCTTTCGTCTCGTCATGCCTTTCTGATTTCTCTTAGTCGGATTACAAACGGAATCTTCTTGTCGCTCTGGTGTTGCTACCCACTCTCTGTCTCCATTACTCCCTCGCATGTGTGCCCATGTCAGCCAACCCAACCAAGGCTGTGTGAACTTCTCAGCTAATTGCCAAACCCACCGTAACACCTGGCTCAACTACAATTCCCGTGGATCTACTTTTGTGCATCAAATATGACTTTCAAAGCCTTCATCTCGTCAAAGAGCTTGTATCCTTCGACTGCCTGGCTCAGCGGCAGGATGGTATCGACCATGAAGCTACAACAGTGTCAGCATGACTGCATTCAAGAATTTAAAAAAAAAAAAAAAACAGACGAAATAGAAAACACCCCCTGAGATAGTCCAGGAGCGCAATGCGCAGTGCTACAAGGGAGGTTGAGTACATATACTTACGCAAGGTCGTCTTGCCTCTTCTCCAGAAGCTCCAAGGCTTGGGGGAAAATACCTAGAGAGTTGTCGTGACATTAGCAAAAATACCTAGGCACCGACGGATCAAACGCGTGAACTCTGGCAAGGCGAGGCATACTTCTCACTGGGCACCTCCCCATCTTGACCGTCAGATTCTTGCCGTAAGCTTGGTTGCCGGTCCAAGGGATCTCGCCATTGTGAACCCCGACACTGGAGATGACGCCCCAAGGCCGCAGCAGCTTGAAACCCATGTCGAGGGCTGAACTATGACCGACAACCTCGATGACGGCATCTGCTCCCCTCCCCTGGGTCAGTTCTTTGACGCGAGCCTCGAGACCTTCTCGGTCGGTCAGGTAGTTCCACGGCTCAGCACCCAGTTCCTTAGCCTTGTCGAGACGCTCCTGCACGCTGTCGACGGCCAGCAGCGCCTTGGGCTTCATTTCCGTTGCAGCGATCAGCGCGCAAAGACCCACGGGACCGCAGCCAATGAGTACCACAACATCCTGGGAGCTATCGCGCGGCCCTGATCCGGCGGCGCCCATGGCGCTCGGGATGTTCAAGGCTCTCTCGGCGGCGAAGTACCCGGTAGGGAGAATGTCAGCCATCAACACGCTGAGTCTGGGGTCACGAACACCCTTGGGGAGTTTCAGGACCGTCGAGTCGGCAAGAGGCACGCGGATGTACTCGGCCTGCCCACCGTCGAGCAGGGGTGTGCCGAAGAGGAGGCACTTCTCGCAACGAGATGAGAACCCCCCAAGGCAGTAGAAGCATTCGCCGCAGCTGACTGTGAAGGGGCTGACGATGGTATCCCCGGTGACCACGGTTTTGACGGAGGAGCCGACCAGGTGTACCGTGCCGGTGAACTCATGACCCATGATGAAATCGAGGGCTGAGGGTTGATGGCCTCGGAAGACGTGGAGTTCGCTGGGGAGTGGGAAGTGGTCAGTAAAGGCAAGCCGAAAAGATGGTCAAAGCCTGTTGAGGAGAATGGTCTTCCCCAACCTCCCTCGCAGAAGAACTTTTTTTTCTCTTTATAAATCAAAAGAAAAACACAGTAGAAAACTCACCTGCCGCAGAGTGCCGTGTACTGGACTTTGACGATGATGTCTCCTGGATCTTGAATGGATGGGATCGGACGTTCCTCGAGGACCACCTTTTTGATGCCCTTGAAGACAACGGCCTTCATAGTCTCGGCCATGGTTGCAAGTCAGGTCAGAAAGAAAGAAAAAACCGTGGAGAAAAGTTCAAACGAATTGAGAGCAGAAATAAATTCGACGTCGAGAGATGAAATGTGATGCCGCGAGTGCAAGAACGTTTGGATGACACACACCCGGGTCCAGCGTTAAGTATCCGGATAGCCGTGCACACTGAGTATTAAGCCTGAGCTGATGCCGTTCGGCAGCCTAGGACGCAAGAGGTGCTGCCGAGGAGTCCACTAGTTCACCCTGGCAGGGAGCGGATCGAAACTAAGCTAAGCTCAAGCTCAAGTGAAAACACGGTCTTCACTTAATGGATGACTATAGTCTTTAGAGGTATTAGTTATGATAGTTTCTGTTCCGTCAAGCAAGAGGTTGCCCAAGCCTTCATTCTGGGGTTGAATCAACCCCGCTCTTCTCATCGTGTTGATGTGAAGTGCATCTTATTGGCTCTCCACCAGGCCCTTCAGCGGATTCAAAGTTCGGGCAGAAAAGGTTTAGCCTGCTGAGGGCCTCGTTTGTCTGCCGTAGACTGGTCGTTTTCCCCAGGATTAAAGTGACGAGGACCACCCACCCCCCCACGCCAGTTCAGCACAGGTCCACGCAAACCATGGATAACCCGACAACAGATGAGACCGCTGCCCAGGCTTCAGCAGATGCTCTGCGTAAGAAGGCGAACAGCAGGAGAGCGAGCAAGGCATGTCTCAAGTGCAGGCGGCGAAAGGTTCGATGCGATGTGACGCGAACCGGAGGACCCTGCACCAATTGCCGTCTGGACTCGGCACACTGCGAAGTTGTGTCCAGGGCGCCCAGGAAGTCGGAGAGCCCAAAGCCCTTCGAGCATCACTTGGCATGTGCTAATGTGAACATGTGCGAAACAGGTTCGAATGCGATCTGCTGCCGACTTCACGTGTGCTGCTCCCAGCCACAAAGACGAAGACGGCCGGATTGTCCCACGATAGCGACGGCAGGATGAGGATCGAGACGAGCGACTCGAACAAGGGCAACGATGACTCGTCACCTTCGCAATATGATGATTTGACGCATTCGCCTGATGAGATGCGGGTTGACCCGGCCGCTGCAAGCATGAAGCCCATCTCAGAGGAAGTCAATTACGCCTCCTCCTCTGTCTCCTCCGCCGAATCACACGGCTTCCAAGTGCCTGATCTCAATGGTGCAACGGCCATTCAGGACCACGAGTACAACTTGACCGCTGATCCAGGCTGGTCAAATATATCACCGCTCTGCAACAGCGGCATGGTCGAGGACAGGGTCTTCCTTGAGTTCCGGGGGTGCTTCATGGTCCCCTCGCAGCCGAGCTTGAACGAGTTTCTGGATCAATACTACTTGCACGTCCAGCCGTTGCTGCCAGTGCTTGGCAGGGATCAGGACTTTGGGAGCCTCTTCGACGCACATGATGCCGCAACGAGGCGCCATCTCACGTCGACGGGTTATGTATCCGCTCTTCTTCTACAGGCAGTACTCTTTGCCGCTTCACCTGTAAGCATTGGTCTTGCGGTTGATGTTGTGAATTTGTTTAGCTGAACCCTCTTGTGCAGTATGTGTCAGAAGATACGCTGAGCAGTCTTGGTTACTCCAGTATGGCCATAGCAAGGCAGGCCTTCTACGAGCGGGCAAAGGTACGTTTGGATCGATCCTCATAAATTACAGGGCATTGCTTATTATTCCCCCCCCCCCCTTTGATGGATAGCTTCTTTTCGACTTCGATATTGAACTGGACCACGTCACCATCGCCCAAGCTGCCTTGCTCCTCACCTACTGGTTTCCTCACCCAAAGAGTAGCGAAAAGCAAGCAACAAATACCTCATGGCTTCGCACCGCGATCAGCCATGCCCGTGCAGCCGGCGCTGACAAAGCTTCCCGGGCTGCAGTGGAAGGAGAGTCCAGCCCTGCTGCGATAGAGAACTGTTCGAGGAATGATGATGTGCTGCGACGACTCTGGTGGTGTTGCATTGCACGTGACCGGATCATGTCGCTGTGCATCAGAAGAGGTCTCAACATCAACGACGAGAACTTCGATTTCCACACTCAAGCACCCCTCCAGGTCGATAGTCTGAGTCATGATATCGGAGCATCCAGGGTATTCGATGCTAGTGCCAGGCACGCACTGGCGACCCTCTTCGTTCTGTTCACTGAACTCTGCCTCCCCATGACGGATGCGTGTGGCCTCATTCATCCTCGTGAAGAGGAACTGCGAGAAACGTCCTCTAGCTCCACTACGGATGAGGTCATGACCCGTTGCCGCGTCACTAGGGCGCGTCTCTATAAATGGTCTCAAACAGCGCGCGAGAGGCAGGCGTCCATCCTGGATACAGCCGAATTTGGGAAACTGGCAGGTTCGGATGGCATCAAGCATGTCATCCTGCACGCCAATTTACTCTGGATTTACTATCAGTGAGTCTCACACGCATAAGCCCAAAGTTCTCCTTCTGTACTGCCTGCAGCAAACTAATCCATCGTTGCCAGTGCGGCTTGGATTGCGCTGGACAACTACGAACTGCAGCTGGCCTACAGGGCCTCAGTCGAGCGCCCCATTGCTACAACGACCGTCAGAGAGCTCTGCATCGCCTCCGTCTCCATCATCAACTCTCTCCAGCGTCTCACAGACCTGGGAGTCGCAGATCGAGTACCCAACAGCGCCGTAGGCTGCAGTGCGTTGCCCTTTGCCCTCCACATCATGGCTGTCAAGCAGTACCAGTCCCTCCACCGAGAATCCGGACGGTTCTCCAAAGCACTCAAGACTTCCGAGGATCGTCTCGCGGTCCTGATGGAATCGATGAAGGAACTGCACGAAAAGTATGAGGGCGTCGAGTGGATCTCCGAGGTGACGTTGGCGGCGCTGCCCGGCCTGGCGGACTGTCAGAACGACAACCAGAGCGCTGCGTCGAGGGTACCTGAGGAGCCCAACGTCTTCACGGTCTCCGGTGAGGAATCTGTGGACTACCTCTCGGATCTCATCACGCAAAACCCCCTGGGCTATGTGCGGCTGTCGATGACGCTAGATCTTGGCCTGAGATTGCATCGCATGCCTCACCCCAAAGATTTCCCTCAAGATTTGCAGCAGAAGCTGTTTCCGGGCAAGGAAGACACGTATGATACTCCTTTGAAGGTTCCGGTCTTTCCCGTGTCGGCCCCGCCTCCGGTGGTCGAGTCTCAGTCGGAACGAGATCAGTTGCTCAGCGACTGGGCGGAGAATGACCGGTCACTTTTCTACCTCCAAGAGATTGGCCTGGCTCCTTGATTCGGCGGGTGCATCAATTTGAACCAACTTTTACCTGTGGAACTGCTGGCATTGGAGTTGGGGTTATTCCAAGTATCAAGGATATGGGCATGATATGTTATCCGGCATCTGGATGTTGATACTTACTTATGAACATAACGAGAATATGATCGCATACTACCCCAGTGCAGTCGCCTTGTTCTCCCCTCACGTTTGAGCTATTCGTGAGACATTCATCAATGGAGAGAAAGGCAGATGTTCCTCCATCATGGCGTGGAAGTTCTTCTGTTTGTTCTCCCGCATGGTCTGCCCGCAAAAAAGGAGCAAGAAATTCAGCGGTTGCAATACGTTAGGTACATGGCGTCGTGACGAAGTACCAATTCTTCTGGGGTTGATCTGAGAAGTTACGCCTTGTCGACAATAGGGTCAAAGTTATTTGAACCAGAAGGGGACGCCAAACCGAACTTTCAAATGCTACCATTCTCCTTCGTATATGTGCCTCAAAGTCAAAGCGTATATGCTGTCTAGAGCTTGGAACGGACGGATTCGTCCTTGACCACAACGTTGCTAGATGTCCCGGGTGAATCTCTCAACTTTCTTCGCAAGATCTTGCCTGCCGCGCTCTTGGGGATGATGTCAACAACCTCGACTTCCCGAACCCATTTGTGCCTTGCCTTGTTCTCCTTCACGTAAGCAATCAGTTGCTTCGCCGCTTGTTCCGCCTCTCGTCGTGTGCTGCGTTCCTTCTTCAAAACCACGAAAGCCTTGGGCCGCTCTCCTGCCAGCTCGTCTGCGATGCCGCAGATGGCCGCATCGCTGACGACTGGGTGGCCCAGCAGGAGATTCTCGAGCTCGGCGGGGGCGACGCCGATGCCGTTGACCTTGATCATCTCCTTCATCCGATCCGTGATTCTCAGCATGCCGTCTTCGTCGATGCTGCCGATGTCTCCAGTGCGAAGAAATCCATCCGAGCGGAATGTCTCGGCGGTCGCCTTGGGGTTGTCGAGGTAGCCCATCGCGATTTGGGGTCCTTTGGCCCAGACCTCGCCAGGTTCCCCGATTGCACAGTCCTTGCCCGTGTCGGGGTTCACGATGCGCACCTCAGTCGACGCAACCACCATGCCCACCCGGTCTGCATAGCGGTAGTCGTAGTGGGTTGGAGGGTGGGCGGTGATGACAGAGCATGATTCAGTCATGCCATAGCCCTGCTTGAAACCTGTCCCGGGGAACTGCTTCTCAAGAAGATCTAGAACCTCGCGGGACAGAGGCGCAGCGCCGGAGGAGAACCTCTTCACGTGAGAAAGATCGTACTTGGCCAGGAGGTCCGGCGCACGCACCATGCGGATAAGGATGGGTGGGACGAGGAGCATCTCAATGATCTTATGCCGAGCCACAGTCTCCAGCATGCCCTCCATTGTAAACTTGGGCAGGACGTAGACGTTGGCGTTGAGGAAGATGGGGAGATGCAGCTGGTGCACAATGCCGGTGATGTGATAGAAGGGGAGGGCGGCGAGGATACGACGATGGTCGGAGGGCACGATCTGCTCGATCTGCACGCACTGAGCCATGACATTGCCGTGAGAGATCATGATGGCCTTTGGCAGGCCGGTCGTGCCACTGCTGAAGCACAGCAAGGCGCACACATCTGCCGCTGTGCTGCCGGCAGGGAGGCGAAACGATGGAACTTGGCCCGTGGAACCGCGCGCCTCGCCATCTCGAGCCAGGCTCTGCACCGACACGGGTGAAGCTAAAGCTGCCGATGTTCCGCCATGGCGGTCCCCATCAAGGAGTATCACATTCTCCTCGGGGATCCCGGCTTTCCGTGCCGCCTCCACGGCACTGCCCCTCAGATCGCGCGAGGTGAACAGGAACCGAGTCTTGCTGAGCTTCAGGGTGAAGGCCAGCTCATCGACGGTGTAGTCGGGAGACGTGCCGCACGCCACGGCCCCTATGCGGATGGCCGCGAAAGTAATGACGGGGTACCAGATGGAGTTCCTGCTGAATATGGTGACGGTTTCGCCCTCGGAGAGCCCGAGTGTCCGGGTCAGGGCCGTGGACACGTGCGTGGAGTGCGTCTTGAGGTCGTGGTAGCTGATGTGTTCCCCGGTGGTGGCGTCGGTGAAACCTTGGACTTGGTCGGCTGGAGCCTTGGACAAGCAAGAATGGGGAGACTCGAACAACCAAGACCAGATTGTGAGATTCTCAGGGACTGAGCAACAAAATCAGTCAGTCTCGAGCTGTCCGCTTTGTGCGACGTGCTATGGGTACATGTATGGTAAAAGGTCGTTTCCATGGTAAGGTTGGCTCTCCATCACCAACCGTCTCAAGGGTTGCTTTTGCTGACTTACCCCGAATGTCGGGCAAATGAGACTTGTGGAGCATGGCCGCTCTTTTGGGTTCTGTGTCCTCTTTGTCAAGTAATTTCGATCGTGTTCAACAAATCTATTGTCCCAGTTGTCGCTGTTACTTCGACTCAGGGCAGCTTCGGGCTCGTTGCTCAGACGGGAGAGGAGGTGGGGATACAAAACAATTCGACAAAAGCCTCCAGGTTAGAGACTGCCGGTTGGTTCGTGAAGAGGGAAGGAGCTCAGGTTTTTTTTTTTTATGTTAATGCATTCCCTGGTCCTGTAGATAAGTGATTCCTCGTCTGGACGGCGACGATATCCGCGCCGAGGCACCTGGGGCGACTCGGACTCCCGCGCACTCACTGACAGGCATCCCCGCATCCTTGCTTAACCTGGATTGGATTGGATTGGATCGGATCGGATCGGAAACCTGAGAAAAAAAGTTGAGACCTGTTGGACCCTCCCCCGCTCCTGTTTGCACTTTGTTAGGCCGCCAGATGAAGTGGCTGGGGGGGTCCAAAGGCTCAGTACTTAGTTTGAGTTTCATTTAGGTAAGATACTGCTCGGAATAACTAAAGGCCCGGGAGATTACTATTTAACCCTTCGCTTAGAAGGTTTAGATCTCTAATTCTACGGTCCAACAAGGTAGCCGTCCAGCCCCAGGACTAGCCTGAATAGCTACGAGCTTTTTCAATTTACCAAACCTACCTTGTTGGACCGTAATATTCATTGATGTGTGTGTGTCTATCTGATCTGCGTAGCTAAACCTTCCCAAAGGAGGGGTTAAAGCATAATCTCCCGGGCCTTTAGTTATTCCGAGTAGTATTTTACCTAAACGCAACTCTAACTAAGTACTGCGCCCTCGGATTCCGCAGCCACCGCGCCTGACAGTCCAACATAACCTCTTCCCCAAACATTTCCTCTTGTCTGCGATCGCGGTGCTCACCATACATGCATGTAAAACCAACAGGGAGAAATTTGAAGCAACGCACAATTCTCGACTTGGTAACCTCTGAAGTCCCTGAGTCCGATCTGGTCATGGCAACGGACAGCAACGAAGAGCGGTCATACGAAAGTGTTATCATATCCATCAAGCCAAATTTCGTGCAACTTATCTCCGAGCGGAAGAAGAATCACGAGTACCGCAAATATCATCTCGACGGGGTCAAATATCTGTGGCTCTACGAGACTGCACCTACATCTGCAATCACGTACGTTTCCTCGCCCACCGACACAGCTATATCGCGTGCTATTTATCGTTGCGCTTATTCATGTACTGCATGTTTGGATCATATCTAATCTACTGTATTAGACATGTGATTCTTACCACCAAGCCCAAAGTCCCGGGCCAGGTGAATGATCCCTCTGGTATCGGAAACGATGACTTCGACAACGGCCTTAAGGAGTCTAAATTCGGCTATCCTGTGATCTCGCTTTGGCGGCTGCAAGAGCCACTTCCGATGGTACAGCTGAAAGAGCGCTTCAGGATTTCCGTGCCCCAGGGATGGCGGTACGCCACGCGAGAACTTGTGGAAGGATTCCCACTCGAGGATAGTAGAAAAATGGAGAAACAATTTTAGTGACAGTCGGTGCCAAGTGTTCACCTTATAGGAGCTATTCACGCTGAATAGTTATAGCTGCCCGCTCTCGCCATCAATCTAAACGGGTAAAATAATAATAATAATAATAATAATAATAATAATAATAATAATAATAATAATAATAATAATAATAATAATAATAATAATAATACATTTACGCTGCTACCACAGGCCCCTGCACTTTCACGTGCAGGCCCCGAACCCAGGCGAACTCTACTCCGAGTCAAAGGGTAAAAAGGGGGGGGGGGAGTTGAACGGTCAACTCTTCAAGTATTAGCCTTTGAATACAACAAGACCTACCTTTCTACCTGACTTCTGTTACCTTGTTACATGTAACAGGTCAGTCATCAGGTTTAGGGGTGAATTTTGCCACACCACTTGCATTGGCCATCTCCCATCTCTCTCCTGTAGCTCTCCTGAGAGGATGGATTTGGTGGAAGGTAACACATCTTCAGGCATCTAAGGTAACAGCATTTCGTGGCTGCCTTACAGACCAGTTCTCGTTAAATACTGGGGAACATGCCTGGTTTCCTCAGAAGCGTTAACAGGGCAGTCCGCACATCTTCACTATTCTACTCCTACTACAACCCACAGGGTACCAAAACCAGTCCGCGAAGAGGCAGAAAAGTAATGACCGTTGCTTATTTATTACCATGGCCACAAATTCCAAGCGCCTCAACCAAGACTTCTCGTCTCTCACACCCAGCGGCGAGACTTACTTCTATGTAAAGCATGACGGCATCGTCCACTTTCCGCTCGGTGCCGCGTCATATGTGTATGAGAAAGAGCTCTTCAAACCCATGCTCCGCAACCTTGGGCTCATTCCCCCCTCTGCACGCTTCCCTCCCTCATCGGGTGAGACTTGCCCTCCAGCCGCACACACGGAATCGCCGCCAGCGTCTTTCCAGGCGAGGTTGAATCCTATAGCCCAGGCAGCTTCGGCCAATATTATGAAGCACTTCGACGCCGACTCGAATGCTAGCCTCACCATCCACATTGGTGCACAGCCTAATAATAGTCCCCATACTGGCACTATTGTGACTTTCGCCCTTGCCTTCCTTGTCGCCCGCGACTTACAGCGCGAATATGCCAAGCTTCGCGCCCAAGCGTTTGACTCCCTCTCTGATATTAAAGATAGGTTGGGCTGGGCCAGCAATCTCGACGTACGCGTTCAAGTTGATCTTGTCGACACCGCGCCGGACTCGTCAAAGACAGATGTTATCGACAACATCATCTACCAGCGCTCGCAGCGGGCTACAGGTGCAATGTACGCCTTCCTCCCTGACTATGAAGTTCTCCTCAAGGGCCTCAAAGAGTTTGTGCATGGCAACGTCGACTATGTCATCACTTACCAAGGGCAGCAGATGCAGAACTCGCTGATGCGCGACGCTCTCCGCGCTATCATCATGAACCGTGAGCGGCTCGAAGTCGAGCTCGCGCCTGAGCGCGAAAGCCTGCCAATACGCGCCGCGTGCCCAGTTGAAGGTTGCGGTGTGGCCGACAAGCACGGAATCCGTAACGAGTATGCCATAACGGACAAGACAACGACAATCACCTTCTATTGTCCCTCGCACGGGCCACACGCTGCGCAGATTGAAAATCCTGCCGACCGTACCCGCATTGAGCTCAACACTCCCCTTCGCAACCTTGCCCGTTCGCTCGTCGCCATCGCCGATACAAGCTCGAGCAGTCGTCTCGGATCGGGCCGTCCTAAATCCCTGCACATGCGCGTGACAGGGGCGGACTACGCGGGGTGTTACCAAGAGCAACTGCTGTATCGTCAACTCGCGTACCTCTGCCCACGTATGGGCAGCTATGGCGGCAACGACATTTCCCTGGACATGGCATTCCCCGTGCACATATACGCACCGCTGATTGTGGACTGGTCTGGGGCGAAGCTATCCAAAAGCTTGTACGTGCGGGAGGACGCTTACGGCTATCTCGGCGCCCCACAACGTCCCGGGGAAAGCGAGACCGATCCCACCTGCCCCGCTGCGGGGATAAGGTGGCTCTTGGACTTCCGGCAGCTGCAGGATGAAAAGAAGGACCCTACGGTTCTATTTTGGATGGTGGAGCGGTGGGTGGCCAATCCTGAAATGCTATTCAGGTCGTATAGCCTAGAGTATCTACGCCTAACCTTTGAAAAGGCCGAGAATCGGAGCCAGGGTCTATGATTTAGGCAGAGGGTTGGCCTCGGGGTTGGCCTCAGGGTTACCACTTAAGGAGCGTTGAGTCTAAAGCTACTTAGTTTGCTAGATTTTATCCTATCTTTCTATCTGGTCTGGTAATGCTGCCATGAGAACTGGACATTCATCACAACCTGAGTCATAAGGTCCGAGATCGGTTGCACGCGACGTATCGAGTTGCCCAAGGTTTCTCGTTGCATCCACAACTGGACCATACAAACCTAGTCATCCAAGTCCTCAAGCAGCCGAGGAGGATTGGTGTTCCTCTGATACGGTTTGGTCTTTTCATGTCGCGCCACATCTCGCCGTCTCCATTGTCTCCAGCTTTCGGTTAACCAAAACAGTAAATATCCCTGCCCCAGAGCTGTAGCCAAAATCTTGTTGATAAGCTCAATCCGCTTACAAATTTCCCCACGGCGCGTTTTTAACGCCATGCTGCACTCTGCCCCTAAATCTGGGTGGAAGTCGATGAATAGGCATGCCTTGAAGGAATTCGTGTCCAAGCGGTAGGTTAGTGTGTCATGTAGGATGATTTCGAAGGCACATCATCCTCACCAACAACAAGCTGAGGCCAGATTGCGTCATCATCATTGGTGCTGATACGTGGTTCAAGATGTTGTGCCATCGGTTGCTGCATCTGCCACAACCGCTGACAGCGACTTCATATCCTGTTCAGACATTGGAAATTGCCAGCAGCCGTGCAGCACATAGCCCGCCCAATTGTACAGAGGCGACGGCGGGAACTCACGGTCCATCTCCTTGGCGGCTACCTGCATCGCCTTGGCCAGGTTCACCAAGCGGCCCAAGGAGTTGGTAGTGGCATTTTGAGCATCGACATCATCATCAGGTCCAGATCGGGGCTTACGCTTCCTAGGGGCGCTCTGCTTCAGGAATGACTCGAAGAAGGCCTTCTCAAACCTCACCCCATGCTTGTCCATGATACTCCAGAGTGTTGAGATGGTCGAGCTGGCCCCCGAACACAGCAGAGCAGGGACGAGCCCCAGGACCTCGTCTCCGAGCTGTACATCAACAACGCCCCCCTGGCACGCTATCATGTTGACCAGCGTGCCTGGCGAGACTTGAATGTCGAACAATTCCCTGGCAGTGATGCTCTCAACCGGACGCTGGCCCTTGGGCGGTGCACAAGGCATGGGGAACTCGACTTCATGGTCCAGGGGGTCTTTCGATTTCCAATTGCAGTGAGTGTGCAGGTGAAGCAAGCGTGAGCGGCCAGCCACGTCGAAGAAGCTTTTCTTGGAGGCAGTCCCGTCCATCATCGCCTCCGTGCCGAAGCGACGGGCCAGTGCCTTGATGTTGTCACGTCCAGCCTCAAGGCCTTGGGACTCGGACTCAGCAATGCCTGAAATGAACTGAGCGTTGATACGCGCGGGCGAAGGACGGGCCTGCTCTGCAGCCACGAAACAGGAACGCAGCAGAGACTGGCTGTGCGTGTAAACGACGGGATTCCGATGTATGAGCGCAGCATACTTGCCGATCCTCAGTGCATGGAGAGGGAGCCGATGGAGATACGAGGACGGACATAGCACGACAAGTTCACCGGCTTTGACATGTCGGGCAAGCGGCGCCACGAGTCCACCTAGCTTCGAGTCGAATGCCTCGCGTGCCTCGTCCGTCTGGAGATTCTCCACCGGAGAGACCTTGAAGTCATCTGGGGCAAGGTATGTTTTCTGCCAGGCAATCACCTCCTCTACTCTTGTGGCCAACATGTCCATGGTCGGATTCGATTGACCTCTGATCGTGAAAAGCAGCAGTCTGTCCACGTCCCCGGTGAAGTACCCAGGGAGATGGAACCAGTCAACCAGGACCACGCGCGTGCCGGCACTCTGGGCTTCGAGACTGACCACGTCGGACACGTCGAACGGTTGAGCCTCTTTCAAGTCGAGCAGTCGCCGCATGAGATCGTGCTTCTCCCTCATCGCCCGGAGATGCGCGTCCAGCTGCCGACGCAGATTGAACTTGGCCATCCCCTCGGCCTCACGGATACGTTGCTGCATCTCCAGCATTTCTTCGTAACCTTGAGCTGTCTCGGGGCATGCTTTGATCTCACTCACCAGCTCGGGCGGATCGTTGATACGCACGCCGATCGTCCGCGCCAGTGAGCGCGCTTTATACTTCTGCACCCACCGCCACACCGCCGTGATCGTCTCGTCAGACGGCTCACCCGGCGCCGCCAGGAGCAATTCAATTGCTGTGCGAACTGTATTGGCGCTGGAAATGAACGCGGTGAGCTGCTGTCGTTGAGTGATGCCTTCCAGGCCTGAACTCGATGATGCATGGAGCTCACTCTGGGAAAAGATCTCATCGGCCTCTTCAGCTTGACTGATTCCTTGCGCACGCAGTTGATGTATCTTCGTCACTGCATCCGCTGGGAGCAGGACAACGGCGTCATCACCTGGCTCTCTTGGTTCATTCCATTCTGTCCCACGTTCGTCATCATTGACGCTTGCTGCTTGGCGCGCCAGCTGCCTGAGTCGTATAATCTTGAGCATGCAGATTTGCGCTCCCGATCGCTGGTGAAGAGCCACCCGGCCCAGATCCTTGTTCCTGCGAAACTCTTTTATAGCGAGGTCGTTGCATTTCTCAGCATTTGCCAGTCGTTCTGCTGCATCAGCGCTCGCCAGATCTTCCCTGCCCTCAAGAGGTGCCATGAACGTGAGCGCCAACTGGCCCAGCCAACTGCCCTTGCTGTCTGGAAAGACGTTCCGGATGACAAGAGGGAGGTCGTTCTCCAGATCAAGTAGATTCTGAAGCTCAGAGATGCGTAGGTCCCAGAACTTGTTGGTGTTCAAGTGCAACTGCCTCGCGAAACGCAGCATTACCAGACCGAACAACCGACGATTCTTTTGGTGTTCTGGGGGGTCGCTGAGCCATGAACAGAGGCAATCGTACAGTTTCTCTGTCGATTTATTGACCTTCTCGGCTTTGGTAAAGACCAGTCCTCTCAACTCAGCCTCTGTCATCTCTCTGAACTCTTGGCTGATCGGGCGTCTTGCAGTGATGTCCTCTCGCATCCACTTCAGTGCCAGCTGAATAACCCTTTTCTGCAACTTTTCCTCGTTCCCAAGATCATCCCTCCATCTCCAATAGAATGTCTCTTCAGAATCCTCGTCCTCATCATCGTCCTGCACCGGATGCTGAGTATCTGACGGGGGAGAGGCCGTTGTACTTTTCGTCGTTGCAGCAGGACCAGCCTTGCTCATGTTTATCCAGCTGCCCATTGATGGCCCAGATGCTTCCAATCGGCTTGCTTCCTCGTCCACTTCGTCAGCCTCCTGCAATCGACGGAGACTTCGCAGTACTGAAGCCTTGCTCCGGTAAAGCAACGCCCTTACTCCTGAGGCATCGAAGTGCGGATACTCCTTGAAAAAGGCGTCGATCCATTCAAGGGCCTTGGAGCGATCAACTAGATTCGCAATGGTAACAGATATAAGGCTGACATGGTGGTGCACCAGGTCGCAAATATCCTCTGACACTGTTTGGTCGTACCTCTCGAGACGGCTCTGCACGTCAAAGTACGTGGTCCTGAACACCTCCATCGACGTAGCCTCATGGTACGCCCGTGACAAGTCGGCAGCTGCCGATAAGCAGAGTCCAGTCTTGGAGCCGTCCATCGCCTCCATGCGAGTGGCCAGCTGTTCAGTGCGCTCCAATCTGCCGATGGGGTCCTCGATGCAGGCCAGCCTCTCGTACTCCAATGCTTGCATATGTGGCGTGGCCTCTTTATTCTCGATGCCGAAGTGATCACAGAACTTCCGGCAAGCCGCCTCAGACTTGTTGAACTCCTCGACAGCACTGGCAAGGTCTTGTCGCTGGACGGGTATTGCGGCCAACTGAAGGCGAACCGTCGCCTCGATGAGATCTCGTCCGCGATCCAAGGAGATGGATTTTACAGCGTCCAGAAATTCCTCCACAACGGCGTCTTGGTTCTCGGGTGACGTGCGGTTCAGCTCTACACGGAACAGGGCATTTGCCTCGTGAAATTTACCGCGCGCCATGAGTGAACGCCGCAGTAGTTGTAGGCCTCCCCAGGGTATCTTTGCACCGGAGGCGTCAGTTCTGTCATGGGCTGGGACGTGCTCTGCTTCTGGATTCTTGTATCCCGAGTAGAGCCTGGTGAACAGATTCGCGATGACATATCGACGGATACAGCTTGCCTATACAAGTGGTTAGATTAATCGTCTCCAACGTCTGTCAAGAGTTCATGAAATATAACTGTCGCACCTGGATGTCAGTGTAGTCCGTTACGTCTACATCAGCAAGCCATTGTTGTGTCCTTTCAATCTCTAGAGCTGAGGACGTCACATCACCTCGATGCCTCGTCCCGAGCATGGCCCAAGTCAACGCTATGAGCCGATGTTCGGGGGTGTCAAGGTCTTCATCAGCCTCTCGCAGTGCCACAAGCTTCGAGTGCAGGATTCTCCATGCTCGGCCCCATTTGCCTGCCTCCTGTTCAAGATTGGCGTGCTCAATGGCGACAACAGGAACTGTTGCCAACGGCCTGAGCTCATTCTCAAATATGGCTCTGGCTTCTTCTGTAAGCCCCGCTGTCTTGAGCCAGATGGCGCGCTCGAGCTGTTGAACGGCCTCTGAGGGCAATGAACCGTACAGAGATGTATGTAAACCCCAGTAGGGAGAGCTGTTAGAGACCTCAGGCAGTCCTCCCAATGCCGTGCCCATCGTGTAGGTTTCAACTTGACTGCTTCCTTGATCAGGTGCTTCTAGAAAATCTGTAGCCAAATTCCAGAAAGTAAGCAACCCCTAAAGACTTGTTTTAATGAGGATGCCGGAACGAACGAGGCTTTAAGGCCTTGGAAATGCTGGGTTGTCTCTTTTGGCTCGTCCATAACGCCGCACGGTTTCCTGCCATATGGGATCTGCTGGTTTCTTGGATCTTCCTGTGCTCTACTCCTAAGATCTCATCAACTTTTCGCATTATGCAGGTTTTCAGCTACCAATGTCAGCTCGCATTAGCTGCTTAAGGATTCGGGAGGTGAGGGGACTCACGATGATATGATTGGGCCGGTCGTCACAAAGTGGCGCCCACTGTGCTGCGACGATAAAGCAACGACGTGTCTGGCAAGGATGTTGAGGACGGCCGAAGACTTGGACGATCCTGTTACGCGCCAGTGGCGCGACGGTCTAGGTGCAGGAAGATTAGTTCTAGAACGTGCATTGAAACAAAGGTTTCGCAAGGTTTGCGCCTGTCAGTAGGTGCGTAACAGTAGTCGTTACTATCTGGTAAAATGTGTGTGGGTGATCTTCAACTTTATGTACGATTCACGAAGACCAAAGGAAGTTCGTGTTGCCATTTTCTACAGTCAAAGCCTCATCGCACACAACCCAAGACGAAGTGCTCGATCTGACCATGATGGATAAGTCAGCCCAAGACTCGAAACCATCAATTTCGTCGTCAGTGTTCGATAGCGATGGCGATGAAGCCGAATTTCCATCACCACTCGTGTTGCCGATGACGGTTTCAATCGATGAGGGTGGTCGCGTTCTTTCTGCGCCAGCGCCAGCGCCACGCACGAATACCAAAACTCAGCTCTCTATCCCGAGAGAGATAATATCATCTGGTAAATCGTCAAGCCTGCTCCAGGCCGAGCTCCGGAGGCCCGTCTACGCGGGGACGTACTTCGACGATCCAGCATACCTGGTCCGGTTGCGATTACAGCTATCTCTGTCAGCAGGCAACCGAAGCTGGCTCAACCGTATCCAAACAGCTGATATTCATGTTCTTGTTGAGGACGCACCAAGAGAAGCAAGCGTGAGCAAGCCTAGTGACTCTGGAGACAGCAATGACGACGACGACGATGACGACGATGACGAGGAGGAGGAGGAGGAGGAGGAGGAGGACCAACCACACCCGGCCATCGTCAAAGCATTTCCCGGCCCCGAGGGTTGGGAGGGTCAACCACTATCCGCCGAGGTGACAGAGGCCATCGGACTTGGCGTACAAATAGGCTACGATCCCGCGTCTATCTCTTGCGATGTCAGTGAGAGCCGTAAATGGGTGAAGACCAGGGCCGTCAAGGTGAAAGTGGTCCACGGTGGTTCGGGCTTCAACACCCTACGTGTCCGTGTCGAGGAGAACGCCGTAGACAAGGCCGGCGTGCCCGACTACCTGGTGGTACCTTTCATCATCGCGCACAGGTCTCGCCGCTTCGGTATGCGCGTCTCCGTCCATGCCCGCTACGGGTTCTGGCGCGGCAAGGCGTCTGAGGTGGTGCCCATTCTCGGCCGTTCTGATGAGCCTCTGTACTTTGATCCGCTGGTCATGAGTCGGGTCATGGAGAAGGGTCGCAGGGGCATCAAAGGGGAGAAGATTGTCGAGTGGCGCGGTGCGTTGGATGGAATCATGCTCCAAGAGCACTCATCGCTGGGTCGGGATAATAAATCCCAGGCTGAAGCTTGAGATAATGAACAGTTAGAGTCACGGCCATCGTGTCCTTGCGCCGTGAGCTCCCAGCACCAGCAGCCTGGATGCAGATTGGTTGGTGGTAGATACCGCTAGCTGAAGCAAAATGGAGGTTACACACAGTCTTCTTTCGCTTGCCACCATGGAGCAGCACGTGCACCAAAATCCCAGGAACATCCTGAAACGCATCTGCGCAGTCAAACTTACCTCAAGAAACCTATCTTTCGACCATAAATATACTATTGTCAAGTTGCGATGGCTAGCCCTTGACGTTGTGTGGCGTTGAGGCACTTTGGGTGCGGTCACGATGTTGTGTAAGAATCTTGAATTGACCAAGCTAGGTTCACTACGTTCGAAGCCCTTCATAGGCACATCTCAGCCTGTGCCCACGTTGACTTGCCACAACTATCTGTGACAATCGCCCCCTAACAAGAGTCAATGTCATCGGCCCTGATGACTGTTCAAGTAAAGTTCCCAGCCGCTGAATACCTCTTCCAAACCCGCGATACTGTCTCTCTATCCCGTGTCCATCGAATAAGTTCATCATGTGTAATATCATCGTGCCTTGTACCAGCCCGACTTCCAAAGGCTCATCCGCACCTCGGCTTGGAGGATAGTGAGGTCAAATGAATGCACGGTGAGCGTCAGCCAACTGGTGGATGTTGAGCAGAACTGAAAGCCACGGGACGTGGTCGGTAGTGTCATTCATGCGCACATTGTTGTGCTCAATCTTAGGCACCCGTTGAATGTAATCCATGAGAATATACGCCACCAGATGGCCATATAGCTAATCTTGGGTTTTCTTTTGCAGCTTAGAATGGCTTTCCTCACTCTTCATCCAGATCAAAACTAATACATGGGAAGATATGTACTCGGTCATCAGTCGTCATATGGCTCAGCTTCATGCCATTGTTCTCACAGTTCTTCTTTTTCAGTCTCCAAATTCCTGCCTCTGCGATGAATTATCTGAAAGACGGGAAACCACTGGACGCTCAGCGAGAGGCGCACCCTCGATATAAAGTACATGATCGTCTGTGCATACACCCTGCCCTATCCCTTCTGCAGCACTGAGGAGGCATGGGATGATAGTGTCAACGCCTGTCTTTTTCCCTCATTAAAGCATGTGTCGCCCTAATAATCGGTGGCATCATTATATAAAGAATATTTCTACTCGCAACGACAGTTAACAACGAATAACCAGGTCACCAATCCCTTGCCCAGCAGTGCAGCACTGTCGCATGCATACATAGTAGTGACTAATATTCAGCAGTCGGTGCAAAGACTGTGTTTTCACCTAGAAAACCTGAATCTCAGGATTGCAACAGTCTGTATGAGCACTTCATGAGTTATACAGTGATATGAAAAATGTCTTGTTCCAATGGTTTCAGTCGCAGCTCCTCAGGGCAGACTCGAAATATTTCCTTCTCCAGGGCAAGAGATTGGAAACGCTATGCAAGGCTGGTCAACACTCATAAGTCGTCTCTGGAGATGGCTTTAATCCCCAAATGCCCATCTCTGGAATAATAGACACACGATCCTCTTGAAGTTGACAGTATGCGCCAATACGGAATATGGAGCTCTCTATTAGGACCTGAACTCTGCAGCTGGGTGCTGCAATGACCGAGACAACTTGACTTCATCCAAGTCAGCGTCACTTCGCTGTCCATTTCTGGTCTCCCCCGTTCGGAAAAGGTATATCAGAATCATCAAAGTAGACGGAGAACATGAACAGTCTCTTCTCAACCCCATATTTACAGCGTCTATAGCGTCTGCCCCCCCTCAAGGCTTTGGAGAATGCCAGATCGGGAAAATTAATAAACCACCATCAAGTCTTCGGTTACGCCTTGAGGAACGTACAATGGCCATTCCTGGAAAACTATAACTTCACAGCTCTTACTGGTTTGGAGAGAGTGGTGAATGTATGGTTTTCTGCTGTTCATACCTTTGCCCAGGCCTTAACTACATTATCACCATATTCATCTTAACCTTGAACCACTTCATTCTCCTGTCACGATCCAGCGTCAGACGCGACTTCAGGCAGGGAGATCACATTATCAGAGGCTTTCTTTTTTCCAGTTATCTGGGCTGTTGCGAGTCTTCTTCATAAAACCAGCTGTAAACGGAACTATTGACTTGGGTTGTGTTAAATGTTCTTCCCCTGCGCTTGATTATTACCCCTTTCCCCCCTTGGCACCTCGCAATGGCCGCCTTGCAAGCTACTGATGAGACTCTCAACAGAACCGTGGACATGATCAGGTAACGACAAAGAAGCGGACCATTCTTGCCGCCGTCGCCCTCGACTAGGGCTGGAAGCACCGCGACTTCAGCCTTCTGGGTCTCGATCGGGAGGAACGATCTCCGTAGGGGGGGCCGGCATATCCGCAATTCATTCCTGGTTCTCTTAGTTCAGCTGGCGATGGGTTAGGATGGGCGAGGTCAAAAGTCGTGCTATTCCAGCTATACTTACGCCTCCCCTAAGCTGTCCCCATATGTATCAGGTACCTCACGGGAACCAATCATCCCACAACTTCGTCTCTCTCCCTTCCGCCTTGTTTGCCCTTTGCTGCTCAATCAACGCTGAAAGCCATCTTGGCACGATGTACAGTCGGCACCCTCTGTCTCTGATCAAGAGAGAGCGTTTCCCCCCAACCTCCAATCCGTAGTCCAGGCATTTGTCAGACGGTCATTTTCGCCGTCACGATCGGATTTCCCGACCTTGCCAACGCAGCACAGTGAGAGATCATCATCGCCATCGTTGAGTGTAACTCCGTATTTGGTTTTCGTCTGGCTCGATAGCAATGCCTTTTCTATACGGTCCAGAGGCAAGAGTTTGAACTTTGAAGCCTGTGGAGGAGTTTCACTCGACGAAGACGTCCTCCACAGGAGCTATGAACTAAGGATATGTCATGTTAGATCGTGCGGCTCCAGCTCCGCCACACTGGTGGAGCGGCTGGTGCGTCTGGAGCCTTCGACGAATGACTGTTCCTCTTCTTCACGGCCTTGCCGACGCCATCGCCCTAATGTAGCTTGGGAATATATGGAACTGATGACACTCTGCTGCTACTTGACCACTGTCCTCTTCGCCTGCTTCATGTGGCTTGAGTTCCATGTCCACATCCCGGCTTGTTGCCGCCGTGGCCGACGTAAAGCTCTGGTAGAAAGACAGATGAAGCAGCTAGCGGGGAGGAAGAGGGGGAATGTTCAGCTGCCAATGATCGAAGCATCTCACAATCGGGGAACTCATTCGAGCACGCACCGTGCCGAGGTTGAGGTGCTTCTTCTCTCCATGCTTACTTTAATCTCTTGACATGAAGACCTATGTCATTGGCCTGGCAAGATCCGAGACATTCTGCTTCTGGAGGAAGGCTGAGTTTAATGATGCCATCGGAGCTTCGAATCATCCGAGTGTTACTGCTCATTTGCTCATCACGATCCCAACAATTCAACGGCCTCAACCCTACCTTCTCTCATACATTCAATACTCTGGGAAGTTTGCGTTCCTGACCTATACACTCCGCTTAGCACCGATCTTTGTAGACATGCGGAAATGCTTCTCAGCAAATTCAGGACTAGGGTCATCATGATGAACGCACGCTATGGAAGAAGCTACAGAAACTACAAATCCAAACATTGTGTACCTATCCGGAGAGAATGCAGCTCGCACAAAAAGATGCCTAAATCAAAGCTTTTCTCCAAATCATCAACGTGCTATAATGCATGGTTCGAAGTAGGTTGTCCGGGTATCCGCTAAACATTACATGACGAAGGGGAGGTTCGTGTCTTTTCCACCATCAGCGATACATCCGCAATAAAGCATCTTATGTTGTCCAGGGGCTAGGGAAGGAGGGAACTCACTGAGAGGGTGGCTGCATGACAACTGTGGTCTCTGGGTGTACTTCGATGCCAGCTCATCGCGGATGCTGTTGAGAAGTTGCACATAACTTTGCTGAGGGTTCTTCTTGAGGGCGGTCACAAAGGCCCAGGACATGGCGCCTGTGGCTTGCTGGGCAATGGTAGCGTCCGCTCTGTGGAGGTGGAGAAAGTTAGCATTCCTTGATCTCAACCTCAGCTTTGCGATGCCCGTGCTGCTGCGTGTGGCCACTTGGCCGGGGATAAGCAGGGTGATCCAACGCAACCCGTCGCCCTGGACGGCAGGCCACAGCCGTACATTGGGCTGTGCCTGGCATCCAGGGCGTAAAAAAAAGGTAGTTAATTAGGCCATTTGTGTTCACTCCAGTACAAATGGGAAAGAATCTTTAGCCCGAACCGCCGTCCGTCTACACCGGGGTATCAATACTTCTTTGCCACCGCCTTGCGATGGTCTGCCAATCCCCGTTCGTGAAAGTCGTTACCGCTGGACCAGCCAGGTTCATACAAATATGTTGGTTTACATGAAAGGTATGTCGGGGTT
Organism: Sarocladium brachiariae; assembly: GCA_008271525.1. Lineage (NCBI taxonomy): Eukaryota > Fungi > Ascomycota > Sordariomycetes > Hypocreales > Sarocladiaceae > Sarocladium > Sarocladium brachiariae. The sequence continues at coordinate 375,296 of RQPE01000010.1, read as the reverse complement.
GGGTGGGAAATACACGGGTGCGTAAAGGTGAGAGTACTGGGGGTGGCAATAGTAAGAGAAGGGGTAGACCCACGATGTCTGGTCATCTTTGCTGCCAGAGAACATGACGACATCTGCTGGAGAGGTCTTAGTAGCAAGAGACCGGCTGTGGGCCTCCTCACCAGTTGTGAACTTCCTCCAGAAGTCTTTGCCGGCGTTAAACATGCCACCCATGTCACCTTTGCTATAAGACGACACGACGCCAAGAAGACCCTGGGCTGCCTCCTTAGCCATGTCGGGCTCCTTGATAACTCCAGAGGTGGAGTAGATGTATGGCAGGTCTAGAGCGGTGCCTGAATGGCACGAGTCGAAAATAGCAGTGAGCCTGACACCAGCTTGGAGTGGCTGGACCATGATCCGATGCATTTCGTCGTCTGTGATGTGACCTTTGTGTCTGAAATCAACTGGGTAGATGACTTCGTCGTACCCATCTGGTTCATCACCGTCGAGATCTTTCGTTTGCCCTCCATGGCCTGTTTGAATCAGACTTCCATCATTTTGATATTTGGACACCTTGAACGAACCTGAGTAGTGGAAGAACAGTGAATCATTGGGGCGAGCATCCTTGACCAGCCAGTGCATTGCACGCAGGATGTTTTGCTTCGTCGGTATACTCATCTGTCTTTGCTGGTCATCGGTCAGGATGACCATATCCTCACGCTTGTAACCGAAGTGCTCGTTGAGGTACGCGGTCATGTTTCGCACATCATTGATGCATCCTCTTAGTTGGCCTCGCTGGCCGAAGTAGTTGATGCCGATAAGCAGGGCTTTCCTTCGTCCAGTGCACTTAGAGTACTGGTACGCATAACTCTGCGGCGCTCCGTGTCCAAACGCCTGAGGGCCACTGGGCAGGTTTCCTGCATCAGGCTGGGCGTTTTGTGGAACTACTATAGGACCATTAGCTTGGGTTGTGTGGCACATTCCAATGCAGAGCTTACACTGTTGGCCACTATAGTGCTGTTGCTGGGCATAGCCTCCGAACTGTTGCTGCTGAGGTTGAGGTTGAGGCTGCTATGGCACACTCAGTCAGATTTTGTTTAATCAAAGAGGTCGCCCTTCTTATGGTATACCAACCTGATAGGTGTAAGATTGCGTGTGCTGTGGCTGTGGCGTGTAGAACTGCTGGGGAGGAGCTTGCAGCGGGTAGCTGTAGCTATGAGGCCGTGGCTGCTGCTGGGGCCTTGAATTTCAAATCTGTCAGTCAGACTTCACGAGGAGCTTCAACGGACGGGTTTAACGCACGGATACTGGCCGCTAGGATACTGTTGATGTTGTGGCGAAGGATCGCCGTATCGTCCGTTGTTGTAGGCCGGGTAGGCGGACATGTCAGGTCGCTGAAGGTGCCGCGGCGTGGGCAGATGTTAGAGCGAGGCAGCGTCTGCCACAACAGTCATTCGCGTCCTCGCAGGCGTGAGCAGCCTGGAAGGCCCAGAGTAGGCAAAGAAGACGAGGAGGGGCTCGAGCGATGATGGCTAGGGCGCGGGCGACCAAGGTCGTGTCAGGTCGCGCGTCGGCGAAAGAAAATACGATGGCAGAGAGTTGTTTGAGTGTGACCAATCTGGTGTCGAGGTGGCGAAGTTGAAGTTGGGGAACTCCGACTGCCTTTATAGCTCGGGGCGATGTGTCGGGGAAGCAGAGGTGACAGACGGACGGAGGTGCAGTGTAGAGTGTAGGAAAAGAGTATTCCAGAGAATGCGGGTGTTTGCTGATGGATGGGATGGGATGGGATGTGGGCGAGGCTACTGAGTGGGGTCTGATGGGCGGCGTGCGTCTCTACCTTAGTCTTAGCCTGACGGACATGGCTCAATCGGACTTCACCATGGTGTGTGGAGGGATGTGGCATATATTTCCGTGGTAGTAGCACTAGGGATAGCCCTTCGATATTGTACGTCTTTGGACGTGCAAGTGAACGTTTGCGTCCTTTTGTTCATTTCATTTGCGCTGCCTCGCATCAGGTATGAGCTTCAAGTCCGTTACGAGCCCACACACCGTGATGATAGCTTAGGTACAACAGATGAGGTACCTATAGTACCAAGGTAGTAAGTACTACCTACCTAAAGTACCTACCTGCCTGCCTGCCTGCCTGCCTCAAGGACCACCACTAAGCAGGCGGGTATCTCGCCACAAGTACTCCGTACGCGCCCAGCAATTAGACTAATGCCTAAGATGCAGAATATACGCTCTTTTCTGAACTTTTTAAGTATCAATTCCACTGGATCTTTTAGTCTCGGCCAAACAAGGTTCTGGACCTTCAATCTTAAAGGAGAGGGAGATGCGGAGGAGGCTGGCCTGGGTCAGACAGTCACAGCTGGGGCTGCTCAAGGGCGGCGGGTCGACAAGCACACCAGAATTTCTGTTCAGGCCCTCAGGACAGTTCTGTTGCTTTCCCCCCTCTCGTCCAAAAGCTCATGGTGATGGCTGCTTCTTCAGGTGGTCGGGTCTAGGTACTAGGTACGTAGGCTGTTGAACGAGGGTGGATGGTCTGGTAGGAGGTCCACAAAGGAGACCGGTTCGTGGCTTCTTAGCAGGACTAAAGTCAAATTCCATCACGATGCCAGATCTAAAAAGGATTCTGCACGCAGGGGCGAGGTATGCAGTGTTGACGGCAGATTGGGCCAAGCCATGGTATCGTGCCGAGTGGGAGGAGAGCGTGCGTCGCGGTGCAGTGAGGGAGACATGACGACAGAGGTCGGGTTTGTCAGGTGCTGACCACTGGCAGTCACACTACTAAGCTCAGTGTCGTTGCCGCTACCGGTTGGTACAGGATACAGGAGATCCCAGGTCCTGGCTGATAGGTACTAACCAGGTAGTACTATACACCCTCTTCTCCTCCTCAGTCGATACCATACCTTTGTTTGCTATGTTCACTCACTGGCATTGGCGCCTCCCGAGGCATGTTTGTGAACATGGGAGGGCGTACTTCGAGTACGCCGACTAAGGTATGTCTAATCACATCTAATCACACCCACCATGTTCGCCCTTCCAACACCTAAAAGACTGCATCCGTAGCCCCAGCGCCACGAGAGAAAGCAACTCACAGGTCCGTCAAGGGTTTCTCTCTGCGTGTATTCTGGCCGCAATCAATCATCAGGAGGCCGGATCTTGGTTGCGATGTAACCTTGCCCAGTTCAAAGTTTTCCTCACGTACGCTAACGTGATGTAATGTCACCACGTATGAAAGCCCTACAGTCGACGCGAGGAGCGGCTGCTTCGAACGCTGCAACTCCCGTCGGCTGTCAGTCGCGAAGTCCAAAGTCCGCCCGAATCCAGAGCCGCTTCTTCTTTCTTTCGTTTCCACACACCCTGGCTGGGTCCCCAGCAAAGATGAGCACAGGGATCGCCATATGCTGGCAGGGTGCCGTGCTATGGCCTACCGGATGGATGCTGTCAGTTGACATTATTACGTATGCCTCGAATCGACACCACCACTACGCACAAGCCTAAAGCCCACTGCATTTTCGGAGCCTGGATAACAAAGGTCTGCGTTAGCGACATCGCCCGAGACCCATACCTTTGTCCAGGTGGACATGGGTCTGGCGACCCTTGGACCTTACCCGCTCGACTCAAGGTACCGAAGGGCGACTGCGGCTTTCTTGGTGACGGAGGTTCGACGACGGCCATCCCTAATTGTTCTCGGGAGATGCCGTTGGCATGCTCTCTGAAAGGGTCATGTCTTGTCCCTTGATTACGTCTGCAGAGTTCCCCATTCTTCATCCTTAGCCAGCTAACCCTAGCTTAGTATCCCTTGCCACCAGCTGAGATACTCTGTGTAGTCGCAAACTTCTCGTTACTGCGAATGGTGCTGTTCTATTTGGCTCCCTCCCGTCTATTCGGCCAGGTCAACAGTCGTCATCAAGATACTTGTACAATGGTGACCCGTCCCATCGGGGCGGATGCTTCGCTTTTGGCGCCCTCGCCCGGCAGCCGGAAATCAAAACTAGCCTACGCGAGCACGATCCCATTCTGTGGGTAACAACCAAGATCGAATTGCCGAAACGGACATCCCCAATGGCATAGTTTCGGCCGTGGACAGTGTGCCCCTGCGCCTCGATGGAGTTGCTGTTGGTGTTCCCCACGCATCTGCGAGCAAGGCGAAACCCTAGAGCCAAAGCTTCGAGATGCTAGGTGCTTATCGGCCTTGTAGGGCATGAAAACACATCATTGTGGCAAGCTAAAAGAACCGTTGCATGTCTCTGAGCCACATGCTCGGCACCGCACATCACATCGGGATGTCATCAAAGTAGTCATGGAGTTGTCAGCGCATTAGTCACTATGCACTCTCACCGACCTGTCAGGCCTTCTCTCATCGGATGTTGCACTCGGAAGGAATGTTGGGTGATGAGAGAAGAACGAGCACACACAAACACCCAATATTCATTGAACTCGAGTATCTCACAGAAAGTTTCCCGCATTTGGCAGTCCCGAGGCTCGAGATGAGGAAAAGATACTCCGAGTGTACCCAAGACACCGGATGTGTGTAAAAGTGTGCCCTTGTGCGTGGTGGAACTGACTTCGGCCAGTCGTATGATTGAGCACTACACCAGACTGACAAGCTGGTTCCAACACCAGGCAGAAAGTTTTGCCTGGCATCGGCAAATGAACAGCACCACAAGACTCTCATCAAACACCGAGATTTCCCCAATTTGATCTGGTGTCTGGGTATGGATGCTGGGTGTGGCTGTTGAGCATACTCCGCTCATTGCACGTCAATGATAAGCGATGAATAGGGGTCGTCCACCAAAGTTGGCCATAGCTTTCGACCCGACGAGGTCGACTGGGACAGAAGCTAAGTCATTATCCCTAGCCGCGGGAAGGGAAACAGGGTACTCACGGTTCCTGGGTCCGCAGGAGCCGATCGACGGCTTGCCCATACTATCGCTCACTTGGGTAAAGTGGACGGTCTGGCCGAAGCTGAGATATCCTAATTAGGAAAAACCTCGCTCTTGGAATGCCACCAATTCAAACCCAACTTGCGAAAACTCCCCCGGCCGAAAGTATCAATGGAACGACTTTTTTTCCCCAACCACAGTGATAGACAACGCCCTGTTGGCATTGCCAATCTCCTCTCCTACAGCGAATTAGACCGCGTCACGCCCACTGCTGCAGCAACAGAGCTGTATCGTGGTTGTTTGGCCTATTTAGTCCAAGTCTCTTGGCGTTGAGACAAACGGCACCTAGGTTGCCAGCGTTTTTTACGCTTCTTCGCAGACGGTTCAAAGACAAAAGAAAAAATGTGAAGCCGTGCGAACACGTGGGTCCTTTGAAATTCCTGACAAAACACACTTGGAATTAGGATCCTTGATTTTCCTGAGATTCTTAGGAGTCAACAAGTGGCTGCCTCATTTTGGAATTCCTTATGCCTTGCTTGTTTCCCTCACACCCCTCCGTTTCTTGTCCCCAGGAAGGGCCGGACGATGTTGATCATAGCTGCAAAACAAGACAGCCTCAACCTTCCAGCTGAAACCCTCCAAACCCACACATGTCAAACGGAGCCTGTACTAGTCAACCCTTACCCTCATCTAATGTCACCTCATCGTATCTCATCGCATTTGAATCTCGCCGAGATTGTTGTGTCCATAGTTAATCGTATGTTACGTGTCAGGTCAGCCAACGTCCTTGATGGAGAATTAGCCACAATTCGCGGGATTCCATCGGCTCGTACACAAACCCGTGACAGTTCGAGGCAAGCCAAAAAAAAAAATCACATGTTATAATTAGACTATGATCCAGTCAAGTATTACCAGGGTCATTCTTTTGCCATGAGGCTGTGGTTTCTTCTCCATCGCAAAGTAGGGGTATTCTAGCTCACCCCCCCCCCCCCCCCCCCTCTTTCCAGGGTCAGCAAAGGGCATATCCACGACATGACAATGATGCGGCGTGAATTCCCGTGCATGATCTGGCAAGCTAGCAGTAAGATCCTGGGCCCTTCGATTTCTCAGCACAGCCTCATAAGCATCCGACGCCACGGACCGGCCGGCTGGTTTCTCGTCTCGAGAGAGTCATGCACTACTAATCAATCACTTACGTGTCCGTCGTTATTGGATCGGCCAGCTCCGACAAGGGAAGGGGGGGGCACCTCTCTCTATCCTGGGACTAAATATCGGGAATCAGCTTACTTTGTGCTTTGAGATCGTTAAGCTTGCGTTTCTCTGTTCGGCCCCTTCATCACAGCCTTAGGACTTGGCTAACCCCCATTCGAGACTTGAGACATCGGGGTATCTGGAATTCGCGCGTTCCGGGGTGGATAAAGGGCTGGCCCAGCATCACGATCAGCGGCTATGGGGTACGGTGGGCAATCTTCAGCTTGCTTTGATCTTCATCAATCCTGTTTAAGCTAAAGTATCCGTCGTCCTCATGGCGGCTGGCGTGGCTGAACGTCTCCATACGTTTCATTCTAAGACATTAGACTATTCGATGGAGCCCATCGAGATCTTGGAGTTCAGCTGGTCAAGCGTCTATGAGTTCAATCTATCCATTCGCAGATCCAAAGTCTATCGCCTAAGCGTCCGCCATGGGAGTGTCCTGATCAGCACTCACTTTCCTCATTTGCCAAGTCATCACGGCCCAGATCGCCTTCATTGCTTCAGTCCTGTCCTCCACGCTGAATAAATCAAACCACCGTGATCTCCAGGCGGGAACTTTGCCCCAGCTGCGTTTGTGAAGGTCCGGCTCAGCTTCTCCATCAAGCACATCCAGCAATCGTTGCGGAACACGTATCCTTAAAACCGACACGTGATGGAAAAGGGAGCTGAGCACAAAGATATCATCGTAGTTGGCACCTTGCTGCCGCCCAATCGCCTCATACCTGGCCTTTTTGTCCCAGGTAGAAGCTGGAGGCCGAATCATACGATAGTTATCATATATGGACATGGTCTTGCGCGCCTTCTTGATGATCGGGGCGGGCAATCCATTCTCATCTGTGGGAGGCGCATCCTTGTCTCCTTGCACACTATCCTTCTCGATCTCGCGTCCAATAGGTCCACCAGAGCCACCACCCCAACGGGGTTTCGTGGTCCACCACTCACCGTCCCCAAACCGCTTCTCAGTCTTGCCTTGACGGGCCCTGTGTTGCGCGGTAATGAGTGCAGCAATCACCTCGCGGGCGAGGTCGAGTGACTGTGCGGTCTCTACATCAGGCGTCGTGAAGTCGACACCTGCTCGGGCGCTGACAGCAGCTACAGGGCCATGGATGATCCCCGCTCTCGCGTCTTCTCGAGTGGTAGAACTTTGGAATACAAAACTGCATGCAGAAGGACATGCCGTTTTCCTTGCCTCCCTTGGAACTTTTGATGAGGTCAGCTGCAGTCGAGGTTCGACTCTGGAAGAAGAAACGTTGCAGCCGAAATCATAGGCGACGAGCTTGATGAAGGCAGAGAGCAAGCTCTGCCGGTACTCGGGTGGCATCGCTGATCCGGGTGCCGTCCGTTGGACGATTGGCAGGTTGTCGTCCTGGGAGTTTGATTTATGCTCGTCAGATTCTGTTGGCTCCTCATTACCCCTTTTCTCGCTTAACTCGGCTGATGATAGCTCTGGAGATGGGGGCATCTCGGGAGGTTGAGTTGGATCATCCCAAAAAGTCGTGAAGAGCTCAAGGCATCTGAAGAACTCATACGCGTTACCAAGACGAGCTTGCTGCTTTCCCTTTGGAGGTGATATCCTTCTGACGGTTCGAAATGCATCCTCATTTGAATTGCCAAGTTCCTTTTTGCGTTCAAGGTAGACCTGGCAGCCGGGCGACAAGTTCCCGTTTCTCAATGGCAGACGGGTTTCCAGGTTTCTCTCTCGGGCTTCATCGGGAGAGAATGTGTCCCACTTCTGGAAGTCCGGTAGATATGTTAAGTCCGGAATGATCTGATCCAACGCAACATCAAGCTTGAGATCCAGCCCAATGGCATTGAAACCTACAGGGCCTATGCCCATGGCTGATCTCCCAACATTCTGAAGCAGAGACGGAAGGCTAAGATCTGACTGAAGCGTAAGATCATCATGGGCCAATGGCTGATACCGCGGAAGAGTGACAGGCGTAGGTGGTGGTATGTCTTTGGGGTCCACACGCCGACGAGGCAGGTTCTCTATGCGTGCGTTTCGAGTTAGTATTCGCCGCATAACTTTGCCTGATTGAGATGAAGAGAAGTCTAACATTAGGAAAACCCGGGTAGGATCGAAAGGCTGATGTGTCATAGGGAGATGTAGCTCTGTGGACTGGCCTCCCGTGAGGACTAATCTGGGGAAGGTGGATGGATGAGCTTACGCAAGGTTGTGAAGGTGCCAAACATGATGATCGACCCAGGAAGATCGCAACCGGGGCTTGTGTAAGTGAATTTCAAAGCTTCAGCATACTTGCTCGATATTGTATCGAGCTAGCCCAGTAACAGCTTCTAAGTCTGCTCGAAGACTCGGACAGTTGCGCTAGGACACGTGCGCGGGGAATTGCCTGGTTCGGATGACGGTTGGGACAGGGGATAATATGATAGGGCCTAGCAATCCCGGAGCCTTTGCAATGATGTTCGATGACGGGCGGGTAAGGATGTGTGTTCAGGCGTCCAAGGACCGTTCGAGAGATGTCGAGGCGGGAGCTTGAGAGGTGGGCGGGAGGTTCGTGAAGAGGGTGGTTGTTAGCAATGATGGTATTTGCGGGGGCAGTCATAAGGGGGGGGGGGGTTGACGGAAAGCATGATTCAAGCAACATGATTGGTGCAAAGCCTTATGGTAGCGGGGCTCGTCACTATCGACAGGTCGCGGACGGAACGGGTCGCCGAGCATCCGAGTGTCCCTAAATTTTTGGCAGGTAGTGTGCCGTTAGTGCAGTACCTGGCGATTAACCAAAGAACTTAGCAGAATGTGCCTGATTGATGCTTCTTGAAATGGTGCCTGAATCAACCAACATATGTGTATGGAAAATGAGGAGAGGGCAGGAAAGCTTGTTGGCCGTGCGACCGACTTCTGTTGCTCCGATCAAATATTACATTTTCCATACACCATAGGATAACCGGCTGGAGCAGAGCTTTTTGGTTGTCGGCGACGTGGGATGTCTCAATCGACGCATTTGTGCTTCAATTCGAGATAGCGTCTGGCCTTCTGCTTCCCGATTCTGTTGGTCACAGCCTGGTCCAGCAAACGGTTCCTGAGCACAGATTCACATCGCACTCACACCAGTGGCTTCCACGAAAGGACTGCTCTGCCGTTCAGCATTACTGAAGCTATGCGGGGTACATGCTGCGCATAAAATCGACCTGATGTCTGCGCAACGCCAATCCAGATTGGGACAATGATGCTGCGAGCAGTGGTCTCACCAAAATTCTACAACAAGCTTCCGCCAGGGATCTCCACGGAAGCAGGGTATCGGATAATGGGACGGGGATCGTGCAATCTGTTCACCAGTAGCGCAGAACGGCGCATTGAAGCAGGCAGAAGAGTTAGTTCAATCCCCTTATGTGGCTCCAAGTCAGAATGTCACGTCCTCTCCTCGGCCGGTTTGCCTCTTCCGTGCGCTCATCACTATGATGTATAGAATATTGGGCTCCTGCGAAGTAGCATTATGGCCCGTCTGCCGCTACCGTCCTCTACGTAAAGGACACCAACACCATAAAGCACCATCCACTCTGCCTCGTGTTAACTTGACATGCCGGTTTTGTTGCCATGAATCGCAATCAAGAAGCGGCTGGACTTTCTATGGTTCTGACAACGGTGAGCCAGATTTGGGGCCCGGCAGTGATGTCAGCAAGAGCTGTTACTCTAACTCACGCAAATGACTGACGACGTGATGCTTGGCCGCCCATGAATGAAGTCAAATGGACATGGCGAAGCTGGCTCCGAAACTGACACCGCCCCCCCCCCCGCCACCCAGAGCAGCACAGCAGCACATGCACCAAAAATGATGAGTTCGTTCGGTATTGGAAACCCCCGACGAAACAAGCGACCATCAACCATCAACTCAGTCTTCTCTTGAGCTGCATTTCCTGACACTGCTGTCCCTCTTTTTGTAATTAGAAACAAGCCGAGTTAAACTTGGCTTACCAGGCTGGGAAACCCCAGGACACTTCTCTATAAGCGGTTTTCTGGGCGCCCAGAATGGCTGTCACAGATGTCGTGGACCGCCTCGTGGGTGTGCATCAGGACTGTCGCAGAACCAGGATTACGACCCCTGACCTACACTTTGGAGCTTCATGCCCCCCGACAATCAGGCCCGGCTACAACCCTCATGGCTTTTACGCTGCTTAGCATCCGCCTCCGGGTGTCTCGTCTTGTCTGGGCCCCTCGCTTACGAGTGTTCCACCCCGTTGGTTGGTGTCACTGTTCCCAAGCCCCTCTCTTCTCTGCTCTGTCGCCGTGGCTTCGAGTGTCGCATGAGCAACGAGGATACAGGCAGCCAGGAATGCCTCTCTGTTCGTCGTCTAGTCTCAAACACTCTGAGGCAATTCTCTTTCTTTCAACTTACTGCAGCGAAAACCTTCATTTCACGCAGTCCTTCATCTCCCGGTCTTTATAGAAGATATTCTTCAAACCACGTTGACATCGACATCATCGCCCGATCTGGGGACGGCACATAGTCGCATCACCTGCATCTGGACTTGGGTCACCCATATTGGTCACGGTCCGCTCTGTCAAAGTCCGCCTTGCATACTATATGGCGGCTAAACAATTGATTTGACCGTCCCATCCCTCATGTCAACCCGGCCTCCCCAATTCGATTCTGCTGGGAAGACTTCTCTCCTTCTTCAACTTTTTCCGTGCGGCTGGTTTCGCACAATTCTATTCACAGGGCACCGAACGAGTGTCATTGACTCGCCATGTCGAATCTTCCGAACGGAGCGTTCTTAACAACGATCAACGGCAAGCAATGCACCGCGGTGCCTCGCAATCCGCGCTCTGCAGTGCCCGAGCAGACAACATCAGCACAGGCGCCAGCTAGAACGACCGCTGCCGAACCACTCCCCACGCAAAACATCAATGAGCCACCTCAGAATGAACAGCCGGCGCAGCAGCCAGAGCCAGAGCCAACCTCAGCTCAAGAACCCCCATCCGCTCCGGATAGTGAGGTTGTGAGCAGTGAGTTCATCTCGCTGGAGGATCCCTCAACCTCCGTAGCAAACCCCCCAAACTTGGCTATTCTCCCCACAACCTCTGCCTCGACGTCAATACCGTCTGTGGAGATTCAGCTCCCGGAAGAGACCAGCAGGGAGGACCCGGGGCCTAGTGAGAAGGTGGAAGAGGCCGAGCCAAGTACGTCGTCTGAGTTTGGTGCGCCGTCATTGGTACAGGATCCTCAGTTTGCAGAATCCTCAGGAGTCCAACGAGGGCCAGTGTCCTTGAAGTTGCCTTTATTAGCCGAGGCAGGCAGAGATGGTAGCAGTTCCGTGTTCTTATCGACAGCCACATTGCTTGCTGGTGTTTCTTTGGCATCTCCATCTGTCGCATCTTTCTTTTCTTCACCTCCTTCACCCACAGGCACAGGCCGAACTGAGAGCTCATCTCCTTCCTCTTTCACTGCCATTCTGCGGCCCTCTATATCACTTTCAGATGAAGATTCTGACGGTGGAGTCCTTGTTACAGAAACAACACCGCTCCCGGATCAGGTCATCACACGGGTTGACGGCAAGATCACGACCATAGGGCTGGCGAGATCGACGGCCAAAGCTCAAGACGGAGCGTCGCAAACCAACACAGCAGATCTCGACAGCGGGCCCGTTCAGTCGGACCAACAAAGTGACGGTGATTCGGGACCTAATCCTGCATTAATAGGTGGCATCGTCGGAGGGGTGGTTGGTCTTGCCATAATAGCATTCCTTCTATGGTTCTGTATGAGGAGACGCAGGAGGAGCAAGCGGTCAAGATTCTCAACACGATTCCCAGCCCGCATGAGCATGCCACCTGGTGCCGAGAAGAGGAGGACCTACGAGTTTGACAGCGGATCTGTTGGTCCCACGCCAAAGCGCCAGAGGTTTGCGGCTGCAATTGGCTATCATGCGAACAAATTTGGTTGGGGCTTTATGATGAGAAATCAGAGCACCAACACTGTCAACATGAACCGTGGCAACTCGCAATTTATTGAAGGGCTTCCATCACATAGTCGTGGTAACTCCACCGGAACCTTTGATAGCCGCGCGGACCTCTCAAGAAAGGACCGCTTCTTTGACTGGTGGTCAAGACTGAAGGAAGATGTCACATTTAACTGGCGAGTGAGAAACGGCCAGACCGACACTTGGGCGATCCGCAACATGATGGAGAAGGACACTGGCGACATGGAGCCAGACTTCCTGGGTCTGCTTGCCAAGGATGAGAAACGAAGGTCCTACGGCAATCCGGTGCACTCTCGTGACGCCAGTGCGAGCTCCATTGACCGCTTCCTGGGTGATCTGGGAATGGACCTTGACAGTTCTCGCGGAGCCAACCCCTTCTCAGATCCAGTTGCTACCCCAGCGGTGGCAAAAGGATCAGATCCCTTCGCTGACACAAACGTCGTGCCGCCGACCCAAAAGCCGCCAAACACTTATGTTGCTGACGTGCGGAGATCAAGGGGCGCTTCAATAGGAAGCGGTGTGCGAGCATCCAACATGTCCACAGTCTATCGTGACTCGATCAGGAGCAACGACTCTTTCGCGACCCGCCGCAACAAATGCCGGTCTGATCCTTTTGACTTGGAAATTGATCACCGTCGACTACCAAGCCTTGAGAACATCAAAGCTATGCCGTCAGTCGACTCCACCTACGGCTTGCCTCAGCGTCCTAGCAGTTTCAAGAATGGATCGCACGTGAGCTACAACAGCTCGCGGTACACGAAAGCATCATCTCTTGGCGATTGGAGCGACCCCGGCCCGGATGTTGGACCATCAATAGCCACAGCCACCACAACCGTTAGCTGGGTGAGCAAAGCCTCAGGTACTACGACCGGTGCTCCGGGTCACAAATCCAAGCCCAGTGATGAAAGTCAGACTAGCTCTGGCGTTGGCAAAGCATTATGATGAAATTGCCTCAGAGAAGAGATGGAGTTGCGTCAAGAACGTCAAAAACTGTATAACAACCACACACATCAATCAACCAACATCTTGACAGCACCAATTATCGTCACCCATCATGTCGCACCACATCAGCTCTACAACCCCCCGCCCCCCTCCGTTTTGCTCTATCTTGAAGTCATTTCCCTTTTACTTCATCTCGTCAAGTGTGGAAGAATACCGGTGAAGCGGGTTACGGCACAAAAATGAGATTATCTGCAGGGACGGGTGAATTGCAGAGCAGATTCGCGATTTGCCTTTTTTTTTTTCTTTTTTGCGTTCAGAAGGAAGGAGTGAGGAAGATGATATCATGAACCTAAGTTCCATTGCAGACCTCACCACGGGGAGGACGGATTCGTGGTGTCCGGCATAACCACCCAGGGATACCTCCACAGAGGCGAAACGCTCGTTTGATGAAAGTAATGTTTTCTTGTTGTATTCCCCCACTCTCATCAGTTGATTTCCCCCCGGCCATTCACGTTCTCTTTATTTTTCTTTTCTTATCTAGCCAAATCTTTTCAGCGACGATTTTGTTAGCAAAAGCATAGTATGAGCAGCTTCCTTGTTTATTTTAGTGTTTTTCTTTGCAAATGAAACAAGGCAATGACTCTTTTCATCAAAAAAAGGATCTGCCTTTGTCAAACTTTCCAGATCCTTCTCCACTTTGTATGTGCAGTACATAATGGGCCGCCACCAGACTGCCTTGGAGGAAGTCAAAATCAACATGTGGTGGTTGTACGACACTTCCACCTCTACACCTTCCAATGACACATTTCTCCACTGAGGAAAAGTCATCCTGGCGGATGTCCGCTATAACTGCACTTCAGCCTCTTGGAACGACGATGAACCTCAAGTCATTTATGCTCCCTCCAACTTCCACTGGCCGTTTCTTCGCTCTTGTTACAACGACATCAGGCCCGGCCAAAGGTTGTGGTCATAAGCCACCCCTGATTGGCTGCAATTAATTTCTCCACTTAGACACGCGTCTTTTGGTCGCGTAAATGACACGTCAATGCGCGTAAAGTACTTTTCCCGGCGCGTAATATCACGTCTCTCCACCTCGAATCAGAGAGGTGATGTGAGATCCATTCACGCTCAAACCACCTTGAATTATGACGAAATGCGAGACTCTGGTAGTTGCTACAGCTACCGATACGATAAGGTGAGTTCAGCTCAACCGAGATATCAAGAACCGACCAGCGGCACCCACCGTGAGGCCCTGCACGCGACAAATGGTTAGGTTGCAGGTCAAAAGTCAATTATAAGCATGATCTCCTATCACTCCATACCTAATCCATAGCACCATTTGTCCATCAATAAAACTTCGTACGAATTCTTTGGGTAATGAAAATCCATCCAAGCATCCTATCGCCGGTGACTGGAAGTGCAACACGATGAAAAATTTGACAAAGACCAACGAGATAAGAAACAACCCTCCAGGCACATCGGAAGCGGTGGGGGGAGTGGCCAAAAGGAGAGCATAACAAGCTGAAAGTCAGAACAAGTTGATGGGTAGTGCAGAAATTAGCAGTTGTGCAAAATGGAGACCAGTCATCGGCTGGTGCAACAGAGTTGGGAAAGGTGAGACTGGTGAGGGGCGAGGGTGTAGTACGGAGTAGACTGGTGTGAAATTGCCGAGTGGAACAGGGCCAAGCTCACATTGCCTAGCCAAACCCACGCGAGTGCACAAGTGCATGCCTGAAGAGGGATTGCGTATGGGAGCTGCGTCATAGGAGAAATATGTGCGAGATGTCGTTGGTATCATATACATAAGGAGAAGGCAAGGGAATGTCGAAGCCACATCGAGTTGTACAGCTGGTGCACGGCGCTTAGATCGGCTCTTCGAATGTCAGACGTCGCCGGGCCACACTAAGAGGTGTCCGTGCTGACAAGGCCACAGGCGTTTTCCATGGCTTTTGCGCTGGGCTCGGCGTGATATTGACAAACTCAGACAGGTCAAACGCCTGGCCTGGAGTGTTGGGGAAGAGGTTCCCGCCGCCCGGGGTGGTCATCATTGACGACGGAAGGTCCAGTTTGCTGTTCTTTGGAGGAGGAGTGGATGGTGGCTCCATGCGAGTCCGGCTCGACTTGACCATCGGTGAAGGTGATGCTGCCAGGTAGAGCAGAAGATCTGCACCCTCCTCGCCGCCCGTCTTGGTTCCGTTGACTTCCTTGCCTCGTTTGCCAGGGAGAGATCGGTTAGACATTGGAGGTGTGCGTGGCGGAGACACACGGGAAGTGACAGCAAAGGAATGCGCCGGCAAAAGGTCGTCATCGTCATCGGATGGCGCCGCATAATTAGGCGAGGCCAGCTCGTTTGTCAGGCGGCGCTGTCTGCAAAAGGACACATCGGGTCCTGTAGACGTGGTGAAATGCTGCTGCCGTCTCGGCTTGATAGGCGAGCTCTGAGCTAGCTGATGTGTGTCTTTCCAAGCAGCATGGCCCGAAAAGGTTTTGTGGGCAGTCGGTGACATGCGAAAGCGCTTTGTTGGACTAGCAGAGGAGGGAGGGTTGTCGAATGAAGCGAAATAGGTGCGCTTGCGGTGGCCCGAAGAGCCATTGCTCGAGGCGACTGCATCGGAAAAGAGGGGTGCCTTGAGCGGCGAGCTCATAAGCGCTCGAGTTGCGGGATATGGGAGGTCCGAGGCAGAGGAGGAAGAATCAGAGAGCATGTCACCGTCGATGACTCGGCGTCGTCGCATCTCCTCTTCCATGCGAGGCTCGATGGTGTCGAGTGTAAGATCTTCCCAGCCATGCTTAGTCTTGAATTGTGCGAGGGCGAGACGATCTTGCAGTCGACGAGCAATCTGTGAAGGTATCAAGTGTCAGACAATAGAATGCTTTAGAGATCGCATTGACTGTCGCATGAGGTCTTGCGAGGGGGTTAGGGGGGGGTCGAGGGACGGAGGTGCACACCTTGCTAACTTCTGCACGCTTGAGGACGCAGTCTGCCACTTCCTCGGGCTGCTTCTTCCAGGGCGAAGACATGGCTATGGCCCTCATTTAGTCGATAATGTGAGCTGAGCCAACAGTTTCTGCATATATTCAGGATGTTGCGTTGTAGAACACAGTTTGAAAAGCTTAAGCGAGAAACTTGCTGGCAAAGAAGCGAGGGAGGAAGAGATTGACTACGTTGGTGGGTGAAGCGGAGCGGTTGGTGCTGAGGAGAAAGAGATAGATGAATGTCAGTGGGTGCTGGGAAGAGACTGGACCTGGACTGGGCGGGCATGGCGGGCGGGCGGCTGGAATGAGCTACTGCTTAGTACTCTCGCAGCGGCTGGTGGTCGCTGTCAACAAGGCTGGCAACCACTGGAAAGGTCTTTTGCACAGGGGAGGTACAGAGGACAGGTGCTAACGGGTGCCTGGACTTCGCTCAGTGTCAGCGTTGAGAACTGATCGGTGGCAGCCCTCTCAGTACGGTTAGTACTAGTCAGAGCAATTTTACCACTAGCAACAAAATGTTCCAGCGGCCGCAGCGTTCGTTGCCTGTCCAATCCACCACCACTACTCGTGCCACGGCCCCACCTAATTCGGGTTCGTTGGGCACTCACCTCCTTAGGAGGTGCCCGACAGCTAATTAGCTATGACAGCAAATTAGCCGTAAAACGTAATTTCCGTAGTAATTATAAATTTTTAATAAAGTAAACTCTTATAATATCTTTAAAGCGTGAAAAATAAGTAGAGGATATAATTAATATAATAACTATTAATCCTAGATTACTTCTAGTAATTATTATAAAGTTTTATAATATTTTATATAATACACTTTAATATTAAATATTTAATAAGTATTAAGGAGAATATTAAATTATAATAAATAAGCTACTTTCTAAGTCTAAAGAAAAGGCTATTTATAATTATATTAATTAACTTAATTAAATTAATTTATAATATCGTCTAGAGTTTATTATTAATATTATAAATACGATTTTAGTAACTCGGATCGTGATTTATATAGCGCTAGTGGATAAGGCTATTATAATAAACCTTATATAAGTCGCTTTAATAATTAGCACTTAATAAGTTACTCGCTTCCTTTCTGCTATAAGTATTTAAAATTATAAAGAAAAATAATAAATATAAATTATTAGAATATAAAGAATTTAAAGGTTATATTAAATTAGTATAAATCTTTATATAAGGTGTTAAAGAATAAAGGTATTAATCTAAGCAATATCTAGAATATAAATAAGATTAGCTTTTAAATTAACGCTATAAATAACTTAATATTATTATAAAGCGAAAAAGGAGTTATTATTTTATAATATTAGAGAATAAAGAGTCTTGCATATTTATTAAAGCTATCTTAGCTACGAATTAAGCTATTTTAGCCTTCCTAATCCTTACTATAGCTTAATATAGCGCGTAATAACATATTAATATAATAAACCTACAGCTAAATATACGAATTATAATTACAAATTCGGGCTATTTAAATAATTAAATATATTATAATTAAATTAGTTATTTTAATAAGTTCTTATAGTTATCTTAAGTTAAATCGCGACGACTTCTTATACTTAATAGTTATAAATCGTATTATATAAGAGAATTTATTTAATTCTATAATAATAATCCAATTATATTATTTAATATACCACTAAACTTAATATATTTATTATAGCCTCTAGATATATATATTTTAGCTATATAAGCATTATTATAACTAGGAGCTTAAGCGACTTATATAAGATAGGATTATAAATATTATAAAGCTTAAATTCCTTAGTATTATTAAGAAGGTTTATAATAATATATTTAAGTTTATTATGATTATTTTTATATTTAAGAAAATAAATATCTAGCTGTTTAATCTAGCTATTATTCTCTAATAAGTTTAAAAGCGTAATACTTTAAGAATATTATTACTACCTACTTAGCTATAATCTTCTTCGCTTGTTAATATACTTATAACTTATAAGCATCTTTAAAAGTTAGCTAATAAGATTAATAATCTAATTAGGAATTTAATTAGCCCTTTAGGAATTACTCTTAAAGAGGCGTAGCTTATAAACGGGTTTATTAAAGGTTCACTTATAGCTATTGCTGAGCTTATCTAAATAAAGCGAGATCTAGGCTATATAAAAGCTATAGAATAGGCTAAAGCTACTAAAAAAGCAAGAAAGAACTATAAGCTATAAACTAGAGGTATTTTAAAGATATCTGAAGTCTATTCTATAATTACTTATAAGGAGGCGGATAATTTAAAATAAGTAAAAGGGGTTTTAGTATAAGTGGAAAAGTAATAATATAACGCTCTTATAAAGTGATATAATAAGGCGGTAAAAGAAGGGTAATATTAGATTAGGTCTAGGCGTTTAAGAGGTTATTTTATTTACGAGAATAACTATATAATAAGGCTATTACAGCGTTTTTAATTTACTACCTATAAAGCTATCTATAAGTGGCTAAAGTAGTATCATAGCTAATTAGCTATCGGGCACCTCCTAAGGAGGTGAGTGCCCAACGAACCCGAATTAGGTGGGGCCGTGGCACGAGTAGTACCGCTCAGCAATTTCAGTGATCGAGATGCACACTTCGATTCGGCGTCGCTTCTTGCTTCTGACTCTCTTCTGGGCTACCTACATATGTAGGTACCATACTGACCCAATTTCCATCAAGGCTATACATGTAGGAAGTCTTGTCTTTGACTCCAGGGAACCATCTCGCCTCTTGCTACCACCTCTCTCGACTCTCTTGATTCGAGGCTGCTTATCTCACCTCTTCATTTCTCTTACTTTACTTACTCACCACTTCCTGGGGCGGGATGCGAGCACCAGGGGCAACGGCCGGACCACGTTAGTACATGTACATAGTGGTAGGAACAAGGGCAGCAGCAAGAAAGATTGGTAAAATTCCTCGCAGCCGGGGAAACGGATCTCTGCAATTTTAGCTTGAGTGCCAGTGCATGCAAGCACTTTACTGAGTCTCTCTTGTCGCTGTGGCAGAAGCCGCAGTGGACTCACTCCACCGTGGGAAAGACTGGGCCTCGTCCTTCTTGCAAACTGGTCTCAAATCCATGAGCAGCAAGGGCGTCGCCATCCCTGGTCTATACTTGCGGTGATGCCGTTCCTCCTCGTCTTGGGGTTTACACACAATGCACGGCTGGAGTTTCCAACCACAGGATGACGGTGACAGGGAACCTTGTTTCTTCTTGCCCATTGGCCGAAAACCTTTTGTGCTATTGCTATTGTTGACTGACGGACCAACCCTGTTGCAGATGTGTGAGCACCAATGACCAGCCTTCCTCGCACCTCTCGGCAACTTTGCGCTTCCCAAGTTGGCAATTATCACTTGGAGAGGCAGGGCTGAAATAGAGCCTGGCTGGGAGGATTGGCCCATTCGTCAGCTCACCAGACTAGGCTTCCCCTGGCTAGTGGCCTCAGGTCGAGGCAGCCTGATGGACAACGTGCATGAGATATGGCATGAGTGCATTCCTCTTCGTCATTGGACTGTCCCATCGTGGATATCTTGTAATAGTTGTATGTACTCCGTAGGCCAGGCTTTGATAGGGTTCAAAGAGGAGCTTACGCTCAAGGGCAGAAAAGTACATATAGTACTTCCTAAAGTCGTGATCCGTCCAAATTGGAACTCTCACACATTCCTCAATGTCTCAGACTCCCGCAGCCAACAGGTATGCAAATTTCCAATAGTGGCCTCAACCAGAGCGGGCTACAACGGTGATGGTGGTCCGCCCGAGAACGCTTGAAGTCTTGGACGAAAGAGCCAGCCCGGAATGTACGCATTCATTCACTTGGTACCCATTTGGTGTGAAAAGGGCAGTAAAGCCAGCAGCACTTGATGTTTGCTTCGGCAAGAGACCAAGTCTTCAGTACGCATCCTCGTCATTAATTATGCTGTATAGGATATATCTTTTGCATGTTCCCCTAGAATGGCTAAGCAGGGACATGTGGTGCAAAGATGATTTCTAGAATCCGAGAGTGTTTGAATACTTTTTCGACCAAGCGCGGCTCGTGCCATGTTGCACGCCCTGTATTTATATCTCGATACCACAGTTAACGTTACTGTTGACACCCTTGTCCTTCAAGCTAAGTCTGCCGATCTAGACCACCAAATCCTTCTGACCTTGATTTCCGTTGCGCGACAATCGCACCGACCAAGGCACGTTTCTTAGCGTGGCAACGTGCGGTCCTCAAGATAGGCAGCCGGGGATCGAGATATGGGACCGACATCTGGAATCAGGCCAATGGAAAGTTGCATGGAGATTGGTCAGATAGAGTTTCTGAAACCGAGTTGACTAGTTGTTTGTGCTTGCAAGGATGACCACGTAGACGACGGACAAGGCTCAGAAACTCAACGGCGTAGGTGTTGCCCTGGTGGATAGTGTATTACAATCTATTAAACATTACGCCTTCGTCAGCCAGGACCCCTACCCTACAGAGCATTGCGAAGTCCATGGATTTGGATTTGGACTGGGAATTAATAGATAACCAGTGGTGTTATTTAATTTTGCAAGCCGTATCGGTGGTTCAGGAAGGGTAATCGTTACATTATTCACCGCCATCCTCCTTTGGATTGCCATCTTAATCATACTGGAACACCTATGTCATGACCTGGAGGCTAGGTGCGAGATCACATTTGGGGTTGTGACAGCTAAGACTATCGTCACGCGATACCAAAGTCAATGAGAAGACAATATGTTTAGGGACCATAAATGTTTATTGAAGTCCTGGGAAGTGGGAAGGGTTCTGACTGAACTCCCAGCTCGACTCAACCGCACGTGAACGAGCGGGCATATTCGAGGCCAGCTTATATGCCTTACTAGGACTGCCGTCAGAAGACACCACTGATTGAGATCCTCCATTAATGCCGGTTGTTTCTATCCAGATGCGCCAATTGGGTGAGCACGGCTGATTAGGTAGCCGTGCTGATCGGTTGTCGATGAGTTCGTGTTCAGAAGAGATTGACTAGAACACTTTGTAAGCTTACAGTCTAACAACCTCGTGTTCTACTGCGACGGTTATCTGCAAGCACCGGCAAGCTTCAACCACAAGTGAAGGACAATTATGAAGTACCTATCAACCTATCATATTGATATGAGAAATTGCCATTGATATCAGAGGCCCCGGCATAGGCGAGCGCATAAAGGATTCAACATGCAGAAGATGATACTCTGTAATTGTCGCATCAAGTACGTTCACGGACAGGCCACTCAGCTCATCTCAGCGTATGATGATCAGTGGATGGCGGGGTGGGAGGCTGAGTTTGTGCGAAGACGCGATCGATTCCGCATAAGGGATGGGGCGACAATGCGATACGAGGAAGATGGAACTCTACGACAGTGTGCGATGCCCAGACGCGACACAGTGCAAGATGGCTACCAGGATTTCCATATGAAGGAGAGAGGGATTTGAGTTGGCTACAAGCCGGTTTTAAGGCTGTACCCGCTGAGGGTTTCCTTGGTCCTCATCCTAGTAAGATGGATTTCCAGATCGCTGTGGTCAGGTTCGATTGCAACCACTATTACTGCAGGTGGTTGTCTGGGCATGGGGCATTACGGTAGGCGTTGACTGATTGAAGAGAAACGGCGTACGTATTCAATCGACGATCCATCCATCCATACACACATGGTCCTGGCTGAGTGAAAGAGCCAGCTGGACCCAGCCATCCACATCCACATCCACCCCGAGACGCATCTGTTGTGCATTGCCAGTCCCTAAGCGACGAGGTTGGCCGGACGAGCCATAAATATTTTAATGGCTGCGGGAGAGATCGGGGTTGACTTGATTTGGTCCCAATTGAGGTGCAGAATGGTGCGAATATGATATAACTATCCACGCATGGGCTCCTTTTCTCTGGTTCAGACAGAAATCCATCTGCGGCTTATATACATGGTGCGATGACACCACCACGTATATCCCATGATTAAACTACCAGTCAATTGCGACAGTCGCCCATGAAGTCGCCTGCCTGCCATTATCAATAAAATGATGGAGGTATGATATATGAAACACGGTGACAGGCTAGCTGAACAAACGCACAGGCAGGGGAAGGAGATTGAGAAACATGGCGAACGGTGGAGCTCGACGTCATCAAATAAAAAAACGGGCGGATGGTAAGTGGGCATGTTGGGCCTGATATAGCGTTCGTTGCATGATCTGGTGGAGGCCAACGTTCTTGTGTAAGAAACGAGAGCAACTCATAATGGTATTGAAATGGCATTTCCTACTTGTATACGGACGACGGAGAGCAAGGTGTATATTGAGTATATGCGCCTTTTCTCTTACCCTCTTGCTGGATGTGGCACTACCTCCTAAGGTACACTCTTATGTACGAACACCGGCTTCTCATGTAATGTTGCCCAGAGAAAGACACCTCACTCACATACACTGTGCTGCCCATTTCTCGCACTGTGTGGTGTCCCATTGTTACAACGTCCAGCTTGCCTACAGACACTGGCACCCCAGCGCTGTTGGAGTTGCCCCACTGACCAAGTTCTTGTCCGCAGATCCAGGCTCCATCATCCGCTGCACCAACACGCCAGTGCCGCTGAGCCTCCAGCCAAATTGAAATCTTGCCATGAACCTGCCTTTACCTGGCCTTGCTTGCCTCGCTTTGCTGTAAAGTGCCATCCATTATCAATTACCGAGACCCCCGTCTCTCCATCCTGCATTTTCTCTTTCCTCTCATCATCCCAATCTACATATCACGGCCATCGCTCTCTTCCTGCGATTCATCTTCTTCTGGGGCTATTGCGCACTAATTTTTCCATGCCCTGACGTTGGCTCGAAGAGTGGCGTTGTGCGGTCCTCATTCTTTTTTTGGTCTCTTTTGCCTACTGCGCCTCACTACGTTTTTGTTTGGTTGCTTGGTGTCCCAACCAAAGCTTCCTTCCACTTCCGGCGTCTCATCACGACCACAAACAGCCTTGAAAACAATTCTCATTACGACGTCCCCTTTTGTGGTTTTCCAGAGCCGTTCCCGGGGTTCTTAGGTCGAGCTTCACATCTAGCTTTGATTCACTTTGGCTCAATCCCGGAGGTACCGGTTGTCCACATCATCAACACCAGTCTCGTCATTCTCAAAACCCACCCCACACGATCACAACGGCGCCCAACCTCACCCACGTTGCTTGCTCAGAAAGTCCAAACCCAGGCTCTGCAAGCATTCTTTCCGAGAGTTCCCTTGATTCAGATCATCCTATCTTTTCGATCATTAACATTTGTCACACCTTCACGGATACACGGCCGGCCGATTAGTCGCCATGGCTCCCGGCTTCCTCAAGGAACTGCGTCGCCGCTCGCGGGCGAGCTTCCGAACCGACCATTCTACTGATACCTCTAGCGAAGGCGCTGTAAGCAATGGCACAGCTCTCTCCAGTGGTTCAGTTACTCCTCCATCCATTGCGCAACAGTCCGATCCTGCTCTCAACCTCCAACTCAAGCGAAACAGCGACTCCCACAACACACAGCTTACCACCTCCCAATCCAGACCATCTCTGATCAACCCTAGCCATAACTCGAGCCGATATAGCGTCTCCGGCATGTCGGGGCTGGGCTCTCCTTCCTCTAATGGAAGACAGAGCTTACCCGTGTCGCCTTACGCCCCCCGAATCCATAACTTGACGGAGAATGCATGGGTAAGATGTGCTACCTCAGAACTCTCAAATTGCGTTAAGATGGAGGTGCTAATAAGGAACAGGTGTATCAAAAGGTTCTTCTTGTTTATGGAAGCGTTGGCGATCAACCCATTGACGGCACCGTCACCGTGAGCAGACTGGATGACAACTTTCCCCCGGTTTCGTGGCCAGTTTGCGACTCTCATTTCAAAGCCCTTCTCTATCTTCAACCTGGTCGCAATAGGCTGCGATTCGATTTCTCAAGTCCGAAGTTGAACAACAATTCGAGTGGAAACCCGATACATTGCTCGTTCCTCACCATACACATGCTGCCGCCACTCAACGCACCGCCTTTGCAACTTGCTATCCTCCTTGCCAAAGACTCGCCGGGCACATTCGATGCGACACCAGCGCGCGCTGAAAGAGAAGGGAATGGCCTCGATACGGCAATACGGAAGTTTCGCATGGCTGCATACCTTTGGCAGGCTTTCACTGCGGAGCAGATGTGGAGAAACAAGTTTGGGCGACGGTCCTTCCGCTTCGAGGAGGAATGGGCTACCGGGAGTGCCAACTATCGTGATCTAGAGCAAGGGACAATGCGCTCCGAGGCGAAGATTCACATCATTCGAACCGACAAGACCGTTGCTGAGCTGCGCGATCTCAACATAGCCCAGCAGCATGGGCCCGCAGCTGACAAGAACGCCCTCCACAGAATTGCGATGCAGGCAGCTCAAGACTACTTTAAGCCTCTTCCAGGCCAGACGCAATACGTCTCAATGCTACTCCTAGACGCGCACTGGGATAACAAAGAAAAGGTCGTAACAGGACATGCGGCACTAGGTTCGGGATCCGGCGATATTCGGCTGGGTATCTTTGGCTCGCACTGTTTGCACAGCTATCCGAGCAGCTTCGAAGAGGTGGTACCTGCTTTCACGGATTGTACACCCACAGATCTCAACTACGTCGCAAATGACTGCAACGATGCCGGGAGCTCGTGGGAGTCAGCCAATATCGGAATCGGTGCACATCTCCACGAGGTTGGTCATGCTCTTGGCTGCCCTCACCAGGAAAGCGGAATTATGCTGCGCGACTACGTCGTGCTCAACCGTAGTTTCGTGCCTCGCGAGGCATATTCCACAAGGACTCAGACAAAGGGCGGCTTGGTCATGCAGTCCGATGAGTGTGGGTGGCACAGACTCGATCTCCTGCGTTTCCGCTCTCATCCTACCTTTCGACTTCCCAACGACCCGATGATGAATTCGGATATCAGTGTACAAGCCTTCCGAATCGAAGGTGGCCATGCCATGGTGACGGCAGCAACAGGCATCTCGTTTGTGGAGATTTTTGGTGAGGGCGATGATACATGCCATGCATGGATGGAGTTTCCTCTGGATCATGAGAGGCTTCAGAGACAAGTTTCCTTGAACGAGTCGGAACTGAGGGCCAAGCTGCCACCAACAAAACGAAAGGAGCCTCTGAAAATTTCCGTCACATGCCATGGAGGCGGCTCGATTACTCTGGATGATTTCAGCCAGTTCGCATCGAAAGATTCGACGGTCAAGATACCAGGAAGTTCTCTAGGTGGCGGCACCGCATACAAGAGCCTCAGTCTGGGAAGCTCGAAGATGGATGGCTCTCAGCCACAAGATTTGATCTTCACGAGCACCATTCGGCAGGACAGAGTGATGTCTAGGATCAACGTCTACCACGGACAAGCTCTTGATGGCATGGAGTTTGTGTACGATGATGAGACTACGCAGTTATTTGGCAAACGCGGTGGCAGTTGCGATACATTTGAGTTGGGTATGAATACTCGAAACGCCAGATGAGACTCCAATGAAGTAACGAGAAGCTGACCTTGAATAGATCTTCGGCGGGGCGAATATATTACTGGATTTTTCGTGCGCGCTGGCTTTTGGATTGATGGTATCCAGATTCTCACTAGCACGGGACGGAGATCACAAGTTTACGGCAACGCATTTGGTGGTGACGGGTATGTTTTGAAATTTCTCTCAGCTGATCTGATACTGACCATACCAGGCACACATTAATTCCGCCACGAGGCTACACAATCTGCGGTGTCTCAGGAACCTGTGGTTCGTGGCTCGACGGGTTCTCAGTGCTCGTGCGGCGATAAACGAAGATATCACGCTATTCTTCGTTGTCTGTCTCTCTTGGGCTGGTACATACAGTACATATAAATGGCGAGCTCTACGGAGCAATAATGGTCATACATGATGTTTTACGTGAATCAGGATCCGAGCAGGCATTTGGATTACAACGCGAAGTTTCTACCGTTAGGGACGGCCCTCGGGAGGACGATCATTGCATGGGACAGAAGGAGAGAAAATGCGGTTAATAACTGATGCACACCAGTATGGCATATTCGGCAGAACTTTGATTCGGTCGTTCAGAATGGCGTTTGGGTATGATGTATTTCTTTTGGGGAGAGTGCTCTGCTTCGCCAGTACCTAAGCTAAGGGAGGCAGACGTGGTTCACGATGCGACAGCAGCAGGGCATACATATAATAGGGAATATGGATGGTCAACAATCGAAACAAATACAGGACCGTCATGACATAAGCTACCATAGGTACTATTGTGAAAGCTGCATAATATTGCTTCAACGTGATTTGTTTGCCCAGATTGGCACGTATAGGTGCCCGAGTTGTGATGATTCGGTTGGCTGAATCGTCACGTGTGGGCCGCCCACCGTCCACACCCCCCCTCTGAACCGATGACGGCATGTCCCAACGGCTGAGCCTGGAAACCTGAGCTTCGCCCACTGCCAAACTCAAAGCCACCCAAGTCGTTTCTTCAACCTGCATCCGAAGCTTCTTCATCTTGGCCCAAACTTGTCAACATCGCCTCGTAGTTCTAGCGCCGTATCAACGGGACTCACCGCCGCCGTCGACGAGAGCTTAATCAACTTCAAGCTGTCTTTCCCCTTTCCCCCCCCTTCTCCATCTTCTCCTTCTCTTAAAAACTTAAGGTGACTGCCTAGCCTTTGGTCCCAAGTGATCATCAACGGCGCCGATTCTTGCTCGAAGCTCCCGACAAGCGCCTTCCTGGTACTGAAGGTAGCCAGTTTTTGATCTTTCAAACATGTCCAAACGGAGCAGTGCGGTGTCAACAAGCGGAGGAGGCGCACCCGGTATGTTTACGCGGCAATTATTTGGCATGCCATGTCTTGTTGCAGCACGAACCAAAACGACAGCGCACAAACAGCAGTCTTTGATCATTCTTTATGGGCTAACGTAGCTAGCGAAAGCTCAAGACAAGCAAAAGATGCTCCTTTCCGAGAACGTCGGTCACTTCTCCCTGGTCAGGGCAATGCATCTAGCTGATTTGATCACGCTCATGAACGGTACGCGTCTTGTCAAGCTAGCCTCTTTTTTTTTTTATACGTATTAGGCGATCCAGCAGATCAGAGACTAACGCAGCGGACGTAGGCTTCTGCGGCACCATGTCTATCTTCTCCTCCCTGCGGTACTGTCTTGGTGATACCGAAGACTATGGCAATATTTGGCTGGCATTGTACTTCCTTCCGTTTGGCTTGTTCTTCGATTTCTTCGACGGGCGGGTTGCGAGGTGGAGGAACAAGAGTAGCCTGATGGGTCAGGAGCTTGACTCACTTGCTGATCTGGTACGTTTGACCTTGGTCTGCCCTGCTCCTTTGTCTGTGCTAACTGTCTCTAGATCTCCTTCGGCGTCGCCCCCGCTATGGTCGCCTTCACCATCGGCTTCCGGACCCCTCTCGACACCATCTTCCTCACCGTCTTCGTCCTCTCGGGCCTGACGCGCCTGGCGCGTTTCAACGTCACTGTGGCTATGCTGCCCAAAGACGCGAGCGGCAAGAGCAAATATTTTGAGGGTACGCCCATCCCGACCACGCTCTTCACAGATGGAATCATGGCCTACTGGCTGTACAACCGATGGGTGCATGAAGATCTGCCATTTGGGGTGTGGGTTGCCGGTACAGCGTTGGAGTTCCACCCGATTGTACTGATGTTTGTGTTGCACGGTTGCATGATGGTCAGCCGAACGATTCAGATCCCCAAGCCCTAAAGATGGAGTTCGGTCCTTGGTGAAAACAAAATGGCGTTGGAGGACGATTCGCCAAGCTGTGGGAATGGCGCGTGGATTGAGAGACTGGGAGTGTTTGGACGAGTGGACGAGAAACAGCGCATACGATAGGCTTGTCTTAATACTGTTCTCGGGTTGCTTTCTGTTTCTTCTTGGGATGATCCAGCGTGTTGGGAAGACGATAACCATCGTTATTGTTATCATGAATCAGGGAGTCATGGTCTTTAGCTGAGCTCAGGGAAAGCCCCAAAAACATGAGATACCCAGCGTGTGAACTCGTCAGTGTTTCCTCAGCGCACCTTTGTGAGGTCTACGTCGGTTTGATCGATCTATGTATCCTTACCCATTGTCGGGGCTACTGTTAGCGTAGCAATCCCATCGTCGTCATTTAGAGCAGGACACCATCTCCATCTCTATCAGAGCGATCAACTCTGTGAATTATACACAGGCGGAGATCATCAAAGCGCATTTCAATGAAATCGTTTTTAATTTTGGAATTCCAGTCCCTGTATAACGCCGCAAAGAAGAAGAAAAAAAAATGACGAGAAAACTCACACCAAGAGGGGGAAAAACCAACAGCAGCGTTCCCCCTCCCTCTTTCCCGCAAGTTCCAAGACCGAGTTCTCCCTCCTCCTACATGATGTAGCATGCGAAGAAGAGAGATAGATGATCGTCGTAGCAAGTACATAAAGCCCTAAATGAAAAGGGGTTTGCCTTTGCGCAATCCCGCGGCTTTAGGAGTTCCCAAGATCTGTCTTGCGCATACCAGGTGGCCAACGGATGTGAGCTTTGTACAGCAAGACCAACAACCCGTTGATTCGAGGTGGTCCTCCTGCAGAGAGTTCGGGGGGAGAAAGCGCTTCAGCCAAGCAGCCACAGGAGACACCACCCTTCTCTCAAACAAGAGGGGAGGGAGGGGGGTTGTGGTCAGAAATGCAGGCCCTCTTCCAGTTTAGTATCCGCCCCTGCTGAAGCTTCCGCGTCCACGACCACCGCCCCGTGAGAAACCACCGCCACCACCACGACCACCACCGCCACCTCGTGAGAAACCACCTCCACGACCGCCAGCACCGCCCCTTGAGAAGCCACCGCCGCGGCCGCCCCTCGAGAAGCCTCCCCTTCCACCGGGGCCGCCGCCTCGGCCACCAGCACCGCGGGGACCACCTCGTCCACCGGCACGCTTCACCTTGGGAGCGCCGGGAGCAGGCTTGGGCTTCGGGAGGAACATCTCCAGCGGGAGGAGCCTGTCGCCGCCAATGAAGAACTTGTCTCCCGCCTTGAAGGAGGTGGCCTGGATGCCCTCGGCGGGTTTGATGGTGAAGTAGACGTCGTTGACGGGGCCGAGGATTTCGTCGACCTTGCCGACCGAGGTCTTGTTCTCGAGGTAGATGGGGGCGTTGAACTTGGGGACTTTGGGGTTGGTTGAGGTGCAGACCATCTCGCCTTCGCAGGCGTGCATGAAGGTTCCCATCTCTATTTGAACCTCGTGCGTTAGTTTTCCTTGCTCTTACAAACTTTCCCCGCCTTTTCCGAACAATCTCTCAGGACCAACCAGCTCCCCCCTCCGTGGAAGAAGTGACACCGCGCAGAGAGATACACAGAGAGAGTATAGGGAAGAGGAAATTCTTACCAAGAACAGTGTCCGGAGGACCAAAATCGCGCTGCTGGAAACCACCACGGCCTACATACCATCTCAAACGTCAGCAAAAACAATGCCCTGTCGATCGTATTCAGTTTCTTCGTGTGGCGCCAACACATGCACAGCCCATCTGGCGCAAATCCTCATGGGGCGCCTTCAAGTGGAGGACCAGCATGAGGATAAGCAAGAATAGTGGGAAGGAAGAAGAAGACACCACACTCTCCAAAAGGACCAGAACAAAAGGGAAACGTACCGCCGCCACGGCCACCTCCCCGACCACCTCCGAATCCTCCACGACCACCACCGCCGCCTCTGGATCCGCCCCGGAAAGACATTGTAGGGGGCTTTGCTCTCGTTTTGCGATGCGATTTTCCTCTTGCTGGTGCCGTATAGAATGGAGATTGAACGTCGCGCGAGATTCGAAACGTCCGTGAAATGCCGTGCGACCAATTGGGCCCGTCTTTTTCGTCGTGGTCGCTTGGAGTTGATACTCGTTTCGAAGAGTTGGGACTGGCAGCTTTTTTTCCTTGTCGCTAGACTGACTGTGTGAAAAGATCGTTATCGTTATCACTTGGTCCAGTCAGATCTCTTGCTTCGGATTGAGTAAGTAAATAGGTGGGGTGCAGTTGACAGAGTCTGAGATCACGTGACTCTTTTGAACGACCGTTAGCCAGGCTTGCCTCAGTCTCCCTTTCAGCGAGTACTGCCTCATTACGTCTGCGCAAGGACCATGATGCTAATGCAGTTTCATTTTTAAGAAAATACCTCGTGGTAGCTATGCGAAAGCAAAAAGTCTCCGTCATCAACGCCTTCCTGGCAGCCCATCCAGCTCCGCCATCCCAACCTGCGCATACCCCATTCAAAGCAATAAACGTCGTAGACTCGCCGAGGTTATACAAAAGAGATGCTGATTCTGACAACGACCAGTCGAAAAGGACGCTTGTAAAGTGCAACCCGCAAAGTGAATACTATCAAAGAAAGTAAGCAAAGCAATAGGACAGCAAAAGATGTGAGAGATTCAAGCGATGCTGTTACGGGGGTATTCTCCGGGGATGTGCAGGTTGGAAATGGTTTGCACGCTATCCGTCCTTATGTTCCTATCTGCCGGACGTGCCACCGGCGATGCGGCCACGGGTGTATCCGCGAGCAAGGATGCGTCCTCACTCATCGGCACGGGCGCCTCCATCTCCTGCACAGGCTGTGGCTCATATTTGGGAACACCCCCCGCATTCACACCCACAATGTCAACATTGGCAGACCCATTGGGCTCGCGTGAAGCTGCGGGGGCTGGTGTAGCTTCGCCATAGATAGCGCTTTGAGCATCATTGGTGGCATCGCCGTAGTAATCGGTCCTTTGCTGTGCCTGGGACTGATACTGGCCAGCGATCACAGGCGCAGCGTAGGCGTGGTCCTGCCACTGTGATGGCTGTGAATGATTCACAGTCTCACTCGTGTAAGGGTTCACGCCGTCTTGCTGCGCCTCATGGTTCGCAATGGCTGCCTGTGATGGCATGGCCTCGATAGGTGTTCCCGCCTGGGCTCCATAGCCTCCAGGACGATCATGCTCGTAGTTGTATTGTTGTGCGGAGTGATCGGTGGCGATGTAGGCACCTGCTGGCAGACCTCCTGCAGTGGTCACGTCTTGTGGCTGCTCTTGGGCTCCAGATCCTACACTAGAAGGCGAATGAGGGGCTTGTAAGCCTCGCTGCGCATTGACTTGGATATCAGATGGGAACCGCCCACCTGGTTGAGATCGCCGTGACACGGCGTCGTGCTTCGGGTTCGGGTTGACGTCGATTTGCGAGCTGGCGGAGAAGGGCTCTTCGTCGTCCTCGTCTAGCATACCGTCGCTGCTGGCAGACCGGCGTGAAGACTGACTCAGGCTCCGCGAGTGGCTGCGCACGAACTGGCTCCGCTCCTCAGGGGTTGTCTCCGTCAAGGTCTTGATGTCCTCGTACCACGCCATCATGGTGTCGTGACTCTCAGCACGGAAGACCCAGGTGTGACCACGGTGCATCGAACCAGTCTGTCGACCCTTGAGGATAAACTTGTTCGACGATCCGCCCTCACTGGAGTGTGACCCTAGCTTCTGCTCAGGCAGATAGAGCGACATGACCGGAGCCTGGCCCTTGTCCGCGGACTTGAACTCGTGAAGGTGTGTTGTTGAGAGGACATACCTATCTGCGTTAGTCGCCGTCACCTGCTTCCAAGAATCAAAAACTCACCAGCCGGCTGTATAACTCTTGAGGTACTTGCTCTTGCGTTCTAAGAGGCCAGCACGGATCTCCTGAGCGGCGACATGGTCGCGGCCCGGGTAGTGGATGTACTGTGCAGATCGCAAAGGGATGTTGGGGTCGACGAAATTGCTGTCGTTTGTGACAAAGTGAATCCATTCGTGATATTTAGGCATAGAGATGGGGCCGTCGCGCAATTCCTCAATCGTATTGAAAGAATTCTCCGCCTCACGCTTGAGAATACCAGCATAGGCGTTGTAGGCCTTCTGGATCTCGCCAACCACAATGGACTCAAGCTCTCGGCCCGAGCTTTCAAGGTTGAGATAGGCCTAAGACATTGGTCAGTATTCAATGCACATGACAGAATGAAGTGTCTCACCTGATGCAGGTAGTTCTCCTCATCCAGCTGGCGCTCAATTTGACGATCGACGGCGAGGCGCAGCAGGAAGGGATCTTGCTTGCCAGTGGTTGAAGAAGAATCAACTTCTGTCTTGCCAAGCACGCTTTGCAGGGCCTGAACGGCCTTGCCCGTGGCGTCCATCTCCTTTTGGACCGAGTTCTTGAAATCGCCTGACAGATTTTTGATCTCCTTGATCTTCTGCTGCAGGTCGCTTCGAAGGCCGGTAAGGGCCAGAATGACATCTTCCTCGATCTCTTTCGCCTTGTTCGCCTCAAGAATGGCATTCTTATTGTAACTGCGCAGGATCTGCAGTGCATCGTCGAGCCCACCCGTATTCAGAAACCCGGGCGGGCTGCTGATATTATTGGAGACGTTTGCGAGCTTGAGGAGGCTTTTGGACCTGGATTCGTAGTGGTTCTGAATTTCACGGAAGTAGGCAATCAAATCCTTCAGAACCTTTCTCCAAGCTATGACTTGTCAGCTACACTCCTCGCTCGTACACGCAATAACACGACATATGCAAATGGCATTACCTTGAAACCGATTGGTCAACACTTCTGTGGGGTTGCCAGTGGTGGGCACGGGACAGTAGAATGCACTGTTGGCCTCGTCAGGGTCAGAGGCCGAGTTGAGGGCCAGGCTCCTGACGCTGCCAGCTCTGGCGCTACGACGGCTTGCGCTGCGGCCCAAACTGGCCTGGCGACGCATGGAACTCTTCTTCTTCAGGGTGTTGCCTCGGGAGAGCTTCTCCTGTGCTAGCTGCAGCTGAGAATCGTCACCGGAGCGGTAGCTGTGGGCAGAGGAGGAGCGACGCATGCTCCCGCCGTGGTGACCGTCGACGATGGAAGTACCTCTCTGGCTGGCGTCCCACTCCTCCGTGAACCGACCACCGGCTTGGACTTGTTCGTTATCAGCGTCGGTTAAGTAGTTCTGATGGTTATTTGGGGCGCTAGCAGCAGCATTGAAGCTTTGGTTGGTGTTGTTGGAGCGGTAAGAGAGCTGGGAGGGGAGCTGGGAGGGCGGATGCTGCGGTTGAGAAGAGGGTAAGTCCATCACGGGCGACGGGAGGCCTGCGGACGAGGCCGTGGGACAAGAAGCTCTCAAGAGAGACGAGCTGATAAGTAAAATAAGCTAATGCTGTGACTGAATCGGTGCGCAGGTCGCGCGGGGAAAATTGTCTCTGAAATGTTTCGGCGCAAGCGGCAGAGGAGAGGTGAGTTGAGAAGGGTGACGCAGATGACAATGGCCCGAACACTGTCAAAAGGCAAGCCAACAGGCGGAGTCTAGGGTCAAATGGCGGCAACAACCGAGCCGGAGTGCATGTAACTGAGCTGGACGAAAGGACTCACTACAGACTCGCCAGAGGGAGGGAGGTTTTTGGGGCAGGAGAGAAGGGGAACGGGCGAGAAGCGCGGATGATGATGAATTATGATCGCCACAGAGGATGGCAGCACAAAGGAGGCGGAGGGGGGTGACGTTGATGAAGGGTAACAAGGCCTGGGCAGGCTCCTGCCAGGATGGATGAGCTGGAGGTAGTGGACATGAGGTGCCACAGAGACAGGCACGGGGGGCGGGGGAAGGTGATGCAGCACAGCAACGAGCACTGACCCAGCCAAACCTTCATTCAATTAGCACCAATGTGTGCTAGCTGTTGTCGCAATGGTGATGTGAACGCCCCTGGAGACTGGATCATCTTAGGCGCTACAGTGAACATGCTCGACACCACTGAACAGGTACATGCTAACCCCCCTAAGCTTGCGCCCAGTGGTGCAGCTAGTACCAGAATGATCGCAAGGGAGCATGTTACTGGCCACTGCCCCAACCTCGGGGGCGCCGTTCTCCACTGTAAAGTTGGGCGATCCCCTCTCCAGGTTGGGGCGCAAGCTGTCCATGACGCAATCCCTCCGCCCAATCTCCAATCTCGAACCAAGGCATCCCTGCTGCTTCTGACCATGATGCAGATTTGTGAGAACTGAGAGAAATTCCATCACGATGCTAACCTCCTTTGACACACTTGTCAGGTGGTGTTTTCTTTGCAGAATTTTTTTCCTTCCTTTTTTTTCTCCTTTTTGCCAGAGGGACAGAGGCAACGAAAATACATACCCTCGATTGTGCCATAAACCGTTCAATCCGGAATTGGACAAATTGCCCACAATGCCCAGTCTCTCTCCATGTGCCGGATGCAGCGAACAGGAGACGAATTTACAGCATTACATGGCATGATTCTGTAGTAGTATCTTCGTAAACGTGCTTCTTCTTCGTTTCCAAATCCATTCCCTTTCTTTTTTCTTGGCCTCACCCGCACGAGATGCTTCCCTCCCTTCTGCCGCAAGCAAACTACGCACGAACCTGGGCTAGTCATCTGTGAACTACCTTCATATGGCTGCTAGCACGCGACACCACGCGACACACCGCTTGGCGGACATCAAGCAATGGTAAACCCAGGCAATGGAATAGAGCTAATCTGAGACTGCAACTGTGTGTGGTCAATTCACACAAATACCTCGCCCGAAAACTCACGGGGTAAATGAGGTATTTGCTATCGTGAGTTGATACTCGACTTCGGCCTCGGGGCATCATTACATCATTGCAGAAACCAAGTTCGGACGACTAGCCTGGTTACCTCATCACCCGCAGAAGAGAAGCTTTCGTGGACACGTGCCTTGCCTATCCAAGTTGGTGACCACAAAAATCAGAAAGCCTCCTCGTGGAAGGACGGGGCCGGACAGATTTCCAATGACTTGGTGGAAAGCCTGCACTTCCTGGAATCTCTTTTAGGATTCACAGAGGAAGCAATGTAGAAACCAAAACAACCTCTAACCCTGGCGTTTGGGGCTCTGCTCTCAATTCGTGGCTTTGCCTGAGGTAAGGCGATCATCGAAAGCGCCTCCATGAGAAACTTCCATGTTTAAACGCGACGAGGGGAGAGAGGTTGCTGTTGTGGCTCACATTTCTGTCCTCTGTGGTTCAAACTTAACATGCCGCTGAAGACTACAAAGTGCATCCCATTTCCCAGGCAATCCCACAGAAACAAAACATCCTACTGCCACTGCTCCCACTCCATGGTCAACTGGAAGATCTCCATCCACGGGCCCGACGAAGCAGCGGCCGCATACCCAGCATTCATTTTGTTGAAGAGCCTGGCGCTCTCCACGCCGTTCTCCGTCTGGTGCCAGCCGAGCTCGCTGTTCCCGTGCAAATACCCGTCCGTGTTGCCCGCCACCACGGAGATGCCCTCGGCGCCGTTGTACATCAGCGAGGCCATGCC
This sequence comes from Sarocladium brachiariae, assembly GCA_008271525.1. Lineage (NCBI taxonomy): Eukaryota > Fungi > Ascomycota > Sordariomycetes > Hypocreales > Sarocladiaceae > Sarocladium > Sarocladium brachiariae. The sequence goes on along the minus strand of RQPE01000010.1, from coordinate 340,056 downwards.
GGCCGTCATGGCCATCTGCATCTGCATGTTCTGCATGCTGCGGATCATCTTGACCCTCGGGATCGTGCGCGCGTAGACGGCGTAGCGCTGGCGGGAGAACTCGAGGAGTGCGGCGGCGTCGTTGAGCGACCGGGCCTCGGCGTATTTCTGGCGCATGCGCGGCGAGTGCATGCAGCACATTCTGTTCTCCTGAATGAGGTCGTTGTGAAGTTCCATCTTTTGCACGAAGCCATCTATTGCGGTACCTGCCAATGGCTGCCGTGTGCTCCCTCCGACAGCTCGGTCTTCAACGACGCCCTCGACAGCTTCGTCCCCTGCAGTGACCGCCTCGAAGCAGTCGTGACACATCGGGCAGTCCAGCCACCCATACCACCTCCGGTTCGGGACCTGCGCGTCCCTTGGGCACTCGGGGATAGCCGCGTACTTGCGTACGGTGTCTTCGTACCGTGACCAAACACCTTCTTGACCAGCTTCGTAGAGCTTGCGCATGAACTGAAGGTAGCGCCCGGTATTGGGGTTAAGATTGCACAAGTACGCCTGCTCACTCCCGGATGACTTTGCTGGCTCCAGGAAACGATCCTGGCCCCATGCCTCGAAAAAGCCGGCGTAGTGGGCTGCACAGACGTCGAATTCCTCCGCACCGCCTTTCAGAGTGTACCATTTGCCGTTCGGGATCCCTTCGGCTGTGCAAGCCGGACTGGACAGGATGGTTCTTGCGGCATTGCTGAATATGCGGGCATCCTGACGCTTTATGCTGGATTCGAGGGCACTGATGATGGCGTCATTCTTAAGGTCACTGCAATGCCACGTTAGAAGTCGGAAGACTTAGTCATGTACGAACAAAGGCAATCACCGCTGAAGCTAGAGTAAACTCACCAGACCCAGGCTGTTGCAGGCTCGGACCTATGACCGAGGATGTAGTCCATTCTTTCTGAGTTGCTGACTGGCTTCGGCACATCCACGTACTCAAAGTCAGCAGCAATCGCAGTCCAAGCAATCTGATCAAAGTAACACTCCTCGCAAATCACCATGGACTCGACCGTGTCCTTGGGACGCAGCCACCGGCAACTCGACGACTCTACTGGCTTGCCCTCACACTTCGGGAGCCTGAAACGATGGGTGGCCTGCGTTACCCAGTCCATGAACGGCACCCCGTTTCGAGAGTAGATACAGTAAGAGCGTTCGACGAAGTTGAAGCTCATGTCGCATATCCAGACGTCCTTTTCGCCCTGGGGGCGATCAGGGTATCTCTGGTCACGGGGGACGAACTCGCCACTGAACGCAGGGCTTGCCAGCAAGACGTCTTCGTAGCAGGCCTCGCACGATACGAGAAAGGAGCAGATTTCGTTGGTCTCACGCTCGATGGCGAACCACTTGATTCCGTCTTTGCCTGTAGTGCCATTGATCCCTTTGCAGTCGTTGATCGACAGCCTCCGCTTGAAGTAATGCTCAAGTGGTAGGACGTCGCCAGTCGCTCGACACTGCGGAAGCAGGGACATGGTAATACGGGGCACGTTGAAGCGACAACGACTAATCGAAGGCTGGACCTTATCGAAGGCGAGTGATAAATTCGTTCTCGCGAGGAAGCGGTCGTAACAACGTGTGCATATGAGAAAGTCAGGGACTTGAGGTAAGTGATACCAGCTCGCCTTATACGGTGAATCGCCAGCGAAACTCGGGCAGTCCCAGACAATCTCATTGGGTCGGCCATCCGGGTTGAAGGAGAGAGGCGGCCGTGCCCAGTCATCTTCGATCCATTTCAGGTCTCTTTGCGCCTGAGAATGGCCTGTATTGTTCACGTTGAGGTTCTGGAAGCTCGACATTACATTGTCGATCAATCCGGAAACCGACGCATCAGAGCGAGGCGCCTCGGTGGTCACTGAAGCTATGTTGGACGGAGGAGGGTTAGAAATGATCTGTTCCGGCGACGAGGGCGTTTCTCTGGGCGGTGGAGGGGGTGGACGTGCATGTTGGTCAGGAGTAGCTTGGGTCGTGTAAGAGGTGGTCATGAACGGATATGAATGTGACTGATCAGATGGATTCGCCTGTTGCTGGGAGTTGTGATCCGGATACTGCTGCTCCGTTGATGAATCTGAATGCGCAGGATATGAAGCTGGACTTAGGTATTGATCCCGAGGCTCGATTCCAAGATGTGAGTCTCGAGGCTCAATTCCAAGATGCGAGTCTCGAGGCTCAATAGGCAATGTGTATCGCTCAACAGGGGCTGACTGCACTCTTTCTTGCAGCTGATGATGAGCACCATCTGGAATCCTGACGGTTTCTGGAGGCGGATTCACAGATCCAGGGACTCTGTGCGGTAGCGGTGCTACAGGCGGATGATCTAGTTCATGAACTTGTCCAGTGTTCGAAACTTGGCTCAGTGAATGGTTTGGCGAAGGAACCTCCTTTCTCGTCACAGATGCTGAAGGAAATCGACCCTCAGGTATATGAGGTGCGACCGGATCATCCGCAATAGCTTCCGAAGGGCCCAAGTACTGATATTGAGTTATTCGGGGAGATGCCGGCGTAGCTTGTGCTTCTCCTGGCCACATTTGGGGACGAGGGTCATGCGCATGTTCGTCCAAGGTTCCGGCTGGCGCGGGACTACTCGGTTGAACCGCGTCAATTTGACCAGACATCACATGGGTGTTATGGGGCGTCCCATGGCTCGGAGCAGCTTGCGCTTGCTGCTGACCTGCTGGGCTGTACGTCTGAGGCGTTGGAGGTGTCTGATACGAGTTCACCTGCTGGTAAGGTTGCGGTACCGGCGGTGACTGCGGATGTAGGTACTGAGGCTGCTGCGGGTCATACCGGTGCTGCTGCGGATGACCCGGAGTTGGATGTTGATAGTAATACCCAGCCTGCTGCTGCTGCTGTGCTTGCATTTGTTGCCCGCCGCCAGCGCCGGTGAGCTGTTTGAAGTAAGGCGAGCTGGACGCCGCCTGCGCCCCCTCCCGAGCCAAAGTCTTGATATTCGACGACACATTCTTGGCCAAGCTGGAGCCCCAGTTCCGGAGAGAGCCGGAGGTAGCTCTTGGTGGCAGCGCTGGCGGTGAAGGTCTCAACTGGTGGTGCTGCTGCGCGTAGCCGGGATCGCTGGGGATGCGCGGAGGTAATGGCGGTGGTGCACCGATGATCGGGCGATTAGGCGGCAGTGGAGGAGGAGGAGGAGGAAAGTAGGGGACATTATTTCCCTGCTGCTGCTGCTGTTGCTGAGAATTGTGGTGATTCATGTTGAGTAGAGCTGTATATTCGAAGCCGGATGGAGGTTTGACCTGTTGCTTTCATCTCTCTCTGACTCCTCGTGTAAGTGCACGTTCGTTTTCTCTGGGGCGAGGGCGGGATGGGGGGCGAAGGGGCGTCGCCAAGGACTTTATTCGAGACATAAAAATCGGACAGCGATCATATTATAAAGAGAAAGACGGAGAGACGGAGAGAGGATGGGGAGGGACAATACTTCGTGTCACCGTTTCTGTTTAAGCAAGAATAGTAGCGAAACCAGGGACGCCCTGTGCGGGACTCAATTCTGCCTCGTGCAAGGCGTGGTGAGTGGAGTATCTTTCAGCCTCTCTGAACTGTTTCGCGGCTAGAAGGCATTGGCTATTTCATGCGCTTATATGTACATATATGTAGTTATCATATATAAATATACATACATACATGGTCTGCTGGGACCTTACGGTCTAGACTCTGGGTCGTGCACATGTCAGCTGCACGTGTCCAAGAGAAACCCAATGTTTTACACAATGCGACAACGGGCGCGGCGTGTAAACAGGTGGATGGATTCGGTGGGCTGGCTACCTACACACGCATCTTGTTCATGGCATTACTTCATGCAGAGCGATTCTGATCACACATGTTGGGAAGTCCTGTCATAGCGCCTCTGGTATTTCAATGTATGTTCGTATGTATGTATCTCTCTGTTGTCAAACTCGAGAGGTTTGATCTGCCTTCATTCCTTTCTCTTTCGCACAACCTCCCTCTGATGGGGGCTTTTCCCCGTTCGCTTTGCTGCTGGGTATCTCTTCCTCAGAAAACATGAGTCACGAAACCCCTCCAAGTTGCATCACTGAGCCAACATCTCAAACAGCCAAACAAACAAACAAAGGCAAGAAAAATACATGGCTCCCTTGAACGCCGACATGTGCAGTGAACGGATCCCGGTCCCAAACCCGTTGCGTACAAATCAAGGCAAAAAGAAAAGGAAAAAAAGATAGAAAGAAGAAGAAAGGACATAATGATAGTTGTACGACAATTCCCTCAAGCGCCTTCGCTACCCGTATCAGCGGGTGATGCCTGTCCACTTCCCAATCTCCGGCCCCATCGTCGAGGAGGAGGCGCTTTTGGAGGAACTTTTTTCACCGCTGCGCCATTGATGTTAACCTCTGGCTTGTGCAGTACAGGGAGTCCATGGCGGTGCCTTGGTACCGCTGGCAGAGGCTTCGTCGTTCTCCTACCTAGTTCCGTCCCTGGTGCCTCTCCAGCCTCTGACGACGTAGGGCTGCTTGCCGCGCTACCGTCGCTTCCGTCGTTCTCTTCTCCATTCTCCTTTTTGCTGGCAGCCTTATGGCGACTCGGCGTTTGGACCCCTGGCTTCTCCATTACGGCGGCGACATCACTGACGCTGATACTACTTTGCGTCTCAGTTCTGCCAAGGCTGATACCCAAGAACTTCCTCGCCACTTCTGCTGTCCCGCTGCTTTCCTGCCTCAGCCAAGGCACCTTGCAAACACGGTCAACGAGTCGCAGCGTCGTCTCATCCGCAGGTGCAAAGTGAGCATTGTGCGAACCCCTCAAGAGGTTCAATACCTGCAGTATATCCTCCCGCTTATACCGTCCTTGGTTAAGCTGTGTGTGCGCTAAGAGAGGATACAAGACGCGGAGGTAAGTATGTCGAAGGGAGATCTTTTCGTCCGGCAAGTCCATGAGATTCCTGAGTATGACGTCGACGAGGACCTGGAGATCATTGGTGTAAAAATACTCATAGGTCGCTTTGGTGGTGAAGAGCAGGTATAGGAGCTTGAGAATCAGGAGCTGGAGCGACGTTTCCGTCTCTCGATTGAGCAAGATGATGACATTCTCCCCAAATGTGCGGAAGGCTGGTCCATGGAGGCTCAAGCACTTCACAATGCGATTCGTGAGCGAAGGGGTGCCATCACTCGTGTCGGTCGATGCAAGCATGTACTGCTCGTTGAGAACAAGCTATGAAAAGGTCAGTCAAGCCCACTTCCTCTGCCCAGACATGTTCAGGGGACATCCGGAAACTCACCAACACCCGGATTGTTGGATAGTGATACGGATCTCCCACATCGTTCGACACGCCCTCTACAATCCGGAACAGGTAGTGAATGAAATCGTCATCCACCAGCTCTAGGTCATCCTCCCTCAGCCTCTCTATCCTCGACATCTCGTACATGAGGTGCAGGAGCAGTCTCTTCACCCTCGGGTCCTCGTCTTTCCTCTCTCCAATCAATTCCAGCAGCCTTGGGAAACATGCCTCGCGGACCATGCTCGGGAAGATGCTCTCATCACCTTCCCCGTCCAGCAGCAGCAGACAGGCGATCGCATGCAGCGACGCCGTCTCGTCCTCCTGCAGTAGACTGTGGATGATCTGCGTCCGGATATACGATCGATGGGTCTGGAACAACGGGCTAGCAGCAAGTAGCTGTGCGGCGGCAACGACCTCATCTTGTGAATCCACGTGGGCCAGACAACGAAGACGGCATGTCAAATCGAGCCAAGAGCGAAGAGCGTCGTCGATGGACTCGTGCTCGTAGCATTGGGTGGCGACGCAGGCCTCCAGTTGAGCCCAGAGCTGTTCCTCATTATCGGGAGATGCGAGCGGCTGGGAGGCTCCGCCATCGTCATCGTCATCGTGATCGCTCATGATTGTCCAGCAAGGGGGGGTTCCGGGTTCGACTGCATCGGGGAAGCGACGCAAGAGGTACTCAACGGCAAGGACGTTAGTTCATGCGAGCTTTGTGAATGGTAGACTCCTGCAGATCAACCAGCTGAAGCTTTGGGAGATCCCGGGATGCTTCGGCAGCGATGTCCTCGCAGTATTCTTCGTGTGGTGTGGTGTGGTGTTGGATGGCAGTGGAAGAAAGTGTTGTCCTCGCTTGCTGTGTTGATTGCATTATTACAGTTGCTGTGTTAAGCTCCATCCCCACTGCGCCGTGACCTCATCCACTCATCCATCCATCCTCCCCACACCAGAACCCCTCACCCACCATAACGCATTCCTAGGCACTCTCTAACACCCTCATCATCACATCGCTCGTTAAATGTGATATGGCACGGCGCGAATCAAGACTTGTCTGTAATTTGTAATTCCCTCGCTGCTCCCATAGACAATGATCTCGCCTGTCTACAACGCCACTTTTCTAAACACCCAAGCCAAGGGCATGCATGAACAGAGAATCGGGTATATCATCATGCGTGAGAGCGCCACAAGCTCTTTCTCCACGCCAACAAAAACCTGCAAACGCCAAGTCGCCAAAGTGGCCACAACTTGAAAGACCAAACCGACCGAATCGTGGACCACATCTTCACTAATATCCTACGAGCCCTTCTTGGCCTCACGAATACTTGCCTACTCTTCAGCCTTCACCTTCCTCATACACCTTCACCTTGGCTGCGTACTCGTGGATGTTGCTGACCACGTAGTCCGTGATGGTGTCTCCCTTGCCAGCTGCGACCCGCAGAACCAGTTCGTTAAGGTTCTGTCGACCGAGAATATCGACGTGGTCAGCCGTTCGTGGCCCACCCCGTGGGTTGAACCGCTCTGGTTCGTGTGGCATCTCCACAACCGTGATCTTTGACTTGCCTGGATTATAGCGCTTCATCTGCCACCCCCTGTTGCACATGTATCCTGTGCTCAGCAGGTTGACCGTCCCGTCGCCCTCGCCCATGACCACGCCGTGATCAACAATCCCTTCCGTGACCGCTGTATCCATGGTGATGTTGAGGTTGGTCAGGAGGGGTTGGTCGGGTGCGCGGTACCAGTAGGCTCGTTCCGTGGGCTTTCCCACGCCGTAGAAGCAGTAAATCTTGAGACTGGGGGCATTGGGAAGACTGGTCTCAAGCGGATTGATCCACTTCTGGGGGATGAGGTTGTTCTTCTTCACCTCTGCAGAGGTCTTTGCCACACCCTGAGAGTAGCTGCTCCTGACCTGCTTCTGGTACCATTCCTCCGTGGTGTTGAAGAGGTAGTCAAGAGATTGCTCCAGAGTGAGGTTTTTGGACGGCGTCGTGAAGTTGGCCCCGGCCTTGAAGTTGAGGAACGAGCCATAAGAGACCTCCTGGCCAGGCTGGTCATCCGGTGCCCCATTCAAATCACCCCAAACGGCACTGCCGCCGATGGGAAGCATGGAAGAGAGGCCCGGCATGGCTCGGAAGATCTCCGCTCGCTCTTCTTTGCTTAAGAACTTCTCCAAGCCGTAAATGGCAAATGCATTCAGTTGGGCGGTATCGCGCATCTCGCCCGAGAGCACGGCAGTCAGGTCCTTGACGGCACCAAGCATGCAGCCGCTGATGTTGATCCAGGAGTCGATATGTGCCTCGACCCAGCCATCACCGCCACGGCCGCCAGCTTCGGATTCCACCCAGTGGAAGAAGTAGAAGACGACCTGACTACCCATGCTGTGCGAGGCGAGAACAACCTTGCGGTGGTTCATGTTGACCCATGTTTCAATGTAAGACTTGAGACGAGTGAAGTATTGATCGCGGACCTCGAGGTTGCCGTAGGACAGACGCCAATCGTAGGCAGCTGTGAATGAATTTGTAGGATCGTAGCCGATTGTGGCAAGGTTTTCGAAAATCTTGTTCCAGATCCAGTAGCCGGTGATGAAGAAGTCTGTCGCATCGAACCCCTGGGCGGCACGTAGTTTGACCAAGGGCGGGTCAAGACCGGTCCGCTTGTCCAGCATGATGTGCTGTTTCCAGACGTCCTTGTCAAGCACAAGAGCGCGCATCATGGTCCAGCTGCCCCACAGACGCTTCCGAAAGTATGATCTGGAGATGTTTGCCGTGCCCCAGGACTCGAGTCCCGTGGAGATGACACCAGGAACCATGATCATGGGATGGTAAGCCTCGAGTCCCTCGGCGCGTGCCTTGAGGCCCACGGAGAAAGAGTCGTATGAGTCTGTCAGCTCGCGCTCGCCCTGGACAAAGTCACGCATGTCGCGAATCAGGCCAGCGGGTAGAACATCGACGAGGCTGTCCATGGACAGGTCGCCAAACTCAGGGAAGTCGATGAGGTCATTGGTCTTCGCGAAGAAGCCCGCAGCAACGATGCCGAACACGCTGCCGAGGAGGAATATCAAGCCAAAACGGCGCTTCTTCGTCTTGGGATGAACGTGCTCGACGACGGTTACGTGGGAAGTCGGTTTGGACGCGCGGCCGTCTTCTGTTTCTGTGATTTCCGCAACTTCGGTGACTTCTGAGACATCGCTGTCGGTGGGCGTAGCTTTGTCACCCTTGAGGTTTCGACGACGAAGCGAAGTGGCCATGTTGAGCTGTGGACGAGAGGCCTGCTCGCCTGGGGATTCGATAAAAGAATCAATACGTCAACTGTTGAAGCCGGGGATGTCGTCGTTGACAAGAGGGAGAGGTATTAGGCTTTCGGCTCCGCTGGTCCGCACGTGCTGGAAAACGGTGGCGTAGTATGTCGCGGTGTCGAAGGTTGGTGCTAATGAGTGATGGCTGGCTGTAAGGATGTAGAAACGCGGTAGGTGTATATGTAGCAGTGCATGTATATAAAGAATCATCGAATAGTCAACTGAAGCGATTCGGGGTCAGGGCAAAGACATTATACTAGGAGAAAACAAATCCGGCATCGCCGGGATAGATGAGACCAAAGCCGACAAGAAAACAACAGGTAAAGTTGAGAGCACGCTTGCAGCGGAAAAAGTTGGCGCGGTCGGTCTGTCAAGCATGTGTCTGCTGGAAATTACTAGCTAGTAGAGATCTAAGACACCTGTGACGTCAAGGCTCCAGGGGAGCTGTTGAAGCTCCGATGCCTAGGCTTAAGGGCACTTACTTACTTGTACTAAGGGGGGTGTTGTAACTACCTCTGCAGTAGCTACTACTTGTAGTAATAGCAGGGACTGTCAAGCAAGGAGCTCGACAAGACACAAGGTAGCTCCTTGACGATGATCATTGATTGACATCGATGTCTCCTGCATCGTCAGTCTTGATGCCATTCTCAGGAAATTCCATATTTGGTACCACCCCCCTTCACCATTATGGTCCAGACAACCTTGTCTGCAGTTCCAGGCCAAGAATTTCAGGGATCATTCCGCCAAACCGGCCAACCATCTCTCAACGGCCGTCGCTGGAATTTAAGCCCCATTCGAGTCTGTTTAGCATGTGACAGCGCTTGAGCAGTGTCGCATTTGTCTTCATGCGCCGTCGTCGAGTCTGACACACGTCAGTCCGGTGATGCTCTGCTCTTGAGGGACTACAGAGCAGTCAGTGAGTGGTGTTGGCATCTTCAAGAACCCCCACCAAAGCTCTCAGTCTCTGTCACCACACCGCACCATCCCATTTCAGGCTCACCAGGCTAAAATCCTGTCCAACGAGGGATTCCTGCCCGACAACTGCTACAAGCCTTAAGCCTCTCACTCCGGTCGAGTCATCGTTGACCTCACTCGCTTACTCACGAGCGGCATCTCGCCAGATGTATTTTATGTACTGTAGCACGACATCCGACAACGAAAGTTCCCTGATAGATCTGGGTCTATTATTTAGTGGCCATACCAGGTCCTCAGCGCTCCATCGCTCCATCCACCGACGTCCCTTGAACGAGGCGTGGGTCCGAAATCGCATCTCATATCAAACACGGCACTGACCCACCGCACCACAGTGAACGACCACACAGAGACAGATCACAAGAGGGAAGCCTCTCCATCGCCATATGCTTACCTCCGCCTCGCCTTCAGTCACAATCAGATCACTCTGTAATACTCCCCAACCTCGCATCAGGAAACCGGAACCCTCCACCATGGCTGTCGCAGACAGCAGCGCCTCTGATCGTCCGGAGCTGCGCTATATCCAGTACCAACATGAGCTCGAGGCCCAATACCTCCCCGCCATCCGCTCACTCATCTCAAAAGATCTCAGTGAGCCCTACAGCATCTATGTTTATCGTTACTTCCTCTGCCAATGGTCTCATCTGTGCTTCATGGTCAGTTCACCTCCCCTTAACTTTCAAGGGAGAAAAACAAAGTCGATGCCCCCCTATGGTCACGGAGCCCATACTAAAATGCTTGCCCCTCAGGCCATCGATCCAGTGAACTCGTCCCTCATCGGCGTCATCGTCTGCAAACTCGAAGTCCACTCCTCGCATTCACCTCCTACGCGCAGAGGCTACATTGCTATGCTCGCCGTCGCCTCTCCTTATCGGGGTCACGGTGTCGCCACCGCCCTTGTCAAGCGCGCCATCGACGCCATGGCCAACCGCCGTGCTGACGAGATCGTCCTCGAGACAGAGGAGACCAACGAGCCCGCCATGAGGCTCTACGAGCGCCTCGGGTTTCTGAGATCCAAGAAGCTGCACCGCTACTACCTCAATGGCAATAGCGCGTACAGGCTCGTGCTTTTGCTGAGACACGTGGACCCGGATGCAGTACTGGATGGGTTTGATGGAACGGTGTCATGAAACGGAGATCGGGATCTCATCCCTCTTTTGTTTTCTGCATTTATATCTGCTTGATTTATGGACTTTGAGGAGAGGATTGCATTATGCTCATGAGGTTAGGGAAAGGTTCTTTACAAGCGGCGCATAGCGGGAAAGGCGAAAGGCGTTAAGCTTCTCTCAATTTGGGTATCGCATCTTAGGATCAACTGCACACTGCCTCTCTGGCCTTGGAGGAAATTGGCATCGCGTTCCAGTATGACGTCAAATCAAATCGCGTCATGTCATTTCGCATAATCTCTTCTGTTTCCATCATCCTCAGAACTCATGCGAGCTGTTCAGAACTCATGCGAGTTGTATATGGACGACCGCAGTCCCCAAGGATTTCCAGAGGCAATGCCGATGTACGTAAAAGCATCTGCCACGACTTTGTCAGCTCCCACTGTTCAGAACTGCAAAAGTTCAAGAATCATACCTGGCTTATAATAGAGAGGCTTCCCTCTTGCCTCGACAAGTTTCATCTCCCGCAGGCGCTGCAAGACCCTACCCACATCAGCCGTATCGCGAAAGTCCGCCGTGTACACGCATATCAGCCTTTCTCTCCTGGAATCCTCCCCTTCAGGCCTCGGCGCCACCTTCGCGGCTATACCCAGCTCGTTCTTGGCCGTCGCCCTCGCAACGGCGGACCAGACCTCGTTAACCTCCGCGGGGGAGCAGAACAGCATCCACTTCCCGGCACGGACCTTCACGGCGTACGCAAGGTTGAGGATGTCGCTGACGGCCTGTTTTCGCTCCTTGGCAATGTCCTTCTCGACCGTGCCGATGTTGCCCCCGCGTTTGCGCAGCCCGTCCATGTACTCCGCCATGATCTGGAGGCGCTCCAGGCCGCCTTCGGCGACGACACGCGGTTTGCTGCCCTCCTCCTCGGGCGCCTCGTCTTCGTTGAGGGTGATGGTTTGAGCCTCGCCGTCCCCCTTCGCGACGCGGGGGATGTAAGGGTTGCAGATGAAGATCCATGGTAACGAGAGGGACTGCTCTGTCGTGGCGGGCGGCAGACGGGTGAGGAAGTCATCGATGGATTCAGTGAGTTGCCAGGCGTAGGGGATGCCGGCGTATGGGTTGTGGAGGTTGGATGGTGAAGCTTTGGCGTTGCGGTTGTGAGGATGGCCAGGGTGGTCTCTGTGCTGAGCCACCCAGGAAGGGACGTCGAAGTCGTTGGCGCGATGATTCAAAGCACTGATCGCGTCAGGACCCCCTTGGTTGACGTTAGAATGAAACAAGTAGGTCAGAGGACAGGAGCGATGAGAAGCTGACCATAGAAGTCTGAATCGTCGACGTCCATTTCTGAAGGAAGACAGTGACGACTCATGGCGACGAGGTCGGTCAAAATGGCGTTCGCGCAGGGAAGACAAGCCTGATATGGTTCTAAGTAAATAAACCCGCAAGAGAATTGGTGCGTTAATAGGGATGCACGGTTCTCGAAATGGACTGCGAAGATGAGCAAATGGCTGTTTCTGATGATGTTGAATGCTTGGTGGAGGGGCTGGGCGAACAAAAGCTGGCCGCGTAAGGGGGGTTCCTGGGTACCGACCAGTATCTACTCCGTATTACTGACCTGACATAAATGTTGTCCGGGTCTGTCTTAAGTCATGTGGTAGAATCATGCAAAAGGGCCAAAAATAATATGGGGATGCCGTGAATTTTCCTTCTTGTATTATCTTCCAGGTCTGGGTTCTTGTGACATGTCTTGAAGAGATCTTTAAGCTAGTCCTAAGAATTTAGCAGCATAACGTCACATCATAGACAAGCTGTCGACCTTGCAGTATACAAGCCATATGGCCCTCTTCGCTCCCCTCGCTCCCCTATGTATACATACATATACATATATTAAAAGAAAGAAATATCGCACTATGTTTCAAAATATTTCGGCAGTGCCTTAAAATAATCTTCGACCAAGCACATCGTGAACCCGTATCTCATCTACAGCGAAGCTTGGTAACTATCTTCATTGAGGGCTAAGTAAGGCGACCAACGGCAAACACGCTCACAATCTATTCTACTTACAAGGTAGTTTACCACATGATAACAGTTCTTGGCAGATATTGTGTCTGATATAAGTCTGTTTCGCCTATCATCCATGCCTGAGAGTGAAGTGGCACCAAGATACGATTGGGGAATCTGGGGTCTGGACTCGGGGGCTAGCTAACAGCGGGCCAATCGCCCGTGCTATGCCAAGAGAAGGCACCCAAATACATATGAACTGATCAAATAACCGGTCTGCATCAGGACTGGTTGTGAAAACGGAAAGAAGCAATAATATTCCCACTGCTCGTTCGAATCGTGAGTGGCGTGGATGGGCACACCCTTCGTCGGTATGCCCATCGATCGGCTCGTGTCGCCTCGCTTCTACCCAAATACGGTCATCCGCCTCCCACCCCCCACACACGATCTCCTCACTGACACACCATGATCCCCCACAACCCAGCTCGCCAGTGTCCAGATGGAGGGTTCAAGCCATCGCAAGATCCGCAAAGTTTGGGGTTTTCGATTTGGGGTAAATCGCCAAGAGTGAGAAAAAATGGAAAGTGCTGCTCAACATAAGGTCAGCGACGCGAGCGGGAGGCGGGTCGTCGTCCCATGGCGCGGTGAAAAGAGACATCGTCTGCTGTTGCATTGAAGCTGTTGAGAACCTGTTCTTCTTCATCTTCGTCAAAAAGCGAATTGGCATACTATTTCTTCGCGCGATCCAACTCTTCTTCCGCGCTCATCCTTCCAGTTTACACAACGAACACCACCTCTTTACACATCAACTTCACAGCACACAAAGCACAGCACCATGGGTTCGATGCCAGCTGCCAAGGCCTTTCCTCCGGGAATTCATGTCCCCAGCTTGACCTGGTTCAAGGGCACCAAGGACCAGGAGATTGACTGGGACGTTCAGAAGAAGCACCTTAAGTTCCTGGTCAACTCCGGTCTCCATGGCAGTACGTCTCACCACCGCTGCTTCAACCAGCTCACCACAAAACGTTAACCTTCCATAGTCGTCCTTGCTGGCACAAACGGTGAGGCCGTCACACTCTCGGCCCCGGAGAAGGCAGAGCTCGTGCGCCTCACGAAGCAAATCGCCAACGAGGAGGGCCGCTCCGACTTGACCGTCACGATGGGCTGCGGCGGACAGTGCACACGCGACGTCATTGCCGAGACGAGGCTGGCGGCCGATGCTGGCGCGCAGTATGCTCTGGTCCTGGTCCCAAGTTACTTCCACTTCGCCATGACTTCAGAATCAATCGTTGCGTTCTTCCAGGAGGTAAGTATCCTCTGAGAAGACAAAATGAAGGGCGGTTTTCAACTGACGAGAACTCTTTGAAACCATCAGCTCGCTGATGCTAGCCCGATTCCTATCGTCATTTACAACTTCCCCGGCGTTGTGGCTGGCCTGAACCTGGACTCGGATATGCTCGAGACCCTGGGCCATCACCCCAATATCGTCGCCGTGAAGCTCACCTGCGGCGGCATCGCCAAGGTCGCTCGCATCCGCGCCGTGTTCAAGCCCGAGGAGTTCAGCGCTCTGGCCGGCCAGAGCGACTGGCTGACTCCCGCCCTCGCAGTCGGTGGCACTGGTGTCATCACCGGAGTTGCAAATCTGTTCCCCAAGGTGCGTTGTTCTTCCCTGCTTCTACTACATCCCCATGCCTCAGAAGAGGAAGAGAAAAGCTTTCATGTTCCTAACACGGCTTCTTGTTCTTTTTACTCGCAGTGCTGCATCGAGATCTACGACCTTTACCTCGCCGGCAAGCTCAAGGAAGCTGAGGCCGCGCAGCTCAAGCTCGCCATGATGGAGAATGGATTCGGCAAGGGTGGCATCAACGGCACCAAGTGGGTGGTCGCTAAGCTTCTGGGATACCCAATGGAGAGCTGCCACTGCCGCCGGCCGTACCCAGAGTACACGGACGAGAAGAAGCAGGCTTGGGTGAAGGCTACGTGTGAGATACTGGTGGAGGACGAGAAGAGGCTGGGTGCGAAGAGCGCGTAGGCGAAGAGCAAAGACAAAGATGGGAGTTTTTGTTTCTCTGGGTTCTAAGATCGGGCTGATCGAACTGATAGAATGTTGGACATGAATTTACGCCTTGACATTATAATCCCTACTGATTGGTGCCTATACTGAGAAGCAGAATACCTCACCCAGTCTCTGTTCTGGTGCTCGCTTGTACGTTGCCCAAAACGGTATACGCGACGACCCTGTCACCACTAACAAAGGGGAGCGAGGAATCCACCAGCCAGGTCAGGTCCAGATTAAAGAGCTTGTGGTAAGCAGCAGCAACATTTTCGTGTGATGCCATCCCTCTATATGTGGCTCGTTATAAGACAGACAAGCGTGTTCATTCCTCGTTGGAAGCTTTTAAGGTGTTCATTGACAGAAACCGCTAGCGGACCGACCCCTCCTTGATCCACGGAATCGATGCTTACTCTCTGAAATGATTTCCCATCTCACATTCACGGAGATCAAACCAATCTCGTACTGACTTCTTCCTTCTTCAAGAGAAGTATAAGGATGCAGAATGCTGGATCCCCAACATCTGCGTGGTGTTCGAAGCTGCATTCCACCACAGGACTTCGCATTATATGCCGAAAATGTGGCGTTTCTTGGCGACGGACCCTGAAAAGTACAAGGTAGAGGGAGAGAGAGGTTCAATGCCGAAATCCGAAGGTGAACCATTAGATTACCATTGTCTATGGGTTGTCCATGCTATAAGAGCCCTGGATAGAGCGTCTCAGAGCACAACCTTGGAGAGGCCATTCAATCATATGCCGGTATAAGGTCAGTTCTGCCAAGAGGTCGCAGTCGGAGGTACCTTAGTCGTAATCGTTGCAACTGAGCTCCTCGTTCGGCTAATACACCAAAGCACCAAAGTCCCATTCTTTATCAGCACCTGTGGACGATGGTGGACAGGCGGCAGCAACAGGGACTGGCTGTCTGGCAGGTAGGCAAGCGTTAGTACTACTACTAGTATTACTCGCTTTGAAAGTACAGCAACCGTATCAGCGTGCCAAAGTGCAGCGCAGCGAGCGTCGTGCTCAGGTAGGCATAGATGAAGTTCTGAGCCTACTCCTTGTACGTAGTACCTGAGCTTCAATCTTACTAGGTACATCATATAATCAAACGTTACCTGTAGACATCGCCACAACCCCTGAACCTGATCCCCCCCCCTGATCTTACCCGCCCATCCCTGGTGGCACGCACTAAGCTAAGGTACCTTTTAGCAGCGCGCCCCTCTTGGCCCCCCCTCCCCACAACTTACGTGTTCATGTGCGAGCTGAAGCTGAACGAATGAAAAGGTTGTGCACATGTGAAGTCCTGTTTCCTACCTACTTATAATACACAGGGCAGCTCAGAGAGGCACAGAGAAGTGGGGTGGGGGGAGGGGGGGTTCCAACCAACAAACTCCAAACCCAAGCAACTTTTTGATTCATTCTACAAGGGCTTGCTTGCATCTTCCCCCCGATTGTCACTCAAATCTCCTCCAGGTCGCATTCTTTCATCCTTAGCCTTCTACACGCTCTCTTTGTCTTTTTGATATTTGGAACTCGAACACGACTGTCGCCCCGGCTCCTACGAAACTTTCGAAGCGTGGGCGGTTTACCCCTTTGGTCGCATCCTCCTGCTCTGCTCTACTCGGTCCCGATCAACCTCACCTCGAACCGCACCTCACATCGCAACAATGGGCTCAACAATCCGGTATGAACTCGCAGTGCCAAGATTGCTCTTATAAAAACCCGCATTGGTGTTCATGCTGGGCTCTCTCACTAACACTCCCTCCGTCATGGCCGCGCAGCCAGCTGATCCCCCTCCTCATCACCCTCGCCATCCTCGCCGGCGCCGCCTGGGTCGGCTACCACATCTACCTCTCCGTCACCGCCATCCGCGACTCCGCCTCCGAGCGTATGGGCAAGAAGAACGTCGTCTTCACCAAGGACGGGGTGCGCGTCGGCGTCAAGCACGTCCAGAACGAGAAGTACATCGACGCCACCCAGAGCTGGGTCGTAAAGGCTTGGAATATGGGTGAGGCGCGAGAGGACGAGGATCTGTGAGTTTCGAACTTGGCCCTTCTGTCGTTTTCCCACCTGAGGCGCCCTCTTTCTCCCATTCATCGCGCCATATTGTTCTCTTCTTCCGCGAGACTGATGGCACGGCTGACCATTCGCCCTTGTCTTCTCTCTGAACAGGAAGAAGCGCACCAAGCAGTAGGAACCAAAAGCTTTAGGAACTACCTTGGAGAGGGGCATATGCTTTGTTCAACAGGCGATTCCCTCGTTAGCACGCACGACACACGATTACGACCATGTTCATCTTTATTGTTTGTCTCGCAAGCCGGGGAAACAACATTTCAATCGGCACACCGATTCGCGGAGTGGACTAGGGACGACGAACACTTGATCTTGCTTCCAAAGGGCATTTGGTACTGGCTTCTCAGATCAGGAGATATACCCGACCATTAGGTTTCAGGCATGGGTTCCAGAGGATGTGCCCAAGAAGCGAGCCGCGCAAGAGCGCGGGAGAATATTGAACTATTTGTCCCTTGTGTCCAGACACCAGGCTTGTTGAAACAGTGTCATCACACTGCCGTCTATGCCCTCAAGTTTACTTCGCGTCGTTCACTGGTTGATCTCCCGGCTCCGGGTTTCTCATCCTTCGCCGTTTGTTGTAAGAGCTGTTGATTCTGTACGAATCACTTCCGCAAGAGAGATTAGGGGTTTTTCAAGTTTCGTACTCAGGATCGCGGGCAGACACATCATTGCCTCATCCATCATTGGTGAGCTACGCTAGATGAGAACGAATCTTTGCCAAAGGGAACCTAACAGTACGTGTGGCTTTTGTGCCACACCTCACCTGTAATCTTCTGGATAACACCACGTAGAAATATCACCCATCCTTTGCGCTGAAATCTTATTTTCACGCCCCGGTTGAGCAAGCCTCAAAGGGTTTCTGAGTCTCGTGCCTTAGATCTAAGCTTTGTCTGGGATGAAGAAGTCAAGCTAAGCACGTTGGAGACGCAGCACTCGGCAGGCCAACGTGGACTATTCAGACGACCTCGCGTTATGAGAGACGATCAAGCTTCCAGCCTTAAAAACAGGGGAAATGGTTAGATATATCAGCTGAAGTGTAGCTGAGTTATCAAAATTCGCTTCGCCGAATCATGCTCGGAATGTGTACATTGCGCTGTCAAGAACAGCTTAGAGTCTCTGCAAACTCAACACGGCCTATTCCTCCAACTGCGTGCGAACAACAATGGCCGTAACTACGTAGTTGCTACCCGCATAGACTTGTCGGCATTTGGATTGGACTGCTCTCAGTCTCATCCTCATGAGCTCCTCATCCTCCGGCTCTCAATCGTGTCCTGGCAAACTGGCACATGGTATCAGGGTACAATGATTATTCCGACAGTTATAGCTCAATCACCTACAGCCTGAAGAAGAGACGTGTCATTCATTGACATTTCTTTCATGACGATTGCTCAAGTTCGGGTGCGTTTTGCTCTTCAGATACCTGGCATCAAACACTAGTCATTACTAGGACTTCAAAGGTCCAATATCCCGGCAGTAAGGTCCCAGGTTAAATGTTCAAGGGATCTTGCGAAGCCCTTTACCATCATCAATACAGTCGCCCTCTCGCTTCGACGTTGTCTTGAAAGGTGCAGATCAACCACTTTATTGCGTGTCCTTCAAGTCAAAGGACCAACATGCTGACCGGTAGGTAACGCCAACCAGGTCTTCGCAGTCCACTCGTCCAGCTTGCCTGTTCCGACAACCTTATTGAGTAACTCTGTCTTCTGCTTCTCTACGTGTGCCTTTTGCATGGCCTCGCGTTGCTGCAAAGGGTTCATCGCATATCCCGGTGTAGGTTTGGCATTGCGCGCTGAGAGCAGCTTTTCGAAGTTATGGCCAGTTGGGTATGGGTTCGCCATCAGACCATCTCTTCGAATGAGCATCGAAGGAATGCGGACGTTGATCTGCCGTGTGATTAGCAAATGCCTGGTATCGAACCAAGAGAAGGAGAAATGAACCTGCTTAAGAATATGAGCGTAGCGCACGCCGACATGATTACCAATGAACTCCAGCCTGCCCCGGATCCAGGTTCGCTGGGTATCACTAATGTAGTCTTGACCATAGATGCACACCAGTGGCCAACTCAGAAAGTAGCCTGGCAACCCTTTGATAGTGTCCTCATCGCCACAGGCGAACCCGGACAGGGCTATTCTGGCATGCAGGTCTTTGCGCTTGTGGAAGTATCCCAACTGATAGGGAACTGACGCAACAATGTCCGTGATGATCGCATGGCACGTTCTGGCGGCAGTAGCATACTCAGGTGTAGTGCGATAGTCAACGGGAGAGCAAACCCATGCTGCGCAACGAACGATTAAGGACGCCAGAATGAGACGCGAGCATCGTTGCATGTTGATAACACTTACAACCCAGAGGTCCTGGTAGATGTCCACACGGCCAGGGTAGACCTCCGCCCTGGCATAATCGCCATCCGGAACACGGTCTTCCCATGTTACAGTTTGCCAGCGAAACACCTCCGGAAGGTTGCTTGCCCAGCTAACAAGCTCCTGATCAACTTTTTGACATTTTCTGATCATTTCGAGCATCAGCTCTATCTCTTCCGCAGAGCGACCGATGGTTGTCATAAGACGGTTGACCTCAGCACGAAGCTCGCCGACCCTGATATTGAGCTTCTGGCACTGGGCAGCATGCGTATCCTGCACGGCGTCGGTGATCCACCATTCGACACCCATGATGGGTGGTGTGCCCGTGCTCAATGTATGAATGATCTGACCAATATTAGCTGAGTGGGTTTCATGCCACGAAGACACTTACCATTTGTGTTCGGACCGCAATGAAAAGCCAACGGCCAGTTTGTGTCCGCAAGATACTTCGGCCGCGTGCTTTGACAAGCTGAATAGCACCTTCAATGTGAGAGCCCCACGCAAGCATTCCCATCTGTCTCGCTGAAATATTTTCATAGAGGCCAAGAAGGAGAATCGCGGCGAGCGTAGTATCGGCTGTGGCTGTAGCAGGGTCCTTGAGCGCCGCAAACGTCGAGGACAGGGCTCGGGTATACAGGCCAAGGGACTCTTTTTCGAAGTCATGGCCAGATCCAACACGATTGTTCAGTGACGCCAGAGCACACGCATCGAATGCAAGTCTGAAATGGTAACAATTGCTCTGCGTCTGAATCAAGGGCAGGAGATGCTCCATGAAACCACGGGTGCTTCCTTGACGAGGAATCAAGACCCAATTTGCGACGAAATGACACTCGGCTTGTTGATCCAGAGGTATCCTAGGGCTCTTGATAGTGACCTGGGTGCTTTGTGAATCAAAAGGTGGCTTATTGGGTTGTTTATGAGCAAGCTCCGGGGCCTCTTTGTTCAGTTTTGCGATGGCCTTCTTATTGGCCTTGCGTGCTCTGCGTTCGGTGGCTTGAGTCTCGTTGCGGAAAACGAGGTCAAACTCATCCTTGTATCCAGGGCATTCTCGCCTTGACTTTGCGCACTGATTGCACTTTGGCTTTGTCTCATCACACTGCACACAGTCAGTACAGCCTGAATGGTCGAGGGTTGCTCTTAACGCACCTTAATGCGACGGGTTCTGCACATTTGGCAGCCCCTAGAAGGCTTTCCACAGTATACCATGATGACTAGGTCGAGGTGATCTGAATGGAAAGGAGCTCTGATCACTCAGGTAAAGTAGCAGGGAAAAGGAACCCCGAGAGGAGATTGAGAAGGATGATATAGTCACTCAAAAATAGTTCTGTCAAATCCAGGGCTCGCAAGGGACACCCAGTTGTCCACGCATGAACCCGATCGATGTTCGAAACTCTTTCTCCACGTGTGGATCAGTCGCGATCAACTTGTAAGCGACAGAAGAAGTAACCAGGCATATGTGATGCTTGTATAGGGCTTGGGTGAACGGGAAGAAGGGTGTGGCGCGGCTCCGGCACCGTCCGGAGAGGATTTCGGGTTGACAAAATGTCCAATAGATAGGTAGTCAACGCTCGGCCAATTTCCTGGCAAAGAGAGCCAGATTCAGGCGATGGGGAGTCACAACAAGCGAAGATGAGGCAGATGAAGCTGAAGAGTAGCAAGCGAGATACGCATTACACTGGTAACGGCTCGCAGTGTTTTGAAGCACCAATATGCCTGCTGCCGATGGAAATAGAACCGAATGCTTAGAGTTCGATGGTGGTGTGTGTTTGCTGCTGTTGTTGCACAAGATGGGACAGTTGAGAACGGTCCCACAAGGAATTGAGAGGCGAAAGGAATGTGAAATCCTTTTGGATCCAGTGCGTTGAGAACAGCTTGAAAATTGGGCGTCGAATGAGCGCCGACAACCACGAGAGGTGCCGGTAAGACTGAACAGGACCTGACCCAGAGGCGTTTCGTAAGTATCCAGGAGGTCCAAAAAGACCGAATGAAGCCCGTTATAGCCCAGGAATCAATCAGCGGAGAAGATGTTTGAGGCAAGAAGCCAGACTGGTGTTGATGCAGGTTGCCGGTCAGGGGTATCTTGTGGCAGCTGGATCAGGCGCGGAGTTGAAACAGATGAGGGCTTGGTGTCAATGACGGTGGCCAGGCCGAGGCACTTCGGAAAGGGCTACAGTGAAAGGGGCCTGGTAATCGAAAGAGTTAACCTACAGAATGCCGAGCAAGTGTAAAGATTTAACTCATCAAGATAAACGGAAGTCGGGGTAATCAACAAGTCTTAGGCGAGTCTTGTCTGTAGCGGAAAGAGAGACGAAGTTGCACAGCGTTTGATGGGATATGAAAGTGGTGAAGGTGATGGGGTAAATGGATCGATGTGGAGGATAACGGGCATCCCCTAGTCGAGCCGTTAGACAAGCGGATCTTGTCAACTGTGATAGGTCAGGGTATAACGTACTACGTGCAGTCCGTGAAGCTATTGCGGTTTAGTGAGGTGACATGGGATGGTGGTTGTAAGCATAGGAAATGAGAAGAGGACGAGGGGAAGGAGTCTGAAAACGAAGACTCAAGACAAGAACGAAGAATGACTGCTGACCGACTGGACTGTAGCTTGGGCCTTGTGGCTGGGCAGCGCACACCAATACCACACAGAAACACTGAGGCAACGAACTCTGGTAGTTGCAGGCAGGATGCAACAGCCCAGTGCAGGTGGAGGTGATAGGGGTGTGCGGCAGGGGCAAGCCACAGGGGTTTGGGCACAGTGCGGTGGGTCAGAAGAGCACTGTTTTCTTGATTTTGCCATCCTCGTTGCTCTCCCGTAAATCACTCTTGGTTTTCCATCCTCCTCAACGTGGGAGATGGGAGTGTTGGGATAAGCAGAAAACGATATAAGTGTATTCCCCCTAGTCCGTCTTAACTTCGCCGTGGTTCTTGGACCAAACTTTCCCGTCAGCCTTGTGCTCAAATGTGGCTTTGAAAGTGACTAGCTGAGGTACTAAAGACGTTTAAACCCACCACCAACGCGTGGAGTCTGCCACGCTAGCGACCGTTTATGCTACTACGATCGGAGACATCAACATTCCAACACTACCTAAGTACCTAGAAACATGAGTGCTCAATTTCATCTGCGGAGGCTCCAAAATATAACCCTCTTCTTGTTTGTAGCACAGAAGTGACAAAAATATGACACAAGCGTGATTAGATCTGAACCACCATTCGCGGGCCTGTGCTGGCCGGACACGAAAATGCATCTCTCCGCTGTTGTGACAGCCACTGGCAGATCGACAACAGCCGATACAGTGCGACATACGGTATCGCCTTCGTGCACAGACGGCTCTTCTCACCGTTCATGCTCCAGCAGAAGCTTCATCCACCAACAATCCCAGCTGAACCTGGCCTGTCCGAAGTCCATACTCAATTGCGCGTTAATGCTCTATGTACTTGTCTCTGTCCGGTGTAAGACATGCAGCCTGGGCGAGCTCTCTTTGAGTCTCCTAGGGTTTCTCCCACACTCTCATCTCGTGTGCCTCGGCAGACCCCTCACCATTCTTCTGATCTATTATTTCCATGGGGATGACATTATATTGACAAGCCTCGCCACCGGGACCCTTACGTACGTATCACAGTGGGCGAGGCATTGTAGCATGGCGCTTCTACCATCGGGCCTTTGGCAAGATCTCAACCTACATGATCCAGGCAAAGACAAGGTACCTTTGTCAGATGTGCAGAGAATCTGTCAGGCCCCTCTCCAGATCAGGGATCTCATCTGCACCCTCCTTCGGCAAATGCTCGACCAGGTAGAACGGCAGTGCTATCGCCAGACCACCCGCCAGGATAAGGTCGTGCTCACCTCCACTTGCCGAACCAAAAGCTGTGCTGATGACATCCCACTGTCCACTGTCTTCCCTGCCAGGACGTGTGGGCAGCCCCAGTAACAGTTCGAGCCTGTTGGCCATCCTGGGCCACCATTGAGTGCACTCTCCGCAGCAATTCCAGTCAGTGACCAATAAGCGATGTCAAACCACCAACGAAATACTCCTGTCGTACGGGAAAAGACTCACTTTCCGACGACACGCAGCACTATTCGGGCTATCTTATCACAAATGCCTGTGTCCTGCTTTAGCGTCCCCTGATACTACAACATGTGTGACGACAGTTTCCGATACTCCTGATATGCAGTCTTATAACCCCCCTTCTGATATGTAGAACTTTTGGGTCCATGAAAAACCATACACACGAAGCTCACAACTGAGCCAAGAGAAATCATATGCTGGTCTCGTGCAAGTTACACCAACACAACCAATTTAGCGCCGCCCTCCTCGCCCGTATGCACGACTTATGAGCTTTCAATGGAAACGCCACAGCCATAGCGTAGAATGACGGTTGCGATTCACCAACATGAGAGCGACAACTGATCATCAAGACATACCCAAGAAACGTGGGCGTATCACGCTCAAAGGATCGTGACGGGAGGCAAGGCTCTGAGTGTCCTGGCACAGACGCGTTCGCCTCGTGCGATAACTAAGTGATATAACCCTGCATGAGGCATCTGAAACAATCAAGTCGTTATCCGGGTCCTCCCACCAAGTTGAAGCGAGTCAAAAGGACCTTAGCACACAAGCCCTGTCCAACATCAGTCTTCCTCTTGATGCAGATGATCCTCGATCTTGACACTCCAAGATCTTTGCAGTCCCATGTCCCTTGAGGCACATCCCTGAGCAGTGACACAGGACCTAGAAGTGACACATGTTGTGAAGCCACATTCTCGTCCACGTCTCAACGTTGCTTTGATCGAAAGCGGTTAATGAGTAAGTTATTGTCAATAAACAGTCCAGACGACAAGGTAAAACGACAATACAAGGGATGGTTTACCTTTCTGCAAAGCACAGAACTTTCAAACTCGTTTGAAGTTCCGCTTGCTAGGAATGTCGGCATGAACCTGATCCCTTCCCCGGGAGCGTCCAATATGAGCTGCTACTTTTTCTCTTCCACCTCGAAACAAGCGCTACGGTTTCGTTCTTTTCTTTGCTTTTGATCCATGTTCCGTCTTCTCATGAAATCTAAATGTAGAACTCTACATATGATGCACCCACGTGCCATTGCTCACGCAGCAAAGATGCTTCAAACACCCCCTCCACCGCCCGTCAATACTCTTTGCCTATGGGTCGGTAAGTCCGAAGGGACTGGTTGAAGTAGAGTAAGATTCTAGAGCCGACCGTCTCGGCACAGTCTTCGTGACATTAGGGCAAGGAAAGGGAGAAGAGTAGGAATCTGCACGGAAAGGACTAAAGAATCGGGTATGGTGGCTAGCTGTAGAGGCGGGACTATCGTTTGGTATCACCAATGCTGGATGAGTGAATTTGCGAGAAGAAGCAAAGCAGCCTTATGTATGTTTCGCATATACGATGGGCTGATCACAAGGTTGGCTGCCTGCGTGGCTCATGTCACCACAGGAGACTATGCTACGTAGGAAGGAAACTCTGCAAGAGTTAGGTCCCCAGGACGAGCATTCTCCCCCATAAGTCTCGCTTCTCATTCTTTGGTATAGGTCCACCATTCCTTTAACTTCTCAAGGTGTCGCATACGGACAAGCAACGGGTCTCGCGAAAGACGCGCTGCATCAAGTTCCAACTTCCCTCCGGTGATACTCCTGAGGCGCCTGGATCCATCCTTCTCAGAATATCTTCACAACCACTTATCAAACCTTGTCTCCCTGGTGAAACATGCCACCTGCTCCCTTCCTTTCCAATCCGATACATTGTATATCGTAGTCCTCGTAGATGGAGTTGCCTACTGACGAGTAGATCGTTAGCCCTGCAGCTCGAATAACGTCGATACGCCTTCGAGGCCGTCAGGGGTGGTTTTCCTCTCGCCGCCTGCTGCTACGGCTGCAGCTGCGGCGGCTCCTCGAGCTGCCATGTTCCCTTCACCCTCGGTCTGTGACTGCATAAACTGCTGTGCCATTCTGCTTCTCCCGTTACTGCTGCTGCCGCCTGCTCTTGAAACACCACCTCTCCTGGTGGTGCCACCGAGGCCGCTCTTCTGCATCTTGCCCATTTCCGAAACGCTGACACCCTTGAGATCTTTCAACAGATCCAGCACAATGGCTCTTTGTTGTCGGATATGTGCATTCGGCTTCGCCATATATGGCGTCAAGCGCTCGAGAGCTGCAGGATTGATGTTGGGAAGAGACAGGATGACATCACGCGGCTTCGGCGTAACGGGGCTGTAATATACAAGGATGGAGGCGATTAATGTCGCCAGATCCTTCTGGAGCTCGACGAAGTAGGGTTCATGGAACGAGGTGATGCAAGCTTGGAGGACGTCAAGGGCAATGAAGTCCCGAATCGCAGCCGTTGTTGGGTTCTCATCACCAACACCGTTAGCATTCTGGGGATCCGTCGGCGCATGTGACCGGAACTCCGGAATCAAAGAAACGAATAGCCGTAGCACCATACTACAACATCTGTGATCTCTCATCCTGGTTCCGTGAAGGCAAAACAGGAGCAAGGGCTCCGCAACCTCACGGCGAGCCAGGCAGAATTTGCGGAGACTTGGGTATTCCACGCCGTCCGGCTGGACCTCGCCAGTCTCCGAGTTGCGCGGGCGAGGAACTATTTCAAGTCAGAAGAGGTCAAGCATCAGACGAATAAGGTGGAACATACCTGGCTTATTGGGGTCAAGGAAGTCGGCGACCATCACCACCGCGGTATACGTGACCTGGCGCAAGATGCTCTCCGCCTTCATCTCCTCTTTGAGGGCGTCATCGCCACCAGTGGAAACGGTCTGCTGCTGAGCAAGCTTCTCCCATTCGCCATTGATCTTAGTGTCCATTTGCTGAAAGCAAGCAGTCAAGATCTGGGGGAGGAATTGGTCTCGGTAGTCTACTGGGCAATCGTCAACAAGGTATCGTACCAAGTTGAGAAGATTGCTCTGCTGATGCGTTGAGAGCCAAATGGAGTCGGCAAACAAGGCACGAGAGAGTGGTCCACTGAGCCCTTCGCAACCATAGAACTGACCATCCATCCGACTCATGCAGTAAATGATGGCATATGCTGTCTCCCTAACGAATCTCACCGAGCCGCGAATGGAAGATGCCAGCCCCTCCATGGTGTTCTTCTTGTCCATTACACGAGCGTAGAAATCATCCTTGCTACCATCAGAGATGCCTGCTTGCCAGAAGCGATCGCTGAGCACTCTGTGAACCATGCTGTGCATGTCCGAAGGCAAGCCGCTCCAATTATCCGGGTTGTGAGCAGCATGCGCATATCTATATCGTTAGCCCTATGATCAGGTAACTCAGATCAGTAGATCTTACCCCAGGAACTCAAGTAGATCAGCAAGGATGTTTGAGAAGCCTTCTTGCCAGAGAACGCAAGATGCTTGGAATGCTGTGGACGTCTTCTCAAGCCGTTCGACCGAAAACGCAAGGAATGACTTTGTCGGACGAAGTGGAAGAGCCTGCTCTCCGTCAGCGCAAGCTTATGTTACACGACTGTGCTCTCTTACCTTTAGGCGCTCGTCGAGCTCTGCTTGAAGAGCCAATCCTTCTTCATCCAGCATAGTTGAACCCCAATCATGAATTTCGTGGGCTCTCTTGCTAGCCAGGTACGCCTGAGCTTTGTCAAGGCCAAGAAGCTGGCAGAAACTATCGTATGATTTCAATGACGCCCGAATAGGCTCGGACTGCCACTGAGCCTTCACCGGGTCAATGAACTCTCGTAGCTTCTGGATCTTGCTTTGGGTGTCCACTTTACTCGCCCGATGACTATGAAGTATGAGGAAATGCCTTGCATTCATTACTATCATTTCACTTACATGATGATGAAAAGGAAGCTGCGGTATGCGATGGACCGCTTCTCATCCAAAGTTCCGGATGAGATCATTTCATTTACCCTGAGCTCGATTTGCTCATACACGTCCTGGCCCAGTCAGCAACACACCCAGTAAGCAGGGATAACTCGACGCACCAGAAGATCATCAGGCATCTCTGAAGCCAGACGCTGCAACTCAACCATACTTTCACTCTGCAAGTCCTTGATGGCGTCGTTGTAGGCTCGATATTCAGGTTCAACAGTTGGCCACGTCATCAGGATATGCTCCAAAACTTTCAGCATGAAGCCGGTATTGTGCTTGAGTGCAGTGGTGGAGAAATAGACCAGCAACTGTAGAGTTCGTTTCCTGATCAAAGGGTCCTTCCAAGAGTTAGCAAGGCAGCGTTAAGGAGCATATGAACACACCTCAAACGTCATAGCGAGGAGCTTCTGGCACCATGATTCGAGGTTGGCCTCAAGCTCGACACATTGCTGCTTCTATACAACACGTCAACAAAAGATCTACAATCGTTCATGGCGGTCATCCATACAGTCTCGGGCTCATCTCTGTGTTGTTTCCTCCACTTCATATAGCCTTTGAGGCATGATTCAATGACAGTAAAGCGAGCATCTACTCGCAAGACAGGCATCGAATACTTCGAGTAGGATTGTTCTGTAAAGCATCAGTACGGCGACTCACATAAGGTGACAATGTAACATACTATTTAGAGGAGCCTGGCCATCGTAAAGGTGGACTAGGACATCCTCAGTTCCGGTAAGCACATGTGAGATAGCTTCGTTCAGTTGCAGTTGAACAATGTGCTCAATGATCATCGAGCTATAGCGCCGGTAGTTGCCCAGAAAGGCGTGTCGCTCAGGCAAGGTATCTGTATCCTCCAAAAGAAAGAGGAAGGTCGCATCATTTGAGTCCTCAGGAAGGTTTTCGTAGCGCACCAATCTGGAGCATGTGAGTTCTAGTAGAGGCCCAATTACTGTGGTAATCATGGCACTCTCGCGGAATGCCCCTTCTCCCAAAGCACCACGACCAAGAATGACATTCCAAGCTACCAGAATTGGGATGGACACCATCAAACTCTGATTCTGCGCTACATGAACCAGCAGCTGCATGAACTCGGTGCTGGCAGCGTCTGGAGGTAACTTTGAGTTCTTGCGCTGGAAGTAGTCACCCAGTGGGGAGAGAAGCTGTGACCTGTTAGACGAAAGCTAGCGCTTGGTTTGTGGATGAGCAAACCTCAGCAAGTTTTTTTTGGACTTGATATTTATCATCATCGATATCCTCTGGATCAACCGCAGCCCAATCGTAAAGGCTCCGCAGAAGCTCTAATGACGGTCGTGAATACAGAGGAGCCACCAGGGCGAGAAACTCTTCGTCGTTGAAGTTGGTCCTGCAAAAGAGCGCATAAAGCGCCTCAAGAGACAACTGGATCGATCAGCATCAAGTTCTTCCTGACATCATATGCAGCTTACATACCTTCTGTGCCTCGATGTTCGTTGACTTTAATCCCAAGCACATGACATCCACACATTTTGCAGCTGCTATCGCTTTTGGTATAGCCCAGGGCATGAGTGAGAGAAAAGCTGACAAGCCCTTCATTGCACAGGACTTGACTTCTTCATTATCCTTGGCGTCGCAAGTCAGACAGTACTCTAAGAATGCCGAAAGACGGCTAAGCCAGCCTTCTGTGCCATGTCGCACGTCTGGGCCAGCTTGGCGGTTGGGAAAGCATTCGATCAGCACTGGGAGAGGAGTGAAGATCTCCACGCAAGCCTTGCTAAGGATTCCCTCGCGGAACGCCACGATAGCATCATCTCCAGTGAAGACCTCGTCCGAAAGAGTCTCTAAAATGAATAGAACAGCTTCCTTGTGTACAGAGGAATCTGGAACTTCCCACATCTGCACAAGCATAGCATCCATGTTCATCCATTCCGAGCCCCAGCTTCTCTTTGCAATTTCTACCCAGAGTTGAGCCGTCTTATTCCTCAGAAAAGAAGGATCGGAATGTGAGATAGCCTGGTTGAGCTCGACCACCCAGTTGCGGAGCGCCTCGGCTTGCTCCTCGCTGTAGGACGCCCATTGGTACCGGATGACATGCTCCAGGATTGAAAGTGCGAAGTGCCGCACTACCGAACCTTGGCTCTTGTCCGAGGCTAGATGATAACCGTGGAGCGGAGCTTCTGGGTTCTCCTTGACGCTTTCAAGGTAGGCTTGCGCATCTCGGCGACTTTCGTTGGTAGAAGAGGGATCGTGAACCAGGCGAAGTGCTTGCTCAATATTTGCCAGGGCTTCTGGAGCACCAGCTGATCCGTTCGTGGCCATTTCTTATTATTTGTCAGGGGTTTCCGCGTAGGCTCGCCGTAAACCCACGTCGATCGAGTTGGTGAGCCTCGTCACGGAGCTCGTAGCTCCAAGACGTGAGTACCCTTTACTCTGAGTCCACGATCGTGATTGGGTAGGCACAGTGGGATTGATGAGGTATGGAGAGACGTGGAAAGTCCCGATATGAGCTTTGTGAAGCTTGCAGGAGCGTTTGTGAAATAGCCGGTTCGTTCGTAGTCAGTTAGGGATCGGTTCGCGTGGATCGTCAGAGGATTGAAGTGGTTGTGGTGTGGAGAGACTCAAGGTTCAGAAAAGGGCAGTGGTGTTAAACGAAGGACTGAGACTGGCGGTTTGGAGAATTTTCGAATATGCTAGCGGAAAACAAAGCTGAGGAACGCCAGGATGGATAGATGGCGGGAGTGAAGGACGAGTTAACGATGGGCGAGGTTCGCTTGTACGAAGTGATACTTGGGAGGCTGAGGTGGGTTGGCAGAAACAGCCTCGTGTCTCACCGCACTGAACTGCGCTGCACAAGCTTCTGGAGATTGGTTTGCAACCCCGCTACGGCATCGCCCAGAGCCGCTGTCGGGGGTCTATGACAAAAGCTACAGCAAACCCTACTTATTATGGCGGGGCCTTACAGCCAAAGGCTGAGGCCAAGCAACGTCACAGACCCAAGAACTTCAAGAGAACATCAAACATGAGTCTGTCTTCCTAAGCTAGCCCGTTTGTAGTTCCGCATTCCCATACACATAATAGCCTATCGTAGAAGCTTGTCGACACACATTTCAGCAGCCCGTCTTTGGTGTCTCGCACCAAGTCGCTCCCATAATTCATGCTCTTGTGCTCTTCAAACCTCGCAAGGACCTCACAACTCCATTCCGTCCTATCCTCCGATGTGAACTCCACGACCCTAGCTCCAGCATGCATGCAAGACACGAGGATCAATATCCTCACTGATTCTCCGCTCTCTTTGATACGAACGGGATCAAGTCGCCACACTCCACCGCCGAGAGTCTTCTCGAGCAGCAGACTAACCATTGGGCGTCCAGCTGTTTGATCGAGGTCGCGCATGGAGAAGAGTCGTATATGGTCGTCGTAGCTTCCTGTGATCACGATTCGACTTCCGTCACGAGTGGTAATCGAAAGAGGTAGGATCGCAGTGACACCTGCCAAATGCTTCTTTGTGACCAGGGCTGTGTGAAGCGGGGTGACAGGCATATAGTCATTATCGCCTTGGTCCTCTTCAGGTGGATCGTTGTTGATAGTATAGGAAGCGAAGCGCAGTATCGAGTCATCACTGCCGGTATAAACCGTGAACGCAGACGATCCGTCCCCGAGCGGTTTCGCTGGCGAGAAAGCAATGGACCATGGTTCAAGTGGGCTTTCCAGATCCAGCTCTACCAGGCGAGACATTTTCCAGTTTGCATCCAACACGAGTAGGTAGGCTAGACCTGTTGAGGCCGTGACACCTATCCAGTTCTTCCTACTTGGGTGCCATTGGCATTGTAAGAACAGAGTCCCGGTCTCGGCCTCAAGAGGATGGACGACAGCGAGTTCGCGCAAACGCACTTTACTATCCGCAGATGATTCCAGTTTGTAAATGCCCAATGTAGCTGTGCTGGACACAACGGCAAGGACGCTCTTTTCTGTGGGATGGAAACGCAGATCTAGGATAGCTGATGGTTGCATCAAAGTTTGGGCAAGCACGCTGAGTTAAGTGAGAAACGAAGTCTTTAGAACGGGAAGTGGAAGGAACCTACGGTTTTCCACCAACAAGTTGAAATACTAGCAGGCTGCCATTGCGACTTTGTGGTTTACCTGCTCTGATTTCTGAGTCCGATGCCGTTTCATCCAGATCCTCATCGTTTTCTTCCCTCTCCAGATTGTAGGTTCCCACCACGAATGTATCTGGGAAGTCTAGACAGAATTGGATGCAACTTGGTGGTAAGTCTAGAACAGAAGAGTGTGTTGACACTATTAGGTGGCCGCCGTCCATCTTATCGACCATCGCGGGTTTGTTACAGGGTGTTTGTTATGTCGATGTTGGAACAGAGTAAAAACCAGGCAAGCGTAGCGGGGCATTTGTCGCGGGGCGGACTAGATAGCCTGAAGGCCTTGCTTTCCCATCAAACAGACTTCACCTGCGAGAAGACATTTCAGATCCAGGTGTTGCATAGTTTGGGGCGCAAATGATCTATAGCACCTTAAATGCACTCTATTGTACAAGCACCCTCCAAGGAAACTCGCCGAACGCTACACATTCATAGACTTGTCAGGTAGTCCTCAATCTCCTGAGGTGTAAGCTTCCTGAATCGTGGGCCAACTGCGCTATCAACACCCTTAACGCCCAATAGATGCTCCGCAGGCGCACCAACAATGCCTTGTCATGGTTAGTTGTGATCTCATATTAAGTCTGGGGCAGGGCTCACCAATTTCGATCGTGTCGCCGTTCATCTCGCCTTCAATATTGTCCTTGAGAGTCAACAGAGCAATGTGGATAGCGTCTTCAAGTTCCAATTCCTCCGAATACCTCTTCTCCAGGAACGTCTTCGCCTTGGTTGCGCTCTTGCCGATGGCAGTTGCCTTCCATGGGAAATAGCTTCCAGAGGGATCGACTTGGTAGAGCATGGGACCGCCCTTTTGAATTCCACCCGTTTGCCTCGATCGCTTCTTATCGTCACTCTCGCCCTCCTTGGTTTCCTCCTCAGGTTCAATACCCTCATCCCAACCTGCGATCAATAGACTGACTCCGTAAGGACGGACACCTGCAGACTGAGTAGCCTCCTGCACAACACGTGCAACATCCTGAACCAAAATCCGTGTTGGAGGGTACTCGTTGTAAATACGCTTGTAGTTGGTGTGTGAAACCTTGCGCGCGCGGTCGACCAATATCCGATAGTCAGGGCCCATACCAGAGTAGACCATACCGATGTTGGGGGTGATGTTGCTGATCTTCTGATGAGAGCTTTGGTCGGCGAGAGGTGACGAGGACTTCTTTTCGGTCGCAAGAACAATCCCGTTTGTGGCTACTCGGAGTCAGTAAAGGTAGACAACGATGGCCTTAGATACGAACCCTTGATTCCAAGGGCGGTGATGCCCTGGTTGACAGCGTTCAACGCATATTCTGTGACTGATTAGCACCATGGCTGTTCTGCAAGGAGATGGAGCAGTGATCAATCAATGAGCACGCACCAATCTGCACCAGTTTGCCGCTGTTCGATGTCAGCCTCGGAAATTCATGCCAAGTTGTTGGATTAGAAGCTCTTACCTGGGCGAGAATGTCGTCAAGGAGAAGGAGTAACGATCCGCCATGGCTACGAGAGGAGACTGATGGAACAATTGCGGAGTCTGGCTACGTCCGTGCTATGATGTCTGCGAGAGATCCGGGAGGATACCGATTGTCGGTGGTGGAAGTTTAGTAGATGGTGGTGATGTTCAGCACAGCAGAGCTCCGTCGTCTAGGCACGGCTAAGCTGCGCGTCAAGCTTCCCAGCCTTGGGTGGGCCTTCTCTACCTTGCTGCGCCAACCGTTCTGGAATAATGATATACCGAAACTCCGCTCCACATTTCCTTGCGTTTGAAGCAAGCTGTTGGGGCTACGTAATATATATATATGTACGTACGTTCAATTCGCCGTCTGAATCAGCGCAAACTCCCTCGACGGGCATTCCTCGAGGTTCAAGAGGAGCCGATCGAAGACCAGCGTCGCTTTCGCGGTGGAGTACAGGAGGCCCATGGAGTTGACAGCCATGCTTCTAGATACTTGCTCTTTGCTGATCATCGCAACGTCGATCAAGATCCAGTCAACCCCGAAGGACTTCGCGGACACGCCAAGCAGCATATCCAATAGCTGGGAACATATACCGTCCTCGCTCGTATCTTCCAGCCCTGCGCCCAGACGTGGCTCACAGCCATGAATCTTCCCTCTTGGCAATACTTCAACCCCCCCTTTGCCAACGCACAAAGACACGATCTGTACTCGTCAACTGCTTCGAGAACTTGGCTACGTCAACTAGAATGCGCGTGCACGGGTGCCCACCGCTGTACACGGCGCTCGACGACCAATTATTAGTAGACGGCTGGTACTGGCCACAGTACTGATATGTCGCCGGAAGCGATATGGAGTTCTAGACTTTGGCAGCCTGCATTCCAGAGGGCGTAGGCGAGAGGATGTCCTTCTGTCACAAACGGCTTTGCCTTTAAATTCCATGTCAAGTATGCGCTTTGGATGAGGCAGTTGCCATCATTCTTAAAACAATGAATGCCGTCATGGGCGCAAGCAGGGTGGCTCTTATCGTCCAATAAATAGTTTGCCAAGCGTTGCTGAAACGCCGGATCCATGGGAGAAGGAAACGCAAGGACTGGGAAGATGATCGGGTGTTTCTAGAGAACTGAAGCGTCAAGAAATGATGGCGTCCCAGCGGCCTATTATGAACCCACGTCTCCTCAATCAGCTGAGCATAGGGGGTCGATTTGTAGGAACGGCTGATATCGGGGTTACCGTAGTGGCTTGCGGCAGAGATCAGGTCTAGATGTCAATAGTGCTTATTACACATGTCAACGTTCAGGTCTTTGCTTTTGTTGTTGTAAGACCAGGCGGTTTGTCAGAATAAATTATGTGTGTACTTTTCGTGCTATGTGTCCTATTCTAGGCTCCATCCCCCTTTCAGAGGCCTTTTAAGTCATTCGAGCCTCGGATTGGTTGAACCAGCCTCGACCTCATTTGATCCATCCCTGGGTTGTCCAACAAAGGCTGAGGTTTCGTCATGACGAACCCAAGCCCCATCAAGCCCGCCAATACATGTAATTTTACGTCGTACCTGGCACGGCTCCGCATGCACTGTAGTAAATATGGCTCGCTGCATTTGGTCAGACACGCCTAGTCACCAGGCCGGCCAATTCCGTCTTG
Source organism: Sarocladium brachiariae (assembly GCA_008271525.1). Taxonomy (NCBI): domain Eukaryota; kingdom Fungi; phylum Ascomycota; class Sordariomycetes; order Hypocreales; family Sarocladiaceae; genus Sarocladium; species Sarocladium brachiariae. Next base: position 305,876 of record RQPE01000010.1, on the reverse strand, counting down.
CAGGTTCCGACAATGCACCTTACGTCCACATAGACCAGCACTCAGAAGCTGACTGTCACAAGGACCTCCAATGTCCGCGCTACTCGGACGACCAAGCTCACACAAACGTTGTTTGATGATCGGACGGCAACGTTCACCGTCACCACCGGAACCGCAACCGTGATCCATGCATTCGATGATCCTGGTTTCCTCGGGAAAAGGGACAATATCGATAAGAGGTTCGACAAGACAACGCCACGCTACATATCCGTGTGCGGCAGCAACAAGGCATACAGTTCAGCTTGTCTGTGCATCTCGCCAAGGTTGTGGCCAAGACCGCTGCGAGGCCTCCTAGAACCACGACCATCACCAAGACCAAGACCGTTATGGCCACGGGTAAACCCACCATCGTCAAGACTGTTTGTCGTCACGTACAAGACTACAAAGGTGACCACGAGGACGTTAACCACCATCGTAGTGACACAAACAGCGGCCACAAAGAGTAGACCTGCATGGTCGCCTCCAGCACCGTCAATGTTGCCGCCACCCAGACTCTTCCCTCCTGCCCCGGCGCTGCCCAGAGCAGGACACCTGACGGCCAGTACCGACCAAAACCAGGACCTGTATATACTCCTCTCTCAGATCTCAGTATCCGGGCAGTATGCACTGTACCTCATGGCTTCTAGCGAGGGTGCCGACGTCTGGTGATACATGGGACCAGGCGAGCCTTTTGTACTGGTTCGCTTGCCGTCAGAGCTGAGGGCATATGGAATGGCCCTGCTGATTAACGCACTGGGCTTCGCTTCTGACCCGAAGGTGGTGCCGGCATCATCTCCTACATCACACCTTGGGACCCTCGCGAGCACACCAAGCGTCAAGAAGCTGCCTCGGACCGGGTCGAGTGCACCATTAGCCCGGCAAACGGTCTTCAGTGTGTCTGGGGCAACTCGGGCGAGTTCGCCGCGTAGTGGACCTGCAACGGCGTGCTCATCCTCGTCCGCCCGGGTGCGGACCCGAACCCGTTCTGCAACGGCAACGCTGTCAAGCTCAAGGCGGTGGGCTGGAGCGAGTACAAGGGACCAGCCTGCGCCTTGGACCCTCCAGAGGAGCTTGAGCAATCTCAGACTACTACTTCAGCACTAAGCACTGAGCCTAACGGCTCAGGCTCAGAGCATCAGACTCCCGTCACCATTCCTAGCACCGACTCCAGCACCAGCCCGAACACTCCTGATCCTCCTATTCCCACTCCCAGTACCAGCTTTACGCCTAATACCCTATCAAATCCTGAACCGAGCACTCCCACTGCCAGCGACGACTCCACCATCAGGCATAGTACTCGACCAACCCCGGAACTGAACACTTCCATCCCGACTCCTACCTGGGAATCGCCCGCCCCAGCGGAACCTCAGCTAATAGCTCCATCACTACCTCGGAGAGGTCGTATTCAAGCAGATAATCTCTTCTTTGGTGTCTCCATGGATCATGGCACCTATGACCGCAAGGCTTTCGTCATGGGTGGCGATGGCGGCGACGGCAAGGGTGACATCTTTGTGTACACGGGCCCCAACGAGCCTCTGAACATCACTCGCTCCGAGAACCCAGCAAAGGAATTTTATGTGTTTTGCGACCGAAATACCGCCCGTTTCGGGCCTGAGAACGGCAACTTTGTCATCTCCATGTTAGCACCATGGAGACCTCCATCTGAGAGCTCCAGCTCTGAACTGGAAGATTTCGGCGTCAAATGCCCAATTGACAGGGACAGCAACTTCAACTGCCTTTAGGGAACATAGGGTCTTTTTGCTGACTGGTGGTTCTGTGATGGCCTACTCAGGCTTGCTAGGACAGGTGTGACGCCTCCACGACGTGCTCCGGTTCGAATCAGAACAACTACCTACAAGCTCACTACAGTAAAGTGGATCGACTACGATGAACCAATTCCTTAAGGAGCCTGAACCTGAATCATCGTTACCTCGTGCAGGCCGACTCCAAGCTGATGAGCTTTTCTTCGGCATCTAGATGAATCCCAACACCTACGAATACAATGTCTTTGTCATGGGCGCCGACGGTGCGGAGAATGCTCGCGACGTTTTCGAGTATGCAGGTGAAGGTGAGCCTGTGAAGGTTCGACGCTCCGCTGACCCATCAAACGCTCGCTTCGGGCCCACCAATGGCGGGCAATTCATCTCGATGTTCTCGTCATGGGGAGCTTCCTCCTCCAGCGACGACCGAGTAAAGGCTTGGTGCCAGGCCAAGTGCTTAATTGATAAGCAGAACAACTTCAAGTGCCTGTGGCAGAACGATGGCCACTATGTTGACTGGTGGTTCTGCGACGGCTATCTTAGGCTCGTTCTACTGGAGCCGATGCCAAGGCTATCTGTGATGGCTCGAATGGCAACGACTACAAGTTCGACTCTCTCAAGTGGGTCGGGGATAATGGAACATTGCCTGCACTACCTGAACCGAAGCCAGTCAGGCGAGGAATAATCGACTTCGATTTATCTGGCTACAAGGAGTATGTGGGTGTTTCATCAACCGGTACCCAGGTCGCATGGCCCTGACACCCAATATCATGGACCGTGCCCTCGCCCTCGAATACACTAGCCCTCTGGAGCCCATCATGGTATACGCCCCAGCCAACGAGGCAGGGGCCCTCAATCTGTTTTTTGAGCCGACCGGCGCAAAGTTCGGACCACCAGGGAGAAATGGCAGGGTTTCCGCAATATCTGCCTGGAAGTTTGGCATTGGCGTGGAAAAGGCCCAGGAGCTAAGAGAGATGGCATCAAGTGCTTTATCGAGGAGGATAACAACAACTTCTAGTGCTTGTGGAACACTGAGGCTGCGGAGTTGGCATAGTGGTGGATGTGCGAAGGCCTTTACGTTCTGGCTGCCTCAGGGGCCGATATAACCTCCGCTTGCAGCAGTACCTCTAGATCTGGCTTCAATGTCGGTGTTCCCAAGTGGATTAATGTTCGATTGATGTCACCCTAAAGCTAGACTTAGAACAAGTTCCAAATTTGGACCAATTTCACCCGAAAAGAACACTAATAGTAGCCTTGGCACACCTGTCTCTGAGTGTGATAAAGACCATCAGCTTCTCAAACAAACTTCGCTCGAATTACTCTCTTACTACCGGTATAAGTCCATGTCAAAGTCTGACTCGTTATTATAGCCGCCATCGCCGTCTATTATAATGTTACGCTTCATATAGAATTCATAGTACTAAGTAGCCGATATACTGTTGCAGTTTCCCATAGGTCCCCGAATTGAGGCTAAAGTAGGTATCTTAAAAGCCAGTAAAAGGCTCGCGTATGTTGCACCGAATAGTGAATAAACCCGGAGGCCCAGCCTTCAGATTTGATGGAAAAGTCCAACCATCAACTGTCACGCAACGCCTGCAGTCCTGGCCCTTCTCGCATTTCCACAGTTGCCTTATTTGGAAATTAGCCCCCCGCCGACAGCAGCAAACTTGAACAGGAAGAAATTCCAGAAGAAACAAGACACAGGTTCGGAAGAAGTGAATATGCTTACTTGCAGATCTCCCATTTTCGTTTATTATAGATACCTTCATGAGTACCTGGCCTCGTGTACCAACCGAGCTCTTTGAGGTCGTTGAGATTGTTTTGCAATACCTTACCCAAGTAGCCCTCTTTTAGATTATCTAGGGCTGGATATTAGTAAGCTCTTCTTACAGGTAAGCAGGAAAGAGATCATACAGGTTTCTGTACACCGTAGAGACATATCTATACAGTCCCCGTACGGCGATTTCTTGGACGGCCCACCGCAGAGGCGTACTCCGGCGATATCGTCCGGAACCCTAGGCTCTCCATTCCAATACTCCGTAGTGTAGCGCGTTCGTCGAAACCACAAGCTAGAGAACTGCAAATTTAGGGTATTGCGAATGCTGGATGCAGCATCAGAACTCGCATCTACACAGCGATGCCCTGGACCTAGATGGCTATTGCGTGGCGTTAGTTAGGTTCATGGAAAGAGAAGTTAATCCCTTACTCGCAGATGCGCCATTGGTAATTGATATCATGCGGCCACCATGAATAATCGTAGGACGGCAGGTCCTTGGCGTCAAGATGAACTATGTTGTTTTAAGGTCAGCAAAACCTCTTGCAAGAAAAAGGGGACCTTCAATTATAGAGTATCAAGAAGTATGATTCGAGCAAGTAAAAGTCCAAGAAGGTCAACTTACACCATCCATCATTTGGTACCTTGACGAAATGGCAAGGCTCGTCGGGGTTATCATTAGAGCAGAGCCAGCCGGCGGGTTCGTATCCTCGTTCTTGTAAATTAATAGCAGTGGCCAAAATCACAGGCGCAAAGAGAATCGCTAGAGGAGCCCTCATTTTTTCCTTGGAGATGTTGCAAAGCCGTTGGACTTTTCTGAGAGTCATTAAGTATCTACATGTAGGATACTGAGCGTATCATACGATTAAATAGAAGAAAGCCAAATGGAATGTCAAAGCATTTGCTCGCCTCACCCGGATTTTGAAATCCCCGCACCGCGAAGGTTTGGCTTCTACAACGCCCCTAGTCCAAGGTCTAGACCACAGGACTGTTTTAAACATCCAACAGATCAATGTTTTTTTTTTCTAAAAAACAAAACTCTGGAAGCTGTGCAGGCTTGCTCTCACAGCGTTTCCGGAGCAGGTGGCTGATGAGAGATGCACTAGACTAAACTGCTGAGAAAAGGATACCACGGAGTGGCCTGAATAGGGTTAGCAGGCCAACGTTGCGTTTGTTTGGCTTGTACAGGAAGGTCAGATGGCTTCGTATAAGCCGTGCCTCTTAAACTGTGCTTAGATTCTTATGAGTAGATCTCTTTTCCTATTTATGAAGTCAGGTTCCAGGCTTGGTTCCATTGGAGACAATTCCTTACTGTTTCTTAAGTAGAATATCGACTCTAGAATGTCGCCATCACCACTGTTCACAGCAATATTTCTTTGCACGGTCCAAGGAGAACCCAAGGCCAGCTCGGGTACCTAAGACTCTGCTTAACAGTAACCTGTCAATAACTCAGAGAAACCCGTCGAAAACTGCCCTGACACCACAGACTCTTACTACACCTATGAGCTATCTCTTTGCGGGTACCTGTTTATGGCAGTGATCATGGGCAGAACCTTCACTCTCGCCTCGTGCTACCTAGCGTGACTGTAGCGCTAGCACCAAGCTCTATTGAATGTTAGATAACATCATATGTTTCTTGTGCGTTTGCGGCAACACACATGCTGGCTAGTTGTGGCGCATTGGAGGATGAACCTTCGCTCTTAAGGTACTTCTAGAATCCAAATGCGGCAAATACCTGCCTGGCAGCTTTTGGGTTTCCTGCATTATAAAGGATATTGCTGGCCGCTTATGCTTAGAGTAAGTATATACCAGACCACTTTTTCAACACAGATTCATAGCCTTGGATCTCCAAAAAAAAAAAAAAAAATGAAATGAAGCACTTGTTTGTTATCTCTTTTGCACCTCTAATAGCAGCTGCTGCTGTTGATATAGGAAAAAGGGTATATGAGCCTGCTGGTTGGCTTTGCTCTAACACAGATCGAAATGAGCCTTGCCACTTTCTTAAGGCGCCTAATGATGGCTGGGGTAAGTCACCTTATATCTCTTTCCTTTAATTGCTTCTATTTTGAACTCTTTTGGTAAGAGCTGTCGAATTAATGCGAGAGAGTAGTCACCGTTGATAAAAGAGACCTTCCCTCGCCCGACTACTCATGGTGGCCTCATGATATCAACTATGAGTGGAAAGTCTGCGAGTAAGTAAGCTACTCTTGGGCCATTGATTTAACTAACGCAAACTTAGTGATCGCGGTTCTTGTCATATGGCGGGTTCCGCTGCGCTGAAGAGCATCAAGAATAATCTTCACATGGCGTTCCCTACCAGTCTGCGGTTTAGACCAACCCGCTACACTACGGAGTATTCGAATGGTCTGCCGGAGGTTCCGGAAACTATCGCTGGAGTCAGGCTCTGCATGAAAACCTTACCGAATATCAATGGAGGACCCTGTATAGACGTTTCCCTCCAGTGTGAAGAAACCTGTACGAACCCTTTCCCCTTCAGATAACAAGAGATTGAGTTGCGCCGACGAAAGCATTGACGCCAGAAGAGTCTACTAACAGTTGGCATAGACAATTTATTGGACGGAGTTCTGGGGAAAGTACTTGATAACAAACTCGGGTCGCTTGAGCCTCTGGGTGAGGCGCAATTAGAATACAAATTCAAACCGCGAAAGTGGGAGGTCTGCAAGTGAGTATACTCAGATCCTAATTGATGCCTACAACTTTGATAAAATTCGGAGCTAACACACCAAAACTAGGGATGAGTGGAATTGCAAAAGGGGTAGAGACCGCAAGCGATGCGAGACTATTATAGGAAGACAACCATTCCTGTGGTTCCTGCAGCCTGAGAACGGAGCTGAAGGTCTGATCACTATTCGGTGCAATAAGCGCAAATTGTGAAAGACCACTAGGAACGATGCTCTTGGGAACGATACTAGTAACACCATACTCTTGAACGATAATTTCCATGCATAGTGTATATTGCTCACGAATATCTCAAGTGACAACCGAACATGCCCAGAGACAGGCCAAAAAGGTTGATGAGCTCCGTCCCGCATCCTTGACGAAAAGGAGCTTCATGCGCCAGCAACGCCTTAGTAAAGATTGAGTGCGGCTCAGTGCTCCCTCTACAGCTGAAGGGTTTTGCTGCACTAGTTAGGCATCTCGAAGTTCAGCAACGGTCTTTTCCGATCGGATCAGATGCACCTTTTAGAAAACTCTGCACAGTCTATCGGTTGGAAAAGGTCGAACTCAGTGTGTTGAGAGTCCACTCTTCTTCTAGAGGAAAGCTTGGTCGTTCGAGTATATTCACGCGCATCTCTTCTGCAGTCAATGTTTGCCACATGTAAGCGTAGACGCACATTTTGGCGATGGCGGCATTCAGGCTCGAGTGGGCACTTTAAAGGTGGCCGAGCTTGCTTGTAGGATACTTATTTAGGAGCTACGAGTCCTTTTCGATCATGATGGCCAAGTCAAGTGAAGAGGTGGTATCTGGAGCAGTGGCACGTATATCAAGGATCTATCAAACCTAAAATGTTGGAATCAAATGACTCTAGGACCAATACTCTGACTTATGGAGTTGTGAACCTACCTCTGAGGGTTCAGCACCAGCGCTGGATCTAACAACATTGTCTCCAGGCGCCAAGACCACCAGAGCTATGAAGAAACTCTGGCACAGCTGCCAATGCTAGCGCTGGGAAATGTCTGTTGTCCTGTCTCGTTTGCGACAGTGACCGTAATTTGCGTGTTTATGATCGGAAACTCGTCGCACCTCCCTGGGAACAAGGAGGCGTCGGTGATATACCATCTCCTGGTTTTCGATGCTGTCAAAAGAGATTATGGTGTAAATGCTTGAATGCCAACGAACGGTGGGAAGATGTGAAGAGCTGTTGGAGTTGCACATTTACAGGTGACTGAAGTTTGGCTGAATGATGTTCTGTTAATTTCCTAAGAATTCAGCAGAGCAACTATTCAGCTCTATAGCCTTCAGCACGTCAGGGGAAGCTCGACATGGCCAGGTGGGACCGTGAACGGCAGGGACGAAGAGATGCCGGACAAGCCATGAGAGCGGGGATAAGACTCCATGGGGTAGTTGAGCGCGACGGATGCCCAAAGCAGAACACAATGATTCAGAGAGTAGTAATGTGATTTTCTATAAGCTCCTCGGTTTCAAATGTGTTCGTCGTTCCGGCCTCAGCAAGAGCAGCACACAATAGTCAGCTTGATTGAAGTACCTCATCCAAAATGACCCTTAGCAACAAGGTTGATCCAGAGCGGCGCCTTGCTCAACATTCGCTGGATTACTCCTTGTCAATTCAATATCTTATAAAGTTCCCTTTTTCCATCACAATTGGCAAAAGATTTCTCTTCTTCTCGCTCCATATATCGCCAATGCCTTCGCGTCACTGGCATTTATTCTAACATCGTTCTCGAGCTACAGCTCGACGGAAGGGCGCGTTAAGTTACAAAGGTTCTCCGAGCGATAAATTTCTAACAAGGCTCCTGAGATGGGGTCTGGAATCCAGCTTCTGGGGCAATCACCCAGGCTGGATGAAGGACAGCAGAATTCTGCTACACCTGGGTCGCTGTCTGTCTGGAGGCCACGGATCCCAAGCTTACCGAAGCCAGGGCGAATCAAGGCAGGCGGAATTTGGCATGACGGTTGACGTCTTTATAAAGTAAATAGCGGAATTTGCCTGGGCCACCAGCATAGCAGGCTTGTGGACAGAATGCCCGTAGCCACATGAAGTCTCCAGCCTCAACCTCCACCCAGTCTTGATTCAGGCGGTAGACAGCCTTGCCCTCGAGCACATAAAGACCGTGCTCCATGACATGCGTTTCAGCGAAGGGAATGACGCCGCCAGGCTGGAAGGTGACGATTGTTACATGCATGTCGTGTCGCATGTCGCTGGGATCCACGAAACGTGTTGTGGCCCAGGCTTCGTTTGTGTCGGGCATGGGTGTCGGAGGTATGTCTGCCTCATTGAGGAAGATTGGATCAGGCGCAGCGAGCCCCTCAACATACTCGTAGGCTTTGCGCACCCAATGGAACCGAGCGTCATCCTTGCCCTTGTTCCTCAGAGTCCAGCCGCTCTTTGGAGGCAAGAAAGCATAACCACCAGGAGAAAGTGTATGCTCAGCTCCTGCAACCGTGACAGTCACCTCTCCCTCGACAACGAACAAGACGCCTTCAGCAGATTCGTCCAGTTCAGCACGGTCGCTACCGCCACCTGGTTGGACCTCCATGATGTACTGAGAGAAGGTCTCGGCGAAGCCCGACAACGGCCGAGCAATGACCCATAACCGTGTATTCTCCCAGAAAGGCAGAAAGCTCGTCACAATGTCACTGAAGCAGCCCTTGGGGATGACGGCGTAGGACTCAGTGAACATGGCGCGGTCGGTGAGAAGCTGCGTCTGGGGTGGCAGCCCACCCCGAGGGGCATAGTAAGCGCTGATGTTCTTACGATCGGCCATTCTCCTCGATTGGGTCGTCGCCTAGAAGCCTGGATTGAGAGGAGAGGAGAAAAATGAAAGAAGGATGAGTCGCTCAGCGAATTGATGAGGATGCTGTGAGGGGATGATTCTATAGCCGGTGCCGGCTTTTCTAGGTTCGATTTGCCCGGCAAATATCCGGCTCTCCAACAACACCCAGAGGAAGTAATAGACCAAGCATCTACGGGCAAAAGACTATATTTAAATATATTAGGATTCGACTAATGCCACACATCATGCTTAAATGTGTGTGTTCAAGGCTGGGGTCAAAAGTCTTGGCAGTGAAGATCGTCGACGTTGCATGCTTGCTCGGATCTACGCCATCTCACAGTTCACTCCAATTGACTTACTCGCGCATGTTTTGCAGTAGAATCTGCCCAGCTTCGCCGCCTCTGGGCTTCTCTTTCTTTCCTCTTTACCGTCCTCGCAGTAAACTCCATGTTGCCCCCATCAGATGTTGAAACGCGTCAAAATGCCGGTTGTAAGGCGGATCACTGATCACAAGCGGCGTCCTCGCACAGGTTCTATCCCTTGTCGAAGGCGCCGGAGGAAAATTGCGTCACCTGGTGCCTTTCCTAAAGTCCAGTCCTTGTTGTCTAACATTTTGTCATGTTTTAGGGGATGAAAACCGACTGTAGTGCGGCAGCTGTGTCGAAAGTGTCACGGCACAAAGACGGAATGCTCCTCGGGTAGTTCCAGAAGCATACAGGCCACGTGTCTAATGCTTTAATAAGGGCTAATTTCCTTTATTTAAATAAGTAATTATTATTTCTCATATAATTATTTAATTAAGATATTCTTTTATTCCTTTAAATTTACTTATTATTTATATAATTTAATAATTAAGGGTTTTTTAATTATAATAATTATAAACTTAAATAATATAATAATATATTAGTAACTTTTATTATATATATAATAAAACTATTATTAAATATAATTAAAAAATACCTTAATCCCTTAAATTATTTACTTTAATTATTTAAATATATTTTTTTCCTCTTTCCTTTATTAAGATTAAGCTATTAATTAATTCTTAAAATTACTTTCTTTTATTTTAAATAGCTTTTTTTTAAAGTCTTTATTTTAAATACCTTTAAAAAGGAGCTTTTTTAATAAGTTTTTATTAAATATTAAGATATAATATAAATAACTTACAATATATTTAAAAAAAAGTATATTATAAGTAATAAAGGATTACTTATATAAAATTAAGTATATTTATGTAACGATCGGCCTTACTTGGTAAGACTGATTGAAAGGTTTCTGTTCAGGGTAAGTCAGGCAATGACTTAGACTGAAGATGTCTTGGTTATCGAGCAGTTATAGTTCACAGGTTGATCGTCAAGAAGCTTTGAAGACTTCTCATTCAATTGTGGTAGAATGCTTAGACTGAATGCTTAGATTGAACACTGAGGAACTAATCCTCGTGTTAGCTATGGTAGAGACTGTTCCTTATATGTTCGTCCCTGTTTCCTTGATCCGCCTTGATCCGTCTGGATCAACCTGGATCACCCAGTTCCTCGATCCACCTTGATCTGCCCGGATCAACCTGGATCGTCGTGATCATGTGAGGGATCACGTGACTTCTTCCTCACTCCATCATACCGCGGGGTTCCCGTGTTCCATGTCCAGTAACATCGTAGCCTGAACGGCCCATTGCTGCGGCCTGTGTCAGTTGGTTCGTAACAATTTAAGCTATAATATAAATAATTTTATATTAAAAGTATTTAATATATTAAATAAAAGCAGAAGAAGATAAATAATATAATATATAAATAATATCTAATAAAAGATTCTTTTAAATAAAAAATATATTATTAAAAAAAAGAAAATAATTAAAAAAGATATTATTATAAAAATAATATATAAGAAAATTAATAAAAGAAATATATTATATATAATAATAAATCTATTAATATTTAAATACATTTTAATATCTTAAAATAAAATATATATTATATGTTACAAACGTAACTAATGCAGGTCTGTAGAATGGGCCGCTCAGCGTATGACACCGCGGAAGCAGGCCATAGGCACAAGGGTCCGGAATAAGGGAGGACCACGTGAGGAGTCACGTGACCAAAGTGCTCAGTCGGGGACAGACTGAGCAGAACTGAGGGATCAGATGGGAACGGACTGAGCATAACTGATCACCTAGAATGATCATTGTCTATATAAGGATAGCTAGAGAACCTACTCAACACGAGGATTAGTTCCTCAGTGTTCAATCTAAGCATTCTACCACAATTGAGTGAGAAGTCTTCAAAGCTTCTTAACGATCAACCTGTGAACTATACTGCTCGACAACCAAGACACCTTCAGTCTAAGTCATTGCCTGACTTACCCTGAACAGAAACCTTTCGACAAGTCTTACCCAGTAAGGCCGATCGTTACAGGCGGTTATAATAATAATAATAAAATAAAAGGCGTTAAAAATATAATAAGAAGAGGATATTAATTAATAATAATAATAATACCCTTATTTTAAGGAGTAGATAATAAGTAACGAATTAAAGGAGACTAATTTTTAATAATAATATAATATATATAATATTAAATAAGGTATTTAAGGCTTAGGATCTTAAAATAAATAAATTAAATAATATATAATAAGAGTATTATTATAATAATTATAAAGATAAAAGGAAAAAAGAAGAAAAAGATTTAAGTAAAAATTTTAATATAAGTAAAATAAAATAAAATATATTATTAATAAATATATAAGCTTATTAATATAATATAAGTATCATAAAATTAAGGTTAATTAATAAGAAAAATATAAAATATTATAATATTTAAAAATATTATTGAATAAAGTATTATAAAAAGTATTAATTATATTTAATAATTATTAAGGAATATATTTATATAAAAATAAAATGCTTTTTAGGTAATTTTAGAAATATATAGGTTTATATTTAATACTTTAATAAGGGCTAATTTCTTTTATTTAAATAAGTAATTATTATTTCTTATATAGTTATCTAATTAAGGTATTCTTTTATTCCTTTAAATCTACTTATTATCTATGTGTGATCTAGCGACCAAGGGTTTCTTGACTGTAACAGAAAGGAATGTGACCTGCGAGTTCAAATAGTGGACATTTACATCCAGCGTCAGTTCACCATATCGAGGAGCTGGTGACGCAGCAGTATAGAAGAGTGTGGCAAAAGATGGCTTAGCACTGGTTTGCCCCTTTCGCCTCTCATCGCCATCAACCATATTATGACCTAACGTGGAGTTGTTAGAACACATCAGATAGATGGATGTCCTCTCCCGAGACAAGTTCAACCTAGGGCACCTTCGTGATTCATAGTCTAACAGCGACTACTGCACGGACAGAGAGGCTAGAGCCCACCCAGGACAATGTGCTGTAAACGTCACAACCAGTTCTTTCAGCAAGTCACGGTCAACAAAGTGATGGCCACCAGATTCTCATCTCATCACAGGCTCACAGCTTATGGAGCTAGCCCCATCACAACCAAACACAACGGCCCAACGGCACCACCACCACATGTAAGATGTAATCTTCATCAAGTCCATGGCCTGCGCCACAGCTCGGACTCCGCCACATCAGGCTCCGCCACATCACGTGATAGGTTCTGACCAGGGGTCGTCGACCCCAGTACATGAATTACAAGTCCACTCTATCTGCTTCTCTGTGAAGGTGAGCTGGCCTCTTGTTCCTGCCCTCACCACCATGGTCTTAGCACAAAGCGAGCCGAGCGTCAATTTCTTGCGTTTGCGTTACATTACTTGACGGGGGCAGCGGCCTTCGAGCAATATGTAACTGGCTTGCCTGTTCCAAGCCTCGGCATATTATCACGGCTGTTTTCTCTTTCCTATTGGGCACCTACTGACGTTAGACAACTTTCTCCCGTCACTCGACGAAGATGGATACACCTCCAGCTTGGGACTGGTCCTCAATTCATCATGATCTCCCCCCTTCGCCACAAGCCGAACCTGCGACAGGGCCCGTTCCCGGCTCACCTGTGGATAAGCCGACAGAAACGCTCCATGGGCGCGAAGATCATGATGGCACTTCGCCCAAAAGTCGGGAATATTACGGCCCTCGTACCTGCAGAATATGTCTCGAGACCGAGGAACCCAAGTTTCCTGAGATTCCCTCTTCGACTTTCGGAATTGCCACGGCATCATCCAAGCCGATTTACGCTTCCGACGACCCCGAGCTGGGCAGACTCTTGAGTCCCTGCAAGTGCAAAGGCTCTCAGAAATATGTTCATGAAGGGTGTCTGAACGCGTGGCGCCTCGCAAACCCTCATGCCACGCGCAATTTCTGGCAGTGCCCAACCTGTAAATTCACGTACCAGATGCGACGTTTGCGCTGGGCTGCACTGCTCAGCAGCAAGATCACCCAGGTCTTCCTGACCATTATTGTCTCAATCATTGCCATATTTGTTCTTGGTTGGATTGCAGATCCGATTCTCGACCTTTGGTTCGATCCTTTCGGAACAATATCCGACACTGTCACCAGCGTGGTAAGGGATGTCGAAGCGAGGGAACCGATTTACCAGCCAGCACCAACAACTTGGGACGAACAGTTCTTGAAAGGGTTCCTCTCACTAGGTATCATTGGGTTCTTCAAAACAGTCTTCTTTTTGACGCCATGGGACTGGTTGAATCTGAGAGGTACGGGCGTCCTCAGGGGGGGCAGGCGAGGAGGCGGCAGAAATCGCTTGGACAACACGAACTACGTCATGGTGATTGTCGGCGCAATCACCTTCCTCATGGCTGTTTGGAGAGTCGTAAAGGCTCTCATTGCCAGAGTCCTAAAGAAAATGAGTGACCGCGTCTTAGACGTTGGTGGCGACGATGATGATGCTGACATATCGTCAGACAACATGAAAGATCAGTGATGGCAGAACAATGCCACTTTTACCTCAAGCTGGCTCTCGTAGGCCTTACAGGTCTCACGTGAAGTGATGTCCGTTTCCTGCACACTCTTAAGTTGCCTTTGACTCGCTCTTCCGTATCAAGTCAACTAGTCTGTGTGCAGAGATGAAGAACCGCTCGTGACTCGTGCTGCTGACCGTTTTGGCTCACTGCACAATGTCTAGGCGGACGTCTGTGTTTGAATTACTGGGACGAAGTTTTCCTTCTGACCTGCTGGAGCATCTCCCTGGTACCGCTTTGGTTGCCTGCTGGTGGGTTGATTGCCTCTTCATTAGCGGATACATGATGTTCGCAGAAATGCTCATAGAGCATTCACACGTAGAAACTAATGCCAACCACTCAATTCTGTTTCCAGCACGTTGTGTCATCCGGTTGTTTCACTTGCTCGTAAGGCGTATGACAGAGCTTTGTGGTTGATTGTGTAACACTTGCTGCACCCCTGTTCTGCACGAGCCCTCAATGTTCATCAACACGTCTTTCCAGGGACACCATTCATGTGCTCGTCATCTACAAACACAGTCTCTATCAGATCGGGAACGCAGACCGCTCAAACTAACTAGGCGGAATCACACCAATTGATGTAGGTCTAACTATCGAGCTGCGGTTTCTGGTCATCACATTTCGGATTTCGCGCGTGTCGTTCTCAAGCACAAGGTTTGTTGTTCTGCGAAGGCATCCTCAACTCTCCACTCGCTAAAAATGAAGATGCACCGTGCATATCCGTCAGGACGAATGCCAAAGCCTCCAACGTGGGCCAACAGCCCCTCAAGGAATACTTGGTTATTTCGTGAACATCTTTCTCGGCTGTTCTTCATCCTTGCCGCTCTCATCTTGGGTATCTACCTGTTTCTTGGGGGGCACTCTGGAGATACCTATCACGAAAACATTCCAACAGGAGGTCCCGCAGTGGTGCTTGTTACGTTGATTGATCGTGAAAGTCAGGACCCTGGATATCTCAAGTTCATTCAAGACAACCGTGAGCAATATGCTGCATTATTCGGTCAGTTACTTGTGTGGTGCCATTCTTGGGGGGGAAGCATGGAGTTTGACCCAGGGTTTACAGGATATGAGATCTTCATAGCGAACGCCTCGGACTACGATACAGGCGGTGCGCCGAAATCTTGGGCGAAACTCATGGCTCTCAGGCACACAATCACAAAGTACCCGAACTGCGGCCACATTTGGTTTCTCGACCAGAATGCCCTGATCCTGGACCCGAAGGCTAGCCTACAGAATCGCCTGCTGGATCGAGGCAAGCTTACCGAGAGGATGCTGCCGGAGACGGAGGTCGTTCCCGGGAGCATCATCAAGACGTTTGGACATTTGAAAGCCGAGGATGTCTCGTTGATTATTAGCCAGGACAAAAGCGGACTGGTTACGGACAGCATGATCATCAGGAACGGAGAATGGGGGAAATTCCTTCTTGAACAATGGCTCGATCCGTTGTACCAGTCATACAATTTCGGCAAGGCAGAGAGACATACCCTGGTAGGCTCCTTATCTGAATTGCACCTCACCAGGACAAGGCTGACCGCGTTGTGTAGGAACATATAGTTCAGTGGCATCCGACAGTCCTGTCGAAGATTGCCCTTGTACCGCAAAGCATACTGGCGCCGTACTCATCGGGGAGGGATGGAGAGCAAGTACGAGAGGGCGCCTTCGTTGTCTTGTTCGAAGGATGCCAGAGTCAGGAGGGACCAAACTGCGCACAGGAGTTGGAAAGGTTCTGGCCGCAATGGAGTGCCGCGTTGAAAACGCTGAAAGGCTAACAACCAACTAGCTATTCAGGATCCTTGTACCTCCCTCGCATTCGCATTCAAAAGGTTTGAGAGGCGATGAAGCTAATTCTCCTCCGTACTATACAAATCAGATTCAAATGCGGACCCCATTCGTAATACCCCATATAAAGGCACCGAAAAGGCTATGCTGGAGGAGATCTGGTCTATCTTTATGCTCGCTCGAATCGGGATCCGCGCATGCCTGCTGGGTTGAAGGTCATGACCATAATAGAAAATGCACCGTATGCCTGGATCGGAGCCCATGTTAGTAGCGATTCGGAGGCTTGGCTAAAGCAACCCAGGTCGGTTGACAAGCGTTCCACTTGTGAGGTCAATGAGGTGATGATAGGAATCCAATGTCAACGTCGAGATGTCCGGTGAGTAATCAAACACGCTCAATCTCAGAAGTCGATGTGCTGTTGTGTTTTCTTCTAGAAAAGCAGCAAAGGCAGGGTCAGGCGCTTGGCGATACTCTTAACCCAATGCGTGGCCAGCTTGTTTGGTTGGCAGGCGTAGCTGTGATGAAAGCCTCCGAATGCATGTGAAGAGAGCAACGGTGCCCATGCCCATGCCAGCGTGAGCGAACCCCCCGGTCTCCACCCGTTGGACCACCGTTAAAGATGCGAGACGACATCATCCCCCACCCCCGACTTAATATGCTTTCGGACCAGAAACTTTGGCTTTTTTCTTCTTTCTCTTCCATATAACTACAGCGCATTCTTCACCGTCCGAGAATCTTGGAACCGAGTAGACAATCGATTCAACCAATTTTTACCAACGGGATTTCAGGATAGAATCACGCGAAAGTACCTTTGCGACAGGATGCCTGGTACAACACTTATGCCGATCAGTCTGCGTAGCGGCTTGGAGACTGTGAGGCGGCGCAGACCAGGCCTTTCATTAGACCTTCTTTCCATTGACCTGTAGGTTCATGCCTTACTCCTTCCTGGTCCGTTCTAGGAATGCAACTGACAAGCTCCAGCTTCCGCAACATCATCTTCCTTTACTTCGTTTTTCGATGGACGCGCCGCGTCTGGTGGAAGTTGAAGGGTCGTGGCTTAATCGGTGCCGTTGTCGAACTCTACAACGATATTCGTCGCATTCTTTATGGCTACTTCCTCCGCGCGCCCGGTGTCCGCGGAAAGGTTCAGGCGCAGGTCAAGGAGGCCGTCGACAAGATGAGCCACAAGCTCGTCCCCGAAAACCAGATCCGATACCTCACTCTACCCAAGGAGGGTATGCCGATCGATAACGTGCGTCAGGAGCTGGAGGCGCTCGCGAACATGGACCACACTCGCTGGGAGGATGGTTATGTGTCTGGCGCCGTCTACCACGGCGGAGAGGAGCTCCTTGAGCTCCAGACCGAGGCGTTTGGCAAGTTCACTGTTGCCAACCCCATTCACCCCGACGTTTTCCCTGGCGTGCGGAAGATGGAGGCCGAGGTTGTCAGCATGGTGCTGAACATGTTCCACGCTCCTCCCGGCGCTGCGGGTGTCTCGACAAGCGGTGGTACAGAGAGTATTCTCATGGCTTGTCTGTCTGCCAGGCAGAGGGGCTACGTCGAGAAGGGCATCACGGAGCCCGAGATGTAAGTCGACCTCGTAAACGAATGTTTTGAATTGTCTCTCTTGCTGACTCTCTACTCAGGATCATGCCTGAGACTGGCCACCCAGCTTTCCGCAAGGCTTGCGACTACTTCGGCATCAAGCTGCATCTTGTTGACTCTCCCGCCCCGGACTACCAGGTCAATGTTCGAGCCGTCTCTCGCCTGATCAACAGCAACACTGTTTTGATTGTTGGCTCTGCCCCGAATTTCCCGCACGGTATTATCGATGACATCTCTGCCCTTTCCCGCCTTGCACTCAAGAAGAACATTTGCCTTCACGTAGACTGCTGTCTCGGCTCGTTCCTTGTGCCACAGCTTGAGAAGGCTGGCTTCGAGACCGAGATGTTCGACTTCCGCCTCAAGGGTGTTACCAGCATCAGCTGCGACACCCACAAGTACGGCTTTGCCCCCAAGGGCAACTCGACCGTCCTGTACCGCACCGCCACTCTTCGCAAGTACCAATACTACGTCTCCCCGATTGGTCGGGTGGTGTCTACGCGTCCCCAGGTGTTGCTGGCTCCCGTCCTGGTGCGCTGATCGCTGGTTGCTGGGCAAGCATGATGACTGTTGGCGAGTCTGGATACATTGACTCCTGCGTGAAGATTGTAGGAACTACCAAGAAGATTGTCGAGGGTATCAACCGTACTCCTACACTTGCTGGTGAGCTCGAGGTTCTTGGCAAGCCATTAGTATCGGTCGTTGCATTCACTGCTCGTTCACTGAACATCTACGATATCGCTGATGCAATGTCGAGCAAGGGATGGCACTTGAACTCGCTGCAAAACCCCCCTGCTATTCATATTGCGGTCACCCTGCCCATCACCAAGGCCTATGAGAGGTTCATGGCCGATCTTGAGGCAGTCATTGAGGAGGAGAGGGAAAAGGAAAGGGTTCGCCTAGCTGAGGGCAAGGGCCTCAAGGGCAAGGCGATGGGAGACTCAGCCGCTCTATACGGCGTTGCTGGCTCACTACCTAACAAGGGTGTCGTGGTCGACCTTGCGACTGGATTCCTCGATCTGCTGTACAAAGCATAAGGCGTGGCATGCATTTGTTTTCCCGGTTACTCGGCGTTGTAGTTGGACATTGTTGTGCATATGTGAGATCAAAATTAATCTTATTTCAATATTCCTTCCACCAATGCCTCGAGGTTGTGTCTGCGGATGTGGTTGTCCAGAACAGTCTCCTTGCACCACAATACTGGATCATTCAAATGATCGCATCTGTTGTCCACTTAAGCGAGAATCTTGAAGGTCTTGAGCCGCAACTGCGGTGGCCTCTTCGTGGTCATCGAAGATTAGCGAGTGCAGCATCGACATTAGGCCCAGCCTACAGAGTACAGACTTTCTTGCAGGAAGCTCCGATCGGAGCAAGAGCGGTGAAGCCCAAGGAACACAGAGCCGGTCCGGGTGCCTGGTTACGTTGAGTCCCTGACTGTTGGGGGAAAAAAAATCATCATCACGTTGCACCTGGTTCTGGTGTGGTGGAAACATCAAGCTGGCAAAAGACCTCCTCATCGATCACGTGTTTCACTCAGTAGGTTTCTTATGCTCAGGTCCCCCCCCCCCCTCGTACGCCCGATAATCATCAAATCTGCCTCCGAGATGACGGTGACCTGAAGCTCTAGCTCGCATCGGCGTTGTAATCGACTTGGGTGCATTATTGCGATTTCATGCCATCATGACATACACCCTTTCGAAACCCCACCATTCGTGCACCCTGCTGACGCGCGAAAGCGCAGAAACGCAACCCTTCAGGACGACATCCGATTGCACTTTCTGAGTCGCCTTGCGGTTGCCTTGCCAGCACACGACTCGAATGTGGTTCGCGGCTCAAAAGGACCAGCGTGATTGGCATTGGGATTGCTGCGCCTGATGGCCCCGATGGGCAGGCTTGGACCACGACTTATCAGGGTCGAGGGCCGTGGGCACGGGGGAGGAGGGTCGGGACTGGTGTCGGCTAAATAAGTGAGGCTGTCGAGCCGCGATGGTCCTCGGTAAGCCTCTTTGAGGGCATGATGGCCTCTGCTTGCATGGTCAGGACTCGGGAGAGGGGTCTCTCGGGTGTTTCATGAGCAGAGTGCAAGTTTGCCTTTCCGAGGTTGATTGATTCTACATGGCTCGATCTGAGGATAGAAAACACTTCGCCTCAGCCGATTCCCAATCCGTCACCGTGGGACGATGAAGACTTTCTGGTTGTCTTCATTCCATCAACTGATCTTGGCCTTTGAGGAAGGTCCACGTTGATATCCAACTGGACCACGCAAGCGTATTCAATGCACTACAGGTCTGTAGGTTTCATCTACTAAAATCTTTCGCGGTGACCAAAGTTGTCACCACACCACACTGAGCTATGCAGCCATATGCATGGACAATGTCTGGCTTGACACACGCAGCCTGATTGACTGCTCTTCTGAAGAGGTGAATCACTCCACTTCACTGCTTTGCTGGTCCCGAAAGCGAGTCTTTGATGGCATCATGCGGGATTTGGCTTCTACACTGCTTCGTGGCACTTGAGCCATCTCTGATAAGTCTCCTCACCGGCTTGTGGTGTGCGTTCATCATCTGCTGTAGCACACATTGTCACACACAACCAAGCAATGGTTTGATAGCTCGACTCTCCATAGCCGACAGGTCTGTGACGCGGACCCTGGCGACCAACATCTCATCCTGACATTGCCATCAAGTATATGTGATCTCCGACACTTGAGTCACGCTTTACTTGCAGTCATAGAGAACTATATAACATCTGTTTGCTTCCTGTTCTTGTGTTGCACTTGCACCACATCCTACCGTATGGCTCACACGAGCGATGCCCGAGGAACGCTTGGTGACGGTCCGTCTCTCGTCTCGGGGGCTCCAGAGTCTGCCTTCGGGAAACACCATGATGATGAGTCCTCCGGCGACCTTGCTGGGATGGCTACTTCGTTAGCCAGAGATCTCGGCGCCGGGCAGCAACCCAATGGGTATAAAGAGGCCCATATGCCTTTTCCCAATGAAAGAAAAGAGAGCTACGCATCTCCTTCAAGCCCCATATCCCCAGTCCCACTGACACTGGATTTCGACGCGATATCCACTCAATACCAAGCAAGATATCTCACAGAGCAGATGGCCAGACTTCGTCCACTTGATCGCAAAGTTTGGTATCGTGAGGATCTCGGTAAGTTGCTATGTCTGAACCCCCCTACCTCACCTGCGAACGTCTTCTGACCAACCTTCTGTAGATCTGCCCTTCTCTCCCAGCGCCATTCCAAGTATCGCTGTCTATTCTTCTGCTAGCCCTTCCGCTTCCAGCAGCTCCCTCAGCTCAACATCGCCATCGCCCGTGGCCTGCGCCATAGCTCCCAACTCCAGTCGCCCACGCCGCAAATCAGAGGTTTCAATCAACCCAACTCACCAAGAGGTTGAACCGACAGCTCGGGCACAGTCCGTTGGTCCAAGACCCAAGGGTGTACGTTTCGCCGACGACCTTGTAACCTCTTCAACAACAAGCCCTGGTAACGACACCATGCCGGGTTTTACTGGGGGACCCGTCTACATTGCCAAAACCCCATGGGGAACTTTATTCAATGGCGGTCGTCCCACGGAGAGGCTGAGGAGATTTCTCAAAGACATTGGCAGAGGGCTTGTAAGTGAAGTGGCACAACTGGAATGACCCCCATCCTTGGGTTCAATGCTGATATTTTCAGGCACGGGATGGAGTCATTTCACCGGAAGATCTCTATCAATTCTACCGTGAATTTCCGGCTTCAGAGAAAGAAAAGCGACCCCATCTCAGAGGTTTGTTTCCGCCTGCACATCTTGGGAGTCTTGCTGACCCGCAACTTAGACGTCTTCAATCGGTCTTGGGAATCACCCAAATACCGGCGACTGTACGACGGGCTGGGCATTCGATACGAGAACCTGCGTGATAACGAACGGGGCAGATACGAACCATGCATTTCCCCGGATTCATTTGCCCAGTGGATGATCCTCCAAATATCTGCCCATCCCAATCAAGAAGCTAAGCGTCTGGCCGCCATTGCCAAGAGCGAGAGGTTCAAATCAACTGTCCACAGCCAGACATCCGAGCCGCAATTGCTGCCATCAAGCTTCCCGCTACATCTGGTTCAATCTGATGAAGTATTGAAGGTCAAGAACAAGGAGAAGCTGAAGTCACTTATCAGTGACATCTGGCCAAAGCTTGAGGGATTCAACCCACAGGTGATACAGCCCTCCCTGCCTGGGGATTCTTCAAAACACCGGCATCGGGAGAGGCAAGCGCCGGAGGGTCGAATCTTCATAGAAGTCCCTCAGCGTCAAAACACCATCCGCACACATGGTCGAGAAGCCGAAGGCTATTTTCGGGACGTCCGGGGAGAGCAACACGAGAGGGAAGATCGACGCGCTTACCGCGCATACTACGGAGATTCCATACCCAAGAACGGGGGCTACGACCGCAGGTATCAACGACCTCAAACTGAGGAACGGATCGTGCGAAGTCCCCGCATTGGACTACAGTATGTTGTGGAACGTCCACCGACCGAGCGATCACTTCCTCGGGACAGTCGGTACTCATCGAGGAATGACCGTCTACGAGAGTACAGCACTGGCAGAAGGAGTCAGGTGTATACCTACGAAGATAGATTACCGGAAGAGCCGCTCGAGTACTTTCACAGACCGCGGAACACCGAGCGAGCCCGGTTGCGGGACTATGTCCTGTACCAAGATGACATACGAAGGTCAGAAGATGACCGTGCATCTGATCTTCAAAGGACTTCCGCAAACAGCTTGTACTATCATACAAAGCCCTGTCGTCGAGAAAGAACATGGCAAGGATACGCGAGATGATGATCAGAGCTCGAGGGCTGTAGTGCCCTTTGCAAGAGAAACAAGCTACATGCCGGCTATCCTTCCACGCTTCTCTTGAGTTCAGGGGTGTCAAACCTCGCCAGTGGGTTTTCTCCTTTTTGTTTCCTTACAGGTTTTGACGAGATATCCGTCAGCCTCAAGGACAGCATAGGCACAAAAGTTCGGGTGGACGGGGAAGCACCAGGCTTGGAGACTGGTAGCGTGGGCAAGACGTCAGCATTTAAAAAGTTCAATGATTTGAACAGCTGTTACCAAGAACACAGAATAAATGGCATTCCATCTATCCTATTTAATATTCTTGTTGACTTGTCTCGAGATCATTGTTCAAGATTGATACAGGTGATGATCTGGATCTGGGTGACTCTCAGGGCTGCTACAACACATGTTGTTGCTGTCTTTCCCGCATTCGCTCTCTGTATCTAGGCGTATACAGCAAAGTAGCAGCTTCCATACCTGCCTGTCGGGATAGAGCTGGATGTGAGATTTTTGTCTGTAATGAGTGGACTTCGGCAACGCAGGATGGCAACGAGGTGGCTGGGCCTTGTGAACATCGAGTCTGGAATATGTTAGATCGCTGGGCATGACCCATGCTGGATCCAGGCAAATTGATAGATTATGGCGGGGGAGGTTTACATCAAGTACTTGCGAATCTTGACGAACCACAGATTGGTCGGCGTTGTTGGGCTCACGGCGTCTAGACATCATTTTTTTGCTCGGCATTGGAGCCAGAATTCAACAACGACCTCAGCGGAAAATTGGCTGGGTTAACGATTTTGAATATATGCTATATAGATATCTTTCACATTTACTGAGGCGCGGCTTCAGCTGCAAAGACTCTAGAAAATGGCAAAGGGCTTACTTACTGTAATGGGTTGAAGAAGTGTAGAGATGACGGAGGGCAAGAAACCGGAAAAGACTGCATTTTTTCTATAAGCTCCATGTATTCTTTTTTGGCTGACTTTCTAAAATTTAAATTCTAAAAAAAGAGAAGAATAGAGTGAGAAAAGAAATCATGGATTACGTTCGTTGCAGCGAGGTCGATGATGCCCCAGTCGTGCACTTGGGGGCGGAGTAGTTGACGGCCGCGATTTACACCGAGCGGCCAAGCGGCTCCGTCTGGTGGTGTAAGTCGCATGCCGACGAAGTGTTGCCATCCCTCATGTAGAAGTCTATTGAAGCCATCTGTTCCGGCTCCTTTTTAATAAACGACGAAGACTTGCCTTGTATCGACTTGGGCTGCTCGCTAGTGTGAATTCTGTAACCCAAGCAATCACCAGTCACAAGATCACAATGGCACCACATGCAGAGCAAAGCGGAGGAGACATTTCTCTGACCAACTCCAAGACGGGCTCGCTGAAGCCCATGGTGTCAACACCATTGAGAGAAGAGGTAGCTTCGTTGTATGAGTCCAATGTGGCTGCAAAGATCCTGAGGACGGCGGTCGAGGGTCTTGTCGAGAATGTGAGTTCACCGTTACAGGTTGCCGCAAAAAAAACAAGCAAGCAAGCAATCTTTTTTTCTCAAATGAACGAGTCGCTAACTAATAATCTTTCTGTTCTTTTTTTCCTCGTCAGAATCCGCCTGAAGCATACCCAGAGTATGTACCCCAGACTGGTGAAGGTCATGGCCGCTACATCCTCAGGGAGGCCGATTTCTGGACGTGTGGTTTCTTCCCGGGCAGCATCTACTCGCTTGTCGAACGTCTGATCAAGTTCCCGCACGCTGTTCCCTGCTCCGACAAGAAGCAGCTGCTCGATGCACTGCTGTCTCTGGGCAAGGACTGGTCGGATCCTATCAAACCCATGGCGCTCCGGACCGACACTCATGACATGTCGTTCATCATCCAGCCATCCATGCGCGTGCGCTGGGAGGTCCTGCATGATCAAGGAGCGCTCGAGGCGATCACAACAGCAGCCTCTTCTCTCTTGAGCCGGTACAACGCCACCGTTGGGGCGATCCGATCGTGGGATGTCCTGACGCAGGAGAGCGTCACCATCAACAGCATGACCGACGACTTTCTCGTCATCATAGATTCCATGCTCAACCTGGACCTCCTGTACTATGCGGCTGCGCACACGGGAAACCAGAAGATGCACGATGCTGCCACGGCACACGCCAAGACCCTCATCCGATCCCACATGCGTCAGGAGAAGCCCGGCCCTGGAGGCAAGACGCTCTACAGCACCATCCATGTGGTCAACTTCGACCCGAAGAACGGCAACGTCAAAGATCGCCGAACAGCCCAGGGTTATCAGGCCACATCAACCTGGGCGCGAGGCCAAGCCTGGGGCATCTTGGGGTATGCGCAGACTTATCTCTGGACAGCCGATGTTGAGTTCCTGGAGACCGCCATGGCTCTGGCCGAGTATCTTATCCTGCGCATGGAGACGTCTCCTGCGTGCGTGGAGCTGCCGGTTCCGGGCGAGCAGAGACGGCGACGGGGACGATACGTGCCTCTGTGGGACTTTGATGCGCCCGTGGACGAGCAGAACCCTCTCAGAGACTCTTCGGCGGGCGTCATCGCAGCAAACGGTATGCTCGTCTTGGCCCAGGCGCTCGCCGGCCTGGACCGGGTCGAAGAGAGTCGTCGGTACCGCAGCATGGCCATCACAATCGTGAAGGACACCCTGGATCTATCGTTGTCGAGGGAAAAGGCAGACATCGTAGTCGGACCAGACGGCGAGCTCTCGGTCAAGGACGTGAGCGAGAAGAGGTTTGATGCCCTTCTCAAGAACGCGACCGCCAATTACAATGCCAAGGACTACAAGCGGTACTGGGATCATGGTCTCGTGTATGGCGACTACTTCTTGATCGAGTTTGGGAACAGGCTGCTCAAGATGGGGCTTTTATAATAAATAGACATGTTCGTTATGCCATTTAAAGAGACTATAAAGTTGTGATCTTCTTCACCGGCAGAAGAAGTGAACCCCAAGCAAAAGATTAAACGTTGCAATGCGCCATTCCTTTCCTTTGTTACAACTTCCTATTACAACTTCAAAGCTGTAGGCATGGTGGACTTACATCATACAGCAAGAGAGAATATTGTTTTTCGAGGCCTGGAATATGTCTGAGCTGTTGATATGCGCGGTTGAATAACTTTTATTACGTCTCATTACTGCTCGGATGATCTACTATTCTATCTACGGGTGACTGAGTCCAGATACTCACTACTCAGATTTGGACGCTTTCCCCAGCGCTGTAACAGGGACTGGTCAACCCCGTCGAATCCGCCGTTGGCATCCTTGGCAACGGCAAAGTAATAAGCGGCCATGACGATCTCGGTACCTTCATCTAGACCTCCAACAGCCGAATGCTCGACCACGGGGATGAGCGTCCTCTGACAGGCCAGATTCGTGTTGGAATCCGGTTTCATGGCCGACATCTGGGGTCCAGAAAGGCTGCCAGACGTTTGAAGGTTGCGGCTGCTTCTGCAAGAAACGATGCCGCTTGCGCCACCAGAAGATAGAACGAGAGCTGCATCCGGTGCTTCCAGTACGCCTTCGTGGCCGAGGGTGGCATCCTGGGGGATCTCACTGATGGAAGGCAGAGCAGAGCCGTCTGCAAGACGACGCCCGGATATAGCGAAGCCTCCTTCGACGGTGTGAAGGGTTTCCAGCTTCTTGAGGATACGGATCCGATGAACGCGAACATGCCAGTCAGGCCATAGATCTGTCGGTGGCAGAAGCGTTGTGTTGACCGAGACAGCTCGATCTCCCCAGGGGTACCATGTGACGCTCGCTGCCGTCACTGTGCTGCCTCCGAGGCTCTCGTCGTCATAGCCGGGTACCTGGACATCGTCGAACCTGACCTCGTCGCACTTCCACTTGGTTATCCAGGTCTCCCTGCCATCTCGGCTTAGGAACAGGGAGCTGTCTGGCGCGAGCTGCTGGATTAGGGGCCCGGTGGGAACAGAGAAGGCAAAGGCCGACGAGTAGGCGAACTTGCAGTATTTCGCCTGCGAGGCTTTCATGAGCCAACCCACGAACTGACCAGGAGTGAGCATGAAGTGGTGGTTCCCGTGAGGATGATTGCAGAGCATCTGCTCGGGCGCTCGCAGCAAGGCACAGCTCGACGACCGCTTCGGGTGAGGCTCTTCGTCTGCTGTCCAGAATGGGTGACTTTCCGGGAGCGCGACAGCAATCAGGGTCTTCAGACACCAGTAGGGTGACTGGGGGGAGTTGTAGTCTTCGCTCATGTACATGTTCCTATCGCTCGCGCGTCAGCGGTATGACGAGCCATTTCTAACAAAGATGTATGTAAAGTGTTCCACTTACGGGTATGTCCATCCAATGTTCAAGGTTCCATCCGGGTAGAAGATGTTTTCGGAGTGCGCTGCCCACCATCTCAGATGCCTCAGGAGAAAGCCCTTGACGACCCCGGGAGATTCCAGAGGTGTGCCGGCGGTGGAAATCCCAGAGACTGCCAGAGCGGAGAAGAATCCTCCACAGGCAAAGCGGTAAGTCAGAGACCTTCCAAAGGGTATCGCGGAACCTGCGTGTGGTTATCTTGGTTAGTTCTATAGATCACGGGCGAGATATCGCTGATGAGGGGGGAAGTGCGCTGTTTGATCATACCGGATGAGTCGAAGTATCTCCAGAACCCGCTGCCAAAGTCCCTCGCTCGCTGCGCGTATTTCTCTGCCCTCGCGGGGTCCAGGTCCGAAGCGAAGCGGACGAACAGGAGTTGGCTGAACTGAATGGCGAAACTGCCAGAGTAGTAGTCTGCCTGACGGCCAACTCCAACAGCGTCGCGCCGTCCAGTCTCTTCGTACTGGCGGTTCTCGGTGTCCTGCTTCTCGCGAGTGAGCCATGGTCCATCGGCGGACCAGCCGTCAAACCTGTAGAACGTGTCCAGGAGATTGAGGTCTGATCTGATCTCATCCTCAACTTCCTCGAGAGGCCGTCCGAGAGCCTTGGTCAGAGCAATGTTGGCAAACACCCTGAACCATCGCCAGTTGGTATCAGGCATGGGTTTCCCGTGCAGACTGCCGAACCAATCCGCCATGTTCCTCCGCTGGTGGTCGGACAAGTGCCCAAGGAACCTTCTCGGGGCAGCCAGCAAGGCAAAGGCGAGGATCTCAGCCTCGACCATGCGCTGATCGATCCCCTCCATTGTTCCCCAATAGTCGGGGTGGCTCTTATCGACGCCGTTCACAAAACCCTCGATCCATGGCTGAACCACCTCGTTGATCTCAGCTTTCAGATCATTGCCGTCGTTCCCAGGATCTGTTGCGGTCTCTTCCTCGCCGAGGAGGAGAGCACCAACAGCCCATAATGGACGTGCGAATCCCTCAAGCTGTGCCGCTGCCTCATCGAAATGTGCCGCCGTAGATACCGGAATGCGAATACGTCCCTTGCCGCTCGAGAAATGCGGAATCAACGGTCGAAGGAGCGAGAGTGTCGCCCGGACAAGATCCGAGCGCGTACGCAGGGGATTGTCAGAGAACCCGGGCAGAGATGGCATGGCGAAGCGAAGGCATTTACAGAACGGGTCTGCTGGACTCACCCTGACTACAAAGGCAATAATGATAGCACATCATCAAGGTGACAAGGTGATTATGAGTGTTATACAAAGCGTTGCCGACACGCATGCCACGGTGCAATCAAGACCCGAGGAGTGTCCACCCCCCCCCCCCCCCCCCTTTCACGATGTCTGCCATGTGGCTCTTTAGTCCTAGAACATCATGCATTAGTCTGGGGAATTCGATAAATCGTCCAGCCCCGCTTGACAAATGTAACCGTCTTGAAGTAGAAAACGCACGTCTATCCTTGCTGGGAGTTGGTGCAGTGGAGTAGATCCTCTCGTAGCTTATAAGCGCTTCCACTTGATCACGGGCGCTCGCGTCAATTCTCGGCCGCACATTCACCATGTTCTTACAACCCTCCTTTGTTTCCGTGTTGGCAAGTCGGCAGCTCACAGCGTAACAGGTAGGTATTTGCTGACGGTAAAGAGAGAGTTGGAAAAAAAAACGAGACACACGAAGCAGCCCTGCACGGCATTGGCTTTTGCCTGCCTCTCTATCGGGGGGATGGCCACCCACGCCGCCACCGCACCGGATGGAGGCTCCGAGGCCCCATCTGATGGTGACATGCCATCATGTCAGGAGTGTCGTCGCAGGAAGCTCAAGTGCTCTCGCGAGCAGCCAGTGTGTGCGCATTGCGCGAGAGTTGGTTCGTGGAGTGCCCGTCCCTCAAGCATACGGTTCGGCTCATTTGATCGAATCATTCATTGACTCTAATTCTTTGTGGTGTTGTAGAGTCTCCTTGCGTGTATGATCTCAAGAAGAACCGGCCTGGTATCAAACCTGGCGCTGTAGGGAATTTGAGTCGTCGTGTTGGTAAGTCATACACAAAAGGAACATCTCATAGCTTGATGTCTGAGAGAAATGAAATGCAATGCTCACCATGATCAAACGGTGAAAGATGCTCTCGAAACCGCCTTCGAACAGTTCGTCCAGGACCACGCCTGCAACAATAGCAGCAGCAGCAGCAACTACAACAATAACAACAACAATGGCTCGTTTCCAGTCGTTCCGCCTTCTGCAACCCAGGACCTTGTCACGATCCTTGCAACCCTAGCTTCCGAGGTGAAATCACTCAAGTCGAATGGGCAACAGCCTGTGGCACAGCCAGTACAGCAACCGCCTCTTGAGCATGCCGTGGTCTCGCCAGCAACATCGCAAGTGACAACCTCACAGACCTCCAGTAGACTCAACAACTCCACGAGACATGATGGAGCGCCGCCATCGCATTGGGTCCACGGGCAGCCTCGGAAGCGACGTCGCGTGGACAGCTGTGGAAACGCAAGCCTTGAGCTCGCAGTGCACTTCGAGGAGGATGGGCTCGATGTCCTGTCGAGTCTGCCACCGGCTGAACTGCTTGAGGACATCATCGATACGTACTTTGATCTCATCCAGCCGTGGATACCGATGCTGCATGAGACGCATTTTCGCCGACAGCTGTCTGGTCGCACACAGCGATTATCGCAACTGGCCATCGTGATGCATGCCATGGTCGTTGCTGCGATCAGGTTCACCGCTTCTTTGAGGAATAGGCTCTCGGATCAGGAGATTGACGCCTACGTGTCGCGTTCTCGACGCTTTGTGGTTCTCAACGCGATGGATGGCATCTCCGTCGAAGCGCTGCAAGCGCTCATCATAATCGCATATGACGATGTAAGTTTCCCCCCAAAAGAATGTCACTACTTTTTCCCACAACTGGCAAATACGTCATGGCGATCTAACCACCAAAGCATATGGGTATGTCTAGATTGGCAATGGAGAAGCGTCCAGAGCATGGTCTATCATCGGCTCCATGACGAGGACAGTCGATTACCTGCAGCTCAGCATCGAACCTGAACACAGAGAGCGAGAGCCGTTGCTGAAACCACTTCCTATGCTTGATGAGCCACGCAACTGGACCGAAGAAGAGCAGAGACGGAGAGTCTTTTGGAATATCTTTTGTCTTGACCGGTGAGCCAGCGCTTCTCCATGTGAACCATTGGAACCATGTTTGACTGACCCAAGTTAGCTTCTGTTCTGTGACAACTGGGTAGGTTTTCTATTCGTCTTTCTAAGGTGTTCTTTTTTTTCATCTTTTTTTTTGTGTGTGTGTGTGTGTGTGGGAGAGGGCCTTTTGCTTCTGTGAAATTTAAAACTCTCCTACTGACAGTGTAACCACCCTAGCTGGAACACAAGCCTCACCTCGAGCGATGTCCAGAGGAGACTTCCAGCCGACGGCGGCCTCTGGCACAAAGAAGAGGGCGTCGTCACGCCGTATCTCGGTGTCTGGGATCGCTCCAACGCCAAGATCGGGAATTCGATCGCTTTCCTCCCCGGCAACTATCTAAGCCCGGAACAAACGAACGAATCCTCCTCGACCTTGCCTCAGCCGAGCAGTAACAGCAACGCCGACCAGCAGCGAGCCAATGATCCCGACATGACGACGACCGGGGCCTTTGCCTACCGCATCGAGGCCACCGAGTCGCTCAGCAGGATCACGACGTACTTTTTGCAGCAGAAGGTTGATTTCTCCGACAGGCAACAGGTCAGCGATTGGTTGACGCGGTTCAAGGAGCTCGATCTCCGTCTTGTTCAGTAAGCATAGCTTTTCGTCTCCCGCTGTCGCTCCATCGCTTTTTCGCCTCCCTTACGCTGACCAGGTGAAATCCCCAAATAGTTGGAAGATGTTTCTGCCCCAGAGATGGCGCGATTCCAATATTTCCAGACAACCCGCCCTGATCCGCATGGATCCGAATCTGACCCTGGCCCACGTCACGCACAACACTTCCATGATCCTCCTGCACCAGCGCATCGCCTACCCAGACGCCAGCTGGTCCAACAACTTCAAGCTCCCCAGCTTCTGCAGCGCCGAGGCCTGTCAAGTGTCAGCCGTGGAGACGACCACCATCACCCAGAAGTACCTCAAACACACGGCTGAGTACAGCCCTGTCACGACCCAGTACGCCTTTTGCGTCTTTATCAGTGCCAGGGTCCTCTTAAGTAAGCTCATCATCATCACATTGCCATGGAGCACTTCACTCTTTTGATCCCCTACCTGAAAAGAAAAGGAATGGAATGGAAACGCACAGACTAACACCGGTGGGTATCATCAAAGTCCATCACCGCTACTACAAGACCGGCCTCGCACCCGAGTTCTGGATTCTTGTCGACGCTCTCGATGAAATGGCCAAGCGCTGGGCTGGCCCGGTTCTCCACGACCGTTCCAGTCGGTCTTTCGCGGGAAAGTACGCAACCCACCTCCGGAGTCTCCATGCCCGCTGCGAGGCGTCCTCGGATTTTGTGATTGAGGTCCTGGGGTATTCAAAGGAGATGGCGAGAGCTTCGAGAGCAGTGACGGACACGAACAGCCCCTTCTTCCCTAGTAATCTCATGTCACCACCACAAGGTGACTTGGACAGGTTCCAGCAGCGGCGGCCCTGCGACGGCCGTGATGCTGGAGTCGCGATGAGCGATGCGCATGATGGTTTCATCAACGGGGCACTACCCATGCAAGGCCAGGAAGTGCCGGCCAGTCTTGTGCCGGACAGGCTCGCTTCTGTTATGCATACGCTCATGGATGAGGATTTTATGGCAATGGACAGAGTCATCAGTCTCGGTGACATGATATTTTCTGGCTCAGAACACGACAGGAGTGGCTTGTCGTGGGCAGCGAACGGCCCGAACCATCTCATATAGATATTTCATAGCATAGGATAATGTATCTTCCTACATGCTACTGTATTTTACACCGCTGAATAGTGTATTTTCCAACACTGAATAGTAAACTGGCAACTGGAGCAGATGAATATCCGTCACCATTTCAACGGTTTCCTTCAATATACCATCAAGAAACTACACGGGTCATTTACAATTCGATAAAACATGGTAATTTCAGAATCGTAGTCAATTTGAAAACGACTGTTGTATTGAAAACACGCTACCCGTTGGTCGACCTCCTTGACTGATCCCTCTCGCGGGCTGCCATTTCAGAACGGTCCAAAGCTCTAGAGCATCACTCCTTGACAACTTTGGCAGACGCATCAGCAGCCTGTTTGCTCATACCAGCATTGTCTTCGTGCTGAACATTGACATCTGCCTTGGTTGTGCCGATGGCATCGGTGATGGTGCCGGCCCCGTCGAAAATCTCCGCCACCTCCTCGAGGGATCTTCCTTTTGTTTCAGGGAAGAACAGATAAGCTATGCAAATGTGGAACGCGATGACGATGCACCAAACAATGTAGTACCTCCAGGCAATGGCTTCCATGATGACGGGGTTGGCGAAGGAATTGTAGATGCCGGCAAGGTTTCCCATCAACTGGTACATCATGGACGCTTTGGCTCGAAGCGAATAAGGCGTGCACTCCATGATGTATGCCGCGCCAACCGGGGAGCAGGCGTGGTACCAGAGGGAGAAGACGAAGATCATGGCCAGCACACCAATGGCATATCCCTGGTGCTCGAAGTTGGCCTTCTGGTTCAGGGCGCTCAAGACCGTCCAAATTGTGTACGACAAACACATCCCTGAGAGTCCTATGAGAAACAGGGTCCGTCTGCCAGCTTTGTCGATGAGCGTTGCGAAAAAGCAGGCGGTCAGGAAGCCCCAGACCTGCATACAGCCATTGATAATGAGCTGGGTTCGCGGTTCAGTAATGTTGATGGAATTGAGCACCTTGGCAAGAAAGTAGCTCTGGAGGGCATTGCCGGACAGCTGAAGCATGGCGGGGATATACATTGCGATCAGCAGACGATGGCGGTTCCCCTTGGTCGAGATCCATTCCGCCCATCGAGACCTGTTCTGCAGCTTCTCCATTTCCAGTGCCGTGGAGATCTCAGCCATCTCAAATCGTGCCAGTCGCGAGTTCGGATCGCCATGGCCATGCCACTTGACCAGGATATCCTTCGCCTCTTGGTAACGGCCCTTGTAGATCAACCAACGAGGGGATTCAGGGGCCCAGAAACTCAGGATGGCCTGGGCGATCGAGAAGACTCCCTGGAGCAGGCTGGGGATGCGCCACGACCAGGAGTTGTCGAGTTTGAAAGTTCCGTAGGTGCACCACGCAGCCATGAGGGAGCCCAGCGGCCAGGACACCATGAGGAAAGATACGATCTTGCCGCGGTGAGTTGGGTACGCAACCTCGCTCAGCAAGGGGGGGCTGGCGGTGGCTACGATTCCCAGCCCGAAACCGATGAGGAACCGCGAGGCCACGAACGCGTCGTAGTTGTGGGCACCAGCCTGCAGGCCCGATCCCAGGATGATGATGCACGAGCCGATGCAGATGGGGATACGCCTGCCCAGCCAGTCGCAGAGCTGAGAGGAGATGAGGATCGAGATCAGGGTACCGCCGTTGGGTCCGAAAGCCATGGCCCCGAGGCGAGTTCCCTTTGGTTGGCCGAAGAACTCCTGCCACTGCGGGAGCGACTGCATGCCGTTGATCATGCTGGCGTCGAACCCAGTAGCCGTCTGGGTGAGCAAGGCGCACAGCAGGAGCAAGTTCAGCCTCCAGAGTGTGGTGTCCTTGTACCAGGGCTTGCGGTCTCGGGGAATAACGTCCTCGAGAACAAGTCCCTGGAGGTCGGTATCGTCGCCGACAGGAATTCTGACGCTCTCATTGTCGACCTTAGCCATGGTGCATGTGACTT
This sequence comes from Sarocladium brachiariae, assembly GCA_008271525.1. NCBI lineage: Eukaryota > Fungi > Ascomycota > Sordariomycetes > Hypocreales > Sarocladiaceae > Sarocladium > Sarocladium brachiariae. Next base: position 272,549 of record RQPE01000010.1, on the reverse strand, counting down.
GGGGACTGCTTGGCTGTCGAAGTGTGACAATTCCCTTTCGTTCTTTCTTTCTTTGCTTCTCTTGGCTTGAAGAGTTGGGGATAGTCAAAGGAAGAAACCGACCAGGATGATCAGACAGACAGACAGACAGACACCCAAAGAGGAGGGGAAGACCTTGATGTGGTCTTTATGTTCTCTTGCCTCTCCTTCGGCCCTCTACCATTTCGGTACAGGTTGTGCCGAGTACATGGCCTGTCTGCATTCTCGGCAAAAGAAAATTGTCTCCTTGTTTAGTTCACTTCGTCCAGGATGTTACCCCGTGGGGCGAAAGTTGATAGGCTTCCCAAGTCTGGTCTGGCATTTCCCCAGATCAATCCCCTGTCCGGCCCACCAAGTTCTGGGGGGTACACATGGCTTCGGGAGACCTTGCGGCCGCCGATTGTCCCGATCCGAACGAACACCCAGCCCACCACCCACCTTACAGCTCGACCAATCCGGATCATGTTCGTCCTTGATTTGGGCCGCCGGTTGGGGATAATGCTGGAATCGTAGTGCTGGGTGATGTGAGGTGATGTGATGTGAGGCGAGCTGGCAAACCGTCGACAAAGCGCAGGCAGCAGTCACTGGAACTACCCTGGACAAGAGGGTGCTTCTGGGCTTTCAGGCTGCTTTTCTTATGGCTGCTTCTCTTATGACTGCTTGTTTTCTGAATCCTTGTTAGACCCTTAATCTACAAACCTCTACAATCATACTTCGCCGTCTATCATACCTGCTGCATTGGCATGACGATGGCCCACACCCTCAAACAAGGTTGAGATCCATGATGATAAGCTTAAGACCTCAAAAGTTCCAGCTTCTTTCTGCAAACATGGGGTTTGCCATGCCACTGAGCATGCTGGAACTTCACATGCACTGTGATGTCAGGCTGAACGAGTTCGTTGGCTCCGAACACTCAAGTCGAGGGCGGAGATGTTGCTCCAACATCCTTGCTACATCCATGAGTTTCCCAGCACCATGTTTCTCAGTAAGCTGTATTCTTTTTTTCCTCCACGAGGAAGGTTCGATCCACGCAGTGTGTGGCATTATTCTTCTTCGTGATGGCATAGGCTCACCTAGATCGGTATGGTAAGAACACAGACTGTTCCTCAGTCCTTCTTTTCTACAGTCGACTTGGCATGTCTCTTATTATTTTGACATAAACCACTCCTCAAGTATTAGCACGTGTGCCCAGAACTGCCAGCCGATCACCAAGACTTTTGGCGCCGCATTATCCGATCACTTGGCGTACTGGGCGTTTGCCATGTCGACACCCTTCGGCAAGCCGACCGTGGCTCGCCAAAAGCGTCCACCTTGTACAAGATTCCTTTGTGTTTTATGAGGCACGGTGAGCTAAGGTAGAGAGGGAGGGTGGCATCCCTGCATGGAGGGGGCGCACAGGCTCGACGTCATGCTTTGAGCGGTTCGTGTCTGGGAGGGGTGATGGATGACGGAGTTAGGAGGCTGAAGAGACGGTGTGACCATTGAGAAAGTGCATCTCGAGACAACATTTTGTGTGTAGGAGGGGAAGAAATCATTCGTGTTACTGTAAATCAAGCGTTGAAGGCAAGTTTGCAAGTGCTTGGAGGCTGGCCATGATTTTTGTTTGACTGACATGGAGATACGCCGAAGTTCAAGTGAGACCCATCGCACACGGTGCTTTGGGCGGAACGACTCACCATTCACAGGAAATTGTAAAATTCAACTAAATCATCTTTTTTCTTAGAGCGATCATGATCCTGATCCGTCATGTATTGGCTAATGTTAAGATCGAGAGGTGGTGTCCCGAGGATGCGGGTATGACGTTGTCGCTTATTGCCTGGGGCCCAAGTCCAGAACGACGAATTATGTACGAGATCGTCAGCCTTGATTGATTGATTCACCAGCCGCTGTAATGTGATGCCATAATGCCTTGTTTTTATATGCTGTTGGCTCGTATATAGAGGCCGAACAACCTTTGTGTTCGAGTGAGCTCGTACCGCTCTCCCCATACCGATTTACACCCGTTTTGTGTTTCCAGACAACGAGCTCCCAACAACATCCCATCTGTCTGAAAGAATCCATTACTTCTCTTTCATCATGAATCATGAGAAGCCAGATCGCCTGTCCTCAGGTGATGGGCATCATGAACACCCTCTTGCTCGGCCATCTGACGATACCGCGATAGCCTCGCACCATCCCAAGTCTTCCTCTTCGGCCGCACATCCACTAGCTGGCCATTCTCGCTCGCAGTTGGCCCAGATGGGGGAGGCCTACGCTCGCGAGCAACAGGGTCTCACCGCGGAGGACGACATTCGAGCATTTCGCCTAGGCGCCATCATTGCCGGGGACCTGGACGCGGACGATGATCTCACCACTCTGAAGGAGAAGTATGCCGCCGTCGACGGACTGACTGATGAGGAACGAACTGTTTTGACGGACGAGGTGGAGAAGAAATGGAGGCATCCTGCCATGCTCTACTTTCTTGTGACAAGTACGGTGACGCAAAACAATGAAACCATTTTTGGCTATTGGAAGATAATGCTGATACCCTTCACAGTTTGTTCCTTATGTGCTGTCGTTCAAGGCATGGATGAGACGGTCGTCAACGGAGCGCAGACGGTATACAAGAAGCAGTTTGGCATCGATAGTGAATCCAGTCGTGATACATGGCTTGTCGGTCTTGTCAACTCAGCCCCCTACCTCTGTTGCGCAGTAATCGGCTGCTGTAAGCCAAACTTCCTCCCACCCGCATTTGCGTCTTCAAATCACTGACATAGATTCCCAGGGATCACTGAACCCATGAACAAGGTCCTTGGCCGCCGAGGAACTGTCTTTGTCTCCTGTGCCATCTCCTTCCTTGCCTGCTTCTGGCAAGCTTTCACCAACAACTGGTGGCACATGTTCATCGCCCGCTTCTTTCTGGGCTTCGGCATTGGGCCCAAGTCTGCTACGACCCCCATGTTCGCAGCAGAATGCGCCCCGAAACTCATTCGCGGCGCGCTCGTCATGCAGTGGCAGATGTGGACAGCTTTCGGGATCATGCTGGGTTACGTCGCAGACCTGGCCTTCTATGAAGTGAAGGACACCGGGAGCGTGACAGGACTGAACTGGAGGCTGATGATGGGCTCGGCTGGCGTGCCAGCCCTTATCGTTTGTGCCCTTGTCTATAAATGCCCCGAGAGCCCACGCTGGTACTTGACGAAGGACAGACATGCCGAAGCGTATTCCGCGATGGGAAGGTTGAGGAAGAACAAGATCCAAGCCGCAAGAGATATTTTCTACGCACATGTCCTCCTCAACGCTGAGAGCGCCATGTCTATGAATCGCAGGAACCGGATCAAGGAGTTCTTCACGGTGCGCCGCAACCGGAATGCCCTGGTAGCTTCGGAGATCGTTATGGTACGTTTCACATATCTCGGTTTTTCCTTTTCAGAAGCCTTTTGGGAGGCTTTCGCTAACAGGCGTGTGAAATAGTTCATGCAGCAGTTCTGCGGTGTGAATGTTATCGCATACTACTCAAGCGAGATCTTCATTGAAGCGAACTTCCCCGAAAAGCAAGCGCTCGCTGCCAGTCTTGGTTTCGGTGTGGTGAACTTCTTGGGAGCAATACCTGCATTCTACACTATTGACACGTTCGGTCGCCGTAATCTGTTGCTGACGACATTCCCTGTAAGTGAACGCGGCACGGGCCACGGTCAGGCACAAACTTGGTTTGCTAAACGCTCGTGTAGCTTATGGCTCTGTGCCTTCTGTTCACCGGATTCAGCTTCTGGATCCCGGAAGACACCACGGCACACATTGCGTGCATCGCTCTGGGCATCTATCTCTTCGGCGTGGTGTACTCCCCTGGTGAAGGCCCGGTCCCTTTCACGTATTCTGCCGAGGCCTACCCCCTCCACGTCAGGGCCTTGGGTATGAGCGTGGCAACAGCCACCACTTGGCTGTTCAATTTCGTCCTCGCTGTAACCTGGCCTTCTCTCCAGACAGCCTTCACACCTCAGGGTGCCTTTGGCTGGTACGCAGCGTGGAACATGGTTGGGTGGGTGCTTGTGCTATTGTTCGTCCCGGAGACAAAGGGGAAGACTCTCGAGGAGTTGGACAGTGTTTTCAACGTGCCATTGCACAAGACGATGCGCTATGGCATGGCCCAACTTTCCTGGTTCTTCAGACATTACATCCTGAGGTCCAAGGCGGCGAAGCCATCGGTGCCTAGGGCAGGTGACGCTGTCCACCATGAGAAAACAGCTCTACAGGATCGAGATCCTGCCCCGAGTGGTCGTGTTTGAAGCGGTCTTGGTTGCGGGGGATGCTATCTTGAGGAGGTGTGGCTGTATTGAATTGGGCATCCCTTGACAAGAGCTCCTCCAGGTTGCTTGAGGAAACGCCATTAACTTACGTCAATCCTATCAGAATGGAAATAGCCGGGGGAAAGAACATTTAATAAATGGCCATAATGATTGAAGCATCTAAATGCAATTTCACGCGGCAGTTACCGAGTTGCCCAAGAATACCGTCTCGGCCACCTGGCAAGTTGAGAGGTCGATCCCAAGGTGAGAGGCGTTGGCATAGTCGCGTGATACTAGATAGGTTGTTGTAATTAATGGCAGAACATCATAAATCGTGATCATTGCATCGTATCCCTTTGCTGATGATTTGGGGGTTCATCCCGCTTCTTTGCTGCTCTTCGTCTGACGACGTGCCTCTCTCCTTGCCCTGACTGCCCAGAACTCTTCCCTCACCCTGACAAGGCACCTTCTGAGGTCCTCATCCGGGTGTTCCGGTACCTGGATCTCCAACGCCTTGAGAAGGACTCTCAAGTGACCCAGCTCATCGTCACTGGCCCGCAGTTGACTCTCCAACTCCTCTGCATGGCTCTGCAAAAACAGAATCCGTTGCGCAGCGAGCTCGAGACGGTTCAATAGGATTGCTTGAATGTGTGTGGCCTCCTCATGTCTGGCGCGCAGGTTGTTGTGAAGTGTCTCGAGGTCCTTGGATAATTGCGCAGCCGTCTCACTCACCGCTTCTCGCGAAGGCTGATGAGGCCTTCCGTTTGCTGCCTGTGGTTGGGCAAGAATCGGCAGCGTTGCAGTGAAATCTGATGTAGGGAACTTGGATACAAGCTGATGGCTTGTGTTGAAACCCTTTTCTGGGCGAACTCCCATAATGGTCATTTCGAGCTGGTTTAGCTGCTCAGTCAACAGGAGTGCATCGGCGGGAAGTTCATCCTCGGTAGTCGTGGCTAGTTGCCGAGCGATCCTGGCCAGGCGCTGCGCGAGTGCATGGCGGCTGAACGGTGTCGCATGATGAGTTTCCGTGGCTGCGTTTGAAGCGTCTTCGCGGGGATGTGGTGAACTTGAAGAGGCACCGGCATTCTCCGAGGAACAAGACTCGTTGCTGGGACTAGGTAGGCGCGGAGGTTGATCAGGCGCAGGGCTACTGTGTCTAGAACCATCACTGGGGGGATAATCGATAGCTTCGATTTCGTCCTCGGCGACACTTTCGTAGCCATACACAAGATCGCTGTTGAATGGTGATGGGGACGGCGGCCATCTTGCCTCCTCGGTCTCATATGAAAAGCGTCGAGACATGGAGACAATCTTCAGGACCTTTGGTGAGGGCCCTCATTGGTTTTGAGTTTCGAAGGTTCATGGTGTGTGTTCCTATGGCAAGGCGCTGGGAGTCAGTACATCGTAGCTCTTCACGAGGTACAGATGATAGGTTTGAGAGAACGAGTATATTATCTGGCTATCCATGGCCTCCAGGTCCAAGCGTTTCTCAACTTCTCCAAGGAAGAGGCTGGGAATGGAAAAGTGGGGCTCATCTGCACGTGAATCTTCAACGGCAGTTTGCCGTAGAGTCAAGTCAAAGGGTCTTTCGTGGGAGTTTGCATGAAGAAGTTTGCGATGCCATCCTAATGTGGTGCTTTGGATATCTTTCCTGCATAATTACGACTAGACACGGGCCAAACTACGATGGGAGCACGTGACGTTCTTGGAAAACCAGTAGCCTATTGAGATCCCTCTATTACTGTACAGAAGCAGCACAGTGCCTTGGACCACACTTTCGGCAAGACATTGCAAAACAAGGGAGACCCTGAGCCCCTGTCAGGAGGAGCATTAATTAGGTTCGAGACCATAAACAAACCCAAGTGGCCAAGCGCAGCCCCAATTCCGGGGAAGCTTGATTCGGGTGGACGGATGTGAGAATGCTGGGAAAGTACTTCCGTCACATTACATCGCATCACATGACACGACCCAGGACAAGTTGATGCAGGAGGACAATGGCGGGATATCTCAAGGTTGTGATTCAAAAAGACCAAATCAGCATGTAGTTCGAGATCCATGTTGGAGAAGTTGCGGCGTGCCTTGCCTTGGCGTAGCATTTGCGTTTGCGGTTTTTGGCGTGTGCTGAGTGGCTGCATGCAGAGAGTGCAAAATGTGGTAGACGCATGTGATGATGACCAGGAAGATACCTGGACTTAGTACAAACAGAGCTTTGCCCACGCTAACAGTCCCTCTAGGGCAAACAGCCTGTAGACTGTTAGTGAGCTGCACCCAATCTGCACTGCCTTGAGTCACTCCGACATATGATCCTCCCGCCCGAACCTGGCCTTGAGCGCTCAGCGGTTCTCCCCACCCTGGCCCATCTGGGTTCCCTATCGGACGTCCACTGAAAGCTTCATTGTGTGCCCTAGCGACCGATAGCAAATCCTAAGAACTGCGCCAGCTCCCGGCTCCTGTACTGAGTACTAACTGCACCGCCTGCCACCACCAGGATGCTTTAGTGAGGCAACATGAGCGTCATGCACAACCAGAAGCAGCTTCACCGACTCTCGCTGCTTTGACCCTGGCTTCGCTCGCTCAATTGCTCACCCTTAAACAATCATCATCGACATCGACATCCTCTTCCTCATTCTTATCCTTCTTTTCCTTCTGTACGTCTGTCCTTCTTCCTTCTCTTCCTCCAGAGCCTCTTCAGTTCCCTGCACCCAGTTCCCCAGAAACACCGATTCTCCATCTGCCCATCGCCTCCACCGGCTACCTATAGTACCAGCCTCGGTTGCCGACGGAACTTCTTCAGTGCAGCCCAAACTACCGCGGGGTGCCCGTCCCGGCATCGTCATTACTGACTGCATCGACCAACCCTAGGCATCCGGTCGTTCGGGTCTTTCAGGCATTCATCCCTTCTCATCGTGTGGACGATTTGCTGTTCACTGGCTGCCTTAGCTGTTCCTTTACGAGGGTTGCTTCCACAAGATATCCTTCGCGCCGCCCTAAACTATCTTGCACCCAGTTCCTATAAGCATCTTACCCACACAACGAAGGTCACGAGCACACGCTTGCACCTAGAACTTGGCCGACTTTCGCCCTCTAACTGTGACTCGTCCTGCCGCAACCAAATCCGTCCCCCTCACGCGATCACCTCCCACGACCAAGCGACCTTGTTCTCCTCTAGGTGCAATTCTGCCGACGGTCTTCTCCATGACATCTGCTCTCAATTGACGGCACTGATACCTAATTGGGTGATTCTGATCCGGCGGGGACGACGCACGAGAGCGAAGCGCTGCCAGCGCACACGCCACCATGTCGTGGAAAGCCTCAGCTCAGTTGATGGATACGATCCGTCATTATGCCAAATTCCCGGCCACTGGCGTCAGCTTACGCCAGATGGTTCAGTTTGGCGAAAAGCCCTCAACAGGTACGTCGTGCTCCCATTGTTCCAGTCGTATGACGACCTTGCGCGATGCTCTGCCGTGCTGCGCGACTGAATGGCCTTCGAGCCTCCGAACCCGGCATTGACCTTGAATTTGCTTAGGGACTCTCTTCCGGGCCTCGCAATTCCTCGCTGAGGAGCTCCCTATTCGCCTTGCACATCGCGTCAAAGAGCTAGACGACCTTCCGGATGGACTCAATGAAATGCCATCCGTCAACAAGGTCAAGGATTGGTATGCGCAGTCGTTCGAGGTGTGTCTATCTTTCCATCCGTTCACCCGTGAACGCAATCCGTGAACGCATTAACTGATCATGGTGAACGTGCAGGAAATCACTACTCTCCCCAGACCTGACCTCGGAAACGATGTGAAGAGCCGCCTTATGAAGCCCGGCAAAAGCCATGGCCGACCGACTCTCAAGCTTTCCGAAGCGACACCAAACCCATCCCTCGGTGAAGGCGACAGCTCCGGCTGGGGTGGTTTACAAGCAAATGGGAACGGGAACGGCAATGGCAAATTGAGAGGCCTTTCAAGAAGATACTTTGCCATGGTGGACGACTCTGGTTCATGGCCAGCAGAATTGCACCTTTACAACGAAAGATTCGCGCAGACCCTCCACAAGATCAAGAGACGTCATGATGGTGTCGTCACCACAATGGCGCAAGGCATCCTCGAGTACAAGCGCCGTCGGCAGCGCATGCAAATCGACGACACTATTCAATCCTTCCTGGATCGTTTCTACATGTCTCGCATCGGCATTCGCATGCTCATTGGACAGCACATTGCACTGACGGATCAGAGCCATCATCGCGACCCTTCCTACGTCGGTATTATCTGCACCAAGACCAACGTCCAGGATCTTGCTCAGGAAGCCATCGAGAACGCAAGATTCGTGTGCGAGGATCACTACGGACTGTTCGAGGCACCGCGCATTCAGCTCGTCTGCAACCCCGACCTCAACTTCATGTATGTTCCCGGTCACCTGTCACATATGCTCTTCGAAACACTCAAGAACTCGTTACGCGCCGTTGTCGAGACCCATGGTATGGATAAGCAGGATTTCCCCGTCACGAAGGTCATCGTCGCCGAGGGGAAAGAGGACATCACCATCAAGATCTCCGATGAAGGTGGCGGCATCCCGAGGAGTGCGATCCCGCTGGTATGGACCTACATGTACACAACTGTTGATCGGACACCGAACCTGGACCCGGACTTCGATAAGAACGACTTTAAGGCCCCCATGGCCGGTTTCGGATATGGCTTGCCCATCTCACGACTGTATGCGAGGTACTTTGGTGGCGACTTGAAGCTCATCAGTATGGAGGGGTAAGTTGCAACATTTGTCGGTCAAGTGCTCTTCATGCTAATGCAACCTAGATACGGAACAGACGTATACCTCCATCTGAACCGTCTTTCATCGTCGTCAGAACCCCTGCAATAGCAATTACACACCGCCGGAGCCGCCAACATTCCTCTCCTCCTGCGTAAGCGGCTGAAAGACCGTGATTCCCGTGAAGTGACGGAGAGGAGACAAGTTGGGGACGCCCAGTCGGTGGTGAACGGACCACTGGGCGTGAGTAAGGAAGAACCGGTGGTGTGAATTGTCAACGCCCTCTTGTAAGGCAGAGGAAGTCCGCTCCTCAATGGACGGAAACAAAAGTGAGAAGCTTTTCCTCAGGAGGCTACTCTCGATGAATTAGTATATCCCACACGAGACGTGCACTCGTGTCCGGTATCTTGAGATACTTGAAGTTCTGCCTCACCGTCCATGAAGCGACCTAGATGTGCGAACTATACCACTATAGCAGCGCTGTTACGGAACAAGCGTGAAGATAACTGGGTTGATAAGCTCAGTGTACAATTGTAATTGAGGACGGTAGCAATCAATATAACTGGTGGCCTGATCTTTGTGAAGTGATGTGAATAATACAGCAGACTGGCTGGCTGGCAGGTGCTACACCTGCCAGCCTCTGATGCTAAATGACAGCCGTGATCACAATCGGCCAAGGGCAGGTGATAACAACGTGAAGCATTGTTCCTTCCTCTCCTTCCTCCGACTGCTTTTCTTTTCCTATTCTTTTATCTGAATACCATTCACATCTTTCAGCAAACTTGATCTCCAGATCCAACGAAGCCAGCTTGAATGAAAGTATGCCACGCAGAAGAAGAACAGAGCCAAAGGCCACCAGGTCCCTCGCCCCGAATGATCGGTAAGGAACCTCCCACTCAGCCAGCAGCCCCTCAAGCAATCTTTGGCAATCTACTGATGACCCGAGGCAAACGCAGCTGGCGTTGCACAGTCTGCCAGGGCTGGAAGTTCACGTCCGAGTACACGGACCGTCAGCTCGACATCGTGCGCAAGGACACGGCTCTACAACCGGCGAATTGCTTCATGACGTGTCGAGACTGCGCTGAGCAGCCGGAGCTGTACCAGTGCGAGGGCCGTTGTGGTGGGCAGAAGCCGGCATCCAAGTTTTCCAAGCAGGCCCGTCGGAACCAGGTCTGGAAGTGCATGGAGTGCGTTTCCTGGGATGGATTGGAGGAAGCTTACGCTGCCCCCCTGGAGCACGAGCATCTGGCTACCATGGAGATGGTCTGTTCCATCCCTTTCTCTATTCTTGCCAACGTGTATCACTGTGCATTATATATTGACCTTGGGCTCTGATGAGGAACACAGACTGTCGATGCTGCTACCACCTTGGCAGGGAGTTTCGAGGATGAGCCAGCCAATCACCCAGAAGATTCCGACTGGGCGCTCTCCATTGCCAGAGCAGCCAAGGCCGCTGGCAGACCAGTACCAGAGAGCGTGTCCAGCGCTGTATTCTCCTCCGCATCATCGACGCCCGCGGGAATCAAGTTCCATGTCTTCAATTCCCGTGGTCAGCCGTTGCATAAAGAACCTGGGGACGGCGAATCCTCCCAGTCTACTTCGAGCGGCTTCTAAAGTATAGAGGAGGCGAAGGAGGCGGGACAACAGCGCTTGCTCAAGATGCTGGAGAACTCTGCCAGGAAATAGAATAGTCATGAAATTCGAAGGATGCTTCTTGTCGTTCGGACATTGCTGAGGAACCAAGATTTGGTGGAATGGGCGACAGTGGTAACAATACTTTTCTCTATGTAGATATCCATAACGCTGATTATCATTATTAGAGACCCCCTCCAAGCCAAGGTTCTTCTCAGTGAAACTCTGCCTCAACCCTACCGTATCTCACCCCATCTACCTTCAGTTCGAATCCCAAGCCTGCGCTATCTACGATCATCTCGAGAGTGAAATCCAGGTTATCAAATTCCACACCTCTCGTTGTCGTTAGTCTAGTGAAGAGACTTCTCGGCACAGCATTGAGATCCGTTGTCAGTGTGCACACATGTATCAGGTCACGCGTGTAGGCTGCTGGTGGGTCGTCTGCGTCACAGGCGATCAGGTCGTCGGTGACGATTAGGGACTGACCGGGGCGGAAGTTACGTGTGTAATGGAAGGCGATGGGCGAGAGGGGAGATAGCGCTTCACCCTGAGGAGTTGATTCTTGGTTAGCATACGGGATCTAAGAATTTCAAAAGAAAAGAGAAAGGGCTGGTCTTCCTTACCTTCGCGATGTGCCACTGCATCCTGTCCGAAACCATCCACCTCTCCCATAAGGGGGACCAGTATCTCTCACTGACGGCATGCTTATCCTCATCGTAGACTGTGGCATACGATGTTCCGTAGTGCATCCTGCTTTTTCTTGAGATGACCATGTTGCCTTCGAGTCCTCGGAGCACTGCACCCCGGACTACCGCCGTCCAAGCATACACCGGTTGCATGACCTCAATGGAGCCATCTTCTCCGCCACCCTGCGGTGGCGCCACGGAGTTCATGTGCGTAGGGCGTGGTGTATACGGCGGAGGTGCAGCAGACGCAAATCGGGCTTTGAGGCGGCGGTAAAGGTAATCTGACTGGCCGAAGCCACCAACGAGGACGATGCCGGATACGATGCCTCCCTTAGCGCGCAGGCCATCGACCTGGCCGGCGACGAGATCGCACACTTCTTTGACAACAGGCTCAAAAATATCCTTGATCTGCGCCGCAGTCATGACGAGAAAGCCGGAGTCGAGTCCAGCCTCTTCATCATCCGGCAGCCCCGGGAAGCTGGAATAGGTCACGTCAGCTCATTTCATTCTTGTCTAGCATATCACATAGCATGTCCGAAGATATACTCACGGAACGTTGACCTCCTGGTACTCGTCCTCGTTGAAGTTGCGCTTGACAAACTCCTCAAAGTACTTGAGCCCCATCTGCCATGTTTTACCCTTCTTCTGTTTCATCTCATCGAATCTTGTTTGGCCGAGCCTGTTTCTGACGTGCTCTTCGAAGCGGTAGTTGAGAAACGCACTGCCGCAGAGCCCACCCGTGCCGACTGCCGACTCTTCTACACGGAGTGGCTTCAGTGACATGATCTTGTATGCTATCAGACTGTTCAAGGATAAGTCAGTGTCTCGTGCTTTGAGGGAACCAAGCTCAATGGCGGGGCTCTTGGTACATACTCAACTGTGCCACCTCCAGCGTCACACACGATGAAGTTGTCTCCCACGTTCAGGTGATTCGGCTGGATCGCCTTGAGCGTGTACACGGCCGCAGCCTCTGGCTCGCTAATCATCTGGATCTCACTTCTGCTTCCCATCCCTGCCCTCTCCGCCGCTTGCAACGTCGTGTTCTTCGCCGCGTCACTCCAAACCGCGGGGCATGTGAGCACAAATTCCACCTTGGTGCTCGCCATAAAGCTCTCGCCATACCTCCTCGTCAGCGTATCCATCGTGTGGGTGTGGACCTGCGTCAGGTAGTCGCTCACAGCGTCAACCACATTCTTGCCAAAGCGCTTAAGTTGGGCGGCTGTGTCGAGCGGGGAAACGTAGAAGGGTAGCTTTTGAGATCGGTCGAGGAAGAGCTTGATGCAGCGGAGGCGGGATTCCTCGGGGCGGAATTGGAAACCCCATTTCACAGTGGGAGGTTCTGGTGTGCTGGCATCAGTTGTTGGTGAGGTGGTCGAGGGGAAGTCGTAGGCTATCTCTGTTGGCACCTTATCTGAGGTGATGCCATTGCTGCCAGGCCAGGTCTTGATGATCTCAATGTCATCAGGCGTTGAGGTATAGACAGCAGCAACTCTAGTATCACGTTCAGTGCCTTGTTTCGTTACTCTAATAGACAGACTCCCTCACTTACCCAGAGAAAGTTGTTCCAAAATCCACGCCTACAATCAGCCGATCCGTGGCCGGCGGTTGATGACTGGACGGCTCCCTCACCGGTCCATTGATAGCCTCAGTTGAGCTCGGCGGAGTGTAGCTGGTGAAATAGTTTCTGCTGTCTTGGTTTCGCCTACTTGTGTTTGTGTTTGGCCGCATTGGTAGATTCAGACTCATGGTGACGGATGCGAGGCTGCTTGTCCTGCTGCTCTTCGCTGACTCACGTGCTGCGCACTATGCGTAGAGAGGACGAGCCGCCGACTGGACTGCCCAAAAAAGATGCTCCTCGCTGGCCTCAAGTCGTTTGCGCCTGACGTCCCAAGCTCGTGCCCAAGCGGTCAAGTGCGCGTAGTCCGATTCAATACCACGTCAGGTCGGGAATCGCCACTTGGCCACTTGCGAAGGAGCTTCCAATCGTGCGCTTGCTCAACTCATTCAGCGTCAGAAAGACAACACCCATGGCCAAGCCTCACCCGCTGAAGTGGCTGTCAATTCCTCTCAGTGGTTGAAGTCGATATCCCCAGGTTGAAAGTTGAAGTCGATGTCTCCAGGCTGAAAGTCAGCACGGGGAGAGAAGGTCGCTCTCTCACAACCACCACGATGTCTACAGTCTGGGCGCGATTCCGAGATGATGGTGCCGGTGATGAAAGAGCAGCATGCAGAGCTTGTATCCGCCTCTTGAATTCCGTCTGGATTCCTTTTGCAAACACGGGAATATGATGTGGCTATAGCAAGCTGCCGCCTTTATCTCCGCGTATCGGGGGCTTCGAAATGGAGATGGAGTTGCGTGGTCGTCGCGAGTGGAGGAGGGGCAGGCAGTACAGCACCCACATACATGTGTACCTACGTCCCCGCACTCTCACGCTCACACCTCTGATCTTCGCGCTTCTCGGTTCGCCTTAACGGTTTGCGATGCCTCCTAGATCGCGACGCGACTTCGTATTGTCTCTGGATCAGTGTTTTGGAAAGCATTAGGAAGACAATTCGAATTCGTATGAAGACACCTGTGAACCTACCCTTCCTAAGCTGGCACCCCATATTTTCAAATGCAGCTGCCTAGAGGATGAAAAACAAGTATGGATGGCTACCTAGGGTACAATCGCTTCTGCCTGACAATCTTGCTCGCCATCAGCCAACACCCGCCTCAAGTCTCTAGCCACGTACGTCAATGTTGGGTTGTATTTGTTAGATGTTCACTGGCGTCAGTGGTCGATGAGTGCTCCTTCAGAGGGCATCATTATGCACAACAGCCTCCTCCGAGGCAATCGAGTTTGTGAAGCTTTAGATATCACAGCAGTCACGGATAAGAGCACCGAACACGAACATGAACAGGTTACAAGTCAGTGAATACTTCCGCATTATAGGTAGTGCTGGATCAGCAACCCGCATTGGCAGGTCGCATTCCATATCCATCCCCTTTCGTCCACAATCGACTGCACCGTTCGCACCACTCCCATCAATATATATATGTGTGTGTGTGTGTGTATGAAATTTCTCGAGAATCAGGAGTACTTGGGAAGAATGACCCTATGAGAAGGCCATTGGCTTCTTCAATTCGAGGGGTTATTGCCGAAAAGTGCGGCTTCCATACTCCGGTTCCCAGTTCTAACAAAAGAAAGTAAAATCTCTGAAGATTCTTGATTCCAGGTTATTGAGCCCAGACTGGACCGCCTATCTCGGGCTTATTCGCGAATAATCCATCGAGGAAGGTTAGGCGGCTATGATCAGGCCGGGCCGTTTCCCCCGTAGGTGGCATGTCTATCTCGGTGTTGGGTATTGAGCTGATGATCGAAGAGAAGCAAAAACAAGATGTATCGCCGTGGTATAGACAATGACTAGAATGCGGCGCCCCAATGGTAGCCGGGTATGATTGTGAACGTGTCCGAAGATTATCGAAGCGAAGAAGTGCTGAAAATGTCGTGGCCAGCAATGACCAATCAGATGATACCTCGATCGTATCGAGGCGAAATGAGGGGACGCAGAGTATGCAAAATGCCAACACCAAAACACCATTACCATGCAAAGAAACACCAAATACCGCTTTTTACGCTTCACTTTTTATCCGTTCGCTGTTGGGCTTGCTCCTGCTTAGAAGCGCTGACCGGCCGCCCAGATGCTAGCTGACGCTGATGCAGCCCATTCGCTCTCCTCATAAGGCGGCGTGGGCCACTTAGGCTGAGTTTCTGTCTTCTTGTGCAGATCCAGGGGGCGTGGCGCAAGGGCTTCGTTCGCATCGCTAAAGAGAATATTCCCGCTTGCTGAGGGCGACGGGGTCGGGTAAGGGTTGGAGAAACCCAGGTTACTTGCTGATTGACGGAGAGGCTTGCTGTTCTGGTCCATCCGCTTCATGGCGCGATGGGTCGAGGAGAGAACCTCGTCGAGGAGTTCATCCTCTTCATCCGGTGCCTCGTATTGTTGAACGCCATGCGCAGCTTGGGCGCGCCTGGTTCGGCTCGAAATAGGCCCCGCTCGGGCGACGCCAATCAAGTTATCAACAGAGCGAGCTTGCTGACCAGGCAAGGAGTGATGACGCTTGAGAGTGGTATTCGATCCAGGGTTGGATGTCATAGGTTGTCTTGAGTCAAGGCTGTTCTGCACGTCACGAAGAGCCTTATCTAGGGACTCATACACCTCAGACTTGGGGACAGGAACTTGGGCCTGCTGGTCAACATTCATGGAAGAGCGGTTGCTATTCCATGGGCCACAGCCGGCGCCGGCCTCCACGTCATCATATGCTGGGGACACTGGGGTCTGGTGACGTCCAGATAGGCGACGTGCACGCTTCCGCAGGTGAGAGAAGAAACCTTCCTTCTGGCCATTCGGCGGGGAAGCCAAGCCACCGTTAAGCGCTCTTTCAGCCTGCTGGCGGTGCATCTCAGTGTAGTTGTTTGTGCTTGAGGCAACCGACAGCTGACGACCAATCTTCTTTGATTTCTCTGGCAGTGGGTTTGCTTGCGCCTCGTGAGCTCGGGCGGTAACAGCGTCGGATAGAGGAGATATGGGTCGAATGGAAGGAAGGATTGGCATAGGGGCCATGTTGGATGCGCCATTGGTCCAGGTACTCCGTTTCGCGTTCGTTGCGCGCTGCTTCTGTGGCTGAATCTGAGCCCCGATCTCCGTGGTGCTGGGCAAGAGAGGTGTTGGTCGGACAAGAGGATCCTTGAGCTGAGGCGCAACTGCAGGCAACAGAGGTTCGATGGTCTCGCTGCGACCGATGAGGGACTTGCGAAACCATGACTGCTTTGAGGTTGGTGGCGTGACAGTCGAAGAGTCCTTTGAGTTTCTCCCAAGGTCCGACTGCTTGCGTCCAAGGATCTTGGAGGCCGAGGACTTGGGGCGCAAGGGATCAACGGCATCGAAGAAGTAGTCGTGAGCCAAAGCTTGTGTCGATGTAGGACGGTTCTTGGGGTCCCACATCAGACACCATGTTACAAAATTGGCGAGGGCCGGTGGCCACTGCGGCCCCTGGAGAATCGTCTCCATGGCATGAGGAGCCATCTTGGGGAATGAGAAGCCAAGCTTGCCGGCCAGCCGGGTGCCCTCACGCCAGTCGCCACCGCCAACTCGGATGCCCGCCTTGTTATACCAGTTACCTGGGCTCCCCATGATCTCACAAACCCTCCAAACCTGGTCAACTTCGTTGCCCCCGGGGAACAAAGGCTTCAGGGTTGCTACCTCAACAGCCATGGCGCCCACAGCCCAGATGTCGACCGGCGCAGAATATTCGCCAGCACGGAGAAGAACTTCGGGGGCACGGTACCATCGTGTCGAAACGTAAGTGGTATATGGAAGCTTCGAGTGTGTTTCTCTTGCGAGGCCAAAGTCGGCCAGTTTCACAGAGTAGGTCGGGGGCGTCGATGGAGGAGTCACGAGGGCGGAGTATCGGCGGAACGAGTTGGAAGAATCTTGATGCGAGGAAGTTGAGACAAGAATGTTCTCGGGTTTGATGTCGCGGTGGAAGAAGTGGTGGGAGTGGATATGCTCAAGTCCCTGCATTATCTGGAAGAGAATGCTCTTGACGCTCGCATTGTCGAGGCACTTGTGATCGCGGGCCTTCATGAGCTGGTAGAGGTTGCCCTCCATGTATTCCATTGCGATGTGAAGCTTCTTGGTATAAGGGTCCAGGAAGATATCGAGAGCAGGTACGAGATGGGCGTGGTGGGGAATAGTTCGTAGGAAAACGACTTCGCGGAGCTCGAGGCAAGGCTGGAAGGACTCGAAAGTCTTCTTCATCGACTTGATGGCAATCTAGGAGAAGCGGTTACGATGCATGAACATGTGCAACACAGAAACGGATGCGAACTTACCACAGTGCCTCTCCGTGCAACACTGGCACCAGCTGTCCTTACACGAGCGAGGACAACACTGCCGAAACTACCATCACCAATCTCCTTAATGACCTCGAAACGGTCCTCCAAAGCCACAGGGGCATGCGAGGAAGCCCGGGACGAGGTCCTCTGTGTGAGATCGCTTGCGACCGTCATTGTGCTTGTGCGAGTATGTGTTGTGAGGTCCCAGGTCCTGCCGGAAGATCTGGAGGGAGCAGCCGGCAATCCTAGATGCAATGTCAGCAAGGCGCATGCAGTTATCATCGAAAGATGCCCAGAAACCTACCTGATCACGGGCCTATGAGGGAAGAGCAGCTCTGTCGAAGAGCCGAGATCCGCTTATTGGGACATGCAGGTTGATCGAAGTGAGGGTCGCAAAGGTGAGCGGAGGATCGAGGGGAGAGAGTTTGGAGAAGGTCAAGAAGACGACGAGCGAACAAGGAATGAAGGCAAAAGCGAGGAATGAGAGTAGAACGGGAGAATAATTGGTGATGCAGGTCGGTAGATAGAGAGGTAGGTATAGGGAGGGTGGAGTAGGTGAGCTCGTTTGGGAGACACCAGATGCTGCGAAAGGAGTGACTGGGGGGGGCTTGGGGAGTGTGAACCGGTGATAATGAATGGATGTGGTAATCTTAAAAAAAGGAGCTCAAGCTCCCAGGTTTGTGAAGCCCAGGAAAGCAAGCGAACGAGCGAGAGAGAGAGAGAGATGAGGACTAAATTAGGGGGGTGGTAAGAAGATGATGAGCAAGAGTGAAGGACCTTGAGGTCAGGGGGCGAGAGTGGTAGCTGAGTTCCTAGCAGCCTTAGCTACTACGAGTATACTAGTACTACTAGGTAGGTGGCGCTGAAGGCTGGGCATAGGGTGAGAAAAGATGGAAGCTGGAGCAACCGTAGCATTGCAGAATTCATGAGCCCACAGATCGGGGAAAGGATCCTCTTTGCAGGGCCCGCTGTTAGTGTGCTCATTGGGGGTAGACGTGGCCAGGGCCGCGCAGTGGCCGGGGTCCTGAGGCGTGCAGTGACCATACTCCAGTCCAGTTCTGGCTATGGCAGCGGGAGTCGACGCCGGGAGGGGCGGCGCAGGGGACAGCCGGAATGTTGGTAGTGCGCTGAGAGGACCACTGAGACAAAAAGGAAGACAGAAGGCTGGGTCTGGGTCGCTTGTTGGCGCCAGGTGAAGGTATGTAGGGTTCGGGTTCTGAAATGATCATGATGGCGGTGATGGCAACAAGGAGAGCATGGCTCTACAGCATCTTGGTCTGACGAGAGATGATGCTGATGGCCGTACACTGACTGCGCGTTTCCAGAGCAGCAGAAGTGCGCATGTATCTACGGGAGCACACTAATTAGAAAGAGAGGCACCGCACCACGCGCACGCACAGGCACACACGCGTTGCACCACGACTACCACCCTCGCATGAATGTAACAAGTAAATACATCCACACTTCCACAGCGCGAATCGGGTGAGCGAATCGAATGAGTCGCAACCACCAAAAGAATCATTTAGAGAAGCAGAAGAATCGCCCGAAGAAGGCCATCGCGTCACACGAACCGCGCCAGGGGAGCAAGGGCTTCGAAGCCGTGCGTGGGAAGGTAATTCAGGGGTCAATGCTGAGTGAGGTTCGATTCAACGTTGTTAGCGCTGGCGCAAGTCTTTCATGGATCACCGAATGAACGAAGAGGACACGGGAGGATGAACGGCCCTTGTCGTTAGCATGAGCCGAGCGAGGGGACCATGGCAATGAGGCCATGAAGGTAACTTTTTAACGTTCAGAGACCCTGCACCAAGGCAAGGACAAAGGGTTGGTGATGCAAGTTGTTCCGAAGGCACTAAATTTACGGTGGTCAAAGCCCCTGAAGCACACCAGCAAAGGTGAGCCTTCCACCGGTACAGTACTAGCACCCATTGCGGCCAATTTCGCTAGTGGCTTAGTAGGTACCGTTAGGCGGCTTCCCGTCAAATTGAATCAATTTGCAGATTACCAGGGGCAGGAAGCCAGATTAGAGAACTCGATGATGGTCATGACTTTTCATCTGGAGTCACGATGCGGACACCCAAGACGATCACTGGGCACGATTTCTTGTCTCTGGAGGTGCTAGGCATCATCATCATTATTATCATCATCATCGCCAGCTTCGCATCCATCACTTTTCAATCAGGAGGCTGAGGCAGGCTTTAGGACTATTTGGAGGGCGTCATCCCTCGCATAATTAAGATGTACGACTAGCACCCGAACAACCACATCTCAAAAAAGGAACTGTGCACATGGCCCAGAATGACAGAGCGGGCACCATAACGGGCAGCCTAGCTCGAACCGATCAACCAACACAGTCATGCCCAGGAGCTAAACCGGTCATCCTGGACCTTTCGAATGGTCTGAAATCAGGGCCGTCCACCCCAAACCTGAATCATGAATACCTCATGCACTCTGTGACACTGGACAGGTGCCGTTGCTGATGCTAACACAACAGAAACACAGCAGAATCTGGTCGTCCGCCTTCATGCGAGCACCGCTGGAGAACAAACTCTTGGAAATGCGAATGGGCAACCAACAGGTTAGTGTGAGTCGATTAGTGTGCTGCTTGTGTCAGTCAGTCAATCGATCACTCGCTCTAGTGTACCCATATCTCGGAACCGATGGCATTCGGTACCCTTTTGTTTTCACATTTCTTGTCTCCTGAAGTCCCTGAACGTTTCGAGCGATCCAGCACGAAGCGCCCGGTTACCACGACATTTCGGATTCTCATACCATTCCAGAAAAAAAGAGGGCCGTTGGGGTTCCAGAGTGTCGCAGCCTCCGACACACATCCAAAGTCTGGTACTTCAAATTGGTTCCCCTAAAGAGAGACAAGGGCGTCGAGATTAGGGGGACGGAAGGCGCGCGAAACACGACTAAAGGAAAAAGCTTTCAGAGGGCCTGGGAATGACATGCTGAAGAGGATGAATCATGCTTTCGACAGGCGATGAAACACATTGGGAAATGACTCTCTTCATTGCCTTCCCTCGGGAACCCTGGCTACGTGAGTGAATGAGCGCTCCATACGCAGTACGGGTAAAGGTAGGTGCATCTACAATGAATGACTACGCTTAGACTCAGGAAAGGGTGAAGGACACAGAACAAGACGCGTCAATCAATACGAACGCACACGCGCTCGGCCAATGGCCACTTGCTTGCAACTATCTGCCTAACGTTGTCACCGTCTCATCATGTCGAATCGCCAGAGCAATCACATCACAGTGGCGACAGGAATAGGAAGGCAAAGCAAGCACCACCCACCCGCTCCTGTCAGAATCAGGCACAGCGTCAGGCACCAATTCACAGGTGGGGGCAGTTGGCATGCATGCATAACTTCTGGAGTTATGCGTGTCGTGTCTGAAGAGTATCTTATTCGGGTGGGTATTCGCTGGTACATAAAGGTAAGGTACCCTTGTGCCAGCGAAGCTTACATATAGTTATGCAGTGCATGCAGTCTTCGTCCCGCCCGGAACGTGGGGCCGCCTCCTCTCCTCGTGTCCTGCCTCTCGCCTGGATAACACTTTTGGACAAGAACCAGTGGGAGAAAGCGAAGTCCGAGGCGCAGTGCGTAGTTTCACTCACCGCTCACTGCGACGGTCTGCTGTTTACCATTCCTTCTCACAGCGGAAAGAAGCAGCGGTCAGCAAATCAATGAGAAAGTGTAGGAAAAGAAGGAACAGAAAATAACAGAAACAACCGCATGAATGAAACCTGATGTTGGAGACAGGACTGAGAAAAAGGACCGAGACAGCTTGGCTCTGGGAAAGACACGGCACAGAGGAGGCTGCCTCCCAACACCACACCACACCATAGGTCACGGCCAGTGTTGGTCGTGGCGGGTTGATAGTTGTGCCGCGCTGAGCTGCTTGACTGAATGCCCTGTCTTGTTGGGTTTGCATCACGCATGCGTCTCCCATCGTCATCGCCCTCTGAGCTATTGCATCCATGCGTCTTTGGATTTCTTGGATGATACGAGCATGTGAATCTCATAATATACTGCCTTTGATACCAACAGTCTGGAGCACAGCTGCAAGGCACTGTGCAGTGCAGCATGCGTCATATCGCCTCGCTGCCATGCTTGGTCCTTGCTTCCCCGTCCACTGGTAAAAAAAAATATGCATCTGAGTTCCCCCCTGTCGCCAACAGAGAGAAGACTGAGAAAGAGAGAGAAAGAAAGCCCTGGTCCATGTAGCCCTTCATCCCATCCATCTCCATCCTGTCTGTCTGTCTGTCTGTCTGTCTGCCAATCTTTCCTGGATACGCCACCAGCTCAAAGCAAGGTACCCGTCGTTGGAACTACCAGATATCATGCATGCACCTGGGCGATCTTATGCCTGCTTTGTCTGTGCAGTGTTGCCTTCTGCCGCATGAAAAACAAAACAGGAAGTACGGCTCATGCGGCCGACCTGGTCAACATTGCGTGTCTGAAATGGCACCATAAGAGGGATCAAATATCAAAACAAAGATTGACAATAAGTCGCAGAACATGCACGTAGCCATGTTTGCTTGTTCCGCTGTCACAGCATGGGCACTCTGAGAAGCATACACAGCGATCAAGTGAAGTGCCCCTGTTCGGGATTACGGCTGGCCTTGATCCACATTCGCTACCAACCACTTGGTTCTCCATTTTCTACCTACCTGGTTTGCCACTACGATATTACAATGTGAACACTGACGACTCTTGGACGGGTTTAGGAAAAATGCCAGCCTGGTCCCTGGAATAAACATGCTTCTGCGATTCACGGGCTACTTGTAAATGGATCGTAGCTAGGGTTCGATTCCCTCCTACATATCTGGCACTACGCCCCCTATTCCTCCCTGTTTCCCCTCCCCCCTCCCCATCTACTTGAGGTTTTCTTTCTTCCGCAGCCAGTCAATTAGCCACCCAGAGAAGTAAAGGTCAATTGTGACGACTAGCATTGTGCTCTCCCTTCAATACCATCAGTCACACATCTCGTTTGTTCACACTCTCGCAGATTCAAGAAATGACCAAGCCAACGTGCTGCTCGTAGCACAATGTCTGTTCGCTCAATGCGAGTGGCGTGTTCTTCTTCTTTCCCTAGTAAACCCTATCATTGACAAGCCCCCCCCCCCCCGGGTCTGGTCCGTGAGTTGCGAATGTGCCATGTTCACCCCCTGACTCGGTTTCGCCGGCCGCCCACAATACCTAAGGAGGAGTGACAAAATAGCACAAAGTATGCCTTGCTTTGGGCACATGCTGCGCAACCTAGTTCCGAGACACGGCTGCCTCCAGGGTCGAGACCCGCTCTGAGCTTGGGACCTTTTGACAGGGGATCGTCTTTGGAGTGATCCCGAGCCTGTTGGCAAAGCTTGTGGTCCTCCTTCTGGTGATGCTATGAACCCTTGTATAGGGTAGGATTCTTTGGTGAGCCACGAGAACAGCGAGGTAGGTCAGCAAGAGAAGGATAGACTGTGTGTGATCAGACTTTACATCATCACCAATGATTGTTTAAGAACTGCAAGTCCGTTCTACCTTGAACTATATGGACCAGCACAATACATGTGGAGTGAAGATAGTTCATGCGTGCGATAACGACTCTTGCTTTTAAGGTTGATCGTATTTGACAGGTTCATTGGATACAATACAGTACCTTGCAAAACAACAGAAACGTATGCGAAGACGAGCTTATCTCTGGATTCGCTTATCGACTTAAGAGCTGCGTTGTCCTGCTCTTAGAGGATGCTGGTGCTAATAACTTTGTGAACGGTCACGCATAAAACAAAAATAATTCATGAATAACATGTTACCAGTCGTTCCTATGAAATCCAATCAACTGGACTTTTGAGACCCAGCTTCTCTGCCATGCCCTCGGTCAACTTGGCCTTCTCGTTCACACTGCCCATCTCGAAACCAGCAACCTTCTTGTACACCGACCCAATACTCTCCAGCTCCTCCTTGGGAATCACATCGTAGACATTCTCAAAGCCATCCGGCGCCCTCTCCTCGGCGAGCTGCAGCACGTGATCCGGACCGTTTGCGCGGTTCGCCATGATGATCTTGGCCGTCGCAGGAAGACGATCCGCCTCGTAGGCTTTGAGGGCTTCGGTGACAGAGTCGATGGTGGAGAGGTGCTTGGCGAGGGTCTCGGCGTCGATGATGGCCTGAGAGGCACCGTTGGAGCCGATGGGATACATGGCGTGGGCCGCATCGCCGAGGAGGGTGAGACGGCCGAAGGACCATCTGTCGACAGGGTCACGGTCGCTCATGGGGAATTCGTACACCTTGTCGGTCTTGTCGATGAGGTCCTTCATGAAAAGTCCTCCGCACTTCCACGCCTCGAAGGGCGCCTCAAACACCGACGTGTCGACAGCCTTTGTCCAGTCCGACTTTGGTGGCGTCAGGTCCTCGTCGTCTTTGCTTCGGATTCGCAGCTCGGCTATCCAATTCACCAGGGATTTGCCTTTCTCGGCGGAGCGGTTGCTGATGGGGTAAGCAATGAACTTCTGGTCCGCGTGGCCGGCCCAGACCATGCTTGCGCCGGTTAAATAGGGGTCCTGCTCGATGCAGCCGCGCCAGAGCATACGGCCTGAGAATCGTGGCGGCCCTTCGTCGGGGTAGAGGATTCGCCGAGCGGTGGAATTGATGCCGTCGGCGGCGATGAGCAGGTCCCCGGTCACCTGCGCCAGTCGTGCTGGCGCGCCGTCTCGGCGTCGAGTGAAGTGCGCGGTGATGTGGGAGTCATCCTGGGTGAAGCTGCTGAGGGAGTGCTGCAGATGTATCCGGTCGTGGCCGATTCTTTCCTTCACAGCGCTGAGGAGGAGCATCTGGAGGTCGCCACGGTGGATGGAGAACTGCGGCACAGCGTATCCGGCGAGAAGGCCGCGTGGCTCAGAGAGAATGGCATCACCGTGGCGGTTGTAGAAGTTGAGCTCCTGGGTCTTGACGCCAGTCTTTTCGAGTGCTTCAAGCAGGCCGAGGTTGCGCAGGATCTGGAAGCGGATTAGCATTGGAACGTGGCGTTGTTTGTGATGACCATCATCATAATCGGGCATACCAAGACAGCTGAAGGCTGGACATTGATTCCAACACCAAGAGTTGTTAGTGAGGAGGCCGCTTCGAAAATGTCCAGGTCCGTGAAGCCAGCGGCGTGTAGGGACAGCGCAGTCACCAGTCCGCCAATACCACCGCCAGCGATGATGATCTTGGGCTGCTTGGAAAGGAACGGCATCGTGGCGCGGTTACCAGGCAAGAGTTCGAATTCGTCCAAACACAACGACCCATACAAAACGAAGACATAGAAGGAAAGGTAAGCAGCAAAAAAAAGCTGGGGTTTCCATTCAGTCGGATGGCCTTTTCCCGAGATCGGCCTGGAGTGGACATCGTCAGTCGAAGATTGAGGCTAATGCCGAAGACAGCTGCCGAGGACCGTTTAAAAGAGATCCACTCGAAGAAGTCAATCTGGTAATTAGTACTCTAATATGGAAACGGATGGCGCGAGAAGGTCAATTTAGTATTTTGAGTATGTTATTGAACGCATCAATCTATTCGGGGGTTAAATCTGCATGGTGCTTTTCCGGGGTTGATGGGTCGGCCATTCGTTGCCAAGTAGTCCGGGTGTATAAGCTTAATTCGCATGTTGGTTGGCTGGCTGGCCGTTGAACCCCCCATACGAAGGTCGTTCAAAGTCAATTCGAACCCGCTGGTATGGAACCTTGCAGGAAAAGAAGAGACATCTATGTTGAGAGCAGATAGAACACATACTTTGTACGTTTTGTTCCGCACTGGCTGTCAATCTGGGCTGTAGACTCACATGGCTGTCCGTTCTGTAAGGCTTCAGCAGCTTGCATATATGCGCGCAACCAACAGCTGGGTACCACCAACCCTCGTTAAACACGATAGGTGAACTTGCTTCTGGGTCATGAGAGTCGAAGCAGTCTGTATACAATGACAAGAGGCGTTTATCTGGAAGCTCTCTGAGCCTGAGTCTCACCAAAGATGCATCATGTATATGTGGGTGGCCGACTACCTAGACAGAGGCGAGCTTGTGGTGTGTATCCGGCAACATCTTCTTCTGTTGCTTTCCGACTTCTTTCTTTCTTTCGTTCAACCCTAGGTGAGCTAAGAATTCTTGAAACTACTCGTCTGTTGTCTCCTTGTTCCTGGACCAGGTTACTCGCCGAAAGCATGGCGCAAGCCCAACAGGTGTGAGAATGCTTCCCTCGATCCGTACCTCAGGTGCGAACTCATCAGGCTTGCAGAACTTGCTGGCGCACATGTCAAGTGTCATAAATCAGACTCAGGCTCAAGGACAAGATTTTCGAGCGCAAGCGTTCCTGAGATTTAACAAGATCGACGAATCCTTCGCGGTCATGTCGGACCGCCTTGACGCCTTGTCAAGGACCATGCAGGATAACCAGACGCAGCTGCAGAACAACCAAGATGATGTCGAGACCAGGTTCACGCAGCTCCAAAATGGGCTGAACAATCTTAGAACAATGTTGACGAACCAGGCATTCCCAGAGATCCTGAACGGCGTGCAAGGTGTCACGCAAACACTCGTCGCCCTCAGAGCTCGATTCGACACATTGATGCCCCCAATCCAGGCTGCCTTCAATCATACCGAAGAGGTCCTACTCAAAAGCATCGGACAGTTGCAAGCAGCTTTGCCAGACAACATTGGGGTCCAGCTGCTTCAGGTGCTTGGACCCAGCGAGGCCCGTATCACAGACACCATTACCAATGCAATCACCAATGCGTCGACCGATTGTGCCGATGCTGTTGAAGATGCCAAAATCGAGATCACCGGAGGAATAACCGCATGCCAACACCATGTCAGAGTACTCAGCTCAACCTGCAGGCAGATCCTGGGTCACGTCGAGGGCCAGGGGATTGATGGGCAGAATGCCGTGCCATTGAGAGAACGCCTGGTTGAAGACATCAGACAGGTGCAAGAAGCCTGCGAAGGAATTCAAACACAGGGCGATGACGGTAACATCGAAGCCAAAATATGCGCACCTCTCAGAGAGAAGATGGAGAACAACCTGGAGAAGATACAGAAGGAAATGCGCGCTGGGTTAGCCCTTCTCAATCTCAATCCTGCTCAATCAAAGGGGAAATGTTCTGACCACACACGCATCCAAACGCTCTCCAGTCAAGCCAACCATGCTGCTCGACTCTTCAACAAGTTCGCTTCATGCTGCAATAACAGCATAGCCCGGTTCTACGACATACATAACAAACGAATCAGGGAAATCTCAACCAACTATCCTGCTTTCAAGGGTGAGTCGGCCATTAAGCTCCGTGTGTGTGTGTTTGACCGGTAAAAGCTCACGGGTGTCTGTATGTCTGCTCCTCGTGCTTCAGATCCAGGCAAACTGAACATTATCCTTGATCGCTTAGGCCTCAATACAGAAGGAGACATGTCGCAGGCTCAGAAAGAGCAAAGACTGAAGATTTTCCTCGGATTGAGAAAGTGAAGGATGTTGGTGACCCTCTGCACACTCGACCCAGAGGAGGATGTGAATGCATCCGTGTGCACACAGCACAAAGACGAAGCCTGTCTGTGAATGGGGATGCTAATACCAAATACTGTCGGGTTGAAAACCGTCCGAAACGCGTCCTGAAAATTACACGACAGACCTTCGAAGATTAGTTCATTCTAGCAAACACTTTGACTCACGATCATACACCAATCTTGTAGCGTGTGATCCCTTTCAAGTCCATGACGACAAAAGCCGGCAGAGAGGCAATGACTGGAAACGGCGAGGGGATCTGCAGGCAAAGTCTGAGTTTACATGGGCTGCGGTTGATTTGGAGCTTAGACTTTGTCATGCATCTACGTACATTGTCCTGTACACCGGCAGCAACGTCATTCTCACCCAAACAACGAAATTGATTGACACTCTGACACTCGCCTCGTAGACTCATGCAACTTCAGCTTGAGAACAACCACGCGATCGAGCAAGTTGGAAATTCACAGCGTGTGCTTGGCTGCTCCAAGTCCGATCCAAAGGGAGAGAATACTTTGTCCTTTTTTCTGTTTCTTCAGCTGTCGCTTTCGTCGCCATGAGACGAGCGTCACCACTCATTCTGGGCTTGCTGGCTGCGAATGCCACCGCCTCATCCGCATCCTCGCCACGACTCCAAATCAGAGAGACACCGGGCTGCGTGAAGAAGTTTCACGACACTGCCAATGGTACATTCACGCGCTCCGTCATGTCCGGAGGCATGACCCGTAATTACAGCATTCATCTGCCACTCGAGTACTCCTCCAGCGAGAGGCATCCGGTGGTCCTCGGCTTTCACGGCTCGGACAGCATTGGACTCTTCTTCGAAGCCGATACCCGTTTCAGCGATGCAGCCGACAAGACCAACGACAGCGTCATCATGGTGTACCCCGATGGCTTGGGTGGTGCGTGGGCCGGTGCCAGCTACTCCAAAGCTACTGTGCCACAGGACCTGGACTTCGTGTTGAACATCTTGGATGACATGCGGAATGAGTTCTGCGTGAACGACGAGCGTGTATTCGCCACGGGAATGTCCATCGGTGGCGGTTTTGTTGACACAATGGCTTGCAACGAGACCGTGGGCAGGGAGTTCGCTGGCTTTGCACCCGTCATGGGCGCTTACTATACAGACAACGACGATAACTACAAAAGGTGTCAGCCGTCGAGGCCGGTCTACATGGTCTCTTTCGCTGGCGGCAAAGATGCAAGCGTGCCGTATGATGGCGGCCAGGGCTCTGGCGGTCAGCTGCCTGCAATCAACAACTGGTACGTCCAGAGATGCTCAAACAGCCTCCTCGTATGCCAAACTTTTAACACCTGGCCTCGTGCCCATGATCGCAGGATGAACCGGTGGGCTGATCGACTTGACTGCGACGAGTCCCCCATGACCGAGGAGCCGTTCAACGACAAAAGCTATACGTGGACGGTCTGGGACTGTCACAGCAACGGCCGTCTCGCCCACATGGACATGGCGAACAGGAGCATGCGACTACCACACTATCTCTCGGAGGGGATACTTTGGCCCTGCCACTTGTTGGAGTGTTCCATATCAAGACTGACTTGACGTGAAACCAGATCACTCATGGCCTTCGAACGAGCCCAACTTTTCTCAGAACCTGGCAAACGACAAACCAGCCCCATTCGACGCCGCAACGCTCATCCTGAACTTCTTTCTCCAGCCCAGTTGGCGGGATCTGAATAAGTAAGTGAACAAGCACGCATGCACTCCCCCCCCCCCCCTCGATCGGCAAGGGAACAAGAAAATGTCATCTTTGGGGGGGGGGGGGGGGGGGGGGGGGGAACCTGCGCTTACAACGTGTCCGCTCAGGAATCCTGGAAAATCCGTCCCCGGTGAGGCGACCACCTCGCCATCTCCCGAGTCGACGAGAACGAGCCCGGTTGAGCCTGGGACGGCGACTACTCAGTCGAATGGGTCTCCCGCGTCGACGATAGGTTCGGCAGTTGAACCGATGGCTTCTGTTGGATGGCGGGCACAGTTCAACCTGGGCTTCATATTCGTTGTTGTGTTAGGCGCTGCAGCTATTTTGATTTGAAGCAGCTAGATGGCGGTTCACGAGGTTGTTTGCGGTCTGTGTGTCCATGTTAAGTATCCGTCCCGGTCCCCATTTGAAGACGTTCAAGTTCATTTTCTCAGCGTTGAGCTTTTCATCTGCCTTTTTCTTTTTGGCATCATTATGGGCTCACAGCTTTCCATAGTAAGCCGAGTTTCGGTGGCGTCTGCAGGTGGCCAATACCTTATATTAACATGTATCCTCTTAGTCTTCATCTTATATATGAAATCGATTATACTTATCTTAATGATATTGTTTTAGGAATATTAAAGCTGTAAAGATATTTGCATACTAAAAGAAAGAAATCATGTTAATTCATGGTCAGTTACGTAGCAGATTTGCGACACCAAGGCTTCATCCTGGTCTGGAGAACACAGATCGAATGACGCTTTCCATCTGATTGAACATGACCATCCATTTCACTCCACATGCCGCTGTAGATGCTTCTATCCATGGAATACATGCCTTGTCCAGAGTCATGTATGTAAATTCAAGCTTTTTTGTCTGGCCACCTTCTCTATCTACCCTGCACCCACATCCCGGTTCGAGCCGATGCCAATTATTATCCCTGGGCCGCCACCATTATCTGCCAATACATGACTTCACGAAATCTTGGAGGCTCTTCTGTTTTCCCATCTACCACAAACAATACACTCATAAACTCCCCAAAACTGCAAACTTACCAGAGCTTCTCATAATCTACTTCTCTCACCATGTCAGTCCGCCTTCTTCCACCTCTTCGCCGTCCCACTGCTTTCCTTCCCGCGCGGCGTCTCCCCACCCTCCACCGTCCAGCCTCATCCTTCCGTCCATCGCCGTCGCCACCAAAGCTCCCCGCCGAGCAGCAAGCCGAGTTCGAGCGCCTCCAACGTGACGCCTCCGTCTCCTCCGCATTCCAGCCCGAATCAACAGGAACAGCGTCCTCGGCAAACGTCGACGGAAGCGCCAGCGCAGCGGCGCAACGGAGCAATGGGAACGATGGCGATGACGTGAACAACCCCGGCGGCCTCTTCCGCGGCGCCAAGCCCGAGTTCGAAGGCGATGTGAATCCCAAGACGGGCGAGGTCGGCGGGCCGAAGAACGATCCTTTGAGGTGGAAGGGCGATTGGAGCTATAATGGGAGGGTGACGGATTTCTAAGGGGGTGGGTGCATGGAGACGAACGGAGCAGGAGAGCCCATCGTCTGTACAATTATCAGCGCGAGATCAGGCGGACGAACGCACGTTGAACATGGCCTGAACGGCGTGTATATTACTGTAAACATTGGCTGAACGGGTATGGGTATACTATAATACAAGGAACAGCAAGACGCTTGCGCACTTCGTAAAGCCCAGCAGCCTGTCCACCCGCCACATCCTAGATGAGTACATTGTTGACCGTTGTGTTACTCCTCCTTCTTTGCATCCCCCTCTGCGTTGGATGCACTGCCCATTTCAACATCCTTCACATCGGCTGCTTTCAGAGTCTCCTTTTCTGCAGCGTGGTTCTCCTTGTCTCCCTCACCACCCTTCCTCTCCGTGTCCTTCCTCCACAAGCTCCCCGAGATGGCTCCCTTTTCTTTGTTGATTCCTCTGTCTGCACCACTCAGACTATTGGCTAGTGTGCCCTGCACCTCGACCATGGCTTTGCGCATGCGTTCACGGCGCGCTTGGCCTCTGAGCCTGGCTTGAGGCTGCGCGCCGTTCTCGACCCAGCGCAGTGACTGCACCATGTAGCTGAGACCATCGTGCACGGCGTGTCGGGCGCCAAACTCACCGCCGAATTCGCGACTGGTGATGCCATGCCGGGTCGTAGAGCCGTATTTGATGAGTCGTGGGAGTATGAGAACATTGACGTGCAGATCGCGATCTTCCGGTACCGGCATTGGGCTCGGAGTCGAGGTGATGAGACCTTCGTGGATGATTGGTTCAACGGGTAAAGTCTTCTTGCGTCGTTTGCCTTCCGGCGCATCACCGTCCAACATTTCGGCGTCGATGTCCTCCGACCATTCTCCCTTGATCCATCCGCTATGAATGCATGCTGCTACCACGTCGGAATCGTCGGTGTACACATCTGTACCCCACAGATAACTCCTTGCTGTGATTTCCTCCCGTGCCATGGAAGACAGGTGGATCTGCGGGACCTTGACAGTGAGTGTACAGTTGATCTTGCCCTGGATAACATCCCACGGAAGCGGTTTGGGATTTGAGGAGAACCCGCGGTGATTTGGATTGTTAGGCACCAACCTACTAGCCTTTAAACCGGCTTCGTAGATGAAGTCGCCCAAATGATGGCGAGGGTGTTTGGACGCCAGTTCAATTACAGCAGAAGAAGTGATGACCGTCTTTGGCTTCGGTGGTAGCGGCACTGGCTTTGCTTTGGGTTGCGGTGCTGGCCTTTCTTGAACAGGCGGTGAATCAAGCTTCGATCTGGACATTGGCTCGGACGGGCTGAAAAGGTTAGCATGAGTACAGAATAGACCGCCATGGGTGACATACAGTGGTTGTTTCGCTCGCTTGGCCTTGGACGGCGTACTCCTCCCGTCCTCATCCTGCTCATCCTTGAGCTTTCTCCGTCGATTCTTCAGTTTGTTGGGGTCTGGTCCCAACTCCAAATCCTCGTCGCGCTTGCCCATCGAGGCGTTGACAAATGGGGCGGACGCGGCCGTAGGGCTAGACATGCCGATCCCGCTCACGCCGCTGCCAATACCTGCAAACATCCTGCCGAACTCACTCTTAATACTGGGTTCGCCCGCAGGACCTTGCTGTTGGGGTTGAGCTCCTTGAACTGCCTGCGGCAGAGGCGAGACGCGGCCCTTGTTTCGGTTGATGTCATGAACGGCGAGCAGGTTCCGCTGGTGAGCAGACGGATCCTCCACGCGGTGCCTGTCATAGGGTGAAAGCCCCTGTCCGTAGGCGACAGAAGGCGGTGGAGGCTCTTCGCGACGGGGTAGAGGGGCCTGCGGCTGTTGCGGAGGTTGATGTGGGTGCTGAGGAGGATGCTGTTGGTGCTGCTGTTGTTGATGCATCGCACGCGCTCGATCGGGGGACTCGTACGGTTGTGGTGGCGCATGCGCCTGGTAGGGCTGTGATGTGTAGGGTGCGCTCGATGTCGGATAGTCCGGGGGTCGCTGAGCGCCCATGGGAGCCCGGTAGCTGGGGTCTAAACTCTGTCGACCCCAGTGTGCATCTCTTGGATCGCGCTCCCGCCCATACGGTGGCGGCATAGGTCGGTTTGCCTCACCACCAGAATAGGCACGCTCTCTCCTTTCCCGGTCTCTCTGCTGTTCCAGTTCCATCTCCCTTTCCCTTGCTTCGCGTTCGCGATACCGATCATCGTAGGGGTAGGGTGGGCGTCGATCTGGGTACTCTGGTGGTCGACCGTATGCTTCCTCGGGCCTTGGAGGCATATAGGCTTTGGGCTGGCTGCTTGGCCGCTGGGGAGGTGGTGGTCCAGCAGACATGCGGTCTCTCGACGGCTCGGTAGAGGCTGAAGGATGGCGTGAATGATATTGGGGTGTGCCGTAACGCTGGGCCTCAGGCGTACCATAATGGGGCTGCTGAGGCGAGTATCGCTGTTCGTTTTGTCGCTGGTGTTCGGGGGTTTGAGGCCGACGGAAAGGAGGATAGTCAGACGAAGCGGAGGGCACCCGCGAAGACGGAGCAAAACCTGGTGCAGGAGCAGGGCCCGAGTGTGGAGGGAAACCGAGAGGTTCACGATGAGGCGGCGGGGGGCCTCCCAACATCGAAGATATCGACATGGAGCTACCTGTGCTGCCTGAACGTGTGAGGGAGCTCAAAGCTGGGAGCTCACGACCTGATGGGAATGCTGTCGGTGGCCCGACCGAAAGCGGAGGCGCTCGCGGAAGAGGAGGGCCATAATGCTGACCATGGCCCTGAGGTGGCGGCGAGTTCGGGGGCGGCATGGCGCGAGACAACTCGTGTGATGAAGGCAACGATGATGCGCTTTGCGCGCGCGAGTGCACGGGGTGGTCAGGATGTCGTGCGAAGCGATCGGAGGAACGTCGGCCAGCGCCTAGAGAGTCGAAAGACGCTGGAGGGTCGCGAGAAGAGCCTCCAAGAAGAGGCGGCGAATGATGCGACGGCTGGCGATGATTTGGTTGTTGCTGATGTTGATGCTGTTGTTGACTCGGATGTCTTGAATCCATGGTGGATTTTTTCCAGCTGACGAGGTCCGATTCACGTGTGGCTAGTAGGGGTGGTGTAGCCACGCAGCTCAAGCAGGTGTTTGGTGTGTCTTTGCTTGTCTTAGCTCTTCGGGGGAGCGTAGCTCGACTAAAGCGCGCGCGCCCGGCGATGTGCAACAAAGCTCGGAAATAATAGCGGTGTGTCTTGGTCGGTCGCGGATTGCGCTGGAGTGTCACTTCCTCACAAGAGGCCGTCTCGGCTGGCGACAGTCGGGACAAGCGAGCGCCCGGCGAAAGCTGTGCTCGTAAATGAGGATGTCGTCGAGGAAGGAAAAGTCAAATGCTGGCTGGTGCCGAAGATGATCGACTAGAGAGAAGGAGGAGTTGAGAGTTTATGGTGGAGGTCAGCACGAGTCAAGGTTGGTGCCAGCTGGGTCCAGGTCACAAAGTAGCGATAATTAGCTGCGGCAGCTTTTTTTCTCCCTTGGACCCCCATTCATTAGGAGAAGCTTCTGCAGCTTCTTCCATCTGGCGTGCCTTGGGACTGGCACTGATGTAGTGACCCTGGTCGCTAACGGTTAGCTCGTTCTGGGGCAGACTCGGGGGAGGATAGAATCTGAGCCGTTCCATCCAACCAGGGAGGAGACAGAGGCTTGGAGATCCGCTTTTACGCACGTCTAGCCGCAGATGACGGAACCACGATGGGTCAAATTCTTTTGCATGTGTGTATCCTGGAGTGAAGGTGCTGATGCTGGAAAAAAAGGCGGTTTGTCGTACACCTGTAGTGTTATATCTCGGTTGGTGCTGAGGTAGGTACTTGTAGGTGCTTTATGGGGTTTTGGTAACTTCTAACGGCTCCTCCACTCTGTGTTGTGTCTTTGGTAGGTGAAGTCACGTGCCATCCCAGGCAGCAATGTTCTACCTAATTAGGCACCCAGGAGATGGAAGTTGGTTGGGAGCAAGGAACCTAAGGGAAAGAAGTCAGATAATGCTTCTCAGGGAGGTTTCTGGTGGTCAGCCTGCTTTGAAGAGGGTTAACCCTTTGCTTCAGCACTTCATCCTGAGTCGCTGGTCCGTCGACACTGAGGTTAACTATCCTTTTGTGTCTCACTGCATCAAAATTTTGAGGACATGTGAGATGGACGCACTCCAACGATGGCGGAACTAGTTCTGGTTCCTGGGAAGGAGTTATCGACATAGTTTGCGGAAACGGTTAAAGAATAGACCGATGCACCGTTTGACCTCGTGTGGGTGACCACAACAGATTCACAAGCTTAGGAGATCCCATGATCGAAGCAGTCAGTCGTATTCGATGTAGACTCATTGTTGAAGATCGTGAGGAGGAGTAAACGATCTGGTTGAGATGCTACTCAACAGTGTCAATGCGCCCTGAGGCCCACTTCCAAGACTTGGCGAAAAGGAGCAACAGCGTTAATGGTATGTACGGGTTTCCCGCTCTTCCAATTACTTTTTTCCAAGTTACTCTCTCATGTAGGTCCGAAATTGGCCATCCAACCCGGGTGATCCGACAAAGCCTCATGGTCATGCATTCTGGTGGCCCAGGCTCTTAGACCTTGTGCGTCCCCAGATCTGCTATAAGGCGATCACCCTCAATAAATATTGCAACTCAGGTCCCCAAATCTTACTCTGCGTCAACCTACCTAATCTATGTTCCCGCAATCAGCCCTATTCGATCTTCAAGTGGGCTGATGGGGCGGACGGGGCATGCAGGGAATTTGTTGAAGCCTTGAACTGTGCAGATTGGTGCCCCCATGCTCGAAGGACTCGGGTCGAAGGGCTCTATTCAGAGCAGCAACGAAGCCCCCAGACCTACCACTCGCAGCAGGACGGGCTGCGCGACCTGTAAGCAGAGGCGTCGAAAGTGCGACGAGGGTAGACCGGCCTGGTACGTCAAATGCATCAACCTCATCTTCGCTTTGGACTCACTTGCTGATTGTCATCCGCCTTTTCCTTTACAGTACCAACTGTGCCCTAAGTGGACGCTCATGTGTATACCCTCCACCGCTTCCCCTGAGAGAGAGACGACACGCCGAGGGGGTCGGTCTCTGCCAGGACAACAGACACCATGGCATGTTTCTTCCTTCTCAGAAGGAGTGATTGCAGAGCGACGCGCTCCCTTGATGCCAGCACCGTCCGTCCCTCACAGGTCGATCGACCCTTTTAACTCTATGGTCATGCCTATGCCGTTGAGATCGCAAGCACTTTTCCACTACTGTAAGTCATGATCATATATGTTGATATGCAATGCAGGGCTGACACTTGCTGCTCCATAGATTATACAGTCAATGATATACTACTATTTGCGCCATCTCTTCCAGGCAGTGACGTGTTCGTTCTTAACCTCATCACATGAGCCCTTTTTCTTCTCTTGAAGCAACTTCACTGACCGAAAAATGCTCTGCTCCAGGGTTGCCACTGTGAGCCAAGATCAAGACGTGCTGCGGAATGTTCTGCTCATAGCGAGCTGGCATCGAGCCTGGAATACGGGAAGCTTGCAAGGCTTTGAGACAACCTTCCACATCCACAAGGTCCAAAGCCTACAAAAGGTGAGGGGCTGGATCGAGGATGATCAAAACAGGATTGGAGCCCTCAAGGCCATGCGTGCCATCGCGACACATTGTATTGTTGACGTATGTAGCACCGCAATAATAACTCTTCTGTATATGGAGCTGACATTCGAGAGAAGTGCTCTCTTGGAAATATAGCAGAAGCTCGGACACACCAAAAGGGCCTCATGTCTCTCGTGGAGCACCTCGGCCTCGGTGGCAGCCCGCCAATGGACCTGCAGGAGGACCTGACACATCGATACGCAATCTTGTAAGTTGATCCTAGGCAGCTGGAGGAACATTGCAGGTTAGGCTTACTGTGATACAGAACCATCATGTACCTTCAAAGCTTTCTCTCACGAGTTTACGAAAGTCAGGGTCAGCTATCTTCCGCCGCTATGAAAACCGTTTCCTCAGAAGCTGTGGAAGCTGGAGTTCAAGACGACTGGATTGAAAGGAAGAGACGACTTCAGACGCTGCTGCAGATTCCTTTCTTCATCGTCGCCCCAGGAGACACACAACCTCATCTCATCGACGCACGCCGGATCCTCGATGATCACGTCAAGGTCACTGCAGATGCAGAGGACCGCATTCAAACCCCGGCCACGGAGGGTAAAGACTCCTGGAACAGACGCTCACCTGTCGATGGGTATGAGCACGTTCTTGAAGCGCATGTAGGCTCTCTGACGACAAATTGGGGAATAGAAGACAAACTCAAGAGTAGAAAGCCGGCTTTGGTGGATAACTGGAGCGCCCTTGCGGCAGCTATAGCAGGGTACACTGGCATCATCCTTGGTTTATGGCAACGCAACGTCGCCAAGGGCCTGAGGCTGATGGCATATCTTGCGCGCACCGTCCGGCAAGACCTTTTACAATCTCGACAGGAAAGGTTGCAATGGGATGATCAACACAAATCTCTATGGTTCTGGAAGGCCTTTGTTATTGCACTGTGTCTCCGACTCGAGGACCCAGATGATGGCACGGATGAGGTGAGGATGATAGAGAAGCAAATGCGCAAGTGCATCAAGCACTGGAGTGTTGCCACCGGAGTTACAGGATGGACGGAAGCGAGGAAGGCTCTGGAGTCAATGGTGTGGCCAAAGTATAGACACTTGGAAGCCGAAGCCTCTTCGATCTGGTCCGCGTCGGTATCACAACCGCCCACGCACTGGCATTGAAGTCGACGGCGGCAGGTCGCTGACTACTCGAATCTACGTATAAACCACAACAAGAATAAACGGGATAGTTGAAGTTGTTGACGAAAAACTTGATCTTACGCACAATCCATACTCCCCACCCGACACAATATTCTAGGACGAACAACTTGCCTGGGCTCATCCCGCCCGAACTCAGCAAAACAAACTTTGCGTGTGAGGGGTAATCACCTGGAAACACGTAAAATATCGAATTAGGCTCTTCAATCGCATCTAAATCGTGCCAGTGATTGCATATAACGAGAGAATATTCAGGTAGGTCGACGTAAGCACATCCGGAGATCCGGGGCATGTGTCAGCATCCTTGTCCTGAAAATCCTCACAATCATGCGATTCTCTCTTTCACTCATCGAGGAAGGGATGCCGGGGTTTCCGTCTGATCTCCTTGCCAGCGTCAGCTCGGCATAATCTAACATTTTCATCGCACTCAATGGGCTACTACTACGATTCACCGCCACCCGGCACCCCGAGCTGGGTCATGCCGGCCTTTACAAGTATCATGTGCGCAAGCATCAGCCTCTGGCTTTTGGCGTACGTGCTCATGGCGCACCGTTCGCTGGCTACGAATGCGACATCTACGCCCCTCATGGTCCTTGGGTTGAATCTGGCATGGGAAGCGGTGTTCGCATTCTACGTTGCGGACGGACCGCTTGACCGGATCGGTTTCGGTTGCTGGTTCATCGTCGACATCCCCCTGAGCTGGTCGACCCTGCGCACGATCCCGAAATCATTCGAGGGTCAACCCCTTGTCCAGAGGCATTCCCACAGGATATTGACCGCGAGCTTCCTCTCTGGACTGGCTGCGTTTGGTCGGTATGCTGTATGGTGGCTCGAGGTACCTGGCAGGGGTTATGGAGACAAGACCGGCAAGGCATGGAAAGGACTTGCGCAACGGGACACGACGGAGTTGTCATTCTGGACGGCTACTCCTATTCAGCTTGCGGCGAGTATCGGATTTATTGCCATGGTTTTGCAGCGTGGGCATTCGGGCGGCCATAGCTACGCCATTTGGTGAGTCTTTGCGCTTCTTCTTTTATTCTTTTCTTTTCCTCCCTCCCACGTACCTATTGAGTGCGCCTTATGCTCTCGAGGGGCGTGTCTGCATCGAAACCCTTGTTGTCTCTTTTCTCTGCACTGTGAGGATTGAAGGCGTGATGGAGGGCCTTGATTCAATGCCTGAATAGTGTGGTGGCCCAACAACATTGTTCCAGGTGGCGGTCCCAGCAGCCTGGTATTCGCCCCCCTTATCACATGAGAAACCAGCTCGCACGCGCATGGAGTCTTCTCATGTGACATGATGTGCCTGGATCTATGAGAGAGAACATTCCGTCAACATGGTGCTGACTCCCTGACCCCTGTAGGGCTTGTCGTGCTATGGGGTCATTGCTCGGCATCCCAGTTGCTTGTTTCTTCCTCTGGTGGTGGTGGCCAGAGGCGACTGGCTTTGTCACTGATCCGTTTGCCATCATCATGATGGTCGGCATTGCACTCTGCGACCTCATGTACCCCTTTGCTCTGGCGTCTGTTCGCAAGACCGAGGTCATCCTGAACGACGGAACAGTGGTTGCTGGTTGGTCGCTTGAGGCGCAAGCCAAGAAGAAGCGCGTTTAGTCACTCAGGACAGGTCACAGGCTACCAACGATTGAGTGGTCCACAGATCACAAGGGAGTGTTCTAACTGCTATGGACTGGATTGTTAGATAGCAAAGAAGATCTGTGATCGAGAGGCCCTTGGTGTCATGATCGACGCAAGGCGCTTCCTTGCGGCGACCTGAGTCACCGCTCAAGGTACCACCAGTGGGAACGTACATACAAGTACGTACATGGGTTTAGATCAGCCAAACGGTCGTGTGTCTTGTGTCACTGTGTCGTGAGACAGCCCCGGATACATGCAAGCTGATGAAGATGTGGTCCTCTGCACGGAGGACCAGTTGCCTGTTGATCAGTTGTGAATCCCAAGGAGGGGAGGGTTGACACATGATACATCATTTGCGAGGTGCTATCCCCTTCAGGCCTGTCGCCCGGTATGAGGCATACGTAACGCGTCGGAAAATGCACAA
Organism: Sarocladium brachiariae; assembly: GCA_008271525.1. NCBI lineage: Eukaryota > Fungi > Ascomycota > Sordariomycetes > Hypocreales > Sarocladiaceae > Sarocladium > Sarocladium brachiariae. The sequence goes on along the minus strand of RQPE01000010.1, from coordinate 233,772 downwards.
AGAAGAAGAAGAAGAAAATGACTTTAGCCCGCCTCGCAAACTAAGGCCAACAAGATATGTCAAATGCTATTTTCAGGAGTTTGCGTAGTCGCGGTTTGGGCACCGACCAACCAGGGGGTTACTTGCTTCATCCTGCCATTTTGCCGATTTAGCTTGAGCCTTATTAAATCACCATCAAGCGCCGTCTCATCCACGACATGGTACCGGGCGAAGAAGAAGATACTTGGACTTAAAGGGGTTTGTCTAGCACCACATGATTTGCAACGATCTATATGTACATATACAACTGCCGACATGATGGCTGCAGGGGAGGGGAGGCGCCCAAAAGAACGGACCTCGCCATCGTGAGCCACGATGAGATTAACAAGACTGCTTCTATGGAGACACTCTAAGGGAACAGACAGCGCTCGCGCGTCATGCTGTACTTGTCAATTGTGCAGTAGTAGAAGCATGTGTGAGCAGCCAAGTGGACACCAGAGAAGGGGACCAGGGGGCCTGATGGTAAGCAAGCGATGCTCGTGCTCAGCATTACCAACGCGTCTCGTGACTTCGCTGATATGATCGCCCACAGCATACGGTACATGATAGTAGTGGTACTAGCAGATCAGAACCTGGTTACTTGTAAAAAGACACAATCAGGACACCATACGCTGAGAATCCTACCATAAAGAAGGGGTAGAGGGGCCCCCGTTGTGCAATGCGAAGGGGGGGTGGGAATCCTGAAAGGCGTCCAGGTCCAGATTGCTGGTTCAACCCCCCAGGTGGTGGCTTAAGCCCGTTCGTTGTTCATGCAGGTCCAGGTCCAGGTCCAAGGTGCCCATCGCTCAGAAGCACCTACTAAGAATCTATTCTCTCCTAAAGAGCAAAAATTGAGCTGTCATACTAATAAGGGCCACTCTGGTTGACTGGAATTTCAACTATTATAGGTACATATACTACTGTCCTGGAAAAGGCGGGCCTCTCGCGTGCAAAATGCGACTCGTCAGTTTGATCGCCCTGGGCGGCATCCCCGGATGTCTCTTCCCTGACGATCCACGATTCGCTGCTCAGCACCGCCGGGCTGGTAGGCACGGAGTCGGCTAGGGATTTCTGCATACTTTAGTAGTCATACACATGTCATCAGTACCTGAGATCTTCAGGTCTCTCTCTCTCTCTCTCTACCTCTCTCTCTCTACCTCTCTCTCTCTCACGGGCAAGGGTTCCAGTTGAGTTTAGTTTGGGGGTCAAAGGAGAAACCTTACAGTACAGACTGAGCTGACTGGGTATATTCATACCAGCCACACTACCTCGGTCCCGGCTGGGCGAACGTGAGAATGCTTTCACCGAGACAAAGTCGTGTCCTAGCCGCCTGGACCGCCAACTCAGGGCTCAAGTTGACCGTTATACGTGGCGTCCGTCCATGCTGCAGGTCAACTCAAGTGCTATGTAGCAAATTAGACTCAAGTTTTGGGGAAGGGGGGTGGACAGCCCCTTCATGTTTCCTCGTTCGTCCTTCTCAACAAAGTCATGCTTATCTGTGACACGTACCTGAGTCGCTTTCACGCTTCACGACCTTCAGCAGCGTAACACAGAGAGGCGCGCTGGCGAAGAAGCAGGGGGCCGCCCGCCGCCGTTTGGAAGAAGCCAAGCAGCCAGTCCGTCCGTGTACGTTTGGTGGGCGAAAGCAGCGCACCGCATTATGCGCACGAATACGACTGATGTGAGCCGGGTGTTACGAGACGAGGATCGGGCTGGTCCAGGTTACATCATTTCGTCCTAGAGGTCTCTGCCGCCGCATGCTCTTGGTCATTGCCATCAAGTCTACAGTTACCCGAACCCGTGTGTTTTGTTGTCCTCGTTGGCTGTTGTGTTACGATAACTACGGTAGCACCGAGAAATGCCGCCCCCCCCCCCCCCCCTTTCCCTCCCTTTTCCCACTCGTTCTCAAGATGGAAGAGTGGAATCTTTTCATTTCAGTCTGGAAAGAGAGAGATCCTACTTCTGCACCTCGCAACTTTAAAAAATAAAAATGCGCGAGCAAACAGTGATTAATGATCCGTAAAAAAACACAAGGGAGAAGAGGATGAGCAGGGCTCAGGGATCACGAACCCGAGTCCACGTCGTGGGAGCCTCTTCAGCTAGTTTGATTGGCCCCCTTCATCGTCGTGGGCCACTCAGGCAGGTTTTAACCAGGTACCGTTGTGTCTTGGCCGCCTTTTTGTTTTTGCCTGGGTATGATTACTCGTATGTACATAGAGCTCGGTACCAACCATGGAGAAGTGGAGGAGGACGGCCTTACGGAAAAGGTACAGACGGTACTCCATATTAACACACCCTCTTTTCCCCGACGATTGATCCATTCCTGCTTGTCCTTTTCTTGACCGGTCACTGAATAGGGCAGGTCGCCTGCAGTTGTCACGCTGTGTGCTTGTGTTGTGTCGTCTTATTCTGCGGCGCGGGATGACTGTGCTAAGAGTATACACGGAACATACTCTTGGACGGAGAACGTGTGTGTGTGTACATGTGCATACTCCCACCCACGAAGAGGGAGAATCGTAGAGAGGCAGTTAGCAGTAAGAACCACAGATAATGAGCAGGTGTACCTACTTGTACATGTCATGTGGTGTGGTGTTACGTGATTCACAACAGAGTGTGGATTTGTTTGACCGACTCCAGAGACTGATTTCGACACCCTCAGCTCAAAACTCCATGTTCCGCCTGCTTGCCTCTCTGCTTTGCTTTTCCTTTGAATATGCAAAAAGCACCTAGGACTGGACTGATAGATACACTTGCTAATTACGGCAGATGCTGCAGATATTCGTATCATCTACTCCTCTCTATTATCCATCCATATCTTCTCTGGCCTGTGCTACCGGCGGCGACCTGACAGGGATCCCGGCAAACAAGTATCGAAGGACCAGGCCACAGGGAGATAGCCCTTTTATGACTCGCTCAGCAACCCTGGGTCATGCTGCAGAGTAGATTACCCCCTCCTCCTCGCCCCAAAAAAAGGCCAAAACAGCCACGTGTGAAGGCCCTGTCACCCAGTAAGCGTCACAAGGATCTGCGTTCTCTCACTCCTCTTCCCTGGTGGGGGGCTGGGCTGGTAGAGACGAGGTTCGTCTATGCTCATTGCAAGCCTCTGACCAACCTCCCACTCCGTCTCGTGTCATGTCGTGACATGTCTGACTCGGTTAGTGATGCTTGGGGAAGAGGAGGGGGGGGGGTTCCAGACTCCAGATAACCATCAGTACTTACATATGTAAGAAATGTGTTTTTTTTTGGCGCCAGCCACACCACACACACACACACAGAGGGAGAGGGAGAGAGACGCCATCTCCGAACTATGGTGCGATATTGGAATTACACAAGCGGCCCTAAGAGGATTTAGTGTCGACGCGAGACTCTTCTCGTCCAAGCCAAACGTACATCGGCCCGCTGCGTCCCTCCACTCCCCAAGCAAGGCCTCCTCGCGTGATGGGTAACCAGAGAGATTCCTGGGTATGTTCCATGTACACTTGTACCTCCCATGTGCGGCATTCACTGGTGGAGGAACACTGCTGCTGGACGCGGCTTGTTTATCGGCGGCACTTTGAGTTGCTGCTAAAAGTACACACACACACACATATGTACAGTACGGATATGTCTGTCGTAGTCGCGAGGTAATTAAATACTATGAATGGATGCCAATCGCTGGACGCGGGAGCCAACATACGCTACGTTTCTTAGTCAATCAACGGACGCGCCCGTTGCGTCCCGTCGGGTTCTGCCCCATATCCCGTGTTGTGCTTGTTCCACATTTTCTTTGCTTGGGGCGAACAAAATCCGGTGGTCCTCTTTCGTGACGCTCTGCATATTGAAGACTTACTGACTGACTGACTGGTCTGGTTTGAATCGCTTGCGCAATGTGATGATGATGGTGATGATACTGCTGATGGTGGTGGTGGTGGTGGAGGGGAGGAGGAGGAGTATCTAGAGGAGGTGAGCGGAAAGAAGTAAAGAAAGGTCAACCGCGAGGGCAGACCAAACAAAAACAGGCGTGCGGCAAGGCGTCTGCGAGTGACGGACCGTTCGTGTGCTGACAGCCAGCCAACCGACCCGAACTGGCTGTTCATACAAGTACAAGTACAAGTACAACTAATTACAAGTACAACTAATTACAAGTACAACAGGTACCTGACTGCCTTAGGCATAATAATTAGAAAGAAGAAGAAGAAACAAGGGCATCAGGAAGAAGAAGAAGAAGAATCAGGCAGACATTGCTGTACCTTGCGGACCTGGGAACAAGGCGTAGACCATAGGGAAAAGGGAGACGGGGTCCAACAAGGGGGCGTGTGAGAGAAGCGAAGGCAGCCAGTGCGGAATGCCCACTGCACTACACCACCCCCTCCCCTGGCTCCCTTTGGCCCCAAAAGCCCCATCCAGGCTCTCTCGCTCGCCCGCTCGGGTATTGGGCCTGTCATATCTGCGCTTGAAGCTGGTGATTTAGTAGTACTACACTGTGCTGTGCTGTACTTACTTGTAGCATTTCACTGCTCTGCTCTCTCGTGCGCTCTCCACACCTCTCTCTCTTTGGGTACTGGTGGGTAAAGGGCGTGTTTGAGCAGGAGGGTCACTCGCTCGGTCAGTCTCAACCCAATTCAGACCCATTCGCACCTGGGGTGCGCGAGAGGGATGTAGGTGTGTGTGAGTGTTTGGACGGAACGAGGGAGAGAGAGCTATTATTCGGAGGATTAAGAGGACGAGGACATTTAACAAGCCTGGTTTGCACCGTTCCCCATCATCCTGATCTTTGGTGTTCTTTTTTTTACTACGCTTTCGAACCGAGGAGTGGCGTACCAGACCAGACCAGATCAGACCAGACGAGCGAAACAGACCCAGGTCATCATAACCCCAGATCTTGAAAACTACCTTTTCCCTCCATCTTCCTCTTCCTGCTCTTTCTCTTTCTCTCTCCCTATCTTTCTCTCGCATATCGCTCTCTCGCTCTTCTCACAGTAGAAGTTCCCCAAACAAAAGAACTCCATCTCTCGACGTCCTTGGTGCCCTGCCTGCACATAAACCCTCACCTCCTCTTGAGACGAGAAAAGTCACGGTGCACTTGTTGCGTGGAGTGAGCAGCAATGTGCAATTACATCTATGTAAGATGCCAAACTATGGAACCACCTGGTTTGCCAGGAATCATCATGGGTACCTTGAACAAAGAAAGAAAAGCGGCTGACACTTCTCTTTATCACAGAAAGAGCTGAGCTGCCAGCATCACTACCACCTCGTTGAGTCATGGTGTATCGAATACATCAAAACGGCACGCCGATGTCCTCCCCGGATTGTGAGTCGACAATACTGGTACGTACAATCTCAACTCCTCCGCTTCCCCCCATGCTTTGCTCTATCATGTAGAAATGCATATTAACTCAATTCATTATCCAGGGGTGATGACGTCTGTGGTAAGTCCAGCCCGAATGCAATCCAAATACACACGCACAACCATGTTTTCTCTTTTCTTTTCTTTTTTTCGCCGTTGTTTCCCCCTTCGTCGCTTCAACGCAAATCCGGCTTCCTGGACTGTGCAGCCAACCCGGGAACAACACCCCCTTGTTTCGTTCAGGTTTCTTGATAAGAGATTGAACCGACTGACTGACCTGGCCAAATCTTTTCAGCCGCATGTCGTGAGCGATCCCAACCAAGCACCCATCCCTGCGCCAAACTCATCCGCCGACCCCTCACCCATCCTCCCTCCCTCATCGGCACCTGAAGGGAAGAACAGCCCCTCCCCGAAAATGACGAGATTCATGTAAACTGTAGACTGTTCTCAACCGATCAAAAAAAAAGCATCTGGAAAGGGAAAAACTTTGGCAATGGCGCATACAACAAGGGCTTCTTTTTTGGCAACGGCGCAAACATACCGGATATTACTCAAGAGCTGGAAAGACAACAACAACAACACATCACCAACAGCTGCTCGGGCAGCTTGATGGACAGGCTGGACTGCGAAATGGACTTTTCCCCCCCTTATTGGAGCAAAAAGAGAAAGGACTCAATTTTTATTCGTTCACTCACAGGTGCGGTAGGATCATGGCTTATGAATCCTCAAGGAAAGGGAAGGCAAGGAATTGTGCATGTTTTGGTGCTTTTAGGAACCTCGACTTGACTAGACTGATACCGAAATACTATTGGTTTTCAATTGCCTCTTCATCAGTCTGAATATACTGTCAGTTTCCTAAGCGATCTCGATTTTTATTGTTTGCGTTTCCTCTACCTCTACAGCTAGAGCATTTTGGGAGCCACTCTCCCACCAACACTTATGAGATTGATGATAGCAAGACTGACCACCTAAGCACTTCCCATTCCGCACGACACTCTTGAACCGGCAACAGAGCGCCTCATAAATCATATCATTTCTCGATCCATTCTTTCTTCCTCCTCAACACACCGCAAACCCTGAACTGATCCAATCCCCCTACCAATCCACCGGGTACTGATCTGGGTCCAGTCCGAAGTAACCCTTCGCCGGCAGCTCCTTGAGGGAAGCGGCATTGTTGTACAGCAGGAAATCAGCGCCTTGACGAGGCACCTTGTTTCCCCACCACCAATCGATCGGGTTTACATTCTGCCCAACGCCAAAGGAGAAGACCAGAGTGACAATGAGACCAGAGATAGCGACACCAATGGTGAGGCCAGCGAAGATGAGATAAGAGTACTTGCCCCACCACGCAGTGTAGCGACGTTTGAGATAGTACTGGAAGAACCAGGCCAGGTAGATGCCCAGCGTGGCGTATGTCAGGTTGTTATTTCCCGCCCACTGGAGGCCGCCAGATAAAGCGATGGCCGGGTTGAGGGTGGCTAGGACGCTGCCTGCCGGGTTCCAAAAGCAGCGTTCAAATCTCGCCCACCTCTCGGGTTCCATGCGTGTGCGAAGGGATTCCCTCACTCGAGGCATAACCTTCTCGCTACCGACCCACAGCGCACCGAGAAACGCGCCGAGGAGAAAGCAATACGGAAGGGATGGATACAGCTTGAACATGTTGTTGGTGCCGAACGCGCCGAACTGGATGGTCGAGGCCCAAACAGAGTGAGCGTACGCGCATACCATGAAATATCTGTTGTCCCACGTGCAGAGCGTATCATCGCGGCCAGCATATACCATCAGAAGCTCGAGAATGCCACAGTAGATGAAGCAATTGAGGACGACCGCGCTGACATGACCTCGGAACACGGCGCGAGGCGGAATCTTGGCATAGTGGGCAAACTTGAGATCTGAACTGAAGCCTCCAGCCATCTACGCGAATGGTTGGTTCATCATGGCACACAGCGCAGGTCCAAGTGGGAGGTCTTGAATGGAGACTCACCTGTTCGAAAGCCGCCCCTAGCATGAGCAAGATCAGCTGGGGTAGAGGTTCGCCTGGGAACCAAACCCCAGGCAGGACCTGCCAGATGACGTTGAAAGCAATGCCAGTATTAGCAATGGACTCAATGATGACCCAGGGAATTGTGAGCACAATGCCGACACCAGTGACTCCAAAGATGCTCCACCACGGTGTCTTCGTGGGAAAGGCCGTAAGAGCGATGATGGAGACCACAAAGCCAAAGACGAACACAATACCGTACCACCACTCAGGAACTTCCTTGTACTTGCGCATCATACGGGTCTGGCCATCATCAAATCCGGTGTAGATGCTTCTCCGCTTCCACGTGTTTATGACGAGACCAACGAAGGCCTTCCTGATTTGTGGCCAGAACTTGACGAAAACGTAGACGATGGAGAAGGTGTAGTAGACGAAGTTGCCTCCGGTGACAAAGAGGTTGGCAATGGCGTAGTAAGGCGGCCCATACTCTTTATACTTGTCAAGGTCGATCTTCGTTTCGTTATTCAGGACCTTGGATATGTTGTACGGATTGCGAGTGTTGTCGAAAGCCTGATTGGAGTTAATGGGCATGAATGCCCCCCACATGGCATTACTGTAGTACATGATCAGGATGATGATGCCTGATACAACACGCATTACGTATTGCTGAAGCTGGGCGAAGAATGGCGACTCCATGACATTAGCACCAGACGCATTCGGGTCCAAGCTTGAGAGTGGATTGAATCCCATGCCTCCGTACGAGCCAGTCACAACAGCGAGATTGAAGTTGTCCGGCGCTGGCCAGGTCATCCAGTTGAAAAGACGAATGCCCTGGAAGAACTGGTTGGGGATCCAATAATAGATCATGAAGATGACACCACACCACACAAACATGGTGAAACGAGTAATACGCCAGCCATTGACTGTCTCGTTTGCATTATCGCGATTAACAAGCGTCCTGTTGAGGGCGAGTGTGGGGAGCTGTGCGGGCCAAACAGCCTGCATGGGATACACAGTGAGGCGACGCAGAATGCCTGCGATGCCGAGGCCGTAAACTTGGTTGGCAAGGGCAAGCATGATGCTAAAGCCAAATTTAGCCCAGCGCTGATTGAAAAACACCGGCATCCGCATGACAAGCAGTCCAGTGGAGTTACCGATGCCGGAAGCACCTTGGAAGATGATTGTCGTGAAGAGCTGCTCCTTGCTTGTCCATGGCCCTGGGTTGATGGTGTAGCGCACGCCTTTATATCTGAAGCCCCAGTCAGGGAGTAACCAAGCCATACAGCGCCCCATCGGGACGAGAAGCACTTGGACAACATTTCCTGGAATCCCTATACCAGGCTGACGAGGGGCAAAGACTGAGACGTGTCAGAAAATGAGGATCTGTGGGTGCATGGCGTGGAGTTGATCTCTTACAAGTATTGACGGTCGTACACACGCAGACCCAGAAGTATCCCAATAAATACGCTCGGAAACTCTCGCAGGGCTCATCGGCGTCGTCGTAAGGGAGAGTGACAGCCCTGACTTCGGCATATGGCGACCAATTATAGTATAAACCAGCCCGTTTGCAGATCTCGTATGCCCACTCACCCTGCTCCATATCGCAGGCCTTGTTCCCCTGAAGAAGTTCGCGGACCCTGGCAAGCATTCTCTGGTCAATGGTATAATCGTCCTTCTGTGATACAAGCATGTTCTCAAGGAAGCTGATAGAATCATCCACACTCAGGGTCAAGACAGAAGTCGCCATACGATCAATGTCGCAGCCCGCAGGGAGAGTCTCGCCATCATGCTGACCAGAGTACTCAGACTTCAGACGTTCGAGCCATTCTGTGGGAGGAAAGATGACCGTAGTGACGGGAATGCCTTTTTCATCGTAACAGAGCTCGGCCTCTGTGCCATTTGGAGCTTTTTTGATCAAGTCCGAGTCAGCCATGGCCAGCCTTGCCAGCAATTGAATATCGAGGAAGACTAGGGGCACAAGGAGGCTTGGTAGAATGAGAAAGGTTGCCTCGGTGAGAGGCCGTGGCTCTCGGTACAGGACGAAGCCTCTTGAGGTGGCTCCTTCCTACAAAGTTCACCAGAACCGAATACACAAAACGCGAGGTTGGGGACACGCGGGATTCTATATAGCTTAGGAACCATCACAGATCCCTCAGACTTTATTCGCCATGTCCCCTCCCATCGTGGTTAGGTAGCATCGGGCGTTGGAAGCCCCCCCAACATGCATTTCCACATGTATATGTAAGAGGCAGCGCAGGCAGCCTGGATTGGGAGACGTTACACTCGGACCAAGAGCCACTAGCGCTAAGATTCGAAGCGAGGCGAGGCGAGGATGAGGGGAATCATGGTGGAGCTGCACAAGGCCAGGAGAAGGGGCGAAGAGGTCGGTCGTATGTAGTGTTGCGAAGAATATACGTGAGGCACGAGATGGTGGTGAGGGGTGAAAAGAGAAGGATCGCTGGTCTATTGGTATCCATGCACTACTTATGTAGGACCACCCACTGTACAACCTAAGGTGGACGGTTGCCTCGACTTCAACTTCAGGACATCATGATATAGAACGGAGTCGTCGGCTACAACAATGGGTAAAGTCACCATGAGGAAAGATAAGTAAATACCTTGTGCTATGCACTCTTTGCTGCAGGTTTACAAGTATGGATAGATTTCTCTTGTTCAGCCTGCCGCTTTGTCTTTGTTGCCAGCGACACGAATGGTCCCCCCATCCAGCGGGTGGCGCCCTCCCCCGCATTTGGCGTTCAGCCACTAATCGACCGCTAGATCCCACTGCCGTCGCCAGACCGAACCTGGCAGGTGCTAACAAAACCCCCTTGGCGGCCTGAACGGGCACCTAGAGCCGGGGTGTTCAAGTTGTCTGTCACCAAGGCAGACCAACAGTCCGTTCAAACGGTAACTTCATGCAGGTTTGTGGCAACCCTCAGACATCGTTGGGTGCTCCACGGACAATGACCGAGTCCCAGCTTGTGTTTTGCCTTGCTACCAGGGACAAGTACGTCTACTCCAGTGGTATGTGAAAACATAACATACATTTATGGCAGACCCAGTTTCCCTAGGAGCTCAGAGAACAACAGCCGTCTGATCACCAGCATCTACTGCACACAAGACGTAATACCTATCTGGGCGGCTACACTCGACCGCTATCATGTCTTCGAGGCTTTGGACAACAACGCAAGCATCATTTGCAAAGCAACCGCATGCCTGTAATTGCACTGGTCAAGTTCAACCCAGTGTCAGCAGTCTGATAGGAGCGTCCACGTCTCGGCACACTCCGTGTCAACCTCCCCCTCGTGACCCTACCGATTTATTCCCGGGGATTGGGCAGGACATTAAACCTTGAGTGGAAAGAAGCATGGATGCACCATTAGCTGGCACTAGCTCTGAAGAGAGGCAGCTTAGATGACGTCCAGAGGTGGGCATCATTTCCGTTGGGTGTGAGTTGTCTTCCTTGGATGACTTGGGAAAGACAGCCTCTCTCTGGTATACTACAGGCGTGATGCGACGAATTAAGGCAGATGTCCTCTGTTCATCAGGGGTATGAGTGCAATTCTGTTTTCTTCTAACATTTTCTATCTCCGCACAATCGTCATTTAGCACGAACGGCGATGAAAGCCTGGACAACATCCACTTTTGCCGCGAAAAGATACGGAGCTGGCGGAATGTTGGTCTCGCCTTACTACCATGAATCACCAATTACGCAATCTAGCATTCAAAGAATGGTTGATAACACAGGATATGAAATTCCGACCTGGGTCATAAAAGGTGTCCATTGAGCAGCTCTCCTCCTATGCATCTTTTTTGGGGTTTGGGAGTTCCAATATTTCCTCGGGTGGGGCACGTTGTTGAAAATCACCACTAGCATTCAAAACTCATCCAACATGGAGCAAACAGCTCTCACCTGTTCAAGCTCTACCGCTCGCTCAGCCTGCAAAGCGTATTGCAGGTCAATTGACATTCTTCATTGAGTATTGCAGGCCCTTCTTCTAGATACCTTCAAATTTGCATACCACCAAAGACTGCTGAAAGATCATTAGATACGACATCCATCACTCGCCAGTCCAGCTCTCACCAACACCCCAACCTCACAGAGTCACAGGCCGACCCTTGCTGAGCGAGCTCAAGCGTCATTCTGCCGGCCATGAGCGCTGCTCTTGTTGAATGGGCTCTCCAAAATGGTGCCACACTGCACCCTAGCATCGCGGTCTACGACGATCCCAGCACTGGCCTCTCATTTCGTGTCCGGCCTAGTGAAGTTCAGGGTTTGGCAGCTGGAAGCTGTACACCCATCGTCAGCATTCCAACCGCACTCTCTCTGTCATATATCAATGCCCTCGACTCTCTACCAAAAGAATTCATCAGTGCCGTCAAGCCTCATGTTATTGGGCGCTACTTCCTCATTCAACAGTTTCTTTTGGGAAAGGAATCCTTCTGGCATCCATATATTCAAGCCCTGCCTCAGCCATCAAATCAAGAGGCGTGGGAATTGCCGCCTTTCTGGCCTGAGGATGATGTTGAGCTCTTGGATGGTACCAATGTCGAAGTCGGGATTCAAAGGATCCGAAGCGATGTCCAGAGCGAGTTCAAGGATGCTCGCCAAGCACTCTCCAGAAACGACCACCCTCTGGCAGATGTCCGTCTGAACCTCTACCAGTGGGCATACAGCATCTTTTCCAGTCGCAGCTTTCGGCCTAGTCTTGTACTGCCAGACGCTTCTCTTCCTGATGGCGTGGCATTCGATGATTTCTCTGTCCTCCTCCCTCTGTTCGACATAGGCAATCACGACATGACTGCGCCCGTCCGCTGGTTGCTTGAAGGTCGGGCATGTTCACTACACGTCGATAGAGACCACAAGCCTGGGGAGCAGGTCTTCAATAACTACAGCATGAAGAGCAATGCCGAGCTGCTGTTGGGGTACAACTTCATGATTCCAGAGACTGAGGAACTACACAACGATTACATCCATGTGAGGAAGCGAGCTGATTCGGCAGATGCGGGATCTGAGGAGTACTTCATTTCTATGCGGCCCATGGATGACCCCAGCTCCCTTCTTGGACGGTCTAAGAGGTCATTCGGCACATCAGCCGTGCTCAGCAGTTTCCGTCATGTGCAGCCCGACATGGTGTGGGATATCTTCCGCGCAGTCGCCACCTCCGGTCAAGATGGGATAATCCCAGAAGGCGGCGACATCACACCGCAAGGAGTTCTCTCTGGGCAGATCCCCGAGAGCTTCCGTGAGGCCCTGGAGCAGACTGTCGCTGTGATTCAACACAAGATCTTGACGGAGCTCGAGCGTTTGGACATGACAGATGTGGAGGTGGACGAGCAGCAAAAGGCGGATCTCACAAAGAATCAAAAGCTGGCACTACAGTATCGGCAACAGTGCCGGAAGGTGTTAGAGAACACATTGGAGTCGATCACAAGCGACGATGCAATGCAGACGGAGTAACCAAAAGGTGGTCGGTCCCTTGGAGATTGCACATCAGCGACTCAGATCTGCTCTGCAACTGTGTGTCTACGCAGCACCTCTCTGCAGGGCTTCGTAAACACCGCTCTCCAGCTGGTCATAGAGATCGGCTACGACCTTGTCTCCATGGGGCATCAAATTGACAACCAATATCGCTGCAATACCAGTCTGGCGGTCGATCCACTGGACGAAAAGTCAGCAAAGAACAAGACATTCTGCTCGCACGTGTTGAGGCGGCCCAATTCTACACGTACCCATCTGCTGTTCACCATACCAGACCACATCAGGCTCCCCTTCTTCCTCTTCCCCTCAGCGTCCTCGAGGTTGATGACCCCTCCCAGGCCATGGTTGATCGGCATCCCAGAAGGGAACTCAGGAGCGAAGCCCAACCTGGCTTGCTCCCCTGATTGGTAAGCAATCTGCTCCATAGCGGCCCTCTGCTTGTCATTCAGCTGCGGCGTAAACATGTCGGCCATCGACTTCTCGCCGATCAGCTCGCCCCTCAGGAATCCTTGTAGGAACTTGGCGTAGTCCCCAGCTGTGCTGTACAGCCCAGCTCCTCCGCTCTCGTCATCATGTTCCTCCGGCTCCCAAGGATCAGCCGCCTCCAATTTGCCTCTGCTACCTTCTTTCCTCTCCACCGGCTCAACACCCCTTTTCTTGACGCCTGTTTTCGCGTCCAGCTTCCTGGGCCAGAAACCAGTGTCTTGCATGTTCAGGGGGTCGAAGATGTGCTTCTGCATGTAGCCACCGAGGGTATCACCGGTGATGGCCTGGAGAGCAAAACCAGCCCAGTCGACCGCCGGGCCGTAGAGCCAAGCATCGCCAGGGGCGAAACGGATCGGGGTGTTGAAGCCGTTGCGGTTCCAGGTCATGCACCAGTCTGTGCGAGATGTTTGCTGTGACCATTTGAGCAGGTCTGGGTCGAGGATATCGTAAGGGAGGCCAAGGGTGTGGGTCAGAAGAATGCTTATTGAGGTTCGAGTCAGCGATGTGTAGGATTAAGGAGGGAGCGTGGCAATTTTCAAGCAACTGCAGTGTCTTACCGAAAGGTGATGGGCTTTGTGTTTTCCTCGAGGATGGGCCTATCGCCATCGAAGCCACGGAGTATCTGCATGGCGGCCAGCTCGGGTACAAGAGGTCTCAGGTCATCATCCAGGTTTGCTTTCCCATTCTCTATGAGATGCATCACGCATGTAGAAGTGATGAGCTTCGTGGCAGATGCGATCCAGGTGAACGTGTCCGGGGCGAAGGGTCTCGACGAAGGGTCCATACGGGAACGGCCAGCGCTGCCGGAGTAGAGGATACCTGAAATTAATGTCAGTTTCTTCTTCTTTTGTTCACGATGAGGGATCTCTTCGGCATGGTGAGATAAAATTACGGGCCTTCTTTGTTGATGACGATGAATGCGGCGCCGAGTAGCTTGTCCGTGGTGTCTGCATCGTGGGCGACGTGAGCGTCGAGGATGGCGTCCAGCTTATCCATGTCGAAGGCAATGAATGAAGCTTCCTTAATGGGATGAACCTCGGAGAAAGAGGTCGGGTATGGTCTTCTCTTCGATCAAATATACGAGTAAAGAAACTTGGAGGGACGAGCAGCTGAAGCAAGGATGGAATTTGGAGAAGTTCAAGAAACTCTGAGCCTCTGGACTTTTGTAGGTGAGTAAGTAGGTCAGTCGAGGCAAGGCAAGGCAGCAACTCACATGCAGTCTTCTGAACAAATGCATATACGATATACGTACCCCCGCAGTTACAAGGATGACTGCATATCCAGTGGAATCAACGCCCTTCCCTTCCCCCTGGACATTGTATCGCCTATTTTAGTTTTAGCACCTTGACCCTGACAACGTCATTCCGCGCTTCCACAACAAAGCCAGACGAACAAGATCCAAAAAAAAAAAATGAACAATCCAACAAATAACATCGAGCCATCACAGCTGCTGCCCGTCGAGGAAGCTCCAGCTCCAGAGTCTGCCTATACAACGCTCTACGTCCACGTCTATCCCTCTCCTCTCTTCGCTGCGCACTGGTCCTTCTTTCTTCAGCATCCAAAGTCCGAGATTGGCGACCGATTACATGTAACCGGCAATCAATTAAACGGATTCAAATACGAGTATATCCGCGACTACGACCCAAGGGAAGATAGCCGACGGCCAAATGCATTCCCAATCGGACGCATCGTGACGACAGCAAGGCGAAACCTGATCATAAGCCAAGCTACAGATGAAGCAGATGATGGAAGCATGTTCGATCGCGTTTGCCGAGAGGTCCCTGCACCCGGACCTAGTCTTAATGCTACTTCTACAGGAGTTGGTATACCCAAAAGGAGGGAGGTTAGAGATTGCCAGTGGTGGATTAAGCAGGCAACGATTTATCTGGTAGATAAGGGTATATTATTCGCTTTAGGGGACTCTGACGCTCATTCGGATACACCCTTGACAAGAGTGGACGCACTACCGAAACATTGATCATTCTAAACGATGCTCGATCAAACTCATTCTCTATATAACCTTCCCCTGTCAGGTTTGCGAGATTGCTAACCCCGCTTGGGCCGGCGCATAAGTCAACCTGAGACCACAAGCAGGATGGTCTTCGGCGCATGTCACTCTTGAACAGCTATCAGACGCCACAGACGTCGGCGACCCTATTCGCGTACCTCCAAGTCAAAGATCTCCGTCTGACCTTCTCTTATTGACTTTAAGTTGGACTCTCTGCACTCATCTACATACTACACATCAGGTGGCAATATGCAAGTCAGGATGGCGGAGCTGCCAACTGGCGAATCGAGAGACTTTCGCGACACAAGATTCTTCGCCAACGGAAACGCCTACTTACCATCT
Source organism: Sarocladium brachiariae (assembly GCA_008271525.1). NCBI lineage: Eukaryota > Fungi > Ascomycota > Sordariomycetes > Hypocreales > Sarocladiaceae > Sarocladium > Sarocladium brachiariae. The sequence goes on along the minus strand of RQPE01000010.1, from coordinate 218,129 downwards.
CTCGAAGAGGTGTGTCGAGCTGGCGTCGAGATTGACGACGAACCTGTTAGCTCTTCGCGGCCTCCACCGGTCATCTTTCGCGACCTGGGTCTGTTGGTCAAGTTTGGGTCGGAGATCACGATTGCTGAAGCTCAATGCCTCTGGTTCTTCAATCGTCACATGAAAGACAAGGTTCCAACGCCCGAGCTCTACGGCTGGCGCACCCGTGGACATCAGGTGTTCATCTATATGGAGCTGATCCACGGGGATACTCTGAGGGAAGGATGGGGAGGTCTCAGTGCTAAAGATCGAGATGTGGTTCTACAGGAGCTCAGAGCCTGCGTGAATGCATGGCGAGGGCTCAGACAGGAGAAAGAGCCATACTTTATTGGTAAATTTCCTACCCTTGTGTGTTAAAGCCCGATACGACAGCATCGCATTGACCTTGCATCCAGGGCATATCGGCGGGCAGGGCCTTGGCGATATCATCTTCAGAGACATTGGGCAGGCGCATCCTGGGCCCTTTGAGAATCTCAAGGCGTTCCATGACTACTTTGCCCGGCTGTCATGCCGTCGACATCCTGAATGGAACCCACGGCGGGATTTCGAGGAGCTGCAGGGCCTTAGGGATGATCGAGCAGTGGTCTTCACGCACGCTGACCTTGACAAGAGCAACATTCTCATCTCCGCCCCCGGAGACGGAGATTCTCCCCACGTGGTCGCGGTCATCGACTGGCACCAGTCAGGGTGGTATCCTGCTGACTGGGAGTACCTCAAAGCGCAGAGATTATGCGAGCCTGCGCCGACTGGGGGTCGGGACTCTGCCTGGGTGGCGAAGATGATTGATCCAGCCGATGATGGCTACTTCTACAGCTGGGAGTTTGTAGTGACCAGTCTGTGAATGAATTCTGGAGCGCCCACGCAAATGACCCATGCTTCTCGCTGAATGGATGATACTCGAATCGAATAGCGCCAGAGCATGGATCGTCATTAAGCTTTATTCAGGATGTAGTGATTCTGTCTCTCACATGTGCCCTTTCTGCCACTCTCTGGCTATTGTGTATAATGTGCATGAGACATGAACATCGCTCCGCCTCGGGTGACTGTGACTTGGGGATTGCCTGAGCCGAGCCTGAAGCAGACTGGCGAGAGTATAGATATCTTTATATATATATATCATACCTATACTGTAACCCAACCAGTCTACTACTACTACTACTACTAAGTACAGGGTAGTACTGTAGGCCACGAAGAATTCCACCATCGATTCTCCACCAACAACACCACACCACATCCGACATACACCACCAGCTTTCATTCAGTCACTCAAGGTTAAGACTTTCTTACCATCAGCATCTCTTGCCCGTTATTCCTTGGACTTCCCAGTTCAGGTGTCTCCCTGAAACGCACACTCGTTCGACATCCAAGAAAACACCAAGAATGTCTTCTGGCCTCCTCGACCTCATAACAAAAGTGGACAAGTAAACCAGCTTCTCTCTCTTCTTCCCCATGGTTCTCGTCTCATTCCAACTAACAAACAACCCCCTCACAGCGTCCCTCTCGATTTTGAACTGAATTTCCACCCTTACTACCGTCTCTTCGTCCATCCAGACCCTCGTCCTCACGGATACATTCACCCCAAAACCATAGACGCCCTCACCTGGCCTCCCTGGTTCACCATCTCACATGAATCCCGCAGTCTCACATTGACCACCACCACCACCACCACCACCACCTCTTCACCGTCCGCCGCCGCCGCCGCCATCAACGCCTCATTGCAGGAGGTCATCGACCAGGCCCTCGCCTCGCCTCTTTTCCCTTCCCTGACCATCCACTCCGAACCGTTCCTCATCCCGGGTCTCTCCGACTTCCCTTCTTCCGTCGTCCACGTTGAGCGCTTCGCGGCATCGCTCTTCGGCATCGCCACCCGCGGCAGCCATCTGACGGCCTACACACCGGCAACGCCCTCCTCGCCGCTCAGGATCTGGGTTGCCCGTCGCAGCCGCCACCTCGTCGCCCATCCTTCGCTCCTCGACAGCTCCGTGGCCGGCGGCGTCAAGGCGACGGACTCACCGCTGGACTGCATCCTCGCAGAGTCCCATGAGGAGGCTTCCCTGCCGAGGGAGTTCGTCTCGAGGAATGTCCGTGCCGCGGGGACCGTCACCGTTGCGAATCGGAACCCCAGGACGGAATTGTTCCATGCCGAGATCTTGTACGTCTATGATTTGGAAATGCCCGACGACGTCGTTCCCGTGCCGGAGGATGATGAAGTCGAGGAGTTCGTACTCATGGATGGCCCTGAGGTCCTGAGGCGAATGCTGAATGCCGAGTTCAAGCCAAACGTATGTGGCATCATGATCGACTTCTTCATCCGTCATGGCATCATCACTCCCGAGAACGAGCCGGACTACGTTGATATATGTACTCGCCTACATCGGGTTCTTCCGATGCCCACCAGGCCTCCTTCTTGACATGAGCACGATACGACTCGTTAGAAAGCAAATCTCATCATAGTGTCAAGTCGTGCGATACGGGGGGGATCAGTGGTTGCTCAGAAAGTCGCCGCTATACAATTCATCTTACACTCTATGAAGCAACGGAGGTGCCTACTGCCAACCTCCTATCAGCCAGAACCAAATATGCGCGTGCCCTTCATCAGCAAGCTCATTGATTCGCCTGAAGCAGCAGTGCACTCACTGCTTTCAAGCGTCCACCAAAAAGCTCATCCCCTGCTATATCCCGCTTGAATCTCAACTATCCGAAAGAGAGGGAAAATACCGTAAAATATGTACTTCGCAGAGCAATGTAGTAAGATGTAATGTAATGGGTGGGACAAGAGAAGGTTAGGGAAGAAAAGAGGTGAAAGAATGTGGACGTAGGTTGTGCCCAAAAATGTAGCATCGTGCAAAAGCCGAAACCAGATGGTTTATTGTTCCTTTTCGGATCGCAATCCTCAAATTTCCTTTTCTTTTCCACTTCCGTAAACGCCTGTTCGTTGAAATCATGTGTTCAGAAGAAGCAACTCATGCCGCAACACCTGGTCTGCGCGAGCCAAACCATCCTCCTTGTAGCTACCGCTACTCTTCCTCAGAGGACGATTCGTCACTCGACTCGTTCGTCGGCGTCGGCGCCTGCGTCACCTCCACATCCACGCTGTCACTGGGGCGCCCTTTGTACATGGATGACAAAGCCTCCAGCTGAGCGATGCGTGCCTCTTGCTCTTGTGCGCTCATGGGCTTGTTCTTCTTCCCTTTAGCCTGAGTCCCTTGGGACTTATGCTTCAGCCCTTCATCCGCTGGGCCTGCCGAGCTCGAGTCCTTGGCAAAGCCAGGAAGAACTTTCTTGCACAGCTCCCACAGTTTGAGAAGTGCCGTAGGAGACAGCTGGTCAATGTCCAGTTCAAGTTCACCCTCGGGGTTTTCCTGGGAACGTCAGTACAAAAAGTCTCGACAAATCTCAGAAATGAACTTACATTCTGGCCAGTATCATTCTTGATAATGTCAATAGCGCGGTCCAGATGCTTCCCTTCGAGATCATTGATGGCGTTGGCAATCTGATCCTTTTCAGCTGCATTCAATGACTTCTTGCCGGATTTCTTGCTGCCTCCGGACTTCTTCGGCGCAGCCCCAGCTGCCGTCTTCTTCGATCCGCTTGCCTTAGACTTGCCGCCCTTGGGTTTCTTGCCAGGCTTGCCGCCCTTCTGCCTTAACTCGGCCAGCTTAGACTTCTTGTCGAGGAGTGTCTGTTGAACGACGCTGACAATGTTCTGCTGAACCTGAATAAGGAGTTCATCTGGGCTGTCAGCAGCATAAAGCTCTGTCAGCTTGGTCGACTCTTCTCTCATCTTGGTCTCAAGAACACGAATGTTCGATGCCATCTCGTTGATCTCAGCTAAGGTCTCTTGGTCCTCTTCTTCGTCCTCGTCGTCCTCGTCGTCACTGGGATTAGACGCAGGAGCATTGGCTTTGGCGTGCTTCGCGAGCCAGGCATCCTTTTTCTTCATCTCTGCCTCATACATAACCTTAAGCTGCTTCGCAAAGATAGAGACAGGGTTGCCTTGGTCCGGAGGCCCATTGAACTGAAAGCAGTTATCGAAAATCAGTTTGACGTTTTTATCAAATTCCTTAACTGAGGTTATCTCTCCGCCGTGAAGCATTCGCGAGACCTGACCAAAGTCCATAGGCTTTTTGATCACGGAATAGTACTGAGGGATTGCAAGCGCAACTGGGTCAACAGGCTCCAGGAAGAACTGGTTAATGTGGAAGTGCTTCGGGTTTGTGAGCTCGGAAAGGACCTCATCACAAAACTGCAACTCGGGCTTCAGCTTCTTCCTGGACTTTGATGTGTAGTCAATGTCTTTCGACTTCGGAGCTCGAACAGTGCGCTTGGGCCGATCGGCATCAGCCAACGAATCCCGTCTTGCATCAGCGGCAGGCTTTCCAGCGGCCGGGGTCTGCGTGCTTGGCGCAGCCGCCGCCGGAACAGCAGGTTGGCGCCTGTTGGTCTCAGGGGTGGCTGCAACGCGGGTTTCGCGGACAGGCTTAGCCTTGGGAAACGGTTTTGGCTTGGCAGGTTCTTCCTCCGGAATAGTCTTCACCTCATTCCAAATCGTCTTAACAGCATTCAATGCTGCTGCAGTGACATCATGGGTAGGGCCGTTGAATGCCAGGGTATTCGTGAAGATCAGGCCAAGATCAGCTTTGACATCTCCAAATGTGGTGTAGGGGCTTTCTGACTCCCGCAAGTTACGATCAATCTTTCCCAGGTCCATCGGCTTCTCGATCTTAGCAACGTAGCTGTCCCATAATCCTGACCAAAGTTTTTCGACCGAATCGCGGAAATGTTGGCCATTCTTCGTCTTCTTCGCTTTCCCGAGGGCCTTCCTTATTTCGCGTCGTTGAAACGGAGTGATGGATGCCTTGTCCTTCTCCACGTCATCCCATCCGAGGCTGGCCAAGGTTGGTGCTTCAGCCGATGCTGAAATCGGAAGAGCCTCGATGGAGTCCAATTGCGCGGGTTCGGCAGAGGTTGTGTCCATGGCATCGCCGCTGGCCATGGGTGCAGTCACCTCATCCTCGCGAGGTTCTGTGCGTGCACGCTTGGGCGCAGGCTCCTCACTGGCATCATCTTCCCGCTCCCGAGCAACCTTCACAGGAGCGTCTCCAGGGCTAGCCAGGGGAGTCTCAGCCTCTGCGCCATCAATGGCCAGTTGTGACATGCCAGCAGGACCCAGATCCACTTCTGAAGTAGGGAGAGCAGAGTCGTCGTTATCGATGGCATCGGCGGTGGTTCCTCCCATAGCAATATCGTTTTGTGACTCGGTGCTTGGTTTTGGGGAGGTGTTGGATGCTGTCGGATGATCGTCGTCGGTCTTTGAAGGTGCTTCAGTTTTATCTTCACTCTTGGGCTCCGTAGCAGATTCAGGCGACTTCTCGATGCTTTCCACCGGCTTTTCGGGTTTGGTTTCGACCGCAGGAATCGGGTCGGAGACTTCGGGCTGTGACACATCCTTCATGTCCTCATCTCCGTTGTTTGACGCAGGCTTAGCTTCAGCATCAGGCTTCGGCGGACTGATAGAGGCCGGCTCAGGCTGCGCCTCCGCGACCTTCGGTTCTGTTTGGGTGACTGGAGAATCTTTGACGACCACGTCTCCGCTGCCGTTGACCAGAGGCTTCTCGGTCTCGATGCTCTCGACGACTGCAACGACGGGCGCATCGACTTTGGGCTCGGTGGGCAAGTGTCTGGGGCGCATCAGCATCGTCGCAAAGATCGCCAAATGGAGGGCAACTTACCCGTTGGTTTCTGGCTTGACCTCTGTAGTAACATCAGCGCCGCGAACCTCAAGCTCCGCAACTGGAGCCGAGGGTGGTGGCGTAGCCATGGCGATAAATGCGCGAAGGATGCGCGGGGTTTTAGGGAGCTATGTAGTTTGAGCTTCACAACATCAAACGCGGCGTATTGTGTTGGCAATCAAGATGCGCGCGAGGCGGGGAGACACCTATGCCTTTATAGGCGCAAGAGTTGCTGACTTGGGTCCTTTCAAGAAGCTGCGAAGCGGCCAAGTGGCGTAAGAGCAGGCGCAAAGGGCCGGAGCGAGAAAGGGAGGTGGTGAAGGTGAGTCAGATGCCCGTCAGAGGTGACTGAAGCGCGCAAGGGACGTGCAATACGATTAGGTGCAGCAGCCGTTGCTCGCGGGAGGCAGCCGTTGTCGGGTCGGTGCAGCTGGCCACGAACTGCGCGCGATGAAATTTTTCTGGAGGGGTGGTGACTTGCGACCGAGAGGTGTGATGTAGCAAAACACACGCGAAGAAGGGCGCGCGCAAGCGACGGCGGATGCAGCGGAAAGGTGTCGTTGGGGGTGTGACGAAGATGCAACAGGAAATCGCACTATCACAGGTCGATTAAGATCGTCGCGCGGGAGGAAGACGAGGCAGTAGTGCCGTTTGCAGATGAGAAATGATGCGTCGCGTGCGATCGATGTGATGGTGGAGGAGGGAGAGGCGCGTTGTGTGTTACTGTAGGGTAGGTCGAGATGAAAGGCGAAAAGGTATGTAAAAGAGCAGCCGGACCGGAATGGAACAACCTGCGAGGCGGCGAAAATAAAAAGGAGGGTTACGTTATACCTTAAGTACCTTGCGGCTGCACGGTAAAGTGGGAGGGTCCACGAGGAAAAGCGCGTGCATGTCAGGGAATTTTGCCCGGCCGGAAGCGGTGGTATTTATGATTTATCGGGGGAGGCTGGGAGGGTGCCGCGAGGATTCGGAATTAAGGGGGGCTATGCAGGTACCGGGTTTCGAACACATGTCGTCTACTCCCTCCAGCGACGTGCTGGCAGAGAGGATCCTGAATCTCTTGTTTGACGTTCATGTTGCGGTAAAACTTTTATAGGCAGTCGAGATGGCAAATTTGTAGTTTCGGTCGCCTTCTGGGCCGGAATGCAGTCTGAGCCACTATCGAGGGAGGGAAAAACCCCCCAACGAAGTCAAGAATACTCCTATACGGAGTACACCCTGTACAAACTTTGCTTTACGTCTTAGTGCTGGTCAAATTTCACGAGCACTGCTGGACAAGGCAAGGTATTTCGTAGAGTGATGAACTTTGATGGTGACGGAGGAGGACAAGCCAGCGTGGATGAAGTGTGTCGAATCTTGAGATGAGCCATCCCGAACTTTCGGGTTTCTGTTGGGAGAGTGGTTGCGCTCATGTTTTGTTTGCTTTTCGCACGGAACTCGCCTTTGGGAGACTGGCCACTAAACGTATTCCAATCCAAACAGCTTCACGCCAGCAAAAACCAACTGCGGCATCTAGCCTGTAGTATTAGGCATGCCCAGTATGAATTTTGAATAATCGCTAAGTTTCCAAGGGTCGATTGTATAATGGACACTTTGCAACTAGTAGAAAGACCTGGACGATCGCAAGGTTTCCTCTCATGGCTATGGCTGCTTTTGCCACCAGCTGGCCAAAGTTGTGTTTGAGCACGTGATGCTTGCTTCTGCTTATGTTATCAGGGAATAGCCAAGTGGGCATCCCTGCAGGACGAGCGTTGCTGGTCACTGTCGAGCCTGCGCGCGACGACCCAGAAAAAAAGTTCACCAGCCAGCCGTTATGGCCCATGAAATTTTCCCAAACTTAGCAGCCAGTGTTTGACACCACCTGCGCTTTGCGGCATGACAACTGGCCTATCTTAACATACAACCCACGGAGCAAAACCTAACCCCATCATCTGTACTGATTGATTGTTCACAATTTTTTTTCTTAAACAAATCCATACATACGCCGATGTCTACAAAACGGAAAGCCTCTGGGCGGTTTGCGGCCCCGGTTGTTAAACCCAGTGCAAAGCCCACATCCAGAACCAGGATCAACGAGCAGAACACCGCTGTCTCTGTACCAGACGATGTCCCAGCCGCTACAGAGACGATCGATATCTCCTCAGATCCCAACAGTAGCGACGAGGAGTACATGACCGACGAGGGCAATGGTGCTGAGGAGGCCAATGGTACTCCGACAGTCTCACAACCGCTGAGCAGCAAGCCAAGGAAACCGTCACTCCAGCAAGCCGAAGCCGCAGATGAAGACGGTTCAGACGCCGAAGCTACTTCCCCATCTTTCGGCGAGTTGCTCCGTGGCAGCGAAGTCATCGATGTTCCCGCCCTCCTCCAACAGCCTTCTACGTCCCTGCAACGCTCCCGCGCCGCTATCATCGCTCCTTCAAGCCAGTCCCTCACCACAGTTCTGACGCAAGCGCTCCGTACCGACGACACCGATCTCCTTGAGTCTTGTCTCGCGGCAGACGACAAGGTCACCATACAAAACACCATCGAGCACCTCGACAGTGCCTTGGCTGGCGCCCTCCTCCAGAAGCTCGCGGCCCGCCTCTATCGCCGGCCCGGCCGAGCAGGGAAGCTTATGATTTGGGTGCAGTGGACACTGATCGCTCACGGAGGTGCGCTCGCGACCCAGCCCAAGCTTCTCCAGAGCTTGTCTGGCCTGCAGAAGGTCCTGGCCGAGCGTGCAAAGGGACTGAACAGCCTGCTGGCGTTGAAGGGCAAGCTGGACATGCTGGAGGGTCAGATGGATCTTAGGAGAAGAATGCAAAGGAACTCGGGCGCAGCACACAAGACGGGCGACGATGAGGATGAGAATGTCATTTGGGTCGAGGGAGAAGATAAGGATACCAGCGAGGTAATGACCAATGGCATTGGCTCAAAAGGAGGCTTGGATGACGACGCTGAGGCAAACATTACCATGAACGGCCTCGCCGGCGAGTCTGATTCAGACGACGACTCGGCCGAGGAGGAAGACGACAGCGACGATCCGGAGGATATCTTGGACGACGATGACGTCGAGCAGGAAGAGGTGGACGACTCGATGGCCGAGGAGGATGAGAGCGATGTGGATGCTGCACCTCCGCCCAAGAAGAGGAAGTAGGAATACAAAGAAGAGAAGACACCTCATACCAGTGAATCTTACCCTGCGGACCCTTTCACCATCGACACTGTTTTTCCTATGCATCACGGGGCGTTCAGGAACGGAAAGAATTCGCTAGACAAAGATAGGGAGCGAAATTTTCCCCTTGCAAAGAATTACTTATTCGCTTTGGCTGAGCGCAATGTTCTAAAATACATTCGAGAGAGGCCTATTAACTAAAAGTGGCACGAGCAACAGCAATTTGTCGCTATTATTTTGTCAGGGTCATATTCAATGTCTTGATTTGTTCGTGAGTTCTCATTATAGGATCAACCCAAACTGCAAAAGCCTGCAGATCGCCTGCCGTGAAGAAGAGAAACAACCTGCCCTCTGATCCAAGAAAGAAAAACGCCAAAGACATGTCCGGTCTTCTTTTAGACCGCCATGACCCATGAATAAGTGTGATGATGATGATGATGCCTCCCCGCTGTATGTCTAAACCTGTCTAAAGTGCTCCCTGCAGGTCTATATCCCCCAACTACCCCGTCTCTCTCTGACACCCCAGGCCAAAGGATCCAAATTATCCAAATCTGGATGCTGTTTCGCCCATTCCGTAATATACACACGCAGGGCTCTCCATCGAGGACATTTTTCACCCTCGCGGCTATCTTCTAGCTTCAGCTGAAGCATGTAACCTTTGGCCAATGGCTTGGCATCTTCAGACCTGAGTTCGTCAATGTCTATGCGGCTTATGCGTGAGAGTTCCTCGTCGAAGGCACGGGCCATCGCAGGGTAGCCCAGCGAGAGGTAATTGTACACCTGCGTGACGAACTCGTCACTGAATGTAGCAGCGATTTTCTCGTTCTTCTCAGCACGTGCCTGAGCACGCCGAAGGCGCTCATCCAGACCGTGAAGCGAAAGCAGGTCAGCCTTGCCGGGAGAAGCTGGCTCCTGGGTGAAATAGTCGGTAGCCAAAGGGCCGCCTGGTGTTTGCGATGCTGGGTACGGCGTCGAAATCATGGGTGCCGGCTTGAGCTGTGCAGGGACGAGATAAGTCTCATCCGAGTCGGACCTATAACAGTAGCCTCGCCACAGACCGCCCCCATTTTCCACGTCTCGGTGCTTGTCTGGATGATCCTTGTCGATGAAAGGATGGTCAGTCTCAAGCTTTGTGAGCTTTGGAGATGGGCATTTGCGGAAAACTAGGTCATCTCCAAGCATGGGAGGTGAGACACCCTTCTTCTTCTTCTCCTTTGGGTCAACCTTGGGCAGGAGCCCGCCAAAGGGTGTACCAAAAGGACTACCAGCGGGCTTCTGTGTTGCTGTCACTGAGGGAGCGAAGTCGGTCTTGATTGGCCCTTGAGGGTCATTTTCATCCGCTTCAGCACGGTTGCCCGTCGTCCACATAGCGTCCGGGGGCGAAGTGAGCTCCATCTCATCAAGTTCTGCATCTGTGGGCTCCCTATCAACGTCCATTAAGTCCTCGTTCTCCTTGGTCTGCTGCACATGCTCCTGCATATGCTTATGCCACCAGTTCATTCCAAGATTTGAAGACTTTCGGCGCCCACGCTGTTGCGCGTCATGACCAGCGACACCCTCGATGAGTTCGTCACTGTCAGAACTCTCTTGAAAGTAGAAATGGGCCACACCTCCCTCGCGAGCATGGCTGTTGGGGAAAGCAGCAGCGAGAGCTTCTTCATGGATCTGCCGCTCAGCCTCCTTCGCAGCCAGCTCGAGGAGGTACTCCTTGACACCTTCATCCTCAGTCTCGCGCCTCGTAGGCGGCATTGGGCGGATGAAATCCTCATCGACACTATCCTCCCTTTGTCGCCTTGAAGAGAAGGGCTTCGCGGTATAGATGTTCTTGGTGTACGGCGTTATATCAGTCTTATCGGTCGGTCTCGTTGCTGGTCCAGCATCACCCACTCGCCGGCTTCTTCTGGACGTCTCGATGAGCTGCGGGGCGAATTTGCGTTTTTGAATGTGTTCGCAGGGTGGTGGTGAGGCAGAGCATGGGGACTGCTCTGGTGTAAGTTCTGGTATGGTCCCGTTTTGACGATTATTATTCTTCCGGAAGGACTGGAAGGTCGTCTCGATAGGGACGGGAACAAAGCGCCGCTTCGGCTTCTCCGCCTGTGTCATCGTGTCGTCTTATTCGTGAACAAAGCGAGTGTGATGGCAGAAACCGAGACGACAACGCTCCCCACAGTCTGCCACAGCCTGGGGGGGAGTCAGGAGGGGATCGTGTGGGCAACCCGGGGTCAAGGAAGGGTGTTATCGCCACAGATAAGCATGCTTCAAAGAAAATACGAAGCAATTGAAAGCCGCCAGCCGCCGTAGATATGTTAATAGTCGACGAAGGATGAAGGTAGCGAATGCCGATGTTGGCAAGGGCTGGAGGAACGGCGGTGGAGAGAGCTGGCGTAACGGGAATCGCGGCGAGGCCGGCGAGGCAGGGGCGACGATGCTTGGTACTGGGCATGAGAACCAGAACCCTTTGGACGACTCACGATGGCAATTTTGATCATTCTGGCGGCGGCGTTAGTGGTACGTGGGTGGGTGGTGGGAGTGGAGTTGTTGTGGAGCTGACGATCGGTTTCTTGGTGTTCGTTCGTAGACGCTGAGAGATTCAACACATCGTGTGTTTTTTCACCAGGCTTTAGGGTGGTTGCTGGAGTGCCCTTTGGCGGGAATTGGTTAGTATCCGAACGCATTGCACTGTACATCAAGCATTGCCTACTCTAGAGAGTTCGTTCCAGGGAGGCAGAGTAACTGCACGTACAGCTAATAGTTCCTGGCTAGTGACATTAACACAGTGCCTTTCAGCTCTATTCATACTGGGACTCACATGCCAACCAACGCCTCTTTTAAAACACCACAGTTTGCCCCTGGAGGCGCGGTCCCCAGCACTTTGCCCCGATATCGCACCCTCAATGCGGGAGATAAGGCGCAAGATAACTCGAACTCGTGGCTTTCACAACTCCTCTCGCACCGATAAGATACCCAAATAACATGTTTGCCTTGCCAGTTGGTGGGACTGTATTATTGGTACAAGCTTTCCAGCACTCGCTTCCCCAGATCAGCACATGGTTCCATCACCTCAGTCCATTCTCCTCAGCGCTCCCTCTTCCCTTCATCCCTTGGTCAACCCAGCACAAGCGACAGCGCTAGACGCGACCAAATAGCCTTCCCCGGCCCGCTACCACAACTTGGCTTTCTGCCACCTATCCTCTTTAATCCTCTTCACTCACCGACTCGACTGCTTGCCCACGGCTAGGCTCTATTATCCAGCTTCCCCGGCGGTCAGGCAACGGACCTCGACCCATTTTGGTAGCGGTCAAGGGCAATGCTCAAGGAGAAATTCGAGACCTTTACCCCTGGACGTGTGACCATCGTGACCAATCCTGTGTGTGTTAGCTTTGACGAGAGTGTCATGGGGTCCTATCCACGTAGGTCTCAGTTACGGCAGCGATGCAGAACAAGATGACAGATGACAGGATGTCGTCTTTAAGACATTCCACGATAACCTTGTACATATACGTGTAGATGCAGATCTGGGACTCAGTCTTTTGTTTCTGCCTCGGCAATAGCAATACCTTCGGCAACTTGCCAGACGCACCTCACACACTTTGTTGGTGATTGGCAGAGGGACCTGCAATCTCTCCGGTAGGCGAATCTGATGGTAGAGTTGGCAAACGTCCGACTCAACGACCGAATGTAGTCTATGTCCTGTAGAGACTACATATGTAAGTTCGACACCATGTAGGCACGTGCACTTGCACTTGGGCTCGCCAAAGACCTACCTGAATCGTGTACATTTCGGGCCAATCGCAGATGTGATGATTTAATGTCGTCCTATGTATACAGCTTTGGTCCTTACCCTACACCCAGCAAAAGATACAAGGAGATGCGTGATGCACTACCAAATGTTCATATTATAGCCCAACAGTGATAACATTCCCATGAACCTTTGGCTGCTAACTCCAGATGACCAGTAGAAACACCTGGCCTTTTTTATGATTTTGCCTGCCCAGATCAAGTATGTCAGAACTGCGTAAGCGGCGGAAAGATGCAGATGTTGGAAGAGGCCGTGTCAGCAGGGGAGGACATGCAAATGTCATCAAGGACTCTGCATGGGCAGAGGTCTTCCGTTGCTAATACGACATGTCTTTCTATAAAAAAACTTCCTAGGAAACCGATTCTTGATATACAGGAATGATTGACAGGCTTTCCCACATTGTTTGTGCCTCGTTCATTGTGGGGAAATGGGGAGTCCAGAAGGATGTTTGGAATAGGTACCACGATTGGACCACCGAGTGGATGGTGATGGTGGCCATGAACAAGGTATTACCTACGTACCTAGCTATTCTATGCCGCCAGATGTTTAAGATGTTACTTTTATGCCGAGCTGCCCAAGATACTACTTGTATGATCTACATGTACGTGTCAGCAGTTGCTGCCGCCTGATTGCGCTTTTCACCTTTCAGGCTACCACTTGCGGCCCTAAGGTGATGCCGGCATGTTTTCGCCCGACGGTGATTGCCATGTTAGTGCAGACAAGACATGGCACATTACTTCTCCCGAAATTACGGGCGCGATATGAAGGTTACATGCTTTTGCCGTGGCACATCCCTATCAAACAGCGCCACAGGAAACTGACACGAGGGTGACCGGACGGGCATAGGCAAAGTGAGATAAGCAAATGAAGCTGCCTCACGGCGCGTCTTGCAGAGCGTGTAAATTGCTGTTGATCCGACAATCACCGTTCCTCTCACCGGTGAGCGCAAGCTGGCCGCTTGACTTTCCTAATTCTGTACCGGGAAATGACGGATGTAGTTCACTGAGATTACTACTCGTCTCGTTTGGTCCCCCTGGAGTCACCAAAGCCAGAGCAGGCGATACCGACCGTTTTCAGGGCAAAGCTTTATCAAGAACCTTGTTGCAACCGCGATAATGTACAGCTAAAATCAGCACATGCAGTCTCGAGAAGCTTCGGTCCTATCACTACAGTTACTACGAACCTAGTACCTATCCAGATGAGAAGCTCCACTCTGCCACCTCGATTTGGTTGGAGACAGCGTCCTCTGCACGCTTCAGAAGTCACTGAACGCCGAAATGGTGCGATTCTGTGCTGCTGGTGAGACCTTGTCTCAGAACTGCTGGTCCCTGAGCGCAAACGACGGAAAGCACCCGATTCTCGCTGATGTGTTGTCCTCCCCTGTTCCGGCATGAAATCCGTTTCTCATGAAGCAACTGTGACTTGTCATGAGTCGTGTGGTTCTACAGGGGCCCGTTGAGGCCTGTTGATGCTGGAGAAACAGAGTTTTTTCTTTGCCTTTCGAACGACCCCCCCCTCTTCCCTTTGAACAACCCAGCGTTATGAGAAGGAGTCCTGCAACCAGGGTTATCCTATCGGGTGTGGGTAGGGGATGTGGCTCTTCTCACAGTGGTCAAACATCGTTCCTTGCAGGGATTCATGATTGCGCAGAAAACTTGGAAACGGCTTGCATAAGGGGAGCAAGGACAACTAGTAGTTCGCTGGCGCAAACGGTCGCGTGCCGTATTGGAGGCTAAGGTGACCTCGATTTTGGATTGCTTGCTGGGGATCAGGGAGGAGAAGGTGGCTTCTTCTTAGGGACATTTGACAGCCGTAATTGGTGCAATGAAAGTTGACGCTTTGTGGAGCACCCTGCCGGTTTCGTTAACGTTAGACTCTACTGTACATACCGCCCTAGACCTTGAGCGCGGGGTCTTCCTGGGTACCGCAGTGTAAACAGCCTGCGCTGGCTGGCTAGGGTTTGTTTGGTGGCTGTTCGATGTTGTTACCGTGATGGGACTATCCAAGAAAGATCGCGAGCACGCTTGCCTTCCACGGATGACAAGAAGGATTGCATTTAGTTGGGCTCGGAGGAATCGAAGCGGTAAATGTGGACCGGACCACCGAGTGTTCATTGTCACAAACAGGTGGTAATGTCGCATTGAATCGAAGTGCTGCGAGGAGGAGGGTTCGAGACTGGTGTCTGTCGATAAGAGATGCTGCAAAAGCCAGGAGAGACAGATTTGTTTCTGTTCGGTGACGCAGACAGAACGCACCGTCACGCGACATAGACCTACAACCCGCTGTCACGTTTGCCAATGTCCAAGCAAAACATCAAGAAACGAAACAAGGCAATCTCACTTGATGGCCTCTGCGTGTGACGGCCCCAAACATCACGGCCACCACAACCAATCGATGCACTGTAGGTGGCTGCTGCCTGCTCAGAGGTCAATCAATTTGAGCATGAAAAGAAAGTGTCCTGCATCGCTCAAATGACCACTCTTTGATCTGCCTCACCACCATCAGCCAGTCGTCCTACGGATGCAGAGCCCATGGTCCTACTTGCTGTACTCAGTATACACGTGCTTATGCTTCCCTTTTGGCCATTAACCAGAATTCTCTAAAGGAAGAACAGTTATAATACAATCCAGATAAAAAAGCGCATGCCTTTGACTTCCTTCTAGCCCTGATCCAGTTGCTCATCCGAAGTCATTGCAGCGATTACCTTGCTCGTCCGTCGATCTTGCAGGGACAAGCGTCCTTCCATCAGGCCGCATCGTCGAGACGCCGCATCCGGCTGCGAATGACGAGGGTTAGTTGAACTTGACCTTGATTGACTGACCACCTACACTGGACCAACCAACCCACACGCAATTGCTTAGCCCAGTGATTGACTCTACGGCTCACGAGTCGCCGCCTACACAGACTAATCGCCCCGATCCCGCCGCAAAGTGGTCTCGATCGTGGGTGCGGCAACCATCAAGAAATCCTGGTAATCTCACGGCCCGCAAAGCAGCGCACGCACAACCTGTCGTTGCGTTCCCTATCCGGCTCCGTTTCGTCTCTATTTCGCTTGGTCGCTGTTATAACCAAGCCCCCAAGAGCCCGTTTACTTTTCCTGGTCTGGTGTGTGTACGTTTTCATCAGCGCTTTCGCATCCACATATACTTGTACATGAGAACCTTCACCTGCTGTCTCAGTCTCAGCTTTCCACACCAAAACTTTCACCTCGCCTGCCTTTGGATTTGCGCATTTCACAACATCTCGGCCCTGAATCTGCGACGAGGGCAATCCAAAACTTTGTGCGACCTTGCGCTTGATCTCGTCTCTCGCGTGGCCGACCTGTCATCTCATCTGTGTCTCCTTGTTCTGGTGACACGCGCCGGTCGACTCGCCCAATTGGCAGAACCCGTTCCGTGCCTGAATCGACGGCCCCGGATTCCAATTTTCAAACTTCGAGTAGCTGCCGCCATCTGTGCCTGCATTCATTTGCCTCGCATCCCCATCGACTTTGACTCTCGGGGTCCCGGTCGCAGCCTGGTCCAGCTTCTTCCTGTCCTCATTCTCGACTTCTCCTCTTCTCTTGCCTTTTGGTGCTTCCTCATGCTCCAGAGACATCTTCATACCATCGGCGCCTCCGTCTAGAACGAGACACTGTCCATGTCTCGCCCACTACGAATGTGCTGAGCCACACCTGAATCCACACTACTGGCGCGCCTTGCGATTCGAGACCCAAACAGGACTGTTTTCAACTAAAAACAGAAGCATTCTGCTGCAACGGCATTGGAATACGAGACCTGCAAAAACCTTTGCTTCGCTTTACCTGCACCGTTTCCTTCATTTCTGCATCTTCAGTGCCTCCTGCATGATCAACCATGTCGGCGCACTATGCAGCGTTGCTTCCAGACGATGACGACACTAAGCAAACAGTCTCTTCTCCAGACACGTTGACTCCGACATCAACAAGTCCTGACCAGACTCACTATTCTCAACTCGCCGACCTCACGTTTACGCCGTTGAGTCTCGTGGAGGATTCCATTCCAGCGCCATCCAGTCCTGACCCTGTTAAAGTGGCTGTTGACGCACCGCCGACTGTTGTTGTTGGGGGCGGTGCCACCATATGTGCCACTGCAATGCACATGCATAGCGGTCGTAGCCACCAACGATCGTCGTCGCCCACCACAGTCATGGTCTCCCGCCAAGCGCCCGACTCGCACCGACCCTCACGGCCTGATTCTGATGGACGTGGCTCGCCAAAATCGACCTCAGAACCCGACCATCTCCAAACAGACCCCGGAGACAGGGGTCAGCGTCTGAGCAACAACAATTTTGCCCAACCCTTGACCCAGGGGCCACCATCACATGATGATAACAGCACAGATATAATACCTGCAAACACAGACACAGAGACCAACCCGCTGCCACTCCGCACCGGCAGTGTTCACGCCGACACGAGGCTCGCACATCCCAAGCCCATCAACCTGACCACATCAAGCAGCTCAGGCTCCGTGTCCGAACCGCCGTCAGATCTCACCACTCGTCTTGGTGCCCTGGTCGGCAACGTCGCCCAGCTCGAAGCCACCGCTGAACAGCTGTCTATGACGAGTTCGATAGATGATGCCATTCGCGACCTTCACGGCGAATTGAAACGTAGCGATAGCAGACGGTCCTCAATCCTTGCAGCAAACGCGCCTGCCACTGCCGCACTTCACCGTGGCGTCTCCGGCTCGTCATCGATCGTACCGACCAACACTGCAGCGCGTCAAGGCGGCTACTCACCTTCCGGCTTCGTCATGTCTCCGACCAATTCGCTTACTGGGCGCCTTCGGTCGGGGTCGAAGAACTCGACCGGTCGGCCTGATTTCGAGTCCGAAGGAATGCTCTTACGCCATGGTCCTGGTAAGACCTCAGTCCGCAGCGTCCGTTCAGCAAAAATGTCTCTAGCCGAAATCTCCGAATCGGAACCCGTTACCTTAAACCAGGCTGCGCTCGATCAGGCCGACATGGCGCCGCCGATTGACCGTGAACCTGACGAGACTATCCGCATCCCCAACGATGACAAGCCAAGCACAGATGCTTTCCGCAAAATGCTGGGCGACGAGACCATGGACTTCGGCGGCCCTGTTGATCTGGGGCTTGGGTCTGGTGAGGCGGAACAGCAACAGCGGCCTGGGAGCTCCCAATCGGACAATACTTATCAACAAGCTCAGGATGCGTTTGTTGACTTCGACGGGGTGCACTGGGAACCAGGTCCGGATCTGGACGCTATGATCGAGGAGCTCCCAGCTCCGCACGTGCCTGTACGTCAAGAGCGACCACAGTCGTACTTCGATCCGATAACGGGACAGCAGATGATGTGGTATCCTGCGCGAGTTCCAGCCATGCTCAACCTCCCACCCAAACTGTCGTCGCACAAACCTCGCGCTGCTCAGAGGGAGATCCGTCGCTCGCAAGTCCTCAGCGCCATGGTGCAGAGTGACTATCAAGGTCTTGAGGGCAAAACAAAGAATCCTGCCTTGCTGAACCCTAAGCATGGCTCCCGAATGCCTCAGACAGACTCGTGGCTACCAGATCCACTTGCAGGGCAACGCGAGTCTTTCATCGGCCTTGACTCAGATCATTTTCAGGAGCTTTCACCCAAAGATAATCCTGAGGCGACGCAAGAGGTCCAGTCAGACATTCCTGCCGATCACCTTAGACGTCCGCCGCGCTTGTCTCGGATGGCCCCTGAGCAATCACATTCTAGCCTGCCCCGGGCAGAAGCAATCCCGCCTCAACTGCGCGCCTCCGCTTTCTTCGACCTCCCCTCAGCGCCTCCCCCAATTGAGGTTAAGGACGGCTCTGCGATGGCTACGCTTGACAGCATCCTCGACGCTGCCGCTGTTGCTCCTGTCAGCGCCTTCACAGACCATGCTATTGCTGGAAAGCTTGGCAGTGAGGTTTACGGCAAAGAAAAGAAGCGCAAAGCTCAGGCTGGCTCTGCAGCACAGCAACAGCTCGCGCCGCCTACGGAACTGAAGAAGACCGGGTCGTTCATGTGGCTCGGCAAACGTAAGGGTAGCTACGAAAGCAACGAAAAGGCTGCAAGTATATCGAACGACGACCGCGAACGAAATATCGAAGATGACGAAAGGAGTCAATTGACCAGGAGCATCGATGGACAGAGCGTGATTCGTGTGCCTGCCGCGGTGGATGATGAAAGTGAGGAGTCCGAGGAGGAAGAAGGGTATCAAGGCCCTCCGACAACGCTTCTAGCAGAGCTCCAACTCCGGAAACAGCAGCAGAAGCAACGCACTCAGCCCCTCACACGAGCGTTTCCAAATGGCATGCACGCGACCCTCCTCGAAATGGATGCTGTTGCGGAAGCACAGCGGAAAGAGCGCAAAGCAAAGCGTGTTAATCTGGCTTGGGAGGACCCTGATGCACATTACGACCAGAACGGATCTGATGACGAAGATGTTCCCCTCGCCATCATCGCTGCTAAGCAGCAAGGAGCAAAGAATCTGGCGGATCTCGAGAGACCGATTGGACTGATGGAGCGGAGAGAGCTTGAAGAGAATGAGCCTCTGAGCCAGCGCCGCGCCCGTTTGCAAGGCCTGGGCACCCAATCCCTGGCCCAGCTCCATCAACGCCAGCAGAGCACGCTGAACCTGGCTCCCGTTCCGCGACCAGGAGGCTCGCGCGCGCCATCTCGCGCAGGCCTGACGCCTGAGCCCGACATGGACCCAGACGAGCCTGAGGTCGAAGGAGAGACGCTGGCCGATCGCAAACGGCGACTTGCCGCGAAAGAAGAGGCTGAAGGCCTGCTGCCCAACACTCGGCCCGTCAGCAGAGCCTTCTCGGAGGAGCTCTTAGGCCAATTCGGCCCCGAGCCGGAAGAGACAAGCACCACGCCTACTGCTCAAACTGGCGATGAGACCCTGGGACAACGCCGGAAGCGCCTGCAAGCCGAACGAGAGGCCCGTGATCGCGAGATGAGCTATGGCAACCTTATCGGCCAGCCACTCGCTAAGCGCAATTCTCGGCTCAGTATGAGCGATGTCTTGAATGCTTATCCCAAGAAGGATGCCGAGGGCCCCGCCTATACCGCCCAACAAACGAAACCGAGCTTACCACACACACTGAGCAGTCAGATCGTGAACCGCCAGGGGGGGTTCATGGGTGGCATCTACAACAACGGTGGCCTCCGTCCTATGCAATCAACTCCATCATTCAATACCCAGGGAATGCCCTATGGTGCCCAAGCACCTAGCATCATGGGCGGTTACGGCGTTCAGATGCCTCAGCAACCAGGATATGGTGGCCTGGTGAATTCAATGAGTGGCTACAACGTCATGGGCGGCTTTGCGCCAACCCAAGCGATGAGCATGTACGGTGGTGGTGGGGGAATGATGCAACCCGGAATGCCAGCACAAATGCAAATGCAAATGCAGATGCCGGGCGCCGGCTCCATGGATCGGGTCGAAAAGTGGAGGCAAGGCATCTTATAAATATGGTTAGAAGAAGTGTACGAGCAAGCAAGCGAGTTGTGTGTTTTGCATATTCGGCGCATTTGGAAGGCGGACAAGGGTTGGAATACCGACGTTTCTTTGATATAGACTGCTGGGATGGGGGGAGCTCCTGGTTTTCCTGCTTGCTGCTCGCGAATGGGCATGGTCAAAGACATACACGGGAATGGGACCAAACACCCGAGATCTTACTTACTGCATGGGATGGCGCTTGTAGGATAGCAGTACTTGTTGTACATTGGCTGGACTTACACAGGAAACATTATCTGCTACAAGGTGAACAGTCTTCTCTTTACTAGGTCCATCTCAGGTCTTTTGTCGGTGAAGGTCGTCTTCAGTATGACTCTGTCTGTGAACCAGATGCCATGAGTGCACACGACCATGGCTGGAGGTCATATCTCGCACCTGTTCTGGGAAGTCGTTGAACCAGCTGGAAAAAGAGGAACTGAACCATGTCTAGTGTTCTTTGAGATGAGCGCACGGATGCTGGTCCTCTCTCATCACTGGTTTCTCCAGAGTTGATGGGTGTACGTGTGCACAGGATGGGTTATATCAAACTAGGTCGCGATCGAAGTACTTGGTAGTTTCATGGGGATCCCAAGAAGCTTACTTTGTGTCAATGCCAGAAACCAATCGGAATGAAACTCGGGTCCTGGGCATCGTGTTGCTGTTCCCTTGACATCTCTCCCTTTCTCGGACACAAAGGAGCAAATCGGACAACCGACATGCGCTTAGGTTGTATGGCTATACGTCCTGTAGATATCGATGTGAGCAGTGGAAGCGTACGCTAGTTGAAAGCATATGGGAGAAATTTGAAATGAAGAAGTGCGGATGATCCCATGACTTCACTCTCTTGGGGCGGCATCTGTAGCTCACCGAGTTTCTTCTTCGCGCACGGCTATTTCGCCAGTCTTGTTCCGCCCAGATCAGGCTCATCGGTGATAAGCAAACGGGAAGAGCCCACGTAAGCGGAGCGTTGCACGGTCTATTCCATTCGCCCCCAACAATTGCCACTTTACCATGTGTGTGTTCCCGTCAATGAGATTGAACCGGCGGGATGAGTAAACAGGGTAGGGTAGGTTTCTGGATCCCGTCTCACTGCATTAGAACAGGATACGTGGAACCGTGTATTGGGCTGAAGACGGGGGTCAGGACTCCGACGCTGATTGAGGGTCAGCTTGCATTTGTGCTTCAGTGCCTTGTCTAACGTTGACGACTGAACCCTTAGCAGCGACATGTCAACTGCTTGCATCATAATGAGAAGCGTACGGCCCGAAGATACGGATGCTCGTCGAACCCATGACAAAGGCGATCTGAGCTGGCGAATCCTCCATGTGGTGTACGAGGTAGGAAAGTATGAAGAGGCTCAGACACCACCACAGGACCGTGGAATCTTCCGCTCGACCGAAAGTGAGGAGAACTGTGGTCCTGATTTGAGCGTCAGCCTGCATCTATGCAGGCATGGTAATGGGGGGAAGGGCGGCAAGGGAATGAATTTAGCACGAGGACTTTATCCTGACTCTGCGGTTAGTGCGCAGGGTGTATGTATAAGGAAGTACAAGTAGGTTAGTAGATAAAGTTGAACAGGCTGTGTTGCATCGATGGGACGCTGTGACCAAGGTGAGTGTGAAAATCTTTTAAGCATGCGAGATTGAGAGGGAGTGATGGTGAGAGGAAAAGCAAATCATCAATATCAAACGTTCCTTATTCTTTGTCTGGAATGAATGTACAAGAGAGAGATAGAGAGAGAGGTATAGAATGTACTTTTGTGGCTGACCGGCTTATACAGTCGAGAGGTTGCCAAGAGATGCCCAGATGTTGCGCTGCAGATGAACGATGCCGTGAACCGAGAAAGGATCAAACCCAGGGACTTGAGGATGAGAATGGCAGTACTTTTCCCTTGAGAATTTTCTCGGATCTGCTGTTGGTGGATATTGGGCTGCTTCGTGATGAAGAGTTCGCCAAGAAAGATTGCCTAGACTTTAAGCGACTGGGCGATCTGTGTCAGTCTTTAGCCCACAAGATACAAGATACAAGACACAAGACACAAGCCAGATACATAATGCCCTGGACTCTTTTGTTGACCACATCAAGGACACACTTCTTTTTGGGGAGCACAATTGAGGAAACCTGGTTTTCTGTCAGCCCTTGCTCAGCCCCGAACCGGGAAAAGCAAGCCCCCTGTTGCACGCGCTCAAGTGCCTCCAATGAAATTCAATCGACTGACGAATCAATCGACCGACCAACGGCACCTGGCCCCCTGTCAATCCAAGATGCCCAAGACACAGTAGAGAGAGAGAGAGGACGACGGGAACTTTGTTCAGTCTGACGGGTGCAACCACGCTTCCGCTCCGCACATGGGCACACGGCACGCGTGGCGTTGGCTCTGCTCTGGCTGAATTGTGCCGAGCTAGCTGCATGGGGAGCCCTACACGATCTTGTTGGAATCGCCGAGCATTTTGTTTTTGATTGTTCGAGAAGACAAGAGAAGTGAGTGGGAGGCGTGTGTGGGTGTGTGTGTATGTGGTGGTGTATGCGATGTGCGTGGGTGCATACATACTAGTTGGGGTGCTTATGCTACGCCGCTCACTCTCTCATAATTACTTCTTTCTCATCTGCCGAACAAGAATGGGGGAGGGGGTGAGATTCAAGCTAATAAGCAAGCATAGTATTTAAGCTGCTCAATCAGAGGCTCGCTTGGGGAGGCGAAGCTAGTCAGGATCCTCCTCTTCTTCCTTACCTACTACCCCCTGGTCAGACTTTTGTTGGTCAGACTTGGCCGAGAGCAGATTTCGGGCCCCCAGGAGAGAGGGAGTCGGAGCACACTCCTGAATTGGGATGAAGGCGTTTCGGGGTGCTCCTTTTTTTGTATCTCATTGATGATTGCGCATCCCGAAGGGGGGAGGGGAAATTTCCTGACGATCATCCCGACTTGAAGGAGACTCTATCTGGCCTGTGCGACGCAAGCATGGTGCTGCTTGTAGTAGAACCGTCTGTTCCTTCGAGTCTCTTCCTAGCTGCTGTGGCTATCTTGGCCTTTTCTTCTTCTTCCTCTTCTTTCATGATGATGTATAACTTGCCTTGTTTTCGTCCCAGGTGAAATATCCTCTCTTGAAAGTAGGTCATGGGTAAAACCTCTCTCAGCCAAGGGACTGACGGACAACGAAGTAGGGGCGCCACATAATACCCCAGAAGCAGAAGCAAACGGGGCACTTGTGCCCGCACGTACTGTACCTATCCGTACCCCAGATCATTCTGCCATTTTATCCATACCATACCTCCATACCTTGTGTATCTTGTGCATCTTGCCAGACGTCGAGACACACTCCCTATCAGCCACTAAGAGACCAACGTGCAGGTCAGGTCAGCGCCCCAATGCAACAGCTAAGCTACAAAGCACGGATGATCCAGAACACTTGCTGGGGGTGGGCGAACACGGACCAAGGTGGCCATCACCCAATACTTTCCTTATGTTGCTTGATAGGGAGGACGCGTGGTTGATGTGTGAGGGTGTGTGGTGTGTGCTTGTGTATGTGCGTGCGTGCGTGCGTGTGTGTGGGTAAGCTGTACTGGACTTGGATATTGGGTTTTCGTGTAAGTGATGATAGACCCTGGTGCTCTCTGTCTGTCTGTCTGTCTGTCTGTCTCTCTCCAGCCCTCGCTCTCGCTACCTCGTCTTCCACACATCGATACCATGTATGGAACAACCGTTTAAGTGTGTGCTTATAAACGGAGGCGTTCCCGAGTGTTGTCTCTGTTTGCTATTCTCCCCCCTGTTTCTCTTCTTCTTGTTTCTTCTACCCGCTATTTCGTACTTCGTTTGATGATCGAACCGTGAGAGCAGCAGCCATTCAGTGTTTCCCGTGCTCCTTCGTCCCCGTTCCGCGTCACTGTTACATTTTTCTTTTTTAGCCACCCTCCAAAGAAGGAGAGGGAGAGAGAAAGAGAGAAAAAAAAAGGGAAAACAAAAGGACCACCTCGCTCCCCCCCGGCTCTCTTCCCGTCCACCATGGCCGTCACGGAGAAGACATATGACCATGACACGAAGGTCGACTTGACGGAGAAGAAAGGCACCGACCTGGGAGGCAGTGCACCGTCCGAGGAGAACATCGGCCAGATGCTCACAGGTCCTCAGTACACCCCGGCGCAGACCAAGAAACTCTTGAGGAAATGCGACAAGTATCTGTTGCCCTTCCTGGCTCTGCTGTATCTGCTCTCGTTCCTGGACCGGACCAACATTGGTAATGCGAAGTTGGCAGGGCTGGAGAAGGATCTCAAGATGACGGGGACGTACGATTACAATGTGAGTCGAAATGGCAAACGTCGACTGACATCAATGAATGAATAGAATGGGCTGACATGAACAGATCGCCGTCTCTGTCTTTTTCCCGTAAGTTTCACACTTTGAATGTCTGCAGTCATTCCCTCAAGAAGTCTGACTCGATAGAGAGAGAGAGATCGAGAGAGAGAGGGAGGGAGAGAGCCGTCACTTTCGGGCGCAGAGAAATAGAAATGGCCAAGAGCTGACAGGATCCAGATTCTACGTGGCTGCAGAGATTCCAAGCAACCTTGCCATGAAGCGATTCCGCCCATCCATTTGGATCCCATCCATCATGGTCGCCTGGGCGATCATGACCGTCCTCCTCGGTCTCGTCTCCAACTTTGCTGGACTGATCGCTGTCCGATGCGCTCTCGGAGTTGCCGAGGGCGGTCTCTTCCCCGGAATCACCTACTAGTAAGGCTGGCTGGATGCTGAAACGTGGTTTTGAACTGCTGCCTCCAATATGGATTCTGACTCTCGCAATAGCATCACCTTGTGGTACAAGCGACACGAGTGCGGCTTCCGCATGGCCATCTTCTTCTCCGCCGCGACCGCAGCTGGAGCCTTTGGTGGTCTCCTGGCCCGTGGCATCATGGAGATGGAGGGTGTTGGTGGCAAGGGTGGTTGGGCTTGGATCTTCATCCTCGAAGGCCTGGTCACTTTCATCGTCGGTAAGCAAAGTCCCGCAGAGCAGAGGAGGCAAAGAGACAAAAGAAAAACAGGTGAAAGAGTCTTGCGCTGACCGAGATAAGCGATCGCTGCGTACTGGGTCATGTACGACTACCCGCCCACAGCCAAGTTCCTCACCAATGATGAGAAGCACGAGATCATGCTTCGCCTCGAGCATGATCGCTCAGCCCTGTCGGACGTGTTTGAGTTGAAGTACTTGAAGCACGCTTTCAAGGACTGGAAGATCTGGGTGCACATGTTCATCACCATTGGTACGTCCCCGTTTACATGTGTGTCTGTATCTGATAGATGGCACATTCTATCAGACCAGATACAGATAGCCACGGAGGAACTTGATGGCTGATCAACGTGAACATGATAGGTATCTACACGCCGCTTTACTCCATCAGCATCTTCCTCCCTTCCATCGTCAAGGGTATGGGGTACACCAACGAAACAGCGCAGCTCATGACTGTGCCTCCATACGTGGCTGGCTGCATCTGCTGCATCGGGTGCGGATATCTTGCCGACAAGATGGGAAAGCGAGGTAAGCTCTCAACTCAGCTTGGTCCATCGTCATGCCAGTGAACTTGCTCATTGACAACGCGTGCGAAAGGTATCTTCATGATCGGCAACTGCCTGCTCGCAATGTTGGGATTCGCCATCCTGACCGGTGTTCGCGTGGAGGGAGTCAAATACATGGCCTGCTTCTTCATCGTCATGGGCGTCTACAGCAACGTGCCCCAGGGTGTCGCTTGGAACGGGAACAACATCGGTGGCTCCGTCAAGCGTGGAGTTGGCATCGCCATGCACGTTGGTTTCGTAAGTTCACTTTCAGGACAAGCTGCCTGGTCTTCTTCTTCTTCTTCTTCGGTCTCACTAACATGGTTTTCCGCCAAGGGAAATCTCGGAGGTGCCATTGCCGGCTTCATCTACAGAGCAAAGGACGCGCCTCACTACGTCTCTGGACATGCCATCCTGCTCGGCACGGAGACGATGAGCTGCATTCTGTGCATTCTCATGCACTTTTATCTCAAGCGCGAGAATGCACGCCGCGATCGAGAGCACAGGCCACCGACCGAGTATACGCGCGAGGACATGATGTTAGAGCAGGATAAGGGGGACAATGCCACCTTCTTCCGCTACACAATATAAAAGGAGGAAAAAAAAAAGAAATGAGGGACTAGAAGAAGAAGAAGAAGAAGAAGAAGAAGAGAGTTGGCCGAGATGAGACTTGTAGAAAGCGTAGATTTGCTAGTACAACGACTTTATCCCTCCAATGAAGCTGGCATTTTCCATCCTATTTTTACATGCAGACCTTGTCAAAGTCCGTCTGCTCCTTGGAATCCTCGTAACACCACTGGCCCTCGGGACAATCGCTGTCTTCCTTACACTCCTCTGCTTCGCCGGAGAAGCACACTCCAGGCGCGTCGCATGCCATGCCGCAGCTCTCGGGGTTTCTTGGATCATCGATGCACGACTCTCCCTCCTGGCACGGCTCCGGACCGGGGAGACGGTAACCTCCGCAGTGAATGAAAATGTTCTTGAATGCGCAAGTGCCGCGGCAGCGCGTGAGGTCGGCGCACTCGCTGTCATCGGGTTTGCAATACTGGTCTGAGGCGGGACAGAGGCCCATGTCCGCTCCGCACGGCACGATAGGGTCCGGATAGTTGACTTCTTGGGCGGCCACGAGGCCGAGGCCGAGGAAGATGAAGGCCAAATGCGAAAGGATGTTCATGGTGATGGTCTATGAGGTTCGTTCGTTCCAGAGAAAAGAGCAAGAGCTGATTTGGAGGGTTTACAAGAAATGTTGCTCATCGTCAGTACTCTCAAAGGGGGCGAGGGACCCGGTACTTGAACATTCATTCCTTCGAGGGCGCGTGCCGAAGGGATGGCAGTTCATCAGCCCGACAACAACTGAGACAGTCGGAGAGAGGCTGGCTGGCATTTGATCAACACACCCTTTGATTGTGCTCCAAGGGGTCCGAATGTGTGAATAGATGAAGCTCTATTGTTGGGACTCTGGCATTCGGGCTCTTCGCGTCTGATTCAGGGTACTCGTGTAAGTTATGTAGGTTGCCCGGATGGGGCAATATATGCCGCCACACCTTGTTTGTAGTGGTTGTGTGATTTACGGACTGGATTATAGACAGACACGAGAACCCGTAAGAAGAATTGAAGTGTTACGCAAAGCGGCAGCGGATATGACTTGACTCAGGCCAGGCCAGGCCAAAGGTTGGGGTCATGTAACACGGTATATCACGAGGACAAATGTGTCAAAGCTCGCTATGCATATCTTATATCTTTGTTTGGTGAGGTAACGACAAGGTCAATTCATTCAGGCTATGTACGTACGTATGTTCTAATGTATGTATGTACGTATTACACTTGCTGACATTGCCAGCTATCAGCCTTGTTCGGGTTCCCCTTGACGTAGACGTTGCGCAGAGGATACTTGCAGTGCTTCCTCTGGAACTTGACCTTCTTCTTGGTAGCGTCCGTGAAGGCAGTGCCCAGGATGGACTTGGGAGCCACGCCGCCTTCAACCCAGCGGACGATGGAAGCAACGACATCCTGACCTGCGTCGTCGGCAACATAGTTGGCGGCACTGTTGCCGATGTTGAACGCGCCGGCACCACCAGTGCAGTGGCCCATGCCCGAGATGCGGAAGTACCGGTAGAAGTCGTCAATGTCCTCGGAGGGGAGGTTCATGGTGCGTGCCACCAGGTTGTAGTACCGCTCCGAGTTGTCGCTGGAGATGAGCTGGTCCTGGAGGCCGTGGTAGTGGAGGATCTTGGCGCCCTTGTCACGCACGCCCGACAGGTCGCCGCTGAAAGCATCGATGCCGTACGTCTGTGCCTTCTCGGCAGGCTCAATGTCGTTGACAGTGACGTTTCCGGGCCACGACGGGTCGTTGTAGACGACGTATTTCCACCAGTCGGCCGCGTACAGGAAAGGCTGCCCGTTCCAGAGGATCATGGACGAGTCGACGCCAGGCTGCATGCGAGGATAGACGAGCTGGCCCTTGGTGTCGTAGATGGGGCTCTGGATGTTGCGCACGGTCTGAACCTGCTTCCCGGTGAGGCAGCCCTGCGTCTGTCCCGGAGCGCACAGCAGCCTCTCGGGACGGTACTGGCAGAGGTCGGGATCCTCGATGACGCCGTCGACGTGGCCGTCCAGATGATCGCACTGGGCCAGGGTGTCGTTGACCACAAGAGACCACTGCTGGGGGGTCAGGAAGGTGTCCGACGTGTTGGTGCCGGTGAAGCGGAACATGCTGCCGCTGGCCACCTGGAGCCCGGTGAAGGCGAAGGCCGGTGCACCCGCGACGATGCCGTCGAACTCGTCCGGGAAGTTCTGCGCCTGCATGAAGCCCTGCCGCCCTCCGGTGGAGCAGCCGAGATAGTAGGCCTTGGTGTGTTTCTTGCCGTAGAAGAGCTGAGTGATCTGCTTGCCGAGCTTCGTTCCCACGGTGATGGATCGGTACGCGAAATCCTCGATGACGCCGGGCTTCTTGTAGAACGGCTGCCCGTAGTTGCCGTCGTGGCCGTTGTTGGTGCCCACGACGGCGAATCCTCTTCCTGCTCCGTACGTCATGTCGGCGTATCCGATGCAGCCGCCGAGACCGCCGTTGCCGGTCGTCATCCATCGGCCGGACCAGCCAACGGGGAGCCATGTCTCCATCACCACCTGGCTTTCCGGACCGGTGTGCGCTGTCAGCTGAACGCGGCAGAAGTCAAAGGCCGCCGTCTGGTTGAGAGCCGCGCATGTCGGGTGCCGCGCGGGCTCCAGGAGAACAGTGCCAGCGCGGACAAAGGTCGTCGCCGTGATCGTGGTGTTTTCGGTCTTGTCGACGAGAGTCTGGGCGAGCGACGCGCAATCGCCAGCGAAGTTGCTGCTGGCGTTGGCAAGCCCTGGGAGAAGTCCGAGCAGGGGGAGTTGAGCCTTCATGATTGCCAAACGACGAGGATGGGGGACGGGAGAGCGTGAGATGCGTCTGCTGGTTGGGATCTCAGCACCAGAAAAGAGGAGATTCCACGCGATCTGATTGTCTATTTATCCATTGGGGGGTAGAGGAGAGACAAGGGACAAGATGAACCTCATCAAGATCCATCCTATGACCAAGGATGCCGGTCGGTGAAGCCGATGATCAGATTGACAAGCAAGCAAGGCTTCTGACCTCGGCCATTTCTACATTTCCATGGCCTTGAACCCCCGTGGGGAAAGGACACCGGCACTCTGATCGGCAAATAGACAATAGAAAAAGAGACGGATACAGGTAGATAGATGGCTGGAGAGCTTCACAGGCCAGCTTCCATTGCTTGGCATAACCGAAGGGTAGTCATGCAGGATAAGTGCAGTTGTTAGTTTGTTAGCGTTTCCACAAAGTACCCCGGACGGATATCGGCCTGGTGAATGCTACTATACCGTCTGTGTACATGGTAGAAGTAAGTAGAAGTAGTAGTAGTACGGAGTGATAGTATACAACACAGAGAGAGAGGGGAGGGGGTGTTTGCCACGCCGGTTTCCCCGAGAGGTGCCAACCATATAGCAGGGCTTTATTAGTCGTCATAGTCCCAGATATTCCCTACTACACTACTACACCTAACTAGGGTACTACTCCAATTAGTTCACCACGCATGATCCACAACTTGCTTCGGTCAAAGGACTAATCAACGCTGGATCGTGTTGGAAAGTGGGATCCCAGGTGGGAGCCGAAAGGGTTGTGGAAACTGACAAAGACAAGGAAGCACATACAAGTCCTACTACGCTGGAAAAGTCTATGGAGGCACAGCCTCTGAACACTCAGCAATATAGACAGACAGACAGACAGCCAGACAGACAGCCAGACAGACAGACAGACAGATATTGCAGAAAGCAGAGTCAAGCAGCCACAGACGCAGCAGACTTGAGCAGCAGCACAACAACACACAACAACAAAGAACAACCAAAAGTACCTCCCCCCCGGCTGTCAATGTCACAAACCACATCCTGTCGGAGTTCATGCCCTTCTCCTGGATAAACATCGGGCGCGAGTCAGCCAACTAAGAGCTTTTATACGTTGGCCCTTCCCCGCAGCCATCGAGTGGCGGAACCTTGCAACTCTCTTAGCGTGGCGGGCCGAATACAAGCGGGTTAATCATTTTCCAAACAGGCTGCACTTTGCCTTGTATTGCAAGGGGGCTGGTCCATCCTTGTCATGGTGATTCTCCGGGGGTTGGGGGCCAAAAAGGGGGGGGGAGCCAGCCAACTTCATCCTGCGATGCTTGCGTAAGTATACATCTAGAAGTACGTAATAGAAGAGTTGTGACAGGTTACAGTCCCGCTCTTATCAGTTGACGTGCTTGAATCTCTTTCAAGTATGTGAAATTGCTGAGATTAGCCAAGATCCTGCATGCGACATTGTTGTGCGGTGCATGCCGTTCTACCGACCACTCTTGTATTACATTATATGCAAGGGGTCCTGAGCACGCATGAAAGTAGTAGAGGGGAGTCTTCGCATTGAGCGTGAAGGAATGAAAGCCAAGCATTTTCATCTGACTTTTTTCTTTCTTTCTACCTTACTTTTGCTTTCATACCAGAAGGAGATCGAGTCATAGCTCGTTCCTGTTTTCTGATTTTGACCTGACGAGGGTGTATTTTTGAGTTTGCACTTGTGGTGAGATACCCCTGTCAGTCTGGGGTATCGCGAGACGGGACACCCGAGATTCCGAGAGAAGAAAAATAGTGGCCTTGTTTGTTCACTACACCTCGGCTTAGATTGGAAGAGTAATATGCTGGTATGAGAAGGCATGAGAGCATAGAGAAAGAAAGGTGCACTTAGTCGTCATAACCTTTGGCAGCCATGGTTCCGATGATTACCTCCAGTGCCTTGGTTGGAACCTCACCTGCATCGTAATACGTATTCTCGCCCCCAATGTGCGATCGCTTTCTCGAATTGCAGCCGCGACCGGCACAGCTCTGGGCGTTGACATGCTATTCAAGAATATCTTGCAGCACAGGTAGAAGAACTTCAGTCCAGATCACTCGATCTTTTATTCTACACACTTTCAACTGTAGGACGTGGGTAAATGAGTTCTCTGATCGCAGTCTGGCAGCGATCACTCAGAGCTTCAGTATCTTCTGGAGTACTATCCCGTGGTCCAAGAGGGCAAGGCCAACTACATCTCAACCACCACATTCCCTGATGTCACGGGGCAACATGCAACAGGTCCGGCAGGCTTCTCCAAGATGTATGCATCTGAGTTGAGGCCTACTAACAAGAAGGCGAAGTGGCGACACTGACAAGAGAGCTGTCATATCATCATGGTGACAACTACAAACTGCATGTAGGGGTAGCTAAGAATACAGAAGTTGCTCATATGAGAATTGAAGTATTAGTGGTTCTGGTCTTGTACCCGATTGTCGGTTACAGGATTCAGAAGTCAACCTTCGCCCTATATCTTGAAGGAGACAATGGGGGCTCGTTCTCCGAGACTGAGTCTTGGAAAGGTCTTCCATAGAGGTTAAATAGACGCCTTACAGATTCCCTTACGCTCACGCGAACCCATCAAAAGTTGAGAGAAGAGCTGTCAGTACGTGATAGAAGGTACGTATTTATCATGAAAATTCAGAAGTGGCGTCAGAATACGCCGACTGGTATAAAACCGTAGATTACATTGGCCCTGCAACAAGAAGAGAGAGGGTAATAAAGGAAAGAAAATGACATAGAAAAAAGGAAAATAAAAGAAAAAGAAAGGAGCAGAACTATCCCATAAAATATTACAACAGATAATTTGTTACAAGATTCACCCCTTAGAGGGTACACACCCCGTTCACACATCGAAGCGGTGCAATGCAGGGAATGAGCCCCAGGAGACCGCATCTTCCTCCAAGTCCTCCCCCAGAAGCGCCGCTTGCCACGCAAGTGCCCGAGGTGCAGACATTGTTGCTGGGACACACGTTGCCTACACGACCGCAGTTGTTCTTGTCTGTCTGTGTATTGACCGCAGCAGCAGCTGAGGTTGCGGCAGCAGCAGGAGCAGAAGAGGGGATGGCGGCGGGTGCGGTAGATGTTGGAACGACGGCAGCAGACGTAGGTGCTCTGCCGATGGTTGCTGCAACCGAGACCGCTGGCAGCGATGGTGCTGTAGGAAGACCAGCGGGAGCGCTTAAAGACGGGACAGCAGCAGCAACTGAAGCAGAGGCTGAAGCAGACACACCGACAGAGGCAGGAAGAGAAGCAGACACACCGACAGAGACAGAAAGAGAAGCAGAAACACCAACTGAGGCAGACACAGACACTGCGAGAGCGGGGTTCACTACACTCGTGGCACTCAAGCAGAGACCACCGCGACAATCTTGGGCCAACAGACAGATGTTGCCCACCCTACCACAGTTGAGATGGTCTGTTGATAGGTTGAGACTTACGGCTGGCGAGGACGTGGGTGCAGCGGGGACGGTGCTCAACGCAGCTGCAGACACCGCCGGTATAGTTGGAGCACTAGTTACTAAGGCGATTGAAGGGACTGAAACTGGAGCAGAAACAGCCGTTTGGAGTGTGGTTGCGATGCGAGCGCTGGATGCCGAAGGGCTGGAGGTCGGTACAGCAACGACTCCAGCAGCAACACACTGTCCTTGTCTGCACACCTGGCCGACCAGGCACACATTGAGGAGGCGACCGCAGTTGAGAATATCGTTCTGGAGATCTGGACCCCCTCCAATGGCAGCAAGAACCGACACAGAAGCCGTGGCTGCAGCCGAGACACTAGGAATAGCAGGGGTTACACCGCCCAGGGCTGGGGCCACTGATACCGGCGAAGTTGTTGCGGCAACACATTGCCCCTGCCTGCACACTTGTCCTGGCAAACATAAGTTGAGCAGCCTGCCGCAGTTCAAGACATCATTGAGTAGGTCAACAGCCCCGGCAACTCCAACAGAAACGGAGGCAGAAAGCGAGGCCGAAGCCCTGATCGAAGCAGCGACCGAAACTGTCGCTCCCGGAACAGACACCGCCGGCACCGAAGTGGGGCCGGCAATGCTGATGGTCGGGGCTGGCAGCGGGACCGAAACCGGGACCGAAACCGGGACGGATACGGAGACAAGGCCAGGAACGGATACAGTGGTCGCCAATGGCACAGAAACAGCTGCAGAATCTGAGATGGCGATTGCTGCCGCAATAGACACGCTTGTGGTACTCGCTCCTGGCGCGGGGGCTGTGGCAATGACAGGAGACGAAGTGATGGACAAACTTGGGTACTCGCACTGGCCATTCCTGCACACCTTTCCAAAGAGGCACACGTTGAGGAGTCTGCCACAGTTGAGGTTATCCAACAAGAGGTTCACGATGTTGCCGCCCGCGACAGATACCGTAGCCGAGGCGCTGGCGGCAATGAGCGGCGTGCTGGACGAGGCGGCGGAGGTTGTTGGCGTGACACAGCGGCCCGCCTGGCAGACCTGTGGATAGATGCAGATGTTGAGAGGGCTTCCACAGTTGAGTGAGTCGTTGAGTAAGTCAAACACAGCCGCGGGTGACGCTGTTGCTGCTGACACTGCCGCTGAAGCAGATACACCGACACTAAGTCCACTGGGCGAGCCAGACACTGAGGCGGCAACGCCGACTGCGACGCAAATACCGGATTGGCAAGTTTGGCCGAAGAGACAGATACGACCGACCACACCGCAGTTCCTTGC
The DNA here is from genome assembly GCA_008271525.1 of Sarocladium brachiariae. Classification (NCBI taxonomy): domain Eukaryota; kingdom Fungi; phylum Ascomycota; class Sordariomycetes; order Hypocreales; family Sarocladiaceae; genus Sarocladium; species Sarocladium brachiariae. The sequence goes on along the minus strand of RQPE01000010.1, from coordinate 184,252 downwards.
ATCATTGAGAAGATCAACGACACCCTGCCCTGCCACCAGTGTTGTGGACACGGGCGGATTGGTGGTACCCGAGGTGGTACCAGAGATAGGTACGGTGCCTGTGCCAGTCGCACCGAGGTTGCTGATGCAGATACCGCCCCGACAGATCTGCGATGCGGTACAGACCAATCCGATGCCTCCGCAGTTAAAGCTGTCCGTCAGCAGGTCTCGTGTTCCGGACAGGAGACCACCTGCGTTGAGAAGAAGGGAGCCAGAGCCCGTGCCGAGCACGCCGTCGAGCAGGCCCGTGCTGACGGACGAAGAAGTGCTGTTGGACAGGCCACTCATGACAGACGGGAGCACACCGACGTTTGACGCGCTGCCGTTGCCGACGAGCCCAGTCACTAGATCTGGCACGAGGTTGCTGATGTTGCCGCTGTTGATGTTGCTGATCAACTGCGGCAGGATTGCTGATACCCCGGTGCCTGCGACGTTTGTAGCGTTTGTGTTGGCTGTGGGTGAGCCTTGAAGAGCGGGAGAGACGCCGCCAAGGAGTGAATCGATGAGACCAGGTATGACGGCCGGGATGTTGACTGCGCTGACATTGGCGAGAAGATCGGGTATAAGACCGCCAGAGCCAACCGTGCCGTTACCGAGGAGACCGTTGACGAGATCAGGGATGATGCGCGTGACATTGCCACTGACGACATTGTCAAGGAGAGTTGGCAGAATGCCGTCCCTGCTTCCGCCGCCGCCTCCCGATGCTACATCGAGAGAGATGTTAGCGCTTGCACTGGCATTCGACCCGAGGAGGCCGTTGAGCAGTCCCGTCACTGCGTTGCTGGCGTTGGTGTTTCCGAGATTGCCGATCAGACTGGAAGTGTTGGATCCCTTTGTTGCGTTGTTGAGGCTGGCGATGAGATCCGGCAGAGTCTGGGTGATGTTGGCGAGGCCTAGATTGTTGAGAGCCTCAGCTACGGACGGCACGGAAGTGTTGGCGCTTGGTCCTGGAGCCAGGACAGCAGGCAGCACACCGGGTGTCGATCCTGTGCCGACACCGCCTCCGAGGAGGCCTGTTGTGATGTTTTGAAGTGCTCCTCCTCCTCCACCACCGAGAGCAGGGTTCACGCCGACGCTTACACTCCCGTTGATACTTGCACTACCACCTATTACTCCACCGATGAGAGCTGGGATAGAAGAACTGCCTCCGCTCGCGATGTTGTCGAGTTGTGCTAGCGTGCTGTTTGTCCCGTTGCCGAGCAAGCCGCTGATGAGGTTTGCGAGGGTGCCGTTGGCCCCGATAAGGCCGTTGATGACATCCGGAGTTGAAGGGCCTAGAGCGCTGACGGAAACATTCGCAACGAGTCCTGGGAGAATGCCGCGGGTGTTGCCGCCTGCAGACACGTTGCCGTTGAGTGTTAATGAGAGGGCCGGCAGAGAGACGCTCTGGTTATTGCCTCCTGGAACAAGTCCATCGAGGAGACTGGCCGCATTGGTCCCGTTCCTGATGGAACCACCAATGACGGAGGGTATCGCATTGACCTCTGGGGGAATCAAGGAGAGATTGCCGTTGCTCAAGGATGCGTTGACCAGCGCTGGTAAGTTGGATAGGATGGTCGAGTTCAGGCCGATGGTGCTGTTTGCCAGAGAAGCAGCAATCGTTCCCGGCAAGGAGTTCAACTCATCTGGGATCAGGGTGGCGTTCCCTTTAGTGACGGCACCGGTGATCAGACCGGGCAGAGATTCGATGACCTGAGGGAGAATAGCTGTGGCGTTGCTTGTCACATTGGCGAGGGCTCCTCCCACCACCGAGGGAAGCTGATTGACTTCTGGCGGTAGAAGAGTCCCTGAACCACCAACCAATCCACCTGTAATGAGTCCCGGGAGGTTCGCGACGATCTGAGGGACCAGTTCGGCAGCACCGCCAGTCACGTTAAGGAGCGAGTTGCCAATAGTTGAAGGCAAGGCGTTGACGTCTGGTGGAATAAGGGTCGAAGAGTTACCATTCAGTGCGCCTGTCACGAGACCAGGCAAGTTAGCCACGATGTCAGGCACCAAGTTGGCTGCGTTGCCCGTGACATTGTTGAGTGCGCCACCAATTGTCGAGGGAAGGTTGTTGAGCGTCTCAGGCAGTAATGGTGCCGAGGCATTAGCAGTGATGGAGGCATTGAGCAAGCTCGGCAGCGCGTCAATGAGGCCTGTGGGTAGAGTGGCATTCGCATTCAGAGCACCTCCGATCGTGGCAGGGAGGTTATTGATCTCTTCAGGGAGCACCACGTCGGTGCCGTCACGGATGGCTTCGTTGACTAGGTTTGGCAAGTTCCCAATGACTTCGGGAACCAGGTTCGGAGCGCCAGCTACTGCTGAGCCGATCGCAGCAGGCAGGGTGTTGATGGTCTCAGGGATGATGGTCGATGTACCGTTGGCGAGAGCGTCATTGATCAACGCAGGTAACTGACTCACGATCTGGGGAATTGGCAGCCCTGGGACTGTAACTGATGCATTCAGGGATTCAGAAAGACCTGGAATACTGGCCGAGGCATTCAGAGAAGCTGAAATACCCGAAGCACCAACCGAAGCGTTGAGAGGAGCGGACAGGGAACCAGGCAAGTTGTTGAGAAGCTGTGGAATCAAGGTATCCGCACCATTCTGCAGTGAGTTGTTCACCAGGGCGGGTAGATTATCGATGATGGCCTCAGGTGATAGTCCACTCAAAGGAGCTGTGTTGTTAAGGCTGTTGACGATGGTCGCTGGTAAGTTTTTCAGCTCCGGGGTGAGGATGCTCTCTGACCCTTGCTGAAGAGCTGCGTTCACCAGATCGCCTATGCTCGCCACGATCTCGGGAACAGGCAGAGCCGTGCCGTTGGAGTTGCTGAGTGATTCACCGATTGCGTGTGGAAGATTGTTCACTTCTGGCGGGATGATGCTGCCCGTGCCACTACCAGGAACGCCATCGACTGAGAGCGCATCCCCGATAAGTGCGGGTAGATTTTGTGCAAGCGAGGGTAGATCTGGAGCTGGAGAGCCCCCTGAGTTTGTGAGATTGGTGAGGACACCCTGGACAGCTGCGGGAAGCGATTGCGCAAGACCTGGTGCAATCTCCGCGGGAGGGAGTCCTGTGGCGTTTGCGATTGCACCAAGAACGAGGCCCGGCAGCTGGTTCACGGGACCAGGGATATACAGTCCTGGTGTCGAGATGTTGGGCGTCTGACGGATGGCATCTGGGAGTGTGCCGGCGACCACAGGGAGAACTTCAGCTGGGTTGATGTTTGGTATACCACCCAAAGCGCCTTCTATGACTTGTGGCAGGGAATCTACGATTCCTTGGATGATGGGTTCAGCATCTGCGGCTGGCGAGATGCTGTTCACAGTTGAGTTGATCAAGGATGGTAGAGCAGCCACGATATCAGGAACAAGTGACGCTGCGTTGGTACCAGGTAAAAGGCCAATGACACTGGGCGCATCGTTGACGACTGATGGGAGCAGAGTCCCCGAGGTACCGTTCAGAGCACCATTCACTGCATCAGACAGACCTCCTATGATGCTTGCGTTGAGAGAGACGCCTGCGGTGACATTCGGAAGTCCATTCCCGATGATGGATGGAATCTCGTTCAGCTCCGAAGGGAAGATCTGCCCGTTGCTGGGCAATCCACTGGTGGAATTGAAGACTCCCTCGACCAGGCTTGGAATACTGTTGACCAGTCCATCCAGGAGAGGGCCACCTACTTGTCCAGTCTCATTCAGGGTGGCAGGCAAGTTGTTCAAGGGCTCAGGCAGAATGCTGCCCAGGCTCGGCAGATTTGCGCTGGCGTTGACGACGATACCTGGAAGGTTGTTGACCAGGCCATCAATAATGTCAGGGGCAAGACTGGAGTTCCGAACAGCATCAGATATGGTTCCAGGCAGCTGGTTGAGGGGACCAGGTAGAATGGCACTGGAGGCGTTATTGGTCTGGTTGATGTTGTTGAGAGCACCATTTATGATGGTGGGAAGAGAGCCAATGATTGCTGGCACGGCTGGGCTCGTCTGGTTCCCCAACAACTGCGGAAGAGTATTGATGGCATCAGGGAGAATCTGTCCGGCACCAGTCTGGTTCTGCAGCACGGCATCTACCGCTCCTGGAAGACTTGCCGCGAGGCCAGGAGCAAGAGCCGTGGCATTTCCTGCGACCTCTGCGAGTCCCTGGGAGATTGCAGAAGGAATCTCGTTCACAGGTGCTGGGATGAGGTTGGTAACGAATCCATCGACGCCATTCAGAGTATCGTTCACCAGCGAAGGCAGCTTGCCGATGACCCCTGGGATGAGGCCCGCGGACGTCGTGGCATTGGCGAGAGATCCGAGAACGGCTGGAGCGCTGTTGGCCGCATCAGGGATCAGATTGCCGAGACTGGAAGCGTTTGATCCGAGTCCTGATGATCCCAGAGTGTCGTTCAGCACCTTGGGCAACGTAGCCGCAATTCCAGGGATGATGTCTTGGCCTGGCGTTCCGGACAGAGACGAGCCCAGGATGCCGGGGATGTTGTTGAGAGCTGTTGGCAGGATCGTCCCATTGACCTCAGCAGTAGCATTGACCCCAGCGTCTACACCCACGCTGGGGTCGACGATGAGTGAAGGAAGATTCTCCGTTATGCCGGGAATCAGACCAGCACCTGGACCATCACCGAGACTCCCGTTGAGAAGACCAGGCAAGGCGTTGAGGACCGGAGGGATGAGCGCAGTCGCAGTCTGTCCGACAAGGTTCGGTGGGAGAGTGGTTGAATTGCTGTTGCTGATCTGCGGCAGCTCAACACCTGGAATGGCCGCGATGAGATCTGCCACTGTTGTCGGTGTTGTTGTTGTTGTCTGGTTCAGGCCGGCACTGTCGAGGAGAGCCGGGAGGTTGTTGACTATCTGCGGCAGAGACGGCACAGAAACATTCGCACCGAGTCCGAGCTGCGCACCAAGACTCAGGTCAGCAGCACCAAGACCAGGCAGCGTCCCGTTTGTGATGTCGGGGAGCTGCTCGATGACGCTGCCGAGCTGAGGAGCAGGGATGACGATGTTGGGCAGCAGAGCAGGGAGACTGCTGGCGATGTCGCTGGCGCTGGTGCCGTTGATCAAGGCCGGGATGGCGGCAATCATGTCTGGAACGAAAGCTGCAGGGCCAGTCAAGGAGCCGTTGACGAGAGCCGGGAGGCTGGATGCAATGTTGGGCACCAGGCCGCCGATGCTATCACCAGTGCCGTTGAGCAAGGCTGGCAAGACATCAGGCAGTGAAGGGATCATGATGCCTGCGCCGTCACCTGTGCCATTGACAAGATGGTCAAAGTCGGGCACGAATATGCCAGTCCCGCTACCTGTTGCGTTTGCCAGCGAAGGGAGAACTCCCAGAGCGCCCGAAAGCAGGGTTCCTGGTACAGAGCCGAGATCAGGCAGTGATATATTTCCGCCAGGTGTTCCATCTTGTGGATTCAGAACTGACGGGAGCTTGTCGAGCAGGTCAGCCAGGTTGCTTGTGCTGTTGATGAGACCAGGCAAAGTGTCGATCACATCTCTGAGCGCTCCCGACGTGGCGTTCAACAATGGAGGAAGCTTGTCGATGATGCCGGGGAGGTCGTCCAGACTACCTGTCGTACCGTTGACGAGACCTTGAAGCTGCGTGGCTATCTCGCCCAGCTCACCCTGTGTAGCTCCCTGAATCCCTGGGAGGCTCCCAATGATGCCTGGAAGGATGGGTGCGAGACTGCCTGAGCTGTTGTTGATAACATCGAGGACATCAGGAACATTGGGAAGAAGGATTCCTGTGACGTTGCTTGGATCCTCACCGACGGGAATCTTGGGTATGATGATGCCGAGACCCGTGCCGCTACCATTGACCAGGCTCGGAAGATCCGGGATGACCAGACTGACGCCTCCAGACGATGCGTTCACGATGGAGGGCAACGATGATCCAAGGCTCGGAAGAACGGTCCCAAGCCCTGCACCGACGTTTCCTAGCGCACTGTCTGCAAACTGTGCCAGTGCTCCCGTAATACCCTTGTCACCTAGGATTGTGCCAACAGCTCCGGCCAGGACGTCGTTGATTAATCCATTCTGGACCTGGTCGATGACAGTGGGGAGGAGTCCTGAACCAGCTGTTCCGTTTCCGAAGATGTCATTCAGAATAGCAGGCAGGACTTGAGCAAGAGTGTCGGTGTTGTTGATGATGTTATTGCTGATGTTATTGATGCTGCTGTTGTCCAGACCCTGCAGCACGTTGCCAGTGGCATTGGAACCAAAGAGATCCTTGGCCAGGTCTGGCAGTACCTGATCCAGCGTCCCGTTACGAATATTGCCAACCAGGTTCGGTAGCAGGCCGCCTGCGTTGGGGGTTCCATCGCCAAGGGCATCCCTGACGACACCGGATATGACCTCGTTGGGATCTCCCTTGCTCACGGCATCGACCAGGTTCGGCAGAAGACCGTCGCCGAGTTGTCCGTTGCCAGAACCAACCAGTTGATCGAGAACCTGGTTGATCTCGTCGTTGGAGAGGCTCGGGAGAACAGCTGGAACCAGACCACCCGCGCCTGGGATGTTGATGCCTGGCAGAGAACCCCCGATGGTGTCTCCAGAAAGCCCAGGAAGAAGACTGGCTGCTCCGTCGAGTGAAGTATTGTTCAACGCGCCTCCAACAATGGCAGAGAGTGCTCCCCCCAGCGAAGCGTCGATCGTGCCGTTCTCCAGCAGTCCACCGAGTATGGCAGGGAGAGTCTGCTCTATGGCTGCGACTCCGGGAAGAGGATCCAAGGAACCACCCAGCGTTGCGTTGAGCTCCAATCCCAGCCCGGCTCCGACACTTGGAAGTTCCGGAATACCGACAGCAGTGCCGTTGTTGATGACACCGCTCAAGAGACCGCCGAGGAATGTACCTGGAAGTGGCCCAGATGACGACGAGTTCCCGGGAACCAGTTCACTGATCACCGTGCTCAAATCAGCCGGGGATGGGATGACGGGCAGTCCGGGAAGAGGGCCTTGAGGGAGGAGTTGGTTGAGAGCAGCTTGCAGATCCTCTCCGCTTGGTAGCTGTAGGGCACCAGTGTTGTTGGATGGAGTGCCAATGATGTCGCTGATAGTCTGACTCAGTTGTGAGTTCTGAATGTCCGTGCCATTCCGCAAGAGACTTCCTAGAATCGCACCAACATCTCCAGCTGGTGTTGCTGGGAGGAGGGGGGCAGTCAGTCCAGCAACAGCACTGACGAGGCCTGTGAACAGGTCTCCAGCTGTCGAGTTGATGCCAGACGTGGTATTCGTGATCAACTGACCCAGTTGAGAGCCAAGTTGGCCTGCTGGACTATCTGGAATAGAAATACTGTTGTTGTTGCTGCCGTCAAGAAGGCTGGCAGCCAGACCATCAATAAGATCCTTGCCAGGAGTGCCCGGAGAGAACTGGGTGCTGTTGGCAAGCAAACCACCGACAAGACCTCCAACAACAACTTCACCAGTGAGATTGGAGGGCAGTGAGTTGTCATTGATGAGACTGCTGACGAGCGCAGACGTCGTTCCAATAGTTGATGCAAGAAGTGGCGGTGCTATCGTCGGCAAGATTCCGACTGGGTTCCCTGAGAGAAGTCCAGTCACCACGTCGGTCAGTTCGGTTGGCAAAGTAAGATCAACGTCTGCCGAAACATTGACCGAAGGACTGACAATGCTGTTGAGAAGTTCCCCAATGGCATCACCGGGCCGTGTACTATTAACAACCGACGAAAGCAGTCCTGTGCTGTTGTTGACTGTGGACAAGAGGGGTTGCAACCCGAGATTCTCAGGGGTCAAGCCGTTGGTCAACTCGCCAAGGATGTCACTCGGCAAGGTGCTGTTCAGAAGACTTCCAATGGCGCCTGGCAGAGTATCTCTCAACTGATCTGGTGTTGTGATGTTGCCTAGAGCTGCAGCGATGCCACCAGGGAGCTGCGAGCCGATGTTGGCCAGGGGGTTGCTGGCGCTTGGTCCCAAGATCGCATTGATCAGACCTGGAAGAATGCCTCCACCGGCTGCTGTGCCGTTCCCGAGAAGACCGTCCACCAAGTCTGGTAGAACCTTGTCGAGTCTGCCGTTGTTGATATCATCCAGCAGGGTCGGCAGTAGACCACCTCCACCAGCGGTTCCGTTGCCGAGCAAACCTCGAAGAAGATCAGGTACATAGTCTCTGGATCCATTGAGACTTCCAAGGAGACCATCTTGAAGCTGGGATAGCAGGCCTCCCGGACCCAGAAGACCAGCCACGGCATCTGCCACCAAAGCCCCTTGCTTGACGAGATTGTCAACGAGATCTGGCAGCACTCCACCACTGCCAGGAACTCCAGAGCCCAGGAGACCCTTGATTGTATCCGCAACAATACTATCTACAAGCCCGTTCCGAATATTGTCCAAGAGCCGTGGAACAAGGCCATCTGAACCCAGCAGGTTGTTGATGATCCCTGACATGGCGTCGACGATCTGACTGGGCTGGTTCGGCTGGATGGACGGCAGAGGCAGACAAGTCCCGGAAACACAGGTCCCTGAACAGACCTTGCCCTGGCCGCCGCAGTTGTTGACGTCTCCGAGGTAGTCCACGCATGTCCCGTCTCGACACGATTCAAAGGGCTTGCACGCAGTCGAACCACAGAGACCGATGACCGGGGGCACGCATTTCCCTGCGACGCAGGTTGAATTGACAGGCTCGCATGCTCTCCCTTGGCCACCGCAGTTCTGGGCATCCGTGAAGATATCCAAGCAGGTTGTGCCGATGCAGATCTGATCTGTCCTGCACGGGACCGTGCCACACAACGGAGCCTCGAAGGGAGTGCAGACTCCGAAAGTACAGATTTCCGTGCCGGAGCAGGCATTCCCTTGAGCGCCGCAGTTCAGATTATCGTGTCCGATATCGACACAGGATCCTCCGAGGCAGAGCTCACCAACACCACACACATCACCACCGCCGCATGTGATGGAGGCGCCTGGAGTCGCACACTGCCCGAACTGACACGTTTCTCCAGCCTGGCACCGATTGCCTGGAGCGCCACAGTTGGCGAGATCGGTGCTGAGAGCCAGACACGCATCATCGTTGACGCAGATCTCGACGAGCCCCTGACACTGTGCCGAGCCGCAGGAGGAGTTGGGCGCCGGGGCACAGCTCCCTGACCGGCAGACGCTGTTCGTAGGACACGGTGTGTTTTTGCCGCCGCAGTGCATAGGGTCATTGAGAATGTCGATGCACACAGACTGCACGCAGAGCTCACCGGTCTTGCACCTGGCTCCCGAGCAGGTGTCGGGCTGAGGATCAACGACACACAGATTCGCAACACAGATCTCTCCACTGGCGCACGGCGTGTTCTTGCCCTCACACCCGCCGATGGGAAGTCCAGTCGGAGTACAGACGCCTTCGAAGCAGACGAGGCCGTCGTTGCAAGGACCTCTTCCTGGGCCGCAGGCGTCCTTGGAGACCACACACTGGCCAGCTTCGCAGGAGAAGCCATTCGGACACGGCGCGCCACTGTTACCGCATGCGCTGAACTGAGGCGTGAGAATACAAGCTCCCTGGACACATGCCTGATCTTGTGGGCATGCCACGCCGGAGCTGCCGCAGACCGTCCCAGGTGCTTGGATGGGGACGCACTGAGAGGCCAAGCACAGCTCTCCGGCGGGACAGACTCGACCGAGAGTCCCACAGGGAGCTTCGGGATCACCCACAGCGAGACAGATATCTCCTGCGCAGAATTCACCTCGCGCGCAGGGCGATGAGCTTGCGCCGCCACAGTTCTGCGTTGGATTGGTGATGACCGAGCACCGTCCGTTTGAGCATAGACTGCCCGGAGGACAAGGGTTCCCAGTATCGCCGCAGATGTCGTTGGGACCACTGTGCGGTACGCAGGTGTTGTTCACACAGACGAGCCCGGCGAAACACGGCCTGCCCGAGTTCCCGCATGAGTTCGGGTCCGAGTCCGAGCCCGAGCCCGAGCCCGGGTTTTGTGGACCCTCCCCCGGCCCGGCCCCAACGCCCACGGAGGCCTCTATATCCGGCAGTCCGGGAACACTCACCGCTGGGAAGCAGACGTCGGCAATGCATCTTGAGTTCTGACCACACGCAGAACCGCCGTTGCTACCGGAACCACTGCTACCACCACAGCTACCATCCTCGCTGGATGCTCCCGGAAGACAGACACCGCCAACGCAGACAGAGTTCGACGGGCATAGTTGACGACTCAACCCGCAGGCAGCACCTGGATCACCGACCTGAACACAGCTGCCATCGATGCAGAGAGAACCGGCAGCACAGGGAGCCCCGGTTGATCCGCACACCGAACCAGGCGGTGCGATGCCAACGCAGACGCCACTCGCGCAAAACGAGGACGCTGGACACGGTGCCCCCGAGCTCCCGCAGGCACCAACGGGACTGTCGACGGCAACACATCCGCCGTTGAGACAGATTCGTCCAGGGCTGCATGTCGTGCCAGCCGGACCTCCCGCACAGGACCCAAAGGGCAAGACGCACGATCCGGCAACGCAACGATGTCCGACGGCACAAGGTCCGCCAGTCGCGCCGCAGATACCGGTGACGGGCAAAAGAACACACCGACCGTCGTCACTGCAGCGCTCCGTGGCCTTGCAAGGAGCCCCGGTGTCGCCGCAGTCCTGCGTGATGCCGATGGGCATGCACGATCCGTGAAGACACTGCGTGCCGGTCCTGCATGCGATGCCCGTGCCGCACCCCTTGCCGTCCTGGAAGTGAAGGCACTGACCGCCAAAACACTGCTGCGCGGCCGGGCATACGAAGCCAGGGGAGCCGCAGTTTGTTGGCGACGTGCCCGAGACGCAGGTCGAGCCGATGCACACGGCGCCCTGGTTGCAGATGGATCCGTTGGCATCGCAGTTGGTCGGGTCTCCGATCCTTGTGCATACTGAGTTGAGGCAGAACGTGGTCGCTGGACAGGGCTCGTTGCGAGGACCGCACGAGGCTGGATCCGAGATGGAGGCGCAGACACCACCCACGCAGATCTGCTTCTCACCGCAGGGTTCTGCACACGGCTGGCTCGCATCCCGAGGCTTAGAGATGCACTGTCCGCCGATGCAAAGCTGGTCCACGCTGCAGGGTTGACCACTTTCGCCGCATGATTGCGCATTGTCCTCCTTGGGCACGCAGGTTCGGGCAACGCACACCGAGTTATCGTCGCAGTCACCGGCTTGGCTTGTGCAGCCCACAGAACTCAGGAACGGCAGACACTGACCCGCGGCGCAGAGATGACCAGGAAGACACGGTTCGCCGGGGCCTTGCTGGCTGGGACTGCACGATGAAGGATCTTGGAGCTTGGAGCATACGCCGTCCACGCAGATCTCGTTGTTGGCTGCATTGCAACCTCCAGGACAGCCCACGGCTCTCGTGGGGACGCAGTTCCCGAGGATGCAGGCACTGTTCTCTGGGCATGAAGAATCAGAACCAGAACCAATCTGCGTGCTGCCGGAGCGGCACGTGTTGGTGTCCTGGATGGGTAAACAGTTCCCGGCCAGACAGAGCGTGTCGAGAGGACAGTTTCGCCCTCGAAGACCACAGTCAATGGGTGGCGAGATGGGTTGACAGTATCCTGAGATGCACAACGATCCTCGTCCACACAGAGGAGCGCACTCATCTCCAGGTTGAACAGGGGAACACGCTCCTTGCCAGCAGATGCTCCCACTAGGGCATCCTTCAGGACAACCTCCAGTACCTCGTATAGGGACACATTCGTCGTTGAGGCATACGGATCCAGCCACGCAGCGTGGGTTGCACTTATCACGAGGATCAATGGGAATACACACTCCAGCCAGACACGTCTCACTCATGGAGCATTCAGGGCTGCAGCTGGACGAGCTCAGGAGAGGCAAGCAGCTGGAGCCAACACAAGCCTGACCGGGCAGACAGTAAGGACGACAGGTATCAGGGGTTTCGACAGGCGTGCACACGTTGCCGAGACACACGTTCCCCGTGCCGCATTCCTCTGAGCACTGGCCCGGTGGTTGAATCGACACGCACGACGATCCCACGCAGACAGTGCTGCCCGGTTCACATGGCTCAGGGCATCTCCCAACCGGAGGCGGCAGAGTGCTTCCGTCAAGGGGGATGCACGTGTTCTCGATGCACGTCTCGCCCGAGGTGCACGCCTTCGCAGGGTTCCCGCAGTTTGCAGGATCGTACCCGGTGTCGACGGGCTCGCATCGCGACAGAACGCAGACGTTGTTCGCTGGACACGCAGCAGCCGTGGAGGCATCTTGTCCGCACTTCAGGGGATCCCCGACAACAGTCACACATTGGCCTGACAGACAGAACTGGCCAGTGCCGCAGCCGTTAGGACCGCACTCCGAGGGGCGAGGGCCGGAGATGCCGAGGTCGATGGGCTTGCATTGCGATCCAATACAGGCTTGCCCGGTAGAGCACGAGACACCGCCGCAATTCCGAGCATCACTGCCAGTATAAAAACGTCGACAGCTTCCTCGGACGCAGAGGTTGTTGGCAGGACAGGCAATGGCCGGTGTTCCGCAGGCTGTAGGATCCTCGAAGATGTCGACGCACAAGGTTCCCACCAAGATCTGACCACCCGGGCATCGCTGCGGTGGCGGGTACACGATAGGATCGGGGATGGACAGATTGTCAGCCTTGATCTCGGGTATTTTGATCAATACCGAAACATCCACCTCCAGGATCGGAGAGCTCCCTGGTGATGCCGCAGAGTTTGTCGACCTTGCAGAGTTTGTGGACTGCGAAGCCTGGCCAGGAACTCCTGTAGCCGACTGCTGCCCGGGATTTTGGCCTGAAGCTGTGACGGACTGTGTTGGAACGGGGACAGTCGTTGCCGAAGGACCTGATGCCCCTGAAGAGCCTCGGCTACTACCAGCAGGAGGAACGGCTGACGTGGAGACTGCGAATAGTATGTCGGTGGCTTGTGGTTGACTATTCCCGGGAGCAGCAGTGTTTCCACCGTTAAAAACTGGAGGATTGGTAGATAGGACGCCGTTGGACTGTGGCTGTTGGTTGCCGGGAGAACCCCCGGTAGAACCCCCGGTACCATCAGTTGCGTACACGATATCGGTTGGAAGAGGCTGCCCGTTAACGGGGTTGTTGTTGTTATTGTTGTTGTTGTTGCTGTCAACGCCAGGAGGAGGTGGAAGGAAGACGCCGCCGTTGTTATTCGAAGGAGGCTGCTGGCCTTGCTGGCCTTGCTGGCTGCTCCCGGCCGGGCTCGGATTGTTCCCAGACGGCGGGCTACCATTGCCTCCCCCAGGAACAGTGTTTCCATTGCCTCCTGAGGGGAGGGTATCACCAGGTCCAGGTAAAGGTTGACCCTGGTCACCTTGTGCGGGCAGGATCCCAGCAGGAAGACCGGTACCAGGAGATCCATTCTCTCCTGGACCTTGGTTACTGGGAGGAAGCGTACCGGCAGGATCATACCCAGCGGGCAAAATGGGTGGTGGAACGTTATCTGGCTGATACGGTTCTACAGGTGGATCGTTAAATATCAGCGGTGGAGAGTTGGAGCCAGGAGAAGAAGCATCATCTGGCGATTCATTTCCAAACAGTGCGTCTGCGATGATGTCCTCGCCGCTTGCTTGGTTTCCATATAAGCCAGAGCCAGAGCCAGAGCCAGAGCCAGAGCCAGAGCCAGAGCCAGGGCTAGTATCAGAGCCAGGATCAGAGCCAGAAGTAGAGCCAAAGATGGATCCATCAGCCGCACCATCGAGAGGCGAGCCATCAGCTGCTTGTGCTGCTGAGTCTCCTCCTCCTCCTCCTCCACCTCCTCCAGATGATGATGACGAAGATGGTGCAGACCCTGGTTCACCTGGTAGCGGAGCAGCACCGGGCTCTCCAGGACGAGGTGCAGCTCCTGGCTGTCCGGGGAGAGGCGCAGAACCCGGGTCTCCGACGAGAGGAGGCACTCCTTGCTGCTGGCCTGTCTGTCCAGATGCAGAGCTGCCCCCAGAGTCTCCATTTCCATCCACGACATTGCCATTCCCAGTTCCAGGGGCTGATTCTGATGCTGATGTTGATACTGAGGAGGCCGAGGCTGAATTACCCTTGACCAGGAAATCCGACCCCGTTCCATCGATCCCACCACAGGTAGAAACACGAAGAGTCTCGTTCCGTGGAATATCTGGTGTGCACACCCCAGAAACACATACTTCGCGAGGTTGGCACTGCTGGCCACCATCACCATCACCACCACCACCGCACTCCTCAGCATGGGTGCTCACGTGGAGTGGTATACATGTACCCTCATAGCATATGTTTCCCGGCCCGCAGTCCTCCTCTTCGCAGGCGCTGGTGTCCGTACCGACGCGAAGCTGCTGGCACCTCCCGGCAACGCATGCCTCGCCGACCTTGCACTCCTCGGGCCCGTTGGGGTCCGTGCCGTCGCTGCATCGATACGGGTCAAGGCCGATGTTGATTTGCTCGCAGATCCCGCCGTAGCACCGTAGACCATGCGGACAAGCATCGTCGTCCTGACACGCGCGAGGGTATGTGCCAATGGCGTGGGAGATGCATTGGTCTTCGAGACAGAAAGATCCAGCGTCGCACGTGTAGTTCACTTGTCCACAGTTGAATGGGTCCGTCCCGAGAATCACCTCCTGGCAAACGCCGTTGATGCAGAGATGGTTAGGCGCGCACTTCACTTCCTCAGGACCGCATGAGTGAGACTCTGTCTCGACTTGAATGGGTTCGCAGCGGCCCTCGAGGCACCACTCGCCGCTGTCGCACTCCTTGCCGCCGCAGTTGTAGGGGTCTTCGCTCAGGGTCAGGCGTCTGCACTCGCCGACGACACACAAATCACCAGGACCGCATCGCTTGGGTGGCGTGCCGCACTCGCGCGGGTCGATGGCGATGGTGATGTTGGTGCACAGCGAGTCGACGCAGAATTCCTGCCCAGCGCAGTCCAGAACACGCCGGTTCAGTTGAACATTGGTCTTGGAGACGACGTTCAAGTTCTTAATGTCGTCGAGGTTCTTGGAAAAGGAGCCAAAGCCTGTCACCGCGGAAGAGCAGAGGCTCAGGAGCATAGAGAGTACCGCCAGTCGGCTAGGGTTGACCGACCTACTCGTCATCTTTCACAGTAGTAACTGAAATATCATTACACAGGTATCGAGAAAGGAATAAGACTTCACGATGAGGGGGAAGCAAGGTTCACGGACCCCAGGGGGCTGTGGGCGGCTTCGGTCATATAATACATCACACACACAATACACAGCAATGCTCACCCTCTCACACTCACTCACTCACACATGGAGGAACGTGTTCTATTCCGTCCAGAGTTCTTACTCACTTCTCACCACGCCCCGGCTTGCCAGCGTCGAGGCTCCTACTATCGTCACTTGCGCCAATGGCCGTCATCGTCATGGGGCTTCATGCCTATCGATGAAGCGAACTCTCTTCCGGAAAGGTCAGATCGAAACTCGAGATGGTTTCATAGATCAGATCGCCTAGATGAGGCAAACCTCTCAGGATTGGTCGAGCGATGCCATTCCAATGCCAGAGTGAAGTCGACCGAAAAAGGAGAAGCTATTGAACCTCCTTCCACCTCGTCAGCGGCGCTGAGATGCTATTCCGGCTTCAGAAGTTCACGACTAGTCGCAGCATGAGCTCACACCCGTCTCCCGAAGAAGGTGTGTCGGCGAGGGCCAAGGCCACTTCTGCCTGTAGGGGAGCATGAAGGTGTGACCGCGGAGGTATGCACTAAGCTACTGGCAGATGACCAAGGCTGTTGTACTCGCAAGACGCTTACCTTCGTATTGTCGAGCAGCTTCAATGCGGGAAGACTTGCTCGGGGGCGGGAGGGTCTGCAGTTGATTTTCAAGAGCTGGCCAAGGTGTCAAGGCCTTCTTATATATGCTCAAGATTTCCATACACGTAGCATCTCAAATTGGAGAGTGAATCAAATTTCAAATTTCAAATTTCAAACCTCAAACCAGCATCCATGCAAGACGCACAAGACACGAGACCTGGCACTGTATAGTGAACACCTTGCCGTCAAGGCTGCTTACATACTGAGCATGCCAAGGTGAAGCATCACGTACCACAGTCTCAATAACAGACAGCCCTATGGACTAGATCATTAGGGTGGTTGTCAATATCGAAGACGCTTTCCCGTAAGGAGTAAGATTTTCGGATGATCCCCAAACTGGGCACACACCCTTTGCTTTGCCGTGTTGCAGTCACATTCCCGTCTAGGTGCGTTTCGGCCGAGCTACAACTACTTTACTGCTGGCTGACTTGGGGACATACATGACTTGGGCAAAAAACGAGCAGTACGTGCGTTTGTCAGCTAAGCCACTTATGACGCGGATGCTGCCGATCTCTGTGGACGGCACAGACTGGACAGGCTCTGTGTCTGCACAAGCACAAGCACAAGCAACAACATTCCAAGCCACCGCAAGGACAATATGTTCTGACACTCCACACTCCCTCACTCACTGAACTGCCAATGGGCTAGCGTCGATGGAGAGACACGGGATGTACGGGCGTCAAGACAGACTTCCCGCTTTCGCGCGCTGTCACATCCACGGGTATGTGTCTTAGGGCAGAAAGGGGGGGGGGGGCGTGTGGCGGAGATCTTGATGATCTTGATGATCTTGATAGAGGCTCGATCTGGGGAGGGCGAGGATGAGGACGAGGACGATTTGGCTTAACCTTGTTCCCATCTGACAGCCTCCCTCCCGCCATCCATCCCTCCATCTCCATCTCTCTCCGGTCAAGATGCTCCGTCGTCTGCAATACCCCGGATCGGTTACGATCAAGCTTGGTCCCGCCCCCCCCCCCCCCCTCTTTTCGGATCTGTTTTGATCCGGACCCCTAACAAGATCAGTTGGAATTCCTGACATGTCTTGTCTTGTGGCTTCTCGCCCTCACCTCACCATGCGCACTGTGGGCGCGCACCTGGACAAACCCTTCAAGCCGTTGCGACGGCATACGCTGCTGTATGTTCGCATAGGCTGAAGTTCATGTCCGCGGGGGGAAATCAAGATCGCCATGCCCTCCTCTTCTTTGCATACTTGGTGGCACCACATCCTTTGAATACCGTGTGATGCACTCCAGAAGAATCAACGATGGCCGGGCTTTACTTTTCCTTGCTATGCGCGCTACACAAACCTTGCCGGATCCTCTCAAGGCTGCATGCTTTCGTTTTTTTTACTCCCTTTTTTTTCCTTTTGCAGGAACTGGGAAACGTGGAACTAAATCGTCAGACACATGACCTGGCCCATCGAAAGCCGCTCAGGGTATGAGACCATGCCATGGATCATAATCTCACTGAGACGTGGTCACGACGAACGAGACAAAACAAAAAAAAAAAAATGAAGGAAAAAAGCAAGGCATGTTCCGCTGTCAGAAGAGGGTGAGAGCACTTTGTAGCCCAGAAGTGAAACAGCTTTTCGTTTTGTTCGCAGAACCTCGTCTTCCTCCTCGTCGACTTTCATTTCTCCTGCAATTTGGACTGTTTGCATACATAACTGCTTGTCTCACGCACACATATCATGCCACCACAGAAGTCGAAGCTGTGAGGATTAATAATCCTAACAGCTTCCGATTTTCGTGGCTTTCTCCAAAGGTTAAAGCCGCCGCAGACTGAGATCCAGACACCCGGCTTTTGGAGCCACACCCGCACGTCATCCCAGCTTATTCAAGATCCTGTACCCTACTCCGGGAGCGAGTCCTGGTCCCCGTCGCCCCGAACTCATATCATTGGATGGCGACAGGCATGTGTGTGTGCGTGTGTGCGTGTACGTGTGCGTGTGTACGTGTGAGACCTGGGATGTTCGTGATTTCCTCCTGATTCCGGTTCTGCTACCACTCATCTACTGTACGAGTAAGAAAGTCCCCTACTATGTCTCGAGAAGTGCCATCAGGGGAGTGAAAAAAAGAGAGGGGGCGTGAGACAACGGGGCAGATTTTCCGTCGTGTTGACTTCTGTTCTGGCCGCCTCTCAGCCGGATCTCCGTGGCTGTCAAATGGCAGATCGACCACTTGTCCTGTCATTGCCTTCCGGGTCCCCTTTTCTGAGCTCTACACAGATGCGAGAAGCCTTTTGTAACTCCCCGGGGAAAAGAAAAATCATCAAGTGGTGGCGCCTAGCAGAAGCATGGATTGTCGCGCATGATGTCGAGGCAAAGCTTCCTTGCATGCTCCTACGAAGTTAGTGTTCGCACAATGTCTCACAACTTGTTCTCTCTTTTCTCTCTCCCTCTCTCCCTTTTTGGTTCATACTCATGACTGATGAACCCCGGTAGATTCAGCGTCGCATCGATCGCGAACGTGGGACAGGCGGCTCGCCGTGTGGCTACAAAGTTCGAGATGCCCATTCCGTATGACAGATTTGCGACATCGCCATCACATTCATGTATCTGAACCCATTCTGAAGGGAAGCCCACAATAGCTAGTTAGCTAGCTTTGCAGAATTAGTCTCCCACCATGAGGCTATATTGATCGGCGAAAGTAATCCGTCCTCTGTGCTGTTTCCTGATCTTGATTAGATGCTGAGGGGATCCGGCCTTGGAATTCAACCGAAAATGTGTCATCACATGGTCTCTCTCCAATCACATGATGAACATTTTCAAGGTCTACGTTCCGTCTCTCTGCCATGACTATGTTTCTCTGGCCCTGCTGAACATTGCAGTCGAGCCGCGCAAACATGCACATGTGCCCACCGACAGTGGGTGAGAGGAACATCCATCGCTAGGTAGTGTGTGAATCACGTCCAGCTGCAGGCAGAGCAGACTCTCGACGCAACCGGTAAGAGGGTGACGATACCGCTCTCGGTCAGAAAGGTCACCACCAAAACCGTGAGCAGGATGACTGAGAAGTCCCAGCTGGAGCTCCATCATCTCTCAAGCCTGCCCGATTCATGTTAAACCATGTATATACAGGGCCATCAAATCACAAGTGTCATCGCTGTACACCTTGCCTTTTTCAGAGCCCAAGAAGCCTCTTCAGGTCGACGATTCCTCCCTCCGTGTTGGTTGACGATGCCCCCAGCGCATTGGTCGCACCTCAAACGACGATACAACGACCACTTCGCCCTTCGAATCGCCGGCGTTCACCAGTTTGAAGAGGCTACTGAATTCAAATTGTATCACATGAGGTGTTCAATGAAATCATTTTGGACCTGGAGAGTCGTGCTCCCTCTCTGTCAAGCTAGGGGAGGCATGGCATGGAACTAAGGTGAAGCTGAACACGCCTGGCTTGGGCATGTTTCGATAAGTTGACCCAGAGGTTTCGATGTCAGATTCAGCAGTACGTAACATGCAGTAGCATTCCAAGGAGAATAATACAGAGTTAGTTGGCCTGGATTAGCTTCGTTCCCAGAACATGTGGAGGTTTGGCAGGGCTCTGGCTCATACCAGACATGCGGCGACATCGCGGCTTTACTTTGCGCCTGGTTTGATACCTCCTCCAACGCGATATATAAGGTAGAGAGAGAGAGAGAGAGTTGGGAGCGTCTGATCGAAGTTCGTCTTACGGAAGCCTTGTCGTCCGTAGTGAATCCAGAACCTCCGCCCCCCTCCCCTTGATCTATTTTCCACGTAAGAAGTGTGCATTGGAGGTAGCGAATACGTATACCCAGTTGTCTCTGCCTATTGGTTTCCACTTGGTCATGGTGGAGAGGGAAAAAAAAGCGGATGATCAGCCGCAAAATCGAGTCGTGAACTACAGCTCGGTATGGTCCACACATGTGATAAATCCTCCACCCCTTTTTTTGTTACACTGGATAATTCATGAATGAACATGTCCAAGAAGAGGCGTCGTGTGAATCGCTGGTCTGGTTGGTGTGATCGGTCGAGATGCTGGGGTGAAGCCCGATCGGAATCGAGATAAACTTTGGACATGCATACGGTGTACACACCATCTTCTCCCCAGCTTTGAGCCTCTCCCGATGTAACCATAACCATGTACCCTGGTGCTTCATCCTGAAGACCAACGATTAGCTTGGCACTGACTTCTCCCATCAAGCCACATGGCTAATTACTCAACTTGGAACTGTGACCATGCAACTGTCGCATGAGAAGCAATAGCATCATACCGCCCAAACATGGGCCTCTCTGCACGGGCCAGCCCTATTCGACTAGGCTTGTGTGTTCTCACATATACATATAACGTTAGTACGTGCCGAGGCCCGCCACAAGCAGCTTGCACCCAAACAAGGATTGGCGGTGGCTTGACCATTTGTAGCTAATCCAAGCAAAGCATCTCACTTGGCAAGGACAGGGCCACGAGCAAAAAGAAAAGGGTTCACCCAAGAGATCACAGAGTCAGCCAGCGCTTGCACACCTTTGTGAGAGCCCTTGTTTTTCCTTTCTTCCTCCATAATGACGGAAACTAGGCGATGAACGCTGTCAGTTCGTGCTGTTTACCAAACAAGCGACAACGACATTTCATTCCCCTTTCGGAGGAGCTGCAGCCACAAAGGACATTCATTGACTAGTTCGCCCTAACCCGCGAATTCGGTCCGTTCATGGTCATCATCGAGAATCCCCTTCTCTCCCGACTCAAACAGAAGTGGTGGTGGTTCCTGGTTCCCTAGTCCGAACGCCTCCAGGCCTTTAGTTCACGCATCCAGAACGAAATCCCAGCAAGCGCGTGGCAACTCGCTCCTCGGCGCATGGCTCTGCACGCTCTCGATCAAATCTGCTTGTCACTATTGAAAACCCTAGCTGCTGGGGCTTCCAGGCTCATGCTCATGGAAGAAGTCACTTCGATCCCGCTCGGGCCTTTTTGATCTTCCTCGCCTCTCCTTCGAAGCAGTGCCCACTCCCGCCTGGCATTGGGGCCGTGTTGGAGGAATCCCATGTGGTAATGGATATAGGGGATCCGTTTTGACGGTTTCTGGAGGCGGGCGGGTTCTAATCCAGAACTAGGAAGTGAGCAAGGATAGTCCATGCCTCTGATCGGCCGCCTTGACCATATGACTGACTAAGGTAGCCATAGTCTGGCTCGATCCCAAGCCCAGGGTTCATCCTTGATGGGTAGCTCGTGGTTTGCGGTGACTTGAGAGAATTCGGTATGGATCGCGGGGGGCGTTAGAGATCGATATAATCTCATCCTGGGATCTTCTGTGCCCAAATTTGAACGTATTTGGATGAGACCCTTTCTCTTTCGCCCCCTATCCCTACGTCTCAATCCATACAGCCTGGTGACTGTCTGTCTGTACGTCTGGTTCATCCTGACATCCAACGAGATGGCTGCCGAAAACCGTGCCGCGCAGGTGGCTGGAGTCGGTTATGCCTTTCTCATCTTGTCCTCCATCGCCACCTGCCTGCGCGTATACTGTCGAGCATGGCTTATCAAGTCCTTCGCCTGGGATGACTGGCTCGCCGTCGTGGCACAGGTACAAACCTTGTTCCAGTGATATACATGGGGTAATTCACTGCCTTGTTCTTCTTGCTAACGTCAGCCAGGTTCTATTCATCGTCTTCTGTTCTTACGAGATCGCAGGTGTCAGATATGGCACCGGACGCCACATCGCGGATATCCCGACGGAGGATATCCCAAAGGCTATGCAGGTACGCACGGGTGATTGCCAGCCCGCGATCGATCCATCTGTGTTTTTCTAACTTTGCCGTCGCTCAGATGTGGTGGACTTGCGAGCCTTTATACGTCCTGACCAACATGGCCATCAAAGCCAGCATCGCCATCTTCCTGCTGCGCATCTGCGTTCGAAGATATCACAAGATCATCATCTGGGTCGTGACTGGCATCACCGAGGTCTACAGTCTGTTCTTCGTCCTGCTCTTCGTGCTCCAGTGTCGTCCACTAGCTCTGTTCTGGCTTCGAGTCACGCCGAACCCTCCCGAGGGCTACTGTCTCGACGCCATCATCGTGTCGAACGCCTTCTACGGCTATTCCGCCATCAGCTGCTTGACGGACTGGACCTACAGTGTCTTGCCGATCTTCCTGGTCTGGAACCTCCAGATGAACCGGTCCACCAAAATATCGGTGATTGTCATCCTGGCTGCAGGCGTAATGTAAGGTCGACCACTTCATAGCCTCGTCTCCCATTCCTTGTGCTTGGGGGAAAAGACATGATGATGCTAACTGTAAAAAATAACGTATAGTGCGTCAAGTGCAACGATCGTTCGGTTCCCATACATCCACACCCTGACCGATATCAACGACTTCCTCTACTCTACCTCTGACGTGGCGATTTGGTCCACCGTCGAGACCGGCATCGGCATCACCGCCTCCGCCGTCGCCACTCTCCGTCCTCTCCTCCGGGCCATCTTCACCGGCTCCTCTGCTCCGGGTCACGGTACATCGGGCAACGTCCACTGGGGCAAGGCCAGCCATGGCCACCCGAACGGAGGGTACATCCGCGGCAACAGCACCAGGGGTGACGAAGCTTTCGAGCTTTCCGACAAGAACGGCGACCGTATCGGCGTGACAACCGTGATCAACCATGGACGCGAAGAAAGGTGGAAGGACGACTCCATCTCCGAGGGCTCTGCCTTTGGCTCAATCAAGCAGGCATACGGGTGGAACGTCAACAACAATAGCCGGTCTCAACTAGCCGAGGCACCGCTTCATGCGCATCAGGGTAGCATGTGGAACATCACGGTTAAGAAGACTGTTGTGCAGACGAGGGGTTCGGATGCTGTGTAAAAGAAAGGCAGCTCGGTGGTCTCCGTGGACGCGAGACTTGGAGCTTCCT
Organism: Sarocladium brachiariae; assembly: GCA_008271525.1. NCBI lineage: Eukaryota > Fungi > Ascomycota > Sordariomycetes > Hypocreales > Sarocladiaceae > Sarocladium > Sarocladium brachiariae. Next base: position 161,618 of record RQPE01000010.1, on the reverse strand, counting down.
CAGAGAGAGAGAGAGAGTATGCGTGTGTGTGAATGTACCATCGGAGGTCTCCGTGGTGATGAATCAAGGACGGGGGAACTGCTTGGTTTATTTCTTGATTTCCTTCCCCCTTCCTGTCAGGCCCCTTATCGTCGTACATATTGATAAGCGAGAATGTTCGTGATTTCCGTGCGATAGATAAGTACAACAGGTACAGCAGGGTCTGTCTGAGGTAGGGTTGTTTCCCACTGATTGCCGGCTTAAACTGCTTCTTTCAGCATCGGTCAGGGAAAGTTTGCCGGGACACCTGGAGGAGCAGAATTACCCATGTCCGTTACGAAGGGGAAGAGGTCCATCGAGCTGCTGAAGCTAAATAAATGGACTTTTTCGCGGCGTTTCGGCACGATCGTTGTGGTAGGGTAGATAGGTACGAGACCACACAAAAAAGGAGTAGGGTGTGCGAGAACAAACAAACCTGACGATTATATAGATGTATGTTTCTTCACTAAGGCTTATCAAGGCTGGCTTCTCTGATCACATACTTTCGACAGCGAAGAAAATGTCATCCTCAACAGCAGGTCTAGGTACTCTCAGCCAACACGTTCGTAGAGTGCCGGTATACATAGAGACGCTTGAGCACACACCCAGCACTCCACGTTTGATATGCCACCCGTGAGATGAGGTACCCTGATCAAACCTAATCTGCAACCCGCTGGCCCATGAAGCCTCCTCCTCCTCCAAACCATCCCACCACCCCACGGCTCCACGAGCCAACCATTTGCAGCCCCTCCTCCCAAGTGCCGATTCCGTGCCATGTGTGACGGCGCGAGTCGATGAGTGGCCAATAGTTCACTCGACAAGTTTGAACGACCTGTCTATTCGGGACGGACCATGTTTCGTTTCGTACCCAAATCCCGCCGCTCCGCCGAAATGCTCTCTCCCTGCTCACTTTGCGAAGCTGCTCTAGGCGAAATACAGCATGTGCTGGTCCCGATCGGCATTCAGCTGATTGGCATCTACCTGCCTCTTTCAGCACTCGTGCGAAAGCTTGGGTTCTTCTTGCGAAGCGACTTTCTCGTGATAGCAGATAGTCAGTTGGCGATCTCTTGGCCAAAGAACGCAGACACCGTTTGTTGTAGTAGGAATCCAGAAATACCATGGTGTATGTATGTATAGCACAGCCTAACATAGCATTGCGCCGAGAATAATATAAAAGGACGATCGTGTCACATCCTCTACTGTCTTGCCTCCAGTGCCGTTCCAGTAGCAGCACCGCACCGCACCGCATCTTATCATCACCAGCTTCCAAAGGTCCAGAGTCCGCCAAACAGCCACCATGAAGCTCACCTTCACTCTTCTGCCCTTCATCGCCGCCCTCGTCAGTGCTGCTCCCACTGACGAGTCGCTCTTCCGTCGTGCTGCGACCACATGCGGCAGCACCTACTACTCTGCGTCTGCCGTCAACGCCGCCTCCAACGCCGCCTGCAATTACTACCAGAACGACGACACCGCCGGCAGCTCCACCTACCCTCACCAGTACAACAACTACGAGGGCTTCTCCTTCAACGGTGTGAGCGGACCCTACCAGGAGTTCCCGATCCTCTCCAGCGGCAAGGTCTACAGCGGTGGTGCGTTTTCTCCATTCCTCTGGGACTTTTTTCCTTCTCCTTTCTCTGTTTTTCTTTTTGTCCTTTTTTCAGTTTTTCTTTTATCCACAGATGAGGTCAGGTACTGACTTCCAGCTGCACAGGCTCCCCTGGCCCGGATCGCGTGGTCATCAACACCGACTGTCAGCTGGCTGGTGTCATCACTCACACCGGTGCATCGGGAAACAACTTCGTCGGCTGCTCTGGAACCGACTAAAGGAAAAATAAAAGTGCTCTATAGCGATTAAACCATATCAATTGACCATCCCCGTAGTGGGGCTCTGAGGCCAGTGAACTTGAAGCTTGCACTTTCCACTCATCTCATCCGGTGACCGCGCGTGGTGATGAAGAAAAGAATGATACCATTAAGCAATGCAACTGAAATCTAAGTGCGCCCAAGGCCCAACCAGAACGCCGAACTAAGAGCAAAATGAGTGAACTGGAACTGCTCAAGCCAGGGACCAACGTAAACTTCCTGTCCCCTCTTTCATCCTCGACCCAGTCCAATCAGACACTATCCAGACTTTGTTGTGGACCAAGATCAGACGTCCAGCATGCTTTTTATCTGTTGTGGCTGCGCAGAAAGTGAGCCAGTTGTCGAAGTGCTGCCACTTCTTCCATTGGCGGTCCTTCGCTGCTGGTCCGAATATGGAGGCGGGCCATCCTCGGTTAGGTATGCAATCCGCCTCTGGCGCTCTAGATCTGTGGTGTTTGGCAGTATCAAGCCCAGACCCTGATCATCAGCGTCGGTCACAGCATTTCCTGAAGGCTTCGATTTGGCGCCAGCCCGGTCGACGCGCGGGTTGTCGCTGTCACCCCTTGGCGACATGGGGCCTAACTCAATGCCGTCACCTTCGTATCGAGCATTTTGGATTCCGTCCTCGCGGATGTGCGTCTCCAATTCTCCCATGTCTCTCCGCCCAACACCCCGCACGCCGCCAACCTCTTGAACTTGGCGAGTGAGCTTATCCTTGTACGTGAGGAGGTGGTCGCCACGCACACGCTTCCACCAAGCTGGCTTGTGAACAATGCCGAGCTCTCGGTCCAGCGTCTCGCCCCGGACACGTCTCTGCCTCATCAACTCCTTGTCTTCGTTGGGGCTGGCCCATCCATATATAATCTGCACGATCAGAATAGCCAACGAAGGGCCATAACCCCAGCCATAGATGATGGCAACAGGACCGTTGGCCTTGATGATTGACATGTCGTACTTCCACGAGATAAACTCTTGATAGGCAATTGTTCCGAGAGAGAGTATGATGATAAGGGTTAACCGAAGTGGCACAGCGCGCATGAAACCGAGCCCTCGGTTCAAGATGCCGCGGTTGCGAGGCTTATAGTGCTTTACCGAGTGTCGCAGCGAGAATATGATCGTGAGCCAGCAAACGAACAGGCAGAACCCAGCAGCCTTGAAACGGGCGCCGGTTGCACCGGGTTCGGCAATCGTGGCTTCTTGTTCGGGTGATCGCTGTCGGGGAACAAAGTTCCAGCTCCGAGGGACGACGAGGAAGAAGTTCTAGGGTTGTTAGCATGTATCGCCGTCGAATCGGAGAGAGCAAGATAGCATACCAGCCACAGCCAGAAATAGAACCACAACGGCAGGTAGAATTCGATCTTGGCCCTACGATCGTCGTCATTGACAATAAAAGGGTCCGGATCGACATACTGCCTCTGCAACCAGCTGCCCCAGTGCCTGACAGCCTCCCAGACTAAGGCAGTGGTGCCCCAGCAAAGCATGTAGAAGAAGAAGACGGTGATGATGAGTGGCAATTCCTGGACGTAGTAGCGATCGACATCGACATTGATGAACAGGCTGATCAGCGCAGCAGCACAGGTGAAAATAGCCCAGTACCATTGCCATCTTCGGCCGATAGGATAGAAGCGTGACTCCTTGCGAAGATAGATCCGGCCGTGTTTGGCCAAGCAGGTGAGGATGGCGACGAGACAAAGTCCGAACGCGACAGCCACTCCAATGCCGGTGTAGCCACGAACACCAATTGGATTGATGGAGCTGTAACAGCTCGTGGCATTAGGAAAACTACCGTTGTCCCAGACAAAGGCAGGCTGGTAGGGTTGAAAGGTCAACCAACATTGGGATTCATTGGAGAGTGTGCCATTGCTGTAGAATGTATAGTTCCAATATTTGATTGTTGTCAGGTTGAAATGGTTGCCTCCGAAAACGGTATCAGTATCGTTGTCACCTGCAGGGAAGTTGGCTACGGCGCGGGCGATGAGGTCGTCGCTGCGGCCGATGAGGCTATCGAGATAGTCGAGCATTGTCGTGGCGAGGTATCTTGATGCCAAGCGAAGAAGGACCCTAGGATGTCGGCTCCACACTGTAATACCAATATTGTCGGGAAAACGAGATACCAAGTCGTGCCGCTGAAGATGTGACGGTTCTCGAGAGGACGTGTACTGGTTGACAAGACCAGATGGAGGAGGATGGAGGATGAGGGAAAAGCTGAGCGACCAGCAGCGTTGAGAGAGAAAAGTGAGTAACGACGCGCCTGTGGCGTCTGGGGAATGGACATCGAGCGTGTGCCTGCGTGGAAAAGACGGAGGCTACGGAGTTGACCAAAAGGCCTTGCTGGGCGCGAGAAAGCGAACTCCTAGGAAGAGGAGCGTGACTTGTGAATTGGTGATGAACATGGTGGTGAGAGAAGTACCGATTCCTTCCTGGGCCTGACGAGGGATCCACCTACGCCTCCCGGGCAAGCCGCAGGTCCCGAAGAGGCCCAGTGACGATGGTTAGTGTAATGGTCCAGTGAGGGTTTTGCGGGCTCTCCGCCTTTCAGAGCGCCGTGATTCGATGGATGGGGGTGTTCTAGCTGCTCCTAGTTCCCGTATCTGCATGAGAAGCTAACAATGCGAGGAACCCGACCTCAGTCACCAGTGCTCATCAATCCCGTCCAACTCCCACCAGTGCCCATGTCCCTGCTCATTTCTGGAAAGTGTAGAACAGAAGCTTTGCGCCATATACCTCGCTGACTGACGGGCATTGAGTCCTGCACCAAGTTCCCCAAGAATCCGCATCAGTGTGCGCCCATTAAATGGCTCGCATGGCTTTCCATTTTGTCCGCGATGATCCTCGTCCAAAGTACGCATTTCTGTCCAAGACGCTTGTCTCGCGACGCATTAGCTTTCCTCAACTCCATATATGTAGTTGATTTACATTTCTAAGGAGACTTGTGAAGGAGAAAAATACAATTGCGCAATACAGCACCTAGCCAGGTTTTGAAGCTCGACGGCAATCACTCCGTCAATTACGTGTTAACCCTAACCCTAGGCCCGTAAACGGCCGTGGCCTGTAGGGGGCAGGTAAGGTACGTGGGAACCTTCAAGGTGGCATGAACGCAGCTTCACATTTCTCAAAGCCCAAGCAACAGCTGTAGCCACAACATATTGCTCTACATAGCACGGCGATGCCTTGTCCCTCACATTCGAGCTAATCATCATGGCAGCCTCCAACGACGAAGAGCCTTCCTACGTCGACTACGAAACGTTCCTCGCTCCCGATTTCTCCCCCGCTTCCTTTGCGAACTCTCTCGTTGTCAGCACCAACAATCCCAATGATTCGCCCCTTGACCTGTCTACGCCTCTTTCTCGTGTTCTTTTCGATGCGCAAGAAGTAGACTCGCATATTGACCTCCTCACAACCCGTTCCGCCGTCCCCCTTCTGCAGCACACTCAGGAACAAACCGCCGCGAGCAAGCACATCATCACAGAGCTTGACGCGCAAATCAAAAGTCTCAATGACAGCTATAAGCAGCTTGAGAAGGAGGTCATCGATAAACATGCAGAAGCAGATGAAGTGAGACAGGTGGCTCTGCGCTTGTGGGAGACATTGAAGCTCGGTCGCGCGGTCGGACGTTGTCTTCAACTGGGCAGGCAGCTGGAGGTGCAACACGCAGAGCTTCGCAGGTCTGCGGAAGGCAAGGATGACCATGGCGCTCTGATACGCTGCTCCTTCACCATTCTGTCTCTAAGAGAGGTTCTCGAGAAGAAGTCCCAAGGTGAAGAGGGCCACGGACTGACACGAGTGGACGCTATTCGAAGCTTGGAAAATACTGTCGTCAACCCGATCGAGCGCTCTGTTCGTGAAACTTCGGAGCGCATCATTCGCGAGTTCAACATACCCGTGAACATGACGTTTGCGCAGGGAGAGGAGACTAAGGCTAGGATGGTGTCAGCCATGACCTCGTTGTACCTTCTCTCACCGATCATAGGCATGAAGCCGGACAAGTGGGTGCCTCGCATGCTCCTCCAAGCTTTGGAGTCCTATGTACGCGCTGCACTGCAAACGAGCGTGGCGATTCTTGGTCGGTCTCTTGGACAACTCCCAACATTGGAGAAAGCTCTCGCTGAGGTGACAGCCAAGTGCCAGAATATTGTGTCACTGGAGCTGGTCCTGAGTGTCACCAAGACACCTATGAACCCTCTCGTTCCGGAAGGTCCTCAGCGGAAGAATGCCACGCTTTTGCAGGCCTTGCTTGCACATCTTGAGACCGGATCCTTGCCTTCGTACTTCTGGCGGAGCATGGCGAGTAATCTAGCCACGAGAGTCCAAGACATCATGAATCGTGGCGGTGTTGTGGCCAGAACATTGAAGAGCAACAAGACCAACGTTGGAGATGCCATTCGACAAGCGGTGCTAAGGGGATGTCAGTTGCCCCCGGCGTTGACAAGTGGAAAGGGCAAGGGTAAATCTGAGGGCAACTGGGATCGTGAGGTTGCAGTCATGGTAGGGAGTGTCGTCAATCATCTTGGAAGATAGAGGTCTTAGAAGAAAGCATTGATCGCTAAACAACAGAATCATAAAATCTTAGTCAATAATCAGGTGCTTGGGCACAGACTTGGATTGAAATGTCGCCGCCAATGATTGAGCCATGGTGCAAACCATCGATATTATACATCGAGAACATAGGTCACTCGTATGAGGGAGGATATCGGCGTCATTGTCCTCCGCTTCATAACAATATGATACATAGTATTGTGAAGTTCAAGGCATTGAGGCTATCTTTAACATACCAATATAACCCAGGATTTCATGACTGGGCATAAGAAACAGTATTGAGCACCAAGTCAAGGCGCTTGGTTCGCCATTTCACTTCGCAACAGAAGGCACGTTGGCGGCCAATGCTTGCGTCCTACGCTACTAATCCGCATGTTCCCGACTGAGTACCGAAACAGTGTCTGAACAGTGTCTGAAGAGAATCAAAAGGCTCCTATCCAATAGAACCAGAAATAGATGCCTCAAAAACCCTCATTCATTATCGCACTTGCACGCCCATCAACTGCTGTAATTCCCTTCTCCAAGATAGTCGTACATGATCTTGGGCTGCGCAGTTTTGACTATGACTCCTTCATCACTGACTTCCTGACAAGAGTTGCTGCGGAGACCGAGCATTAGGACGGCAAGCAGACGGTATTTAGTTAAGATCATTTTTTACGCCAAAATGTACATAGTCCTCGAACCCAGTGGTAGACTGTACCCTGCGGTTGAGAGGTGAAATCATCCTCCCATCGGGTACCTTTTTAGGGGTCCTGCCAATCAAGGGATCTGAGGGCGGGGGCTTGAATCTAAACTAACAAGGAGGGCGTGTTATGCCCCTTGTCTTCGTGATGTCACCCCTTGTTCACGCCACGCTCTTCATGCTGCCATTCTTACCCTGAGTTTTGTCTGAATCACTTTCTTTACGTTCTGGTTTACCATCCAACATGCCTCCGAATCAAGGCCTTGTTCATCTCAAGGAGTACGACATCAAAGACAGCAATGTTGAGCTCATAGGCACAGATATTGACCACCAAGTCAAGCATAACTCGGCGGCAACAGAGCCAGCCTGGCACGCTGACGGTGTTGGCACAGCTCCAGGACTGCGCATTTGGCGTATCGAGCAGTTTGAGGTGGTTCCATGGCCGCAAGAGCATTATGGTCAGTTCTTCGATGGCGATAGCTTCATTATCCTCCACTCCTACAAAATTGGACAGAAGGACGACAGTGAGAAGCTGGGCCACGACATCTTCTTCTGGTTGGGCGCCCACACCACGCAGGACGAGGCTGGTACAGCAGCTTACAAGACCGTGGAACTGGATGAGTTCTTGGGAGGTGCGGCAACGCAGCATAGAGAGGTGCAACAAGCTCCCTCGGATGACTTCCTGGCGTTGTTCCCACGCCTGTCTATCCGCTCCGGCGGCGTACGCTCCGGCTTCCGTCACGTCGAGACCGAGGGTGAATCCGAAAAGCGCGAGATCCTGACGCTACTACGCGTCTTCAAGAACCCTTTGGCAGGAAGCGGCGCCAGTGGAATCGTCGTATACGAGGTTGAGCCGACGTGGAACAACTTGGACGATGCAGACGTTTTCATCTTGGATACTGGGGAGAAGATCTGGGTTTGGCAGGGCAAGGATTGCAGCCCGATGGAGAAGGCAAAGGCCGCTCAGGTTGTACACGATATGACTTTGGCCAAGCACATCGAGGTGGAAGTACTTTCCCAGACGGAATCACGATCAAGGAGAGTTTTGAGCTTGTTGGGTGCAGACGACAACACTCCCACCACGGGCCGTCGCAAGAGCCGCCCAGTCGGCAGCAGAGCATCCTCCTTGGCATCCAGGCCTTCCAACAAAAGACTATTCCGTCTAAGCGACGCGTCTGGCGAACTCGCGTTTGAGCTTGTCAAGGATGGCGGCAGAATCTCTGCAGCTGACTTTGATAGCAATGACGTCTTCTTACTTGACGATGCAGGCAAGGCTGTTTGGGTCTGGATCGGCGGAGGGGCTAGCAAGGCGGAGAAGGCGACATGGATGAGAGTCGCTCAGGCGTACATCAGAAAGCTTCAAGGCGAAGAGCAGGACTCAGACGCATATCTGGTGCCATTGGCAAAGGTAAAGGAAGGTGCTGAATGTAAGGCCTTCAGGCGGGCTATCGAGGTGTAGCCGAGTACAGTGTGGTCAAGGCAAATGACAACGACGAAGAGGGGGGGGAAAGGATCTAAACCATGAGAAAAGCGCTCAGGCTTCAAATGAACACACCATGCGAAGCTGTGTGATGATGATAATGCCTATCATTGAGATTTAATGAGTCCTCTGAGACACTACGTAGTCTGCGTCGTCCTTATCCTACTGAAACTTTGAGAAGCCTAGGCTGCTAACCCTGACTCACCACAAGCACACCCTCTCCGATTTTGTTATTATCTCTGGTCCATGATATTTGGTCCACACATGGCTGTTCATGGCTTCAGCTTACGACGAGTGACTTCTTGAACAGGATGCTGCATTAGTAAGAGATAAGCAGGGCGGCCCTCCCAGTGCGGTTATTGGACACGGCATTCACGGGTTGTTACTGTGAACACAACGGAGAACATGCCGTGTAGCTTGCCATTGCCAAGGCCTGCAGACGCTGAGGTGGCGCCAACGAAAAAGCAAGACAGTATATACTAATCACTGGGCCGTGCGTGAGCTAGACTACCACAGGACTGGACCGGCAATCGCATCTGTCGTGGACGAAGCGGAGAGGAACTTGAAGTCGTCATGGGTTTTTGTTAGCGTCGTCGTTTACATGCAGGCTACTAACCTACCTGTATTGGTAGTAGTAGTCCCACTAACAGCTTCACCCCAGAAGCTTCACACAATATTGTTAACGACGCCCAAGGCAGGCAGGCAGGCAACAATGGTTTGCTTCTTCCGCGACGGCCAGCAAGAGAGTATGCCTGGGAGCAAAATACTATGCTTCGTCACCAGGCCACGCACGAATTGGCAGCAGCCTGACAGCAAAGTCGCTGTCCTCTGGTCTTTGCCCGGCCCACATGATTCACTTGGTGCCAAGACACACTGCTTACGTCCTTGGGGTGGGTGACGCTTTATCATGCTAGGATGCTCTAGGACAACGCGCGGTGTGAGAACTACCGGAGACAGGCGCCATGATCCGTCCAATCCGCCTACCTCTAAGACCTGCGTGCGGGAGCAACACAGCTCCGTGGCTCAAGGCGCGGCCCTTGATGCAGGAAGAGGCTAGTCAGTTGGGTGGACTGACTGGGTTGGGTTGGGTTGTGAGCTATCTAGCTTAGCTGCGTTGGCCGAATGAGAATGAGGATCGCGACCACGACAGGACTTGAATGGCCGATTCTTGGCTTGCTTCGGACTTATGATCGAAACCTTCGTTGACGCGAAGTCTGATCAACCAGCAAAGGTTGTCCCTCGGGTACTATTTCCGATCGGCAAATTAATAACTAGCTGCTCTCTACAAAGAGAGATGGCCAGGCATGTATCCGGCACTTCCGCCTCGCACCTTAGTCGTTCCCAGTGTTTGCTTGGGGTGCCATTGACACCGGAAGCTCTGGAATTCTATTCGGCTCCTCATCTTTTCCCTTTTAAGCTTCTTCTCAAAGTGCCCCCTACATCTTGAGAGTTCTGCGGTTTCGAATTTTCCTCCGGTCTTCCCTTTTTTTTTCTCTGGGTGGAGGGAAGCTCACGGACCATACGGAGGGCTCGCTCACTTACACAATGAAGTTGACTTCAGCAGCCCTGGTGGCTGCTGCGGTGGCTGCTGCGGCTGCCTCGGATCTGCGCATCATCACATACAATATTCGACAAGCAACCAACAGACCTGGGAGGAATGAGATGCACTGGAAATACAGACGGCCCATGCTGACGCAGCAGCTCAAGGACGAGAGCAATGACAACACAATCATGTGCTTCCAGGAAGCGTTCTACCACGTCGTTCAGGACATCAGCGAGGATCTCGGCGATCAGTGGTCCTGGGTGGGCAAGGGCCGCGATGACGGCGATAAGAAGGGCGAATTCTCACCAATCTTTTATAGAAACGAGGTTTGGGATCTGGAGGCCAACCATACCGTCTGGCTCAGCAAGACGCCGGACAGGCCGTCCAGGGATTGGGATGCTGACTTCAACCGCATCGTCACCGTCGCAGACCTCAGGAACAAGGACTCTGGTGACAAGATTACTTTTATGTGCACACACTTCGAATGGTCTGGAAAGACAGCCCAGGAACATTCGGCAGAGATCATAGTCGATCTCGTCGCCAGCTACAACGGGCATCCCTTGTTCGTAGCCGGTGACCTCAATTCAGAACCTACCGACAAGCCCTACAAGACCATGGTCACTGCTCTCACGGACTTGCGCACTTGGAGGACTGCCAACCATCGCGTAATCGGCTCGCGGCCCTCCCTAGAGAAGCCCCTGAGCGAACCTAGTTTCGAGAACATGCTTACCTACACTGGCTTCGCCGGCGATGAGCGGAACATGCTCCTAGACTACGTCTTCGTCAAGGATCCGGCTAGTCTGGTGTCGTCTCGGTACTCCGTGGGTTGCAACACGAACGAGGACGGGCAGTACATCTCGGATCACCGCCCGGTATTTGTGGACCTGCAACTACGTTGAAGACGTACGTGGAAGAGGTGGATGGCGGCTGGGCTATGGCAAGATGGGATTTATCTTCAGGATGAGATTTGCTACGCATAGGCGAAACCGATGAGCTGCAACATCGAAGGGCTTTGGATGGATTCAGTTGATTGAGGATGAGATACGACCTGGTTGATATTCGTTAGCCTCTTTTTTATGGTCGGAAAGCATGTTTTGCTCAATATACCCTACTGCTTTCTGTTTTCCCTTACCAATCCTCGATCAATGGCGCCTTGGCGCTCCGTCCTCTTCCACGATTATTGAGGCCTGTTGCTAGGTTCGCCCAGGTCGCTGTCCTCGGGAACAGGCACCACCGCCGTCCTCGTATAGATATGCCTGGCCTTGGTCAAGTCACCGAATCCTTCATAACAGCCACCCTTCACGGACACGCTCTTCTTGTAGGATCCATCCGGCAGCTTGCTACGATGTACCAACCTCGAACCGCAGTGACGGCAAAACCACGCTTCAGATGTGTTGCCCGAGTCGGTCGGGCGCGTCCACATGGCCATGTTATCGCGCGCCGTCTGCGACTCGGGAGGCCACATGCCTTCCGCGGGGAAGAGGTATGTAATGCCAAACGCCGAGGAGGATTGTTTGCGGCATTCGAGGCAATGGCATATGTAGATGACCAATGGCTCTGGGGCTGAGACTGGGAAGGACACCTTGCCGCATTGACATGTGGTATGGAGATTTTGCGTTGCCATGGTCAAAGTTTGTTCTGGGAGTTTTGCACGCTGCTTGCGATGGTTGGATTGCGATGTTGGTGAAGCTGGGTGGCGGGGTAGAGCAGAGGGGTCCAGACGGCGACGAAGTTGCAGGTCACAAGCAGATACTGATAAGACGGCGTAGGTGGCTAGGAGTGTGAGGTGGTGAAAGAAATGACGACACCTTCTTCGCTTAAGAGCAAAACTCCGAGAGGCGCCCTTGTATTGACAAGAGCTGAGCATGAGGGTGCTGGGAATAGTCCGATGGTTTTCTGTTATTCCCATCCAGAACGAAGGTGGCATTACCATTTGCCACGATATGATTGCTATTTCCAATGTCCACCTCAGCAAGTTTTGAGTTGCGATTCTTCTATCATCGTCCGCACGATTCAAGTTGAGCGTGGAAAGATAAATCCCTTGAACCAGAATTCTAGGTTCCTCATGGTGACGGTGGAAGTTATTTACCCCGCCAACGAGGAATTCTCGTCACAGGCCCTCACGTAGCTGGAGTCTGCCGCCGCTGGCTTCCGATCTCTACGGCTACAAGGGCATTGACCTGTTCAGTCAGGTTCGATTTATCCTGGGCAGAATTAGGGACAAGACTGAGGCCATCTGCTCCATAGCTTTAAGGTAAGTTGCAGGGTCTCAGGCTAATGATCTGCTTAATATGGCACACAACCATCGTGCAGGACGTGAATAGCACCCGGCAATGGGCGAATTTAAGAGGGTAAACTGGTAGACCATCGGCACTTCACTTTAACCGACCTTGAATCATAAGGGAAATACCCGTGGTCCTTTTCTTACCGTATCAGCTGCACGCAGAATTCTGGAGGTGACCAACATCTCCCAAACCATGTAAAGGAAAAAAAAACGTTTCAACCTCACCATGTGCAACATCACACAATACCTAAAATACGCAACTTAATGGTCAGGAAGTAGTATTTCTTCAGTCGAGCATTTTGTCTTTGCCCACGATGAGAAGCCTTAGCACCGGCAAGGATGTTCCAGTCAAGGTTAAAGCTATCATATTAGCCACGCACGCAGAATGTAAGAAGAGTTGCAATATATACGGCCCCAAGGATCATCCGAATTTAGTGCGCCAGGTCGATCAATACTACCGCGAGCGCTGCCGGCAGGTTGCCGGCAGACGCAAACTACAACACTCGCTGCCACATTTCGTTCCCGCCCCAATATACAGCCTAGCGGTGAAACCGTAGCACTTGCTTCAGATCATATATCCGTATATTGATCTTAAAAGATCCCAAACAACTTCAATCCAGCTTGTTTCTTCTTTCAATGGACTGTCCGCGTCCGCTCGTCCGTGGTATCACCTGCCCTTCGTCCCTGGAATACCAACGACTTTGTCACCGCCGCCTGAATTGCCCATATTGTCTGCTGGGACCTTGGACTTGACCTGTTTCACTACCGGCTAAAGTCAACACAAAGCAGACCTGCAGCCCCCCACTGGACCAGGTAGGTACTATATTATGCTAATTCTCTCAATATCTTTATTTCCCCACAAGGTGCCTGATTTTCCCCCAGATCCTTGTCATTGCTCTCCTGTCTCTCTGCCGGGGAAGCATGCGTCGCCACCTCCAGCCGACATGGCTGATGCTGAGCACGCAGCCTGGTCCCTTTGCCTCAATTTAGTCAAAACCATCCTCCGCATGACCTGTTTGGGACAACGACTCCATAAACCAGTGATATGATTCGCCATTGTCGGACTCAGATTGGTGTGGAGAGCCCGCCAAGGCTCTTTTGTGCTCTGTCGTTTTGTTTGAGATGCATGAATGGGGCTGCTGGGTAATGTTTCCAAGAATGGTCGAATCCGCCATGGGCATGACGCCCAGTTCCTTATGCGATTTGAGTCTATATATAAGGGTATCGGCCAAGCCCTTGTGTTGTCGATTGTGAACCCGGGAGATTCAGCTCTTTAGCCAACGGTCCCCGTTTTCTTGGGTTTTGACCATTGACCAGAACATATTTGCAAGGCTGACAACATGGTTCGCCTAAGTGCTGTTATCGCTGGCCTTTTGGTTGGATCAGCCGCAGCCGTCCCATCTCCGCTTGATGTCTTTCGTCGCCAGGGCGGAGGTGTCATCACCAAGTGCAGCAAGTCTGGCGTCATTGCGCTGGCATACGATGATGGCCCATACCAGTACACTTCGCAGCTGATCGACATTCTTGATGCCGCTGGTGCCAAGGCAACCTTCTTCTGGACTGGCACGCTCTATGGTTGTATCTACAATCAGGCGAGTGCCGTCAAGAAAGCCTATGCATCTGGTCACCAAATCGCCTCTCATACATGGTATGTCTGGACAGCTGCCCTGTGTTGGAAATTCAAACAACTAACTTTCCGGATTTCAGGTCTCACCCACAGGGCATGGGCCAATGGAGCTCCCAACAGATCAGCCAGGAGATGAACCGCCTCGACCAAGCCTTTGCCAATCTCGTCGGAGTCAAGCCCGCCTACATGCGCCCTCCTTACCTCGACACCGGCGGTCAGTTCCTGTCCACCATGTCTTCCCTCGGCTACACCGCTGTAACCATGGATGTCGACTCTCAAGATTGGAACGGCGCCTCACCTTCCCAGAGTCAGCAGTACTTCCAGCAGGCTGGTGCCGGTGGCAATGGCCACATCCCCCTCATGCACGAGACCTATGCTTCCACAGTGCAGCAATTAACCCCCTGGGTTATTCAGTGGGCTAAGCAGAACGGCCTTCAGATGGTTACTGTTGCGGAGTGTCTTGGCGGACAGCCCTATCAGCAGACTGGCCTCACTGGCAACGGACAGAATTCATGTTAAATAAAGTACATAACAAAGTTTCTGTATCTCAGAGGATAGCTCAGCGGCACTCGTTTATCACTTGAAAAGAAACAGAAAACTTCCGCGGTATTTCCATCGTTCGTTCGATCCGGCCAAATGTAGCTTGCTTTGTGTCTGTTCGAGCAGTCCCATTTACATGAATGCAGGGATGTGAGCACCCAAATGGCGTTCCACCTGGACACAAACTCTCACGGGGCGTTTTAATTCAAAAAAAAAAATATATGAAGCATTCTCATGGTTCTTCGTCAGGCTGTCCCGGTTCGCGGTAAGACTCATGGTCCCTTAAAGGATGATGATGGATTCTAGAAAATAGGTTCATCCCCATTGCCAACTTAATCGCCTCTGGAACTGGTCCGCTAACCTCAAATTGCATGTATCAAGGTACACCAACCAATCATTGTAGCTGTAAGATCTTGTTGACGATCGGCCTCAATTTGGCTCGGTGATATGCATATGCCTGGGTAGACTGAAGGTAGCTTTTAGATCGTCACAGAAGGGCGGACGGCCGCTTTTCACAGCCAAAGCTTTGTTCTTATTTTCTTTTGCGCATCTCCCTCGTTGCGATCTAGCATCCTTCTACTTTCTTCTACTTTACCTTCGGGGCTTTCCTATGTTAGTTAGCTACCTAGCCCAGCGCAAAAATCTGTTGCAATGAATGGGTGCAGGGTAATGGTTGAAACCATGACGTAGTGATAATCCGGCAATCTTGGCCTGCCTCGGCACTTTCTTTCACCTGCCAACTATCTGAGATTGAGTGAAGTCGCCAAACACGATGCCGCAAAGTGATGTGCGAACGCGCGCTGCGCCGGGTCCATTCCTAGACCATGGCCATGGACACGGTTTGGAGCGTCCAATCATGTATCTCAAACGTGCAGGTATCGCGGCCTCATTCCCATTACGCGGCATTTGGTACTTCTGCGCGAACCGCGAGTTCTGGCCATTATTCCTGGCCCGACTCGTTCCCCTATCGCTGCTGTCTTTCCTAGTCTACCTGATCCTGTTCACATTCGCATTCTTGCCCCAGTTTGCCTTTCTGGCCATTTTCCATGGATGGGGAGCCTGGCTTAACGCCGTGGTGCTTGTGCTTGGCGAGGGCCTCATCATCATTCAGGGTTTATTTGAAGGCTTCTTCGTGGATGAGAGCCGTGTCGACGTGTTTGATGTAAGAATAACGGCCCATAGTAATGCGAACATCTCTGACGCGCTTTCACTAGGCTACGCTCATCAAGAAAGGTTGCGTCGAACTCATCTCCCCACATCGGATCTTGTTCCGCGATGCTACCACAGCAGTCAAAATGCTTGGGAAGCCCACCAGTCCCGCCATATACACACCTTGGAGCATGATCCAGATTGTGGAACTCATTGTCTTCTTGCCGCTGAACCTTGTTCCCGTTGTCGGAACACCAGCCTTCATCATCATTACCGGCACGCGTCTGGGCAAACTGTCGCATTACAGATGGTTTCAACTTCGGGGTCTCTCAAAACAAGAGAAGAAAAAAGAGGTTCAGAAATACAGTTGGGAATATGTATGGTTTGGAACTGTGGCTATGATCCTGGAGCTGATCCCCGTTTTCTCCTTTCTTTTCCTCCTGACCTCCTCTTGCGGGGTTGCCCTTTGGGTTGCTCGCCTTGAAGAGGAGAATAGGTCAAGGCTTCCCGATCATGCCACTGCTTCCGGTGACGGCCAAAGGCTTTTGGATGACAATGATGAACCACCTCCAGCATATTCAGATGAGGTTTGAGCCACGGAAGGTCCATGACAAACCTGCGGCTGCAGTTGACCCAACTTCCTTCGATATTGAAATTGCAGGAGAATCTAAGAGCCCGCCATGACTCAACTGATCGATGTTTTTGGAAATGAGAAGCGAGAAATATTATTTAGTCAAATCGGATGCCAGTTACGTGAGTAAATGACTCCAGGCTTCCGTCCGGCTTGATGTTGAGGCCAGTCTCAGGACATAATATCCTGCCGAGTTGCTCAAAGAATCTGGCGGTTCATCATGGCAGACAGCTGCTACGGCCGGCCAGCTGCCAGGCTCCCACTCTATCTCGGCCGAGAAGAGCAGTCATTACGCGAAGGCTGTTTACGGCTGTACAGAAGTGCCAGTACGTAATTCAATCGCAGCTATTATTTGTTGGGTCCTCCTGCTCCAAACACCCAATCTCAAAATCTTCACTTGTAGATCACATACTGGCATCCTCAAAATACTGAAGGTCCTGAGATTGTGGCATTTCATGTACCCTATTCATGAGATCTACGTCGCGAGTGGCCTTGTCTACCCATCAAGCAATGTGTTAGCAACACAGTCATTCACAGGGCAAGGCAAATTTGGACCAACTTTTGATATATTCGCCTCCTCATCTCTCTGCCCACCATTGACTCAACTTGACCTCCGAGGGCTCCTTCCAGAGCAGGACTGTTCTTCAGGAAATGAAACTGTGTCACGTCATCCCAACCTATTCTCTCCCCAACAAGATTTATCGTGGAAGGAGGGTCATTTGGCAGTATGATCCGAGTCGGCAGGCAGGATAGCTTCCGTCCCTTGCCGTCAGCGAAGATCTGAAGGTCGAGAGTAACAAAAACGCCTTCGCTCGTCTCGCCCTCCTCCTTTTCCAACCTTCATCTTCGTTCTTCTCTCTTTTCCCGTTAACCCCCCAAACTCTCTCCTCCCTCTGGATCTGCCCACCTCTTCGTCCAAGTTTCTCAGCCCCTTTACTCTTCGGCCCTCTTCCTCTCTGCATCGTTGTGACCAGCCAATCCTATCACTCGAGGGCCCAACCGACATCTTCCGTCCTTAGAAGTAGTCGCCTCGATATTGTTTAGCTGAAGTTGGAGATGCGTGCTCCAAAACCGCTTGGCGCCCTGTTGGCCGGCAGCTTCTTTGCCCTAGCGAAGGCACAGGCCGACACATACGGGTAGGCTCATCTGTTCTCATTCCTAGTGCTCGTTTACTCAAAAGCCTTGCAGCGATCCAAACACCAACGGAATCCCTGGACAGAGTGGAAATCCCGATGACTGGCAATCGCCCATTGGCAGCGGTGTTCCTAGCAATGAAAACCCTGGAAGCGTCAACCCTGATCCTGCTGCCCCTGGGAGCACCAATCCACAGGCTCCTGGGACTTCTGGCTCGTGGCCAGAGAGCGGTTCTCCCTCAGGCCCAGGCAACCCGGGAGGCTGGCACAGCCCAGATGATAGCAATGTTGTACCATCCCCGGGTTCATCTGGAAGCTGGCCACAGGACTCTGAGTGCTTTGTGCAAAGTACAACTACCATATTCGTCACTGTCATTCAATCAACCCCTGCCAACCCTTCTGCCTCGGACATGAGCTACCCAGATGGATCTGTTCCGAACAATCCTTCCCAAGTTGACCCGAACCAAGATGGTTCATCTACTGGTGACCCTTCGTCCAGCGATGCCCAGGCTTATGACTCGGCAGACACCTCAGCGACCAATGAATCATCCTCCGATGGCACTGTACCCTCAAACTCAGAGGGCGATAGACCGGGCGAGTCAGTTGAGGACCCTTCTTCCTGGACTAGTGAGGCTACAGGTGGCCCAGTGAAACCTTTCACCACTCTCACAATTGATATTTGGGGAACAGGTGATGCTCCCACTACTGCGATATCTCCAGATCCCTCACAAGTCACTTTGGAAGATCCAGGTATACCCGGATCACTAGGCCCTAATCCCACCAGTCCTTCTGATGGCGGCCCTCAACCACCCGGGGGGGCTAATGGCCAGAGTCCTCAGTCGGACCCTGAAGACAGCATAGGAAACGCCCCTGGTAATGCAGGTGATGCTTCAGGGAACTTGCCTCTACCCAATCTACCAGATGCTTCTAGTCAGGAGCCCTGGGATACAATCTCTAAGCCTTACCCTGGCCCATCACAAGATCCCAACGATGGTTCTCAGGGTCAGCCTGGTCAGCCCCCCGTCTTTGTTTCGTATGGAAAGCCAAAACCTTCTGATGCGAATCCGAACAACCCACCGCAACCTCAGATCACATCACCAATTGATCCTGGTTCTCCTGCAGGTGCTGGCGGCGAACAAGCTCCCCAAGTTAGCGGTTCACTGATCCCCGCGATTGAGTATGCCTCTGGTGCTGATGCTCAGACTATGCCGAACCCTGTATCTGCAAGCATCACGCCATCTCTTCCCATCATGACCAATGCGGGCGAACCTAGTGACCCAGGTAGCCCTGGAGGTGCTGGATCGGGAGTGGTCACTTGTATAACAATCATTGGTGCGGACGGAAAGCCCACGATACTCGATTACACCCTAGGTTCTCCAACCGCCGTCCCAGCTTCTAGCGCTGCATTCATGGATAGCTCAGCTCTCGCCCAGTCTATCACAGTGCTAGGACCAGATGGCAAGCCTACGATTGTGAACGGGCCTTGGGGTGTTTCCAATGCTCCCGGAGGTTCTGTTGTCGCAAAATCCATGACAATAATCGGGGCTGATGGGAAGCCAACAGTTGTGAACTCCCCATGGGGAGGCTCTAACGACCCTATATTCACTGGCGTTCCAGGTTCTGCTGGCGGGGAAAATGGGAACGGCAATGACGATCCTTCCACTTCCAATGCACAGCTCTCGAATGATGCTACAACTTGTGTGACCATTATTGGGAGCGATGGCAAGCCGACCGTTGTGGACTGGCCTTGGACAGTACCTGCCCCAGTCGCTACTGCAGGCGCCTCCGCTGAAGGCTCTGGTAACACGGGCAATAGCGGCGTCTTCACGGAAACATCTGATCCCCAACAGCCTGGGCCGATGACACACACGAGCTTCACGATACTGGGTCCTAATGGCTTGCCTACTGTCATTGAATCAAGCTGGATTGCTTCTCCTTCAGCTGGTTCAGATCACGGTCAAGGCCCCATCATTTCACAAGCCTCCATTTCCGGTTTACCATCAGATATTTCTGTCCACCTTCCTCTTCCGTCTGGTCCGATTTCAACTGGACTATCGGGGTCAAATGAAGATCCTATTACTTGCTTCACAATCATCGGCTCCGATGGTAAGCTAACCGTCGTTGAAACTACATTGGCTATTCCTGTTGCAACTGGCGGACCAGTGATCGGCCCAGGTGCTACTCTGCTCCCCCCTTCGGCTTCAGTTGATCCCCAAATTTCCCAGTCACACTTGCCAGATGGGGCTTCACAAGTTGCACCTAATGGTGACCCTGGAGGCAACACAAATGGTGCACCATACACGACTTGTACCTCTTACACTATTTTGGGCCCTGATGGCCTGCCTACAGTCATTGATACAACATGGATTGTTCCTCCAGCTTTCGAGACAGGCTCGGCTCTTGCTACGGATATGTCTGGTCCCCTTTCAGTCCCCGCTGGACAAGTGACTGGCGTTCCTGGTGCATCAGATCCAAATGATGTGGGCGGTATTACTACATGCAGCACGTATACCGTTATTGGTCCCGATGGACATTCTTCTGTTGTCGAAACAACTTTCGTGATACCAACTCAGATTCCAGGTGCTCTGACAACTGATTCTCACCTGACCTCGGGCATCCAAGCAGCTCCATGGTCAGCCGCATCTGATGATCCAGCCCCTCCCTCTGCTGCTGGGTCTCCTGGCGACGGTCTCATCACCACCTGCATCACTGTTATGACAACAGGAACAGATGGTATTCTGACGCCTGTAGAGCAGACAGTCATCCTGCCTTCAGTCTCCTCAGTTGATTTCTCTTCAGGACTTCCTGGCTCTTTACCCACAGGTCCAGTCAACGGGAATGCAGAATCAGGACCAGGAGATGATGGTCATGCCAGCATCAGCGGCTACACCGGAGGCCTTGCTGATAGCGATCCAGGAACTATACTTCCTCCTGGAGCACCAGTCCTCTCTGGAGCCTCTGCAGACCCAATGACTGCTGGTGAACCTACTATCACAGTGACAGGCACCCGCACATTCACGGATATCGTAGTTGCTGATCCTTCTGGAGCATCTGTGATCTCTGGGCCATCAGGTTTGCCGCTCTTTGATTATGGAGCCAGCGAAGGTGCTGGACCGGCGCTTCCTGGAACAGCACCAGCCCCATGGGACGGAACAGGAGCTCAGCCAAGTGAATCAACGCTTTTCCCAGCTGGCTCTGTGGCCTACGGCAATGCGAGACATACAGCTGTTCCCGTCACCAGCACTTGGAGTAATCAAGTGTCGGATGGCACAACCACACACCTTCTTAAGTTCCCCCTAACTACCTTAGCCACTCTCCCTGCAAAACGAGTCTTGCGACGACAGGAAAGGCAAGTTGAGCGAAAAACTGCAGATTGGCTGCTCGCTGACCAAGGCAGCTCTCACCCATGGGGAAACTCAAGCATGACAACTCCAAACACTGAGCCATCACCGACCCGAGCCCATCCCGTTCCCAGCTTGTGCTCCAGCGGAGGTAACATTGGTAATCGAACTGTCAATGTGAGTTTCTATCAGCTACTTTCTGTTGGCAATCCATCTGACTCGAACTCAGTTTGATCAGGAGAAAGCTGGCCCTCTGTTCAACCCGTCGAATGGCCTTTGGTTCTCCGAAGGATTCTTAATCGCTCCTCCGTCTTCTCAGGAGCAGCAGTCCTATTTTGCTTCTTCCGGTGGCCAGCTAGTCGAGTTTGTGCCAGCGGCGTTGACCCCGACCGCTGATGAGGACGGTTCTGATGTTGCTGAAATTGGCGTCGGCCCAAACGCATCAAAAGAGTGCTACCAATTTGATTTCTTCGGGGCCA
Source organism: Sarocladium brachiariae (assembly GCA_008271525.1). NCBI lineage: Eukaryota > Fungi > Ascomycota > Sordariomycetes > Hypocreales > Sarocladiaceae > Sarocladium > Sarocladium brachiariae. The sequence continues at coordinate 140,312 of RQPE01000010.1, read as the reverse complement.
ATCTTGGATGTGCGGCTGAAGGAGCTGAGCAATGGTGCGAGTTCGAGGTCTCTGCATACCGATGGAACCCCAAAACTTCACGTGAGGAGCCCATCGACTGGTCCGAGATAAAGCGTGTACCTGCCTGCGCCGAATTCCCCGATGGCTCGTGTGCATTGACACCTGTGGAATTCGAAGGCTACACAAGCATCACTGGCGTTTTGATTACGCTCCGTGTGGGCTTAGACCTTCGGGCTTGGTGGGGAGATGACTTCCGTTTCGGCTGGTCTGACAATACTTGCGAGGCCGCTGCCTGTCGCAGCCAGACTGCCGCACATCGTGTGAAGCGTGAGACGGTGGAATCAGCCCTGCGTCGGGGTGTGTGGCACTGGACGCCAGGAGGCGTGGAGCGCCTTGATGATGACTTCATTTGGGACGCCGTACAGTGAGAGAATGGGGATAAGACAGGCAGTCTCTTCAGACCTTGTACTCTGTTTCTTGTGAGGGATATTTGCTGTCTAACTTGGTGTGATGGGATTTGAGAGAGATTTCTTGGAAGGAGAGTTAATGAAGGGCAGATGAAAGTTCTCTACGACTTAAGTAAGCAATAGGCTCTGAAGCAATAATTCGCGACGATTAGAACTTGACGATCATTCATTTGGCCGCTGTCGTAGGTCTATCTCACTTGTGCCTGAGATGAGGCCCTCTGAAAGGAAAGTGTAACCCATTCACTAGCACCGCCACGAGTGCTTACGACCATCAAGATAACAACAGCTCCGTCTTCGAATACAAGATAAAGTAAGATCACAAGCTAAGTCTGAGAAGTGGCTCAAGTTCGTTGTGATGCGTGGAGGTAGAAGAGATCCCAGCCTCCTCGTCAAAAGTTGTCACATGAGCACATGATCATCTAGGGGTCCTCTGAGAACTTAAGTATAAAACAATTGCAAATAGATGAGCAATGTATTGCTAAGATCCAGGTTCTACGGAGTATCAAACACCACGGAACAGAATACTTGCAGTGTAGATATCTAATACTGTACATGATGAACACCGATCCGTCCTCCTCCAGAGTACCACAGGCTGTTCATTCCTCCTCAATAGAAGCGTCACGGTAAACGTGGCTATCTGAAGATGAAGTACCTGAGGAACCATCTTCACTTCGGCCAGCGTCGGATAATGAGCTGACGCCGTCGTCGTAGGGCCTTACAGAATCTGAACCGTGAGCCTCTTCCATCGATGGTTCAATGTTTCTGAAGAATGAATGATCAGCTTGGAGCGGTTTGCCTTGCGCAATGAAGCCCATGGGGCTATGAGCAAAGTCTTGACCACGGCGGCGAATGGACAACCATTGCTGAAGGAAGGTAAGCGGGCGCGCGGTGAACGGCGAGGCCACCATTGCTTTCGGGGATTCGGCAATTTCGGCAGCGTCATCCTCTTCATGCAAGTCATCCATGTGATGCACGTCTTCTGTGTCATGCGCCATCCAATTACTCGCCCGTTGGAGGCCAAGGAAGTCATAAAGAGCTGCGTGATCATCCCAGTCGAAGTACAGCCCGCCAGCAAGCAAGAAGATCTGTACTCGCGCCCAGGTTGGGAGAGCATCGCCTGGAGCCATTTCCGGTATATTATGATAGCGTAGCCAGTAGAATGGTAGCATTCTGCAAGTTGTCGGGGCCATGTAGGTCAAGAGATGGACGCCTTCTGCAGCTTCGCCACTGCGGATGATGGGCAGGATATCTTCTGCTTCTTCCGGAATGATGATAACCGCAGTCTCCGTAGCTTTGCTCCATAACACCCAGTTCACGGGTCTCTGAGAGTAAGATCAGCAAATGTCAAGTCTCAAATGATACTGAATGGACACTCACCAAGAAGTTGTCGCCTGTGGCATCTCCGACTCGAACAACCACACGCGCAAACTCTTGTGTTACGAAAAGTCTGGAGACCATCGCTTTGCGGGAAATTCCATGCTCGAGACCGATTCCAGTTCTAGAAATAAAGTCAAATGCCTGCACGAAGCATGTTGGGTCAACGGGGAAGCGCCCGGTTTTGGTGAAGCTCTCCAAGTCTCGGTGCAGACTTGGGTAACGATGAGCTGGGTGGCGATATGGTTTCTTGACCTGGCGAACAAGCTCTACCTCGACTGCGACCTCTCTCTCTTGCTCAACCTCTTGCAGAGCAGAACTATGAACTGCTTTGCCAGTATCTTGAAAGGCTTTGCGTCGGGTGTTGAGTTCGTCGACGAAACCCTTGAGCTTGAGGTTCGAGAAGACATTCGCGTGTCGTGTCTTAGACTTGACTTGTGGTTCATACAACATCTGCAGTGTTTGTTGCTCATTTTGCTTGATTTCCTTGACATACTTTTCCCTCTCTCGCTTATCGTTCAGGTAGTCAGCGTGATCTATGTTCGCCTGTACCCGACGACAAAAATCAATTCCTTGTGAGTAATACAACGGCTGGAGTTGCTCGATACTATCGCATGTGTTATTCAGGAGCCACATAATTCTGGATGGCCAGTCAGTTTATCATCGATCATGCATCAAGCGCTTTGCCGACTTACACGTCACCGGAGTCTATAATATCGTGGATAGTGCATCCCTTCAGGTCGGCAATGCTTTGGTGCACTTCCGAGGGAATGACAAAAGTGATCGATTGTGATGTACCGAGCTGTCTCAGACGCATAGCCGCTATAATTCTCAGTCTCTGCTACCATTGATTGCATCGAAGAGAAGACGAACCTTGCACAGTGTGATCTTTGGTCTGATCAATGCCAAGTGTCAGCGCACCATGAGCGGTGGGCGGCAACCTCAGGTCGGTGCCACGAGTGTGTGCCTGCGGAGATGTAAGATACCCAACGCGCAACTCTTGGAAGTAACTTACATCGTCAAGGTACACAAGACATTGTCCAAGGTCCTCTGCGAATGGCGAGGCCACCAGAGGCATGATGCTTCCTGATCTGAGCAGAACCATAGGCTTGTCGTTGTCAAAGTAGAGCGCGCCACCGGCTGACCGATCGATCTTGAGCCATTCCTGAGCCAGAGAAAAATTGTCCATCTCCAGAATCTGTGCGCCAGCATCTATGAGGATACGAATTCTCTTCTCCTTTAGCACGTGTAGGAGATCTCGTTCACTTGCTCTAGCCTGAGATCGATGAGGCCTGATATCTGTGGAAAGGATGCATCGGCGATTCCGAGGTTGAAGGAGGTAGTGAAGCACTTCAGCACTTGTGTGTGAAAGCCCTTGAAGGTCTTGCTGTTCAATGTTCAGAGGCAGCATCGTGCGGTTGTCATTAGTGCCGCTAAACCCCGTGGTGAGAGGTTGAAACATTGAGCCTCGCGTGTCGAGTTCTTCACTAGGTCGATAGAGTGGAATGTCCCATCCGTTGGATTGCAGCTTGACTCTGAATTGCTTTGCATGGCGGGGGAACACGAATGTGTTCAGGAAATAGTCGATCGAGGTGCTGTTGTACCGGACTGAGTTCCAGATCTCGCCAATCTGCTGATCATCATCAGTGTTGATAGAATTCCACGCCTTGAGAGATGATGGAAAGCCCGGCGCCGATTGAACCCATCTGTTATACTCGGCTGAAGGATCATCCAGTCTCAAGATATGTTCAAGACATTGCCTCATCTGCGCCTGGTTCATGCCATTGTAGTAAAAGGAGAGGCATGTAAAGAGAATGGCGACATCGGGATGGCCCCATTCTGACTGTTCACTGGGGACACCCTTCGCGTAGAACGGAACAGCGATCGGATCTCGGTTTGGATGCAGACCGTACTGCACGTTCCACCGTTTCTTCAGTGCCATCAAAAGAATCCGGTTCACCAGCAGGCCGCGGAGGAGGTACACAGTATGCCTTACAAATGGCTGATCCGGGCAAATATTTGCAATGCGCACCGTAGCTGATGGGCGCGGTCTTGGTGAGGAAATGAACTCTTTCAAAGCAAGCCGGTCCGCTTTCGATAGCTGACTTGTGTCGACAGGAATGACACCTCCTGATCCTTTCCAGATGTCCAAAGTCAACCTTCTGATCAGCTCTTCCTCAACGTCTGACCGCAGAAAGAAAACGAGGGGAAACCCGCCACCGGGTCGACGAACGACTTCTACAGATTGTGGATAAGATTGAGCGAGGTCCCAAAGATGAGCGTCTACCAACCTCAGGAGAGCCTGTGCCGTCTCCCAGCGCGTAGGATGTCCATCAACCGACGTCTGCGCGCCCGAGGGGTATATCAGCTGCGTCCTTACCGCTAATGTGTGATCTGACTCGTCAATGATGTCTCGTGAGACTCGCCTCAACCAATCTTGAACTTTTGTCATCAGTCTCGCTTGTGATATATTGTTGTCAAGCAGTCGTTGCTGCCCACTCAGCATGAAAGACAAGATGTGGCCTGGCTCACAAAGCATCACGCCTCTGGCTTGCTTAATGAATCTGTGTAGATTTGCAAATGTCTGAACACTCTCAGTTTTAGTTCCGGTCTTGCGTGTGAAAGGGACGTGTCTGAGAGGGCGATTCAGAAGCACTCCAAGTCGCGACTGAAGCACTTGTGCTGTTTGTAGGAGAAGCGCCTTTGGAACCAGCACGCGGACGAGCCTGTGCCCGTCGGCCAAGGCGGCAGCCGCCATAGGAATTATGCATGAAGTTTTGCCTGGATTCATGTTAGCCTGTTTCTTTGACATTGTGAGTGACTTTAGAATTTGTGTCAAGCATGGTGACTGTAATACCTTGGCCCATGTTCATCTGCAAAAGAGAGTTGTTCTCCGAGACAGGCGATATTGTGGCTCTTGCTACGTCAACCTGGACATCTCGAATCATCATGTCCGATTCAATTTCCAGGAGAAGCCAATCTGGGTGCTTCAGGGGGTCCCAATTGCGATGCCCAACGTTGCGAAGTTCCTCAATTTGTCGGCCTGAGTCGCATCGTAGGCGATGAACTTGAAGCCTTGTCTCGCGTTGAAGCTCAGTTATGCGCACGCCGAGATTGGTGAGAAGCTTCCGTGAGGCAGGGGAGAGGTTCCCACCACATGACGTGGTGCTCAAGCTGCCGAGGAGAGTACTCTTGGTGAGTATCGGCCACAAGCCTCCTGATTGAAGCCATCGAATGCATTGGGAAGAACGATTGACATCAGAGATGTTTAGAGCCTCCTGGATCTCTTCATAGGCTTCGTCCACGTTGTTTCTCGCCATGTGCATCAACTCGAAACGGTTCCCCATATGCATCGAGACATCCTCGGGAGTGGGTAATGCAAGAAACGAAAGGAGGCTGTCATGAAGATCCTTTGCATATCTTTTTTTGACTGCAGACTTTTCCATCATGAGTCTTGCACCGATTCCTTGGAGCTCTGCTGCCGCAGCAGATGACGGGTCGAAAGAGCTTCTTCTGTTTGCAGCAGACGCCATAGGAGGATCTCTATTCTGGGCTTGCAATGAGGTCATCTTGTCAATGAATAAACCTGAGCAAGCTGTTTTGCTTGGACCATCTCTTGGCAAGGGGCCCTTCCTCGCCCGTGAAGTTGGTATGGCGAGATTCTGTAGAAGCTCTGACAATGTGGGCACCATCGGTTCATTACTGCTGAACTCGAAGGTTGTCATTGAATCTCTGAATTGGGGATTTGGAAATTCAACATTGGTTGTGTAGCGGTTCAGGACACACTGGACCTCTTCCAAGTGTTGCTGAAACCCTAGATTGAGAAACATGCGCTTCCACTCTGGTCGAACAGCATTAAGTGCACCACCAATATCCAGCATCAGTGCCTTGTCGATTCCATCTGAGTTCGGCTCTATGCATGGCCATTGGCCGAGTAAGAACTTGGCGAAATACCTTGTGTCTTCGTCAACTGCCGCTTGGTGACTTTCCAAATGCTTGAGCATTTTCTTCCTGTCTTTAGCGCCCAAGTACTCCGCCAGTTCGCTGTTGATGTCTGCAGGAGGAGGTTCCTGGAAGGGCTTTAGCAAGTGTGAGATGAATTCGAAAGTTGGGACTTCATTGGGCTGGAAGTGTTTAAACTCGTCTGCTGCGGGCAGTTGAAGGCAACTCATGTCGCGGAAGATATGGAAGGCCAGTAGTGTCTTCACAAGCCCCAGGTTCACATCAGTCTGGAATGCCAGCACGCTGAGAAGAAGCATCAGAGCGTAGTTATCAGAGGCTTCGCGGACCTGTTGCACAAGCTGACCCCAAGAATGGACGATGTGGAGGGTGAGCCTGTCGTTGATTGACAGGCTGCCTATCTCTCCAAAGAATCCTGCGATACTACCATTGCCTGATAACTGGGCACAGAGATGAGGCGTTGTCGCCAAAACGGTCGGCTGAGCGCGAGCCTGAGATGCGATGGAGTAGGCAGACTTATATCGCCTGTCCAGAACATTGACTCGATCTCTAGCATGGTAGACATATCGAGAGGGGTTGGGCGACAAGTCCAGGTCGCCAAGATCTCTCTGGAAAAGTTGCTGTCTGATGATAGCCCGCCGTTGAAGTGACGGTGTATTGTCAGGCGTCACCCAAGGCTTTTGGAACGAATATGGAGCGAAGGTAGCCAGAGAATCCGAAATGTCCAGGATCCTGTCTACGAGAGGCCTGTAGAGTTCATTCTGAAGCGTCTCAGGTAGGCTCTCATCCCACGAGTCTGTCTTCATGACCTGGATATCCGGAGGATAAAACGACCGCAACGGTGTGAGCGCTCTCAACTGCAACAGCCTCCTGATGCTGGGCAGAGGCAAGGGTTGCCAAGGTTGGCAAATTGCAGCTTGGAGCCATTCCACGGCCTCTTCTGTTCCCGTTCGGCCTGTCAACCGGTCCGGAAGTACAAACGAGGTGATGGCATGAAGCAGCGCCTTCATGTAGATCAGAGTTGGTTCGGCGGGTGTGTCCAGTCGGCCAAGGACCGGATTGATTTTAAATCGTCCATAGCCTTCTGAAGGCTCAATATCAATTCTGACGTGGCAACCCAACTTTGTGGCGTGAAGCGCTCCAACAGGAACCAAGACGATTCTCTCTTCAGGATTCATGGTTTTCCTGCAAACCAATTTACTTTGAAGCCCGTACCAAGTTCCAATGTCTTGATTCGGATCCACATCACTCTGCAGTTGTGTGCAATGAAGAAGCCCCTGGTCGTTCACGTGAAAGCTGAGCTGTTGGCGGGAGAGCTCAACTTGCACATGTCGACCACCAGATGGCTGGAATAGAAGCATACGGCCAGGAGCTTCAATGGGCTTCAAGACGCGAGTGACCTCTTCGTATAGTCGGCTACCCAAGCTGATGATTGTATCCGTGTATTCCATGTTTTGGAACCTGCGCTTCCGTGTGCATAGCCTTTGCTGAATGTCAAGTGTCCAACCGCGGTGATCGTCGCGGGGCCACGGGTCCGCTGCTGAAGTGATCAAGAGTTTGCCAGAGTTCAAATCCCTTATATAGTCAGCGAAGCAGAGGTTCCGGGGGGGGGGGGCATGGTCGACTTACACCCAGTGCAGACAATCTTCAAGAAGCGGCCCGGGAAGATCCCCACGGTGCGTTTTGCTGTCGAGGAATATCTCTTTCGGAATGAGCTGGAGGGAATATTTTCGACGAAATGCACGAACAACGTAGTTGCCTCGGTGGTCCCATCCTACATGAACTTGATATCCAAATGGTTGTGATCGAAGCACTACATACATAGCGTTAGTACGAACAGACATGCTGGAGAGTCCAAAGATAGGTATCGACATACGAAATTGCATGCCAGGTCTAGACGATGGCCAAGTATGTAAAGCTTGGTTAGGGAATAGCCTGTGGAGTGACACTTGTTTGACTACATCGTCGGACAATTTCTGGAGCGAAGTTAGCTTGCCCCCGAACAGAAATATTGTATCTTTTCTTACTCCCTGACGTGTACGATCGATGAGCAGGACACCTTCTACAAAGTTGTACATGACTTCCTGCTTCGCGACATGCTTGTCTGACTGGATCGTTGTCACTACCCAATAGTGATTTTCCATCTTGAAGTCGAATGCTTCCCGGTTCTCTCCCTCGGCTTGTGGCCAGGTGGTAGAGAGTGTTGAGACAAAAGCAGTTGGGTTAGCAATGATGAAGTCGTAGACCAATGAGCCTAGACTCAAAGACAATCTCAAGTCATGGGTCACAGCAGCACGTAAGTCGGCCGGCAGGGAATCCGCATTTGCTAGAAGATTCTCGGCGACCGTGAGACTGCTTTGGATGAATGCCTCGAAGGATAAGCCATTGAGTTCGGTCTGTCGGTAAAGAGTGACTTCGTACGTCTTCTTGCAAAGAAGCGCAACCCAGAGTGCATGCTTTTGTGCCCGTCGTGTCGCTTCCGGGTCTTTCGTGTTACTGGTCTCGATGTGTAGCAAATTCGACCAATTTGAACAGACCTTCCGCGCTCTCAACAAAAGAGAAACAGCGTTTGCAGATGGCTGCGACAGCTTTGCGGCTGCAGAGAGATCAATCAATCGTGTCAACAAGGTAATGATCAGATCCATCAGGTGGTGCTCTCTCCAATTTGCTTCGATAGTGTCGAGACGCTCTCCTAGAACGTGAACGAGTTTTGAGCAGAAAGACTCGTCTTGGAAAATAACGTGTGCCTGACGAAATCGACTTCCAGATAAATCTCGTGGGCCGCATTGGTTGGCAAGATGTTTCAGTAACATGAGTGTAGATTGGTTTGAGAAGTTTAGAGACGGTGACCCAAGCTCCGTCAGTAAAACCAGCCAACGTCTTGATATACCAGATGCTGCCGTCTGGAACGAAACGAACTCATGAACATTCGCGCCGTTGGGACAGTTTGTCGTAGATGCCATCACTTCATATGATGACTGGCCGTACACAGCCTCGGAGAACCCAGCCTCCAGCAACTGTTGGCGGAACAGGCACGATTCCGGAAGAGATAACTTCAGACGGTTGAGAAAAGACGGCTTGGGGCTGTATCTTCCGGGCCACTGTCCTGAGATCACGTCAAAGTACCCCAGACGCAGGCCATTGGGCCGACAGACTCCGTCTACATCCCAGGAGCCTTCCCAAGGGACTGGGAAAGGCATTGTTGAATAGTGTGTTCTGAGGACTGCGGTGAGTTGTCAGAAGCCAAACCAAATACAAAAATACAACATTACGGCTCTCACAGGATTTGGTCGTCGAAGCAAGAGAAAGTTGAGAAGCTCTTGATCTGAATACGGAGCTCAGCAAGCTGTAGTCTCTCAGTAAACAAGGCGGCCTCTCTGTCTTCTCTGCCTTTGGCAGGGCCAGCTGGGAATATAGAGTCCATGTAGTCTGCCTGTATCGGGAGAAGTCGTTCGGGCAAGCCAGCTCGAAGACTACAACCTTTGCTGTGACGATATCAGCAGGAAGTGGGTGCTCAATGATATGTATACGCATGCTTGACTGTTCCTTTATCCACCGACAACGCTGGCAATTGTGATTGTCATGAACTCTTCCTCCTCCGAATATATTTTCATTGACAGTGAACAGGCATGTCCCTTGATCGATTCGTCGACTGAGGTCATGGTAGGCCTTCATCTTACTCTTCCATTCGAGGTGCTTCTCAAGGCGCCGCGCTTCCGCTTCCTCCTCGATTGACTTATGAAGATCTCTCAACATCGGTCCATCACAAGATTCGTCATAGTAGCGCTGCCCGAAACAGCCCTCTGTTGGGTCTGCATAGATACTCAGCTTCGAGGCCTTTGCATTCCGCCGCCTCAAGTGCAAATAAGTCTGGACGTGGTACAACCGCACCATCTGGTCAAAGCTGGCCAGGAGGAGAAGGTCGAATATCTCGACTGGGAAGACGGGCTGGAAATCTGCCAGCAATGGATAGATTAGAACTGCCGCTTCATCCATGGTTACCCATAGTTCCATCACTATCAGGATCATGTGGCTTTGGAGGTCAGGACTATGCTCATACAGTGGCAGAGCCAGTTGAAGATAGGAATCAATCAGATCGGCTGCGCCATTGCAGTTCTCTTGAGCTGTCCGCTGGGACTTTCTTGCATAGAATTCCCGGCATTCTTCTTCTAGCAAGAGGATACGAGCGTGATCTGCTGTGGGAACCGTGTGATGCAGCCTCATCATTGCCTTTATCCTGGAATCTCCCTCAGCGGGTTTGCGAGAACGACGTGGGCGGATAAACCCTTGGATGACACTCGACAGAAACTCCCCAGAGATGTCCAGTTCGAGGATCAAGTCTGTCCCCGAAGCGAACTGGGGCAGGCAAGGTATCGTAGTACACATGACATGCTTTTGTTTTGACCAAGCACTGTCAATATAGGATGTCACAGCTAAGACCTGGGTCTCAATCTGGCGGCCGAGCTTTGACGCCAGCTCAGCAGCTCGTTCAGCAATCTTGCCATCTTTCTCCTTCGCCATGGAGAGTTCTAGCTTCGCCATGCGACGACAGATCTTCGTTTTCAGATAAGCGAGGCGCTCAATGTTTGTGCATCTGATCATCCCGTGCATGAACCTCGACAAGAGCAGAGTGATAAGGAACTTGTACTCGAGGCGTCCACCTCCTCCTCCAAGGCGTCTGCATAAGTGCAGCTGAAGACATACACGCAACACCAGCCAGTAGGGCAAGCGACGCCAAGGTCGTTCTGCATTCTGCCAGCAGACGTCATCACGGGTGTTCTTCCGGAGACGAACTGGTCCTACTCGCCTTCCATTGGCGGCGAGAACTGCAATTAAGAGAGAGCTGATGACATCTGGTGATGTGGAATCACGACATTCGCGCAGCTTGGTATTGGCTTTGTAGGCAGTGGCAGTAAACTCAGGCACAGGTTCAAAGGAAGCATTTTCAATGAAAGCTGAGATTTGGTCAATGAAGCCTTCGTCGTTGAACACAGCCAGTGGGATCACAGCTGCCGTGCCAGGGAACTCTCGCTCCAGAGCGTTGTCTGCGGCAAGGACATCCTTGTTGCGCGGAGACACCTCAAAAGCCTCAAAGAAGACGGAAGGGCCCAATTCGCAGCTGTGTAAGTCATGTTAGCAATCTTGTAGCGTGTTTTTATCCACTTGCTTCTGGGATCGACACCCCCAGAGCCAGTCTTCTTTGGTTGGTAAGCTTACTCTTGTGAACGATGAATGTAAAGAGCTGCATTCTGTGCCTCTACATGGATGGCCAGGAAGTCACCGTCTGCCAGCGCAGCCAGTTCTCTGCCCAAAGACGAGCGGTCGACTCTGCGATTGATACTCACTGCTCTGCTCGCTGCCAGACTCCGTATCACGGATTGCTATGCCGCGCTATGGTCGTCCGAAGGAGCTTCCGAGGCGATGCGCCTGGCTGAAGAGAGAAGTTGGTCGAGAAGTGCGACTCCCAGAGCGTCACAGTGGCGATCTTCACGGTGCGGCAGCTTTCGAGGCAAGACAAGGTGATTGTACAGCGACTCGTTGAAGGGATCAGGAGTGTAGTAGGAGCTTGAGGCAGGGTCGGCCATCATGGCCTGTCCTTGTGGAAAGCGAAAAACAAAAAGGTGATCGAAGTCCAAGGCGCTGGACCTTACCAGCTTTGATCTTGTTCACAGACTAGAATGCAGGCAGGTAGACTTGATGGTCAGTAGACGAAGAGACAGCAGGTCAGGATGAGGTGGTGTGCACGTGATGGAAGATGAGAGGTGAAAAGCTTCAGCAGAGTGGCTGACAGGCGAGAAATATATACGTTGCCTGCATCCAAACCAAACGAAGCGTAACTGAGCAAACAAAGCTTAGGTGGTGTCTGAGTTGGTTCCATCAGCAGGTGGCCGGGCAGACTCAAAGTCTCGTCGTGCTGCCCTGCTGCCTACTGTCGCGTTCATCATCTGCTATCAGCCGTCGTGCATAATACATGCAGCGGTCCGGCCTGGTCGTGGGCCAACACGTTACATGGATCAATCATTAGCGGCAAGAATCATTCAACCAGTGACGTTCAAGTCTGAACTTGTGGGTGGGCAGTGGCATGAAGTGTTCAGACGGGCGGTGAGAAGTTCGAATTGGGAGACCGCGCCAGCCAGATACGAGCAACAGGAAGCTGAGGTGGAATCGGGTGGGATGTCTGCATACATGCACGACGGCCCAAGGCGAAGTCACCCGTTATGTTGTTAGAGTCATCTTTAAGGAGGCATGGCAAACCATAACAAAAGGCAAAGGAAAGAAAATGGAGAATAATGACCGTCTATACTTCATGTCCAATCATTTCAGCAGGACGGAAATGTCAAATGCACCATCAGCCCGCCATGATCATGCCCTAGAAAACCTGAATCAATGCCAATGCCATGCTTGTACGAACAAAAGCCGACCGTAACTACATCAAAAAGCCGCGAGCCCTCAGCCGCTGCTCTATATCAGAACCAAGGAGTCATTCTAGAAACGATGTGACTTATCCGTCGCCCTCCAAACCTCACAGCCGCTATCATAGTAGATCATGGGAAGAGGCTCCTGAGTGAAACTGTAGGGAAGAAAAGGAGAGACGAAACTCCTAGGGTAAGGGCATGTATTTATTTGCTCTGTCCTGCAAAGCTCGCCTTTCGTGTGGTGGGTTTGTTGGATATTACGTCTGTGGAGGGAGATTACATGATAACCTTCAAGAAGAATCAGAGCCTGTTTCGGTTCCGTAACATATGGGGCCAGACTTACACAGTCACTGTCTTGTTTTCCCTGGGGGATACCCATGGCCTCGAATGTGGCTGGCCCTTGACTGGGCTTCGAGGATGGCGCAGGTGTTGCTGCAACCGCTGGTGGTGGAGTAGGTTTGTGCATAGGCGGGCTCTGAACACCTCCGGGCGTACCCATCCTGCCCGCACCACCCTGGTTTGCAAGCGGCCGAGGCTGTGCTGTAGAGGGGCGCTGCTGTAGGCGAGGATCCGGAGGAAGTGAACTGAAGCGCTCAGGGCGAACGACGGTTGGGACTTCTGACTGAGGTCGCGACGACGTCCGGGGTCCGTGGCCCGATGGTGCAGGGCTTGAAGGCAGGCCTCCAGTCATTTGGAAGCGGTCATTGCCAACCGGAGGAGTCTGGGCGCCTACAGGTCTTGATTGAGGAGAAATTCCACCGTAACCCATAGGGCCAGCCCCAGCACTCGCTTGACGGAAGCCGCCGCCACGACCTGCGCTGGCCTGAGTCGGGTGCAAGTTTCCCATTGATTGTGAGCCTGGCATCGGCCTCGGCCCACTAGTTTTGATGCCGAACGCGCTCCCCGGGCGGTCTGCCTGAGGCCCTGCTCCAGAATTCATGCGTTGTTGCGCGGGAAGGGGGCGGATGTCATCCTCAGGGTAAGGAGCCGTTGACCTTGGCCGCACGTTAAGCGGAGCTGGTCTATCGTCGACCGGGTAGGGGGCTGCTGAATGCGGGCGTGCCGGCTGGTTGGCACTGCTATCCAATCGAATGTTGAAAGCCGGTTGCCGATCATCTTCGTAAGCGCTGCCATACGATGCCCTGTATGGATCTGGGAAATTTGCCTGCTCGGGAACGATGGTTGGTCGCAATCCAGGAGAGGGTCTTGGTGAGGGTCCATTTGGCGTGCCGGATGGTGAACCCTCATTCAATGTCGGCATTTGCTGAGGCTGCTTGAAGCGATCTGGGCGTTTGCCTCGCTGCGAACCATGCTGGGACTTGATGCGCGTGAGCGTTGTGGTCTCATGGTCTTGCTTAGATAGGCTCTTATCATCGTTGAGCGACTCCAAACGCTCTACAGCATCTGTGTTGCCATGATCCGCGGCCATCTGATACCATCGGCGAGCTTCGCCCAGGTTCTTAGAGACGTGGATACCGATTTCGTTGTAGTATCCTAGCGCAAATTCACCCGTCGGAAGCTTGGCTTCAGCAGCTTCCAGAGCATACTTATAAGCGAGCTCTTCATTTTTCTTGAAAACACCCTCATAACCGAAGAGAAACCAACGGCTGACGCCGAGCGCTGCCTCAGGAAGCCCTTGCTTGGCGGCAAGTCCATAGTAATGAAGGGAATAGGCCGGGTTGAAATCACAACCAAGCTGACACAGTTCGAAAGCCTGTCCCATTTTGAGCTGCGCCTTAGCAAACCCCTGATAGGCAGACTTTTCGATATACATGCGAGCCGTTGTCAAGTCCTGTCGGAGAATGCTGTCCGGAACCTGGATATCAGGCAAATCTCGCGCTAGTAACATGCCGTAAACGAAGGCACCCTGGGGGGCATCCTCGTCGGAGGATTCTGCTGCGGCCAAAATACGGTCAATACCGGACCTGTAATCCTTGTGTTCGCCGTGTTGTCCCAGAAGACTCATCATGCCCATGCGATAAAGAGCGGCCGAGTCGCCTTGTGCCAAGCCCTTGTAGTAGTGTTCTTTTGCCTTCGTCATATCATTCGACTGCTCGAAAAGCATCCCGATACGGTACTCGGATCGCGCGTGGCCCAAGTCCGCGGCCTTCTTGTAGCCATTATATGCCTCTCTTTTATCCACACGGTTGCCAAATTTCCCAAACTCCAGCCATTTTGACTTGATGTAGAGCGCCTGGGGATGTTCTTGTTCGGCTAAGTAGGTAATGATCCGAATGGCGTCTTCGCGTAATTCGTGCTCGATACGCGGGGTGGATGGCCTCGGGGGCCTCTCGCGAGCGGCAGCCTCGATGGCAACCTCTGCCCAATTTAGAACGTCGCGCGCCCAAGTTATCTGCATGGAGACATTGTGAGAGTGTAGCACATGGTCGCGGGCATTCCACAGAATCTCCTCCTTCTCGTCATCTGCAGGCGGAACATTGTCCGACTTTTGTATCTTCGGAAAGGGCGAGAAATTGGGCGAGTCTCGCGACATGGTCTCGGGTCTGGTTTCTGAACGGCTTCGAGGTTGTTGGTATGCTGTAACGTTGTCGTCATGCTCACTTGGAGCATCTGTATGCCGGGGTGTGGTGTATGTAGAAAGCGAGGGCTCCCGTCGCAACTGAGAGGCTTGCGCGGAATCGCTATGCAGCTCTGGGCCCGAAGCCTCCAATTCCATGCGCTGGAGGTCCTCCTGCATATTCTGAGGGACCTGGGGAGTGACCCTGCGAGAGAAAACAAATAACCGTCAGCATTACTTGACTGATGAAGACATTGTAGCAACCCCACCACGGCCAAATTGCTTCAGGCACCGGCGTAGCCAGAGTGAACCGGTGCAACGGTGTGAGCTACGACACAGGCGCGATGCTGACAATCTGGTGCTCTATGGCGACTAAGATGGAGATGCATGTGTCTGACAAAACGCACCTTTGCGGGCTGGGTGCAACGACCTCCGGCATGTAATAGTCGTCGAACCCGCCTGGGACGAAGGTAGCCCCGAGCTGGTGAGCCATCTCGGCAGCAGGGCTCTCAGCGGCAGCAGTGTCTGTCGTCAGTACTGTTAGCAGGTTGCTGGTATCTGTTTGTTAAGGTTTCGAGGTAGAGAAGCCAAGTGGGTTGTGTTCGACGGAGGGCAGCAGCCGAGGGGTAATGGAGAGGCCAAGAAGAGCAAAGGTGAGCAGCTGCTGGTCGGGATGCACAAACAGTGTTATATGGTTCAGGAAAAGGTGTGCAAGCTGAGGCCAAAAAGAAGGAGGTGGAAGACCGTTGAAGTTTGGCCTTGTGATCAGCTAAACAAGCTCTGAGGTGAGATGAGACCTCAGAGTGAAGGCTGTTGGGTTTTGAGCGCAACAGCGGGGTGAGAGTGTGAACAGTCCAACTATAGGTGCAGGACCCGACCGAAAGGAAGAGAGACCAGCAATAGGGGGTGCTGGGCCAGGCGCTGTTGCAGCAGACAAGAACAGCAAGGTGATGATGACTGAAGGATGAGGGTGGAAGATTGCCCTGGACAGCCTGGGAAGCAAGGTCTGGGAAATTCTTGGCCCAGGAGAGAGGTCCAGCCAGAGCAAGTGAAGGCGGCTTGTTGGCGGGACCAGCGAAACCATGAGGAGGAGAAAGCATGGAGCATTGTTGGTGTTGGTGGCCTGGCACCATGACCTGGTTTGGTGGAGGGGATCTCCAAACCCCCACAGTGGTGTCCACTGTTTCCCCTGATCAGAGGAATTCTGTGCCTGGATTGTGCTGGAAGTGGCAGTGCGGTGACGATGACAGGGCACGTCACCAACGGGGCGCCGCTGTATGCTTCAGCTGCCTGGTCACAGTCCTGGTGTGTGTTTTTTTCTTCTTATCCATGCTTGCTTGATCTGTTTCATGACGAACTGGTGCTCTTCCGGGATGTTTGTACCGGCCCAGCATTGCCAGAGATCAGATGGGGATAATCGACCTAGCTGCCAGGGCTTCTGCTATATTTATCCCAAACCTTGACCTTTGGACCTTGCTGCGCCTGGGTCTGGCAGCCATCCCGGGTCGATCTCGCCTTCGTTCCTGAGAGGCGCAGGATGGCATGGCATGACTTGATAATCATGACATGGTCTTTCATATTGCGTTATGCAAAGAACAAACTCGGCCCATGGGGAAGGACGGCTGGAGAAAGAAACGAAAATAAAGCACCTACACATGTAACATGGCTGCCACTTCGGATCCAACGCTGTGCTCGTTTCGTCGTATCCATAGCCCTTGTTGGCCGAATGCTGACTCGCATAGGAAGTAGCCATGGTCCAAAGAGATTTTGACACCACGACCACGATCAAGGAAAATCACTCGCGGGGAGGATTACTTTTCGGTTGAGGAGGAAAGATGTCGAGAGAAAACATCACCAGAAGACAGCAGAGAGGCGAGGCCGGAGAGGGGGGGTTTAAGAGCAAGTCACGACACGCGCGACCCAACCAACTAAGTGAGCACACAAATAGTCTCCATTCCACGAGGCTGCATAGGCCAGCTTTCTCCTTGTCCGTCATTGCCTTCTTCCTTCAAATCTGCCTCTAGATCCGTGATCCATCATCGCTCAGGCCTCGGGAAGCCGCTTGAGTCTATAAACCAATCCTGAAGCGCCTTGGCAACGACTCCATTCAGGCGCACACAAGGTTACTATCTCCTCATTTCAGATACAAAGGTAAGGGAAGGGCATTGTAACCGATGGCACACTCATCTCTGGGAACTATCGGGGGTGGGCATGTCCATCCTTGAATTGGCATGGTTCGTCGAGGAATTCAGCCTCGCCTGGCGCACCAAACACCAGCTCTGCCTTTCAGCTTGTTCCGCCGCTTGAAGCGAGACACCTTATTTCCTTCAGAGAGAGCCATAAGCAGTCTGATTCATCGGGACAAAGTAAAAGATGAGGGAAGCGTTATGAGTGGGTTTGAGGCTTGAAGATGCTTGCAATGCCTGGCTCTTATTTATTTTCCTCACGAACCTTGCTTGGATGCTGTTCAGCGGCAAGATCCTCGGGTTAGTTTCGTTTACTGCCGGTAGGTGTCGTAGCTCTCTTCTATGTCTTCCCTGGCTTGAATGTATTTGTCGCCTCCACGTTTCACTTACTTCTTACCACTCTCTGAGTAAGGCGAGGTTTGTTTGAGGACTATGCGACTAAGTGACAGTATCAACCATCCCTTAACGGTTGAAACAACGCCTTTAGGAGTTGAGCAAAGGACGGTTGGGTAGCCACTACAGGGTATGGCAGCCGGTGTCAACCAACCCCAGTAGGCAGCGGAAAATAAAAGACCGGAAGATCCACGCTTCCGACGCCAGCTCCTCACCGTCCATTACTGTTTAGTAGTAGAGGGAGGAGGGTCATCCAAGCTGCGACCGTTTTAGCGCCGTTCGTCACCACCATTCAGCCTGGCCACATAAGGCTACTCTCCAGCACCCAACTCCGTCACAATCATCAACGACAAGTCGCCTTCAAACCCGACATCTCACCCGTCTGGGATCACTCATACACTCACATCTCAAAAGCACGCGCACATACACCATGGCCGACAAACAACTTTCCCAGATCCTGGGCCAGCTCAAACACTCCCCCTCCATGGCCTACCAAGACGCCAATGCTCTCCTCTCCAAAGCCAAGCTCTCCCTCCTCAAGCTCAACGCCCTAACGCCATCTCCTTCGACCCCAAAGAATCTTCTGCCCCTTGCACGCGAGACCTACGAGCAAGGCGCCCTCTTCGCCATCCGCGCCCGCAACCCCGAGGCCTTCACCCGCTATGTCCAACAGCTGCAGCCTTTCTACGAGCTGCCCGCCACCGTCCTTCCACCCAGCCTCCCCGAGAGGAACAAGGTGACTGGGTTGAGTCTCCTGCTCCTGTTGACGCAGGGCAGGTATGCTGAGTTCCACTCGGAGTTGGAGAGCCTGGCAAATCGAGAGGGCGGTGGTAGTGACGTAGAGGAGGACCGATACTTGGGATACCCTATCAGGCTGGAGAGGTGGTTAATGGAAGGGAGTTACGATCGCGTTTGGAAGGCTATGAAGAGCAGCGAGGTTCCCTGCGACGAGTACAGTGTCTTCTCAGAGGTTTGTCACCCTCCCTACGTCGGCAAGCTAGACATGTCTGACCTGAATTCCGCCTAGATTCTCAAGAACCAAATTCGATCCGAAATCGCCAGCAGCAGCGAGCGCGCTTATCCTAGCCTCCCCATCAGTTCTACCAAGTCACTCCTCTTCCTCGACTCCGAGGGTGATGTTGTCAAATTTGCCCATCACCGCGGCTGGATTGTTCGTGATGGCAACATTTATTTCCCCGACACCACCGCTGAAGCAGACGAAGAGGGCGGTCTGGCCAAAGACACAAGCCAGGTGGTCATCGAGAACACACTCGGATATGCCAGGCAGCTGGAGACTATTGTGTAGAATGCGAGGAAGTTGAAAGAGCCAGGGAGGTGGTCATTGGATGAGTGGCGCCTGTCCAGGCAATGACGAGAAGGTTCTGTGTACAAGGTAATAGAAATAGAGTCCGATCCACCAGTCTGGTCTTCTACATGCAATTTTGCATCCAACATGAGCCTTCTACCAAGTCATCCGTGGACACAGCATTTGCACGGCAACAGCGACTAAAGAAGAGATTGCCATCGAATGCATTGAGTCACCTACAACCTTCTACCTAAAAAAAGCCAACCATTTGGGGCATGCCTAAGGTTTCTTCATGTAGGGCATCTCCCCTTTTTGGAACGTTTTCGCTTTGTCAACCCCAAAGCACGTCTGTTTGTCGATTCGTCATCACATTATTGCACCTCGTCCCAATTTCTAATAAGTTCAAGCGAAGAGCTTTAGTCCACTTCCGTGTTTGCCGATCTCGCACACCTCACAGACCCTGCACACCGTACCCTTGTACTTAGTGTGATACTTGGAACCGTCGAAGGCGCACTCCTCATACGAGGTACCGCTGTAGATGGGGGTGAAGCTGGCTGCGCAGACCTCAAACTCGGCGAATTGATCAAACTCAATCTCAACTGCGTCGTTGGGGTTCCTCTCACACTGCGTCTTGGTCTTCTTGGCCTATGGAGAGATGAGTTAGCGTAAGGCTCTTTCCGAATGCTTTCATCGATGTCTTTGTGAAAACTTACATTCTCCACAATCTTGGTCGCACCACCGTTCGCGATGATACGGTTGGCGAAGCTCAGCGCCGAGTTATAGTTCTTGTTCTTCACTGCCAGCTGCATGGCACTAAGCAGAGCCAATTGCCGGTGAGGAACCTCAATCTTGGGGATGGTGAAGTATGCAGAGAGCTCCAGAGCTCTCTTGAGCTTCTCGGGGTTCTTCGCCAAGACGTCAGGCGCGCCTTGCTGTCTCCTGGCGAGCTCAATGTCCATAGCGAGAGCATACTCGGCAGCGGATCTGATGAGTTTCTTTGCTTCCGCGACTTCGCCCTCACTAGACACAGCATTGATGAGGATGGTGTGCAGGATTCCCTTGAAGAGCTTGACGCCTTCCTCAAGCTTATTGGCCTTCATCGAGTCGTAACCCTTCTGAAGGTCATTTGCTGCAAGGTGTTCCAGATCCCGAGGAACAATCGGAAGAACCTTGCGAGGATCTGTCTCATCCAGAGTGCGGCGGACGTAGTTGATCAATGGCGGAAGGCCGCTAGCAGCAGGGAGAAACGTTCTTGAAGCCTGGAACACCTCCATGAAGCGAGACTTCAGAGGTGCGAAGCTCACAGCGCCTACCTGGCGGTTCAGCAGCTGCATGGCTGTCTCAAAAGAACCACCAGCTATGTGGTCAACAGCAAGCGGTGAGTTCCGAGCCCACAAGTCAGCCTCGCTGCTGCCCGCGCCGCCGGCTTCTGCACTTTCCACATTGACAAAGTCGTCGACCTCAGGAACGTCGTCATCGCCCATATCCCAGCCAGCGACGTCCTCCTCGTCATCCTCCATGGCACCGTTCCGTGCGACTGCATCATCGCCCATGCCCTCATCGAGATCCATCACGTTAGTAGTGGCAGTATCATCATCCAATGATAGTCCCTCAACCTGCCCAAGTAAGGCCTTCTCGAAGAAGGATTGCGAGCTTGCTTTGGTTGGCCAGTTGGCCTTATGGGTGGGAACGACGGGCTTTGGTGGTGTCAAGGGGCTGCCGATTTTCGGGAGTGTGAGCTCTTCCTCCGTCGCTCCAGTAGCCTCGAGGATTGCCTGACACTCCTCATCAAGTCCGTGGGCCTTGGCGGTCATGTACGCCAGAGGATCTGCAATTATGTTAGTCTAAGAATTAATAGTCAAGCTCAGGGGTCTTTACAAAGGTCAATTTCTTTGAACATTTGGATGCGATCCTCGACTTCACCAAGGTAGATTGCGTTCTGGAAGCGTGAGGTGAAGTCGCCACGGTGCTCTGCGATCTTCGCCATACGTGCCAGCTTGGAATGGTCGCCAGTGGCCAAGTACAGGAACGACAGCTTATCGAATTGCTTGAGCTTCTGGTAGCACATCTCGACGACCTGATGGTTTCCGTGGGCAAGAGCCTCAGAGCTCAGGCGAGTCCAGAAGCTAGGCTTATCAAGTTGCTTCGCCATCTCCACAGCGACATCGAGGTTGCCGCACTCGATAGCAAGATCAAAGCGAGTGGTGGGGTCCTGCACGAACTGTAGCGCAATCTCGGGGTAGCCTTTCTTCTGAAGATACGAAATGATAGACTGGCCGACTAAGCTGGATGTGCGAATGATGTGAAGCATCTCCTCGTAGTTCCTCTTGATGAGAGCAAGCTTGAAGCGGTATTCGGTCGGGTCTATCTGCAGGATCCTCGGCTTAGCCGACCTGTCTAAGCAGTAGACGTTACGGCCCTTGACTCTAACCAGGTAGACAGTCTGATCGAGAGTGCGAACAATGCCATTGTCACCATTCAGCAGGGTGTACTTGACGTGGTTAAGAGTAGAATAGAGAAGGACTCCCGTATCATCCCAAGTAGCGCTCTTGATACGAATGGTCTCATGAAGAGTGCTAACCTGCTCCAAAGTCTTGTTGACAATAGTTACATTGTGCTTGCTGAGGAGGGCGGCATAGAGGCCATCGTTCGACCAGACGACGTACTTGACGCCGCTAACTGTCAGCTCGGCAACGCTCTTCTTCTGTTGGATGTCGTAGAGATGCACAGTAGTAGGAGTGATAATGAGGAGGTTGCCCGTGCCGCCGAAGTAGATGTCAGTGGTGCCGTGGGGAGGCTTGAAAGACCTGGTGGTATTGTTGGTGAGATCTTTGATATCGATAGTCTGGTTGGCGGTGTTGAGAACGGCAAAGCGATTCCTAGCTACAAAGATAGCAGAGTTGCCGGACCCGCGCTTGGATTCAGTGGGCTCAATGCCAGACCCATCCTTAGGAAGGCTGATGAGTTCGTATGAACCGCTATCAGCTGGCGAGGTGACAAGAACAGAGCGCTCTGCGGGGTTGTATGAGAGAGTTCGCGGAGCGACCCAGGCGCTGCCAAGCTTCTTCAACGAAAGCAAGGTTGGACTCTCGACATTCTTCTGGAAGTCGTAGGACTTGATGTGCTTCTCCTTAGTGATGTAGAACAGTGTGTTCTGGTGGACGGCAGCGGCAGGACGCTCGCGCTCCAACTTGAAGACCATTACACCATTGTCGTGGCCGGCAGCAAAGAGATTGATTTCGGGATGAGCGGCGATAACCCAGAAGCGGTCGTTCTCTCTCTTGAAGGACTGAACGGCAGTGCGCTTGTTAAGATCCCAGACACGGATTGTCTTATCCTCACCAGCAGACAGGATCAGGTCCTGGTGAGGGTGGAACAGGCAGCCAGAGGCATTCTGGAAATGGCCACGGCACGTGTCGACCTCCCATGCCTTGGTCTCGCTCATGCGCCAAAGCTTGACAAGCCGATCATCGCCAGCCGAAACAATGAGAGGCATGGTGGGATGGAAAGCAACCCAGTTGACGCCACGATCATGGCCTTCTAGGACAAATTTGACGACGGCATCCGTGTTTCCGAACATATCGGCCTGGTTCTGGTTCGCACGAGCCATCTGGTCCTCAAAGCTCATTGAGGTTGGCGCGGAATGTTTCTTTCGTAGACCGGAGATGTCCCAAACACGGACGGACTGATCGAGGGACGCGGACACGACGAGATCTTCTTTGGGGTGGAACTGAGCACACATGGTATAGTGGTTATGGCCAGTCATTGTGCAGACTAGGGTGTGGTCAGATTCTTGTGCCCTGCAAAGTAGTTCTCTATCTCGGGAAAGGGGGTGCTACTGACTGAGCGAACGGTTCTGCCAATTCCATATCCGAATGGTTTGATCATCAGAAGACGACAAAATCCAGGGGAGTTCGTGGTGGAAGAAGACGGTACGGACGTAGTCCAGGTGACCGTTTAAAGTGAAGAGGCAGCGACGAGTCTGGTATGACCAAACTTTGATCTTGTAGTCATCACCACCGGAAACGAACAGAGGCTGTGTCTTGTGGAAGTCGACGCCTCGAACTGGCCCATCGTGCTCTTCGAATCGATCGATCAGGGTTCCCATGCGATAATCCCATAGCTGAATGGTGGAAGAATGAAGGGAGACGAGAATCCATGGCCTATGAGAGACAGTCAGCATACGATGCTCCGTTTGTCCGTTAAGGGGCCCAGGGTTCGAGAGCGCGGGGTGCTAAGAGAGGAATTACCGTTTAGGATGAAAGGCAATGCCCTTCGCCCGAGAGGACTTGGACTCAAACTGTCATGAAGTCAGATAAACTGCGATTAAATCTCACAACCGAAGGAGACATGCGCACCTTGGTTAACATGCCAGGGGAGGACTGCATTTTGGCGGGGGGGTGAAGCCGCAGCTTCGGGCATCCAAGGGGGAGGTCGCAGGGTCGAGTGGAAATGGAAGTTAGGCCGAATTGTCGGGCGATTGGCAATGACAAGCTCGAGCGTGGCCAGCAGATCGAGCACAGGGAAAAGGAGGATGAAGAATGGTGCCCGTGCTGGGAGGTGGTTGTGGTTGAGGTACGATAGAGGTGGCTCACTCCTGGGAGACGTAACAATTGAGCATCGTGTCCATCTGGCGAATGTGGGCACCAGCCTCCAGTGGCGTGGCACGGTGGCCGGGCAAGTGCCACAGGCGCCATGAGTGGCCGCAACAATGATTTGCCGATCACCGGGTCAAGGGAGGGAGCTCTCACCGCCCACCCAGCGGGGTGGCCCTTTTACAGCGAGTACTAGATACCATGTATCTGCCAGTGGTGTATGTCCAACCCCACCAACAGGAAGCATCAAGCACTGGCCAATTCGACCTGAGAACCCCTGGACGTCATTGCCACTAAGCCTAAATGGACCAGCTCTTTTAGCGACTGTGTTCAGAAGTCAAGTCGTTGCAATAACGTCCTACATTCAAAAGGTGTCGACGCTCTCGCAGGCTCTGGAATAGAAACGACAGAGAAGACCAGCAGTACTGTGCTTGATTAGTTTATTCGTTACCGTGCGGGAATCATTGGTAACTTACTGGAATACTGCTGAACGACCGCTTCTCCCCGTCTCGCCCTCGGATACTCTTCCTACTTCCTACGCTGAACGAACAATCACGGCCAATTACTACGCCATCAACCATCAACCATTCACCAACCATGCCTGGGCCATGGTTGCCATGGAGCCTGAAAATGGCTCTACTGGCAACTCTTGGAGCTCAGGCCACCCCGCTGGTCAACATTGGAATGGAAGCTGCTTTTCCTGCTGGTCCCTACCTGTTGGAGCTTATGTAGGCTTCTGATCTCCTGCAAACAGCAAAGTGCACGTCGCGCTGACATTGGCTTAGTGAGACAGCAGCCGAAGAAAATTCTACATCCTACTTCCCCCTTCTTGATAGAGTTGCTGAGGGCCGCTTTGCCGAAGCGAAGTCCGACGAAGACCTGTATAACACATTCCTCTCGGTATTGCGCGACGATGGACATATCACAAATCCTGACGTTCTCTCCACGTTCAATCTAGCACTTTCTCTGAGGTCTGCAGCCCCAAGGATAGAAGCGCATTATCAATATTATGCTACTGCAGTTGAGCCTCGTTTGGGCCAGACTGAACCAGGCATATGCGATTCTTGGGTCCAAGTGAACGAGGAGCAGTACTGCGAGCCAGATCTAAAAAAGCCACATGGAAATCACAAGCTCCTGTAAGACTTTCGGGCTCGGTTTGCATCCACATGCTAATTATTCTTTCAGCCCTATCAAGCCGATTCCATTTGATAGAATCTTGGGTCATTCTGTTGGTGCAAAAGAGGCTATTCTTTACGCAGACCCTTTGTCGCCGTCGTTTCCCACCTACCATGCTTCCTTGTCCAAAGCCGCCCTCAAAGGAGAGCTCTCATACAGGCTCCGGTACCGTCGAAGTATAGATTTGCCCAGTGATCCACTGCCAGTCAGCGGGTATGGCGTAGATCTTGCCCTGAAGAGAACAGACTACATCGTCATCGATGACCGAGATGCTGAGGGCACGCAGACACCTGTGCCATCTCAGGCCGTCACTCTTGATGGAGCAGAGGAAGTTGCAGATCTTCAGCCTCTGTCGAGCTCGGAGCTCTCGGGTCTTGGACCAAAAGTCGCGTCCTTTATTCTCCAAAGCGATGCTCCGTTCGACACGCTCGTGAAATTTTTACAGGATTTCCCAAAACTTTCCAATTCCATCGCCTCCCACAATGTATCGGAAGACTTCGTGAAGGAGGGCGAGAAGAATCGCGGCCACATGATACCGTCTGGGATCAGCTATCTCTGGATCAACGGCATGCAATTAATCGAACGCCAAATCCAGCCTTTCGCGCTCATTGACCTAGTCCGCCGCGAAAGAAGCCTTCTGACCGGTGTCCGCAATCTCGGCTTCAACGGGAAGGAGGCAATTGAGCTGCTGGGACACCCAAAAGTAGCGGCTTCGAAGACGGAGGATGAGGCAATGAGATTTGACTGGACTGATGAGCAAGAGGAGGGTAAAGTTATTGTGTGGCTCAATGACCTGGAGACCGATGAGATGTACTCTGAATTTGCGGATGGCGTGCAAGCTGTGAGTACTTCATTCAGCATGCAGCAATACATGATATTAACCTCTCGGACAGCTGCTTCAGCGAGGATACCCAGGCCAGCTCCCTGCCGTGGCCCGCAACATGTTTACTGTCGTCACTCCCGTTGACTTCACCAACCCAGAGGATCTCAGGGATGTGGCTCAGATGACCTCTCTCATCCAGCGGGGCATCCCCATTCGCTTTGGGTTGGTACCGTTGCCTGCAAGCACTGATGCGTCGGATCAAGCAAAGGTGGTCTACCACCTCATAAAAATTTATGGCATCGAGGCTTTGACCTCATATCTCATGGAGTTCCACGAGAGCGGGGCCACTGCTGCGACTGAAGCGTTGTATCGAAGAGTCATCAACGCTTTGGAAGTCAAGTCGGATCAAGTCTTCACGTGGAACGAGATCCTCGAGTCAGAAACGTTTTCTCGCAGCCTCGACCTTTCCCGTCAATGGCTCAAGCGTCTCAGAGCAGGCTCAGACATTCGGCCTGTCTTTGTAAACGGCATTCCGCACCCTCGCGAGGGTAACTGGATGCAGCCTATGAGCATCACAATCAGCAACGACCTTCAGACAATTCAGAAAAGTGTCTTCCGTGGTATCATCGAAGATGATACTTCAATACCAAGCTTCTTCCTCGAAAAGGCCGCAAGTAGTCGCAATACTTATATCACTCCGGAAGATGAGTCAAGCATCCGCGTGCTTGATGTTAATCAGATGTACAACAAGCATTCCGCACTTTTTGAATATGCCCCGGTACTTGAAGCTGCTGCAGATTCTCCCAAGGAGACATGGGCCGTCCTGACAGTCGTTTCTGACCTGAACACAGATCATGGTGCGCAGCTTCTACTATCAGCGCTCGCCTTCAAACGCAGTAACCCAGGCGTGAGAATGGACATCATCCATAGCTCCCCGACCTCGACTGATGCACCGTTCTTACTCAATGGACTCAAGGCTCATGAGGACCAACTCTCCGTGATGGTGAATCAAGAGGAGCTCGATGGTCTCGCCGAGAAGCCCTCGACTACAGACGAGAGGTACAATGCCGCCTTGTCGGCTTTCTTGAATCAGTATGGCATCACATCGGGTGCTTCTGTGCTGTTACTGAATGGTCGAGTAGTCGGGCCTATTGCACCTGAAACGCCTTTTGTTGAAGATGATTTCAAACAGCTTCTGGCTTTTGAGCAGAGAGCCCGCATGAGTCCCGTCCGGGAAGCTCTCGAGGAACTCGGCTTGGATGAGAAGCTTTCCAGCCCTATGGCAGCCGCTAAGGTGACGTCAATTGTTGCTCTTTCCACCAAGTCGGATCTCCCTGAAGGCATTTTTGAGTCAGCAGCGGCCTTCCGGACCAGCATGTACGAGAAGTGGGAGTCAAAGCATACTGCTATCGAGGTCGGCGACCCTGAGACAGCCAGCGTTCATGTCGCTGGCTTGCTAGATCCTGCGAGTGAGAAGGCTCAGAAATGGGCACCTGTTCTCAAGATTCTCTCAGAGCTCGATGGTGTCTACCTCAAGCTTTTCATGAACCCGAAAGAGAAGTTATCAGAGTTGCCAGTCAAGCGATTCTACCGCTATGTCATGGAGTCAAAACCGTCATTCGATGAGCACGGAAAGATCAGGGCTCTAAACGCGACTTTCAAGGGGCTACCAAGTGAGGCACTTCTGACCGTTGGTATGGATGTGCCGCCAGCTTGGCTCGTCGCTCCCAAGGCTTCAGTCCATGACTTGGACAACATCAAGCTGAGCAGCGTTGGCCGAGACGTTGAAGCCATGTATGAACTTGAGCACATCCTTGTCGAAGGACACTCTAGAGAGGGACAAGGCGCGCCACCCAAGGGTGCTCAACTGGTCCTTGCAACAGAGAAGGACCCTCTGATTACAGACACAATCATTATGGCCAACCTCGGGTTCTTTCAGTTCAAAGCTAACCCCGGTGTCTACGATATCCGTCTGAAGGAGGGCCGCACGAAGGAAATTTATGACATCGAGAGCGTTGGTGCTAAGGGTTATGTGGCCGTGCCTGGAGACGAAGGCACGGATATTGTTCTTATGGATTTCCAGGGCACAACCCTTTACCCCCGCCTCAACCGCAAGGCAGGCATGGAGAACGTTGACGTGCTTGCTGAAGACGACGGATCAGGCGACAACATCATGTCAAAGGGCCTTAAGTTCGCAGAGAGTCTCCTAGGCAAGACAAAGTCCCCGTCTGTAGAGCAGCATGCCGAGATCAACATCTTCTCGGTCGCCAGTGGCCACCTCTACGAGCGGATGCTGAACATCATGATGGTCTCTGTCATGAAGAACACCAAGCATACCGTCAAGTTCTGGTTCATCGAGCAATTCCTCTCCCCATCCTTTAAGGACACGATTCCCCACCTCGCCGAAGAGTACGGCTTCAAGTACGAGATGGTTACCTACAAATGGCCGCACTGGCTGCGTCAGCAAAAGGAAAAGCAACGCGAGATCTGGGGCTACAAGATCCTCTTCCTTGACGTCCTCTTTCCACTCTCCCTCGACAAGGTCATCTTCGTCGATGCAGACCAGATCGTACGCACCGACATGATCGATCTTGTCAACCACGACCTCGAGGGCGCTCCCTATGGCTTCACCCCCATGTGCGATTCTCGCACGGAAATGGAGGGCTTCCGATTCTGGAAACAAGGCTACTGGGCAAGCTTCCTGCGCGGCAAGCCCTACCACATCTCCGCCCTGTACGTTGTCGACCTCCGACGCTTCCGCGCCCTTGCCGCTGGAGACCGCCTCCGCCAGCAGTACCACTCTCTATCCGCCGACCCCAACAGCCTTGCGAACCTGGACCAGGACCTGCCCAACAACATGCAGTTCCAGATCCCCATCCATAGCCTGCCGCAGGAATGGCTCTGGTGCGAGACCTGGTGCAGTGACGAGAGCTTTGGCGTAGCCAAGACCATCGATCTGTGCAACAACCCGCAAACCAAGGAGCCCAAGTTGGACAGGGCGAGGAGACAGGTCCCCGAGTGGGTCAAATACGATGATGAGATCAGGGCTGTGGTGAGGAAGAGGAAGGGCTTGATGGATGAGAGTGAAGGTGTTGTGGATGAAACCGTGGAGGTTGAGAAGAACACGAAGAGCAGAAAGCTGGAGGAAACAGGGCATAGCAAGGATGAGCTTTAGAAAACCTGGTAGATAGACTAGCACAGGTATATATGTCAAGCTGGATCGAAGTCCAGATCCAGTAAGGGCGTCTTCATTCACAGGATTGTCAATAGCCTGCACACCAGCGATATGCGGACTTGCAATGGCGAAAAAGTCACACTGGTCTTCATCTCTTGTATGATAAACGCTCAACCCCTGCGGAAATGACAAATCCACCCGTCACCATGATGGCCTCCCTGTTTTACCATACTCCCACCTCATTCATACACAATGCTGCATACCCCCAAACTCCTCCACAAAGTGTCCCAGCATAACATGCCAGTCTTCTAGCCGGACCAACGACGCTGAATGCAATGACGTGGTTCTTAGGGAAGCTCAGGCGCCACGCTATTCATTCTTATGTATCGCGATGGTGCAGGATGCCGAACACGTAGGTGAAAGAAGGGGGGAAAGGTAAATGAAGAAAAAAAAAAGGTCCAACGCCTCGTATGCGTGTGGTATATCATGTCTAGAGCTCCGAGCATCTCGTCCCAATCAATACCGAAATCAAAACCAAAAGAAAATCCCACAGAAACACGAACATGACGTAATGGTATGTGAAAAGAAATACTGAACCCTAGATGCAAAATTGCCGGCCGTTACAGAAGCAGTACCGAGGTGTGACGATAGCCTCATCATGGAGCAAGTGGCAGCTGCCATATACGATTGAGAAGTCGCCTCACCATCGTCCAAAGGACGGGGCGGAGAGACGTATCAGGGTTGACTAGTTTCGCGTTCTTCGCGGATCGACGTCATCCCTGACCCTTGGGCACCTCCGTGCAATGAAGGTTGGCTTGGTGGAGGCATCATACTTGTGGATTTGACTCCTGTAGCTGAAGGTGCGCCACTAGGTGCTGAACCAGGATGAGCAGGGCTTTTCGTAGGCTGTCCGCTATGGTTAACACCCCCGTCGCCATTTGCATGAGGGTTTGGTGTCTCGGATGACATCTCTTTGTGAAGGGGAGATGAATGGATTGGCGAGGCTGACTTCTTGCTGCCGGAGTCACCGTTTATGTTCCCGCCACGGTTGGAGTTGCGTGGAGAAACTCGTCCAGTCTACCAAATTGTTAGCTCCTTGCCATAGATGAAATATCATCTCAGTTGCCAGACATACCTGCTTCGCCCACCGTAGACCGCAGCTATTACAGAGATCTCTTTGACCACTAGGTCCACGCCGCCATTCAGGTGTATTACGCGTGTGGCAGTTGGCACAATCCCGAACCATGTTACCAACGCCCTTTCTCCTCTTTCGCTTCTTCTTGTTAGAGAGCAAGCCACCAAGCTCCTCTGCAAGTGCTCTGTTGATCTTCTCCATTTGACGCAGTTCATACTGCCAGCTAGAACACTTCGTTGTCCTCAGTTCATGGAAGATGTTGTCGTCCGAGGCAAGCGCTGCATCCTGTGAGCCTAATGGCAACCCACCACCTGCTGGCTGCGACACCTGGCCACTGGCAGAGTCGTTCCGCATGGCTCCTGGTTTCGACTTGGAGCTAGCAGCGCTGGCGGGTGCGATGCTTCTTGACGACGCCTTCAGCAGCTTCGTCTGCGCCAGGAGGAAAGACGGCTTCTGGCCCTCGATGGCGTCACCAGGATAAAGTACAGTCTGGGCCTGCAGAACTTGGCCACGCCTATTCTGTACTTCGTGCTTGCAGGTCACTGTCTTGCCCCTGCGTGCTTTCTCCACGGCTCGCCCGAAATCCGGTCTTGATTCTTTTCGCATCAGGTCTTGTATGCTAGTGCCAATAAGCGCCTCAGGTTGTAGGTCGAGGAGTGATCGAATATTAGAGGAGACAAACAAAAACATGCCGGAGGTGGAGAGCTTGGTCCAAAGTTCGCTGTCGCCGATGCCTCCATTAGCTTCGAGATTTCGCCGGCTAAGGGCAAAGACGGGGCGCTTGCGGCCGACAAAAATGATACACTTGCGACCCTTGCCCTGTTCCACGAATAAAGAGCCGTGGCTCTCGAACCACGTATAGCCGCTGTGTTTGCGTCTGATTCTGAAAACGATATTAACAGTATTCCCTGGCGTGGTTTCCTTGAGCTCTCTAGTGACAGGCACAATGTCAGACGGGTGGCAGACACCAGAGAGCTGCTCCCCAATCAGGTCGGCGGCGTCGTACTCGAGGACCTTCTTACAGGCCGGTGACGCATACAAGAATATGCCCTTGATCGATAAGACATGCACGAAGTCATCCGTATTCTCCAGCAGCATCTTATCCCACGACTGTTTGTGCCAATCCGACACCGAACCGTTGGGTGAATATTGCTGCAGAAGAGTCGAGACGTCGTTCAAGCCCAAGGTCTGGCCATTTTCTGGATCCCAATGGCTTGAGTTTGGTGGCGTCCAGATGTACTGGCCAATATCACTATGCTTATAATTGACCTGGACGCCACTCATGTCCTGTCCTGATGCAATGGCATCGGGACACTCAACGAGGTCAATCTGGAACCCGATGAAGTACCTGATCTCATCCGTATCCCAAGGAATGGGGATCATGGTGAGTAAGTTCAAGAAGGGCTTGCCACCCTTGCGGTAGTTAATCAAACTCTGCTGTACCTCGCGGCCTTCGTGGACCATCTTCTTGAGGTTGTACACTGCGCCGTCGTCAACAAAGGCCCTCTTGGTTCCGGCCTCAACTCTGCCATCAGGTGCCTGCAGGAAACGGCAATTTTGGCCAATGATGTCATGGCGGCTGTAACCTGTCAAATTCTGGAAGTTGTCTGAGACGTAGATGATGGGGCAGTCGTTCATAGTAACATCGCAGACGACAAAAGCGCAGGACATATCGACAGCACCGAGGTGGATCTTGGGGTTCTTGCGAGTTGCCACCAACCAAAGCGCCTTGAGCATGTCAAATCCACTCTTGGAGTATATCGTCTTCTCTTTTGGTGGCTCTCGTGGTAGCGGGCCGGTGGCGGGTGTGGTGGCATCGGATGAGGAACTGGGGTGCGTCGCGCTGTTAGAGGAAGTGCCACGTTGCGGTGAGATCATTGAGCCAGCGGATGAGACGTGTCTGGACAAAGTCAGCGCCTGGTTATTGTAGTTTGAAGTAGCCGTCTCCAGATTGAGATTGGCGTTTTGCGCATTCTGAACATCATCGATATCATTGTAGGCTTGCTGGCCATCCATGATACTGTCCATTCCGCCGTCTACTGATGCGACGCCACTGTTATTGTTGGGGGTTGCGTTCATGGAGCTGTCCTCGGGCGTCAGATCCATCGAGAATTCGCCGCCCATGGAGTTCATCTGATCCATGGCGTTCATCTGACCAATGGCGTTCATGGCATTCATCTGTCCCAGCTGCTCGCTGTCGAAAGGGCCGGACATAGTTCCTGGTCCAGCAGGAGAAAATATGCCCATACCGGGGGCGCCACCCACATTGCCCATGTTCATGTTGGCGAAGGTCGAAGGCATCATGGAGCCCATGACGTCCTGTTGCATATTGGAATAGTCTGAAGGGTTGCCTATATAGCCGCCCATCTGGTCCATCTGCATGCCGGAGTTCATTTGAAAGCTAGGGTTCATGGGCTGCCCGAACTGGAAGTTGTTGAGCTCGCTGTTGCCGCCCCCACCAAAGTTCATGACATCGCTGGGTCCCATGGCAGACATCCTCCGCGGACTGTGGAGAGGTGGCATCGAGGCGTTGTAACCATGAGGCAGGCTGCGACGGCGGAGGAGCTCGCTTTGATTGTTGCGGATAATATCGTCCAGGGAGTCGCTACCGCCGTGGCCGCCTTGTGGTGGACGTTCAGACATCATGGGCTGGCCAGGGATCATATTGCCAGCCATATGTTGTGTCTGGGGGGTAGACTGCTGGTTATGCTGTTGTGCGTGCTGCATTTGCTGGTGCTGGTGCATCTGTTGATGCTGCTGCAGCTGGTCCTGTGAATACATGCTGTCCATATTGCCAGCATCGGGATAAGGGCGCGCCGTCGATCTGTACGGCGAGCGCGCCTGAAGCGGCACTCGAGTGTAGTTGTAGTCAAATGAGTGAAGACTGATTTCCGCTCAAACAGAGTTCGAGATAGTGTCCAGCGTCAGCCGCTGGGTGAAGTGACACGGTGAGTTCATGTAACAGTTTTGACTGCCAAGCCGAGAAAGGGCGAAAACTGCTTCGTACGTAGAGGCGGTGGGGGTTCCGCGAGAAGACGTAGCTGAAAACCAGGGCGGACTCTCACTTCACTTCGGCGGAGTGTGACGAACGAGTGTTGTATGTATGGCTGGCTAGCTGAGGTGGAGGGGTCGATTCGGGCCTGGGAACTCCACGGATGTGCAGCACTATTTCGTCGTCGAGAATCGTCTTGTGGAGAGTCGACGGCGGATGAATGTTGGCGAGTTGAAATGCGAACACATGCAAGGCTGTCGAAGGAGGAAAGCGACCGAAGCGCTGCGTGGGATGTTGATGTTGAAGGATGTGAGTGTGGAGGTGAGTATGAAAGCGGAGAATAGCGATGAAGTGGTGGCAAGTCGGTTACCATACAGCAAAGGAAGAAAGCAGGTATGCAGGTATGGAAAAGCGTGATTAGGAGCCTGTTGCGTCCAATACCGTACAGTGTGGTCGGGTTACCCTGATCCCAGGTAACCTAGCGTAGTGGGAGCGAGTATCGACTAGTGGGAAGGGGGGCGTCGATGGTTGTGGACGACAGTGGGAAAGGTAAGCTTAGGCATGGGAATGAGAGATGGGAATGGAAGAGCGAAAAGGTAAGGTTTGCCGATACCACCATGGTCGATGCTGTAGGTGTTGCATTGGTGGGTAGATGGAGTGTATGGGTGGGTGAAGCACAGGATGGATACCAGATGGTTTTGGTCTTGGTGTGTGCTGGTGCCGATGCTGGTGGTGGGTTGTTACAGTACGGCACTAGAACTACCTTAGTAGTTCCCTGGTTGATCAGTTTCTAGTGGCTAGTGGCTAGTGGCAGTGGCGGTAACGGTGCAGGACTGGTGGCTCAAGCCCTGGGGGTCTCTGGGAAGCAAAACGAACACAGTGGAAGAGCACCTAATTATCACTGGACAAGACAAAATCTTATGGAAAAGGTGGCGCGCCTCACCGTTATTTACTGACCCTCGGCATGACGGTTTCGATTGCGGGTTGCGTTTTTAGGCAGGGACTGGCCCACTGTCAAGGCCATCCAACACCCGCCGAGCTGTGTGCGTATGAGATCCTGGATTCCCTCGATTCACACTTACGCTTCGCCAAACGAGCATCAGCACCACCGTGCATCACATTCAGCAACACACGCACTGCTTCTTCTATCCTCAACTGTTTTTCTACCCGCCTACTCGGTATTTCACGAGCCACCGCCGCAATCCGTGTCTGCTAATTCAGACAGGATTCCTGCTGTCATCCGTCTAACCTGCCACACCTACCACGGCGTGAGCATCCATCACTTGTCGCACATGGGCAGCCTTCTCCCCAATCCCTGGCCGAAGTGACCACAAATGACATGCGTAACGTTTCGATTCCAAGCCAGGGGAAATCGCGTGCGCAAGACATCATTGCTCATCACTGCCCAACTCGGGCTTTCCCGCCGCTTAGGATAGAGTACCCTTTCTTTTTTTTTCCCCTCTCGTTCATTTTATTTCACAATGGCACAACAAGACACGAACAAAAACGGCAACCAACCAAAAAGAAGCTTACCATGCTAAGCATTTGGGAGCAGCGTCCTCTTTGGAGTAAGGCTGTGATTTATTTAAAGCTACTCTTGCTGCTAGTAAACGCGCCACGAGAGTGAGTTCGAAGCCACGACTCTTGCGGTGACCTAATGGCCCTGAAGCCGAAAGTGGATGTGGATAAAAGGGGAAGAAAGGGATGTACCGAAATACAGGGTACCAATGTACGTCTGTAGGTACGACAGCATGGATAGCGATTTTCAATTAAGTGAGACTAATTGAAGGATCTGGCCGACAGTCATCGGACTTGGGTCTGCGGACTGCTCAAGAGGGGTGGCTCCGCGAATCCACCAGTCACCAACTTTGTGCCAGAAGAGGGAAGAAAACGAGCCAAGACTGGAGGTGATAGGAGAAAGTGGAACAAAACTGTGGTGATAGCGGGAGTCGGCCGGGGACTACGTAGATCGACCCAAATGCCTATAATGCAGCAGGATCGAAAAGTCGGGGGTGGACATATTACACGCCAGGCACATTCCTAGGCCGCGCTACGGAGTACGGGTTTCTCGATGTGCGTGAGCTGGCTGATATTGTTGACGTGGCTCGGTCGACACTGACTGAGATGGGTAAAATGCAGGTTCTTCGAGCAACATTTGTGCATTTATTCACCCGTGCGACGACAAGGCTCTCGTGAAGCGCAACACCAAGAAACAAAGAGAGAGAGAGGGAGAGAAAGGAAATCTCAACTAGAGCGTCGGAGAGAAAGCACCGGTGCTAGCGCCACAGTAAACCTGAACGCGCACGGTCGGCGCGCACTAGCCACAATGACGCCGAAAGAAAGTTACCTACAGTCTCATAATCTCACCTGGCATGGCTACCTATTCCCCTGAGGGAGTGCTATGTGTAGTTGTCTTTGTACGGAGTACAAGAACACGTAACAGCCCACGAGCCCCCACGATTTCGAGTGACTGTGTATTTATAAATGCGGGCGATGATGACTTCCTCACATCCAGGCAATCATTGGGTGGGGAACTCTCTGAAATATGGTATAGAGAATATTGGAACGCCACATGTCACGTACTGCGTCGCCACCATTTGAGTTTTCATCCTGGGGTTTTCTCGATCACTGGCGGCCGCGCTCATGCTTACACGCCCCTCATGCTAGCAAAGAACCGCGTGTGCGCCCGACGGCAGATGCTTTGGGCATGTGCGTTTCTGTCATTCCGTGGACGCGGTTCCGGGACAAGGGAGTCGGGACAGGTTGCATACACGCACAAGAAGGGCGAGGGAGGGGGGGCGGGTTACCGTGCATGCCAAGGGCCTTTGGAAGTTATAGTAATATTTATTAGTGAGTGAGTCTTACTGCGAGGCAACGTGTGTGAAGTGGCAGTTGGTCCCTAGGCTGAGACGTATGTGGCTCTCTCATTGAGCCACGGCATCATCCGACTCACCTATCCCATTTCAGTTGTAAGCACTTATCGAACAGCTACATCAAGCTACGGCACGATGCAAATTATGAAGAGTCTTCTCTTGCTCAATCACCTAAATACGAATTAAAACACAGTTCCGCTCATCCACTCTTCTGGCCGGTTCGAATCTAGATCAGAAAATGCTACCGCCCTGTATCTTCAAACCTGAACTGCCCTCCGCCTCCCTTACCTAACAGCCCTCTCAAATTCACTGCCAGAGAGTCTGCGCTCAAGCGCTCTTCGCAATGCCCAACGCGCCTGCCCAGTCTTTCAGTTGAGTCCCATGCTTGCGAAAGGATATCAACCAGCAAATTGTTCAAAAGATGCCGTGCAATCTAGCAAATGGCATTGCAGTCTACGCCGATCAGGGGGTATTGCTGCTCTTTGGTGCATGCTCTGCCCCCCCGCAGAATCCATCCTGATCCTATCCCTTCTTCAAAGCACTCGCTCAGTCTATGCAAAATGGGTCATGATGGTCTGCTGCGCCTCTGGTGAGAATTGTTGCAGGAGAGGGGCCGGGTTCACGTTGGCGGCTGTGAGCATGGCCTTGGTGGCCGTCACTACGCGGTTGGCTGTCTGTCCCTGGAGAGTATCTGCTTCAAGAGCTTGAGCGATGAACGTGAAGATCTTGCTGGCATTGTTCATGATGATTGGGTGTTGTCTAAAGTTATGTATCAGCACCATGTGCCGCTCATGCGGGGCCTGTAGACTTACTGGTCAATGAGCTCTGCGATGTACGCATATGCGTATGGTGCCGCCTCTTCGTCGTTCGTCACCGGAAGGGTCTCTATCCACGGTCCGATCACGGCCTGGGCATCGCCAACACTGTTGGGGCTGTAGTGGAGGATTTTGGCAATTGCCGCACAAGCATTCTCAGTGGCATAGACGTTGTCTTCGCTCCTAGGCTCGGGGACCTGGGTCACCTCGAAGAGCGCCTGAATGGAGTTGCCCAGGAACTGTTGCCAAGGCGCGCCTCCGCGGTGCGCTGCCACACCGATACCGTACGCAGCAGCTTGCCTGATAGCAGCAGAGCCATCCTTGCAGCCCTTGATCAGCGGATCGGCAATATACT
The DNA here is from genome assembly GCA_008271525.1 of Sarocladium brachiariae. Classification (NCBI taxonomy): domain Eukaryota; kingdom Fungi; phylum Ascomycota; class Sordariomycetes; order Hypocreales; family Sarocladiaceae; genus Sarocladium; species Sarocladium brachiariae. The sequence goes on along the minus strand of RQPE01000010.1, from coordinate 103,753 downwards.
CGGCATAGCGAATGCTCTCAGGGCCGCAGTACTCCAGAACGTCGTCCATAATGCAGAGTCCCCATTGCCTCTGTGTCGGGTCCTCTGAGTTCAGGAAACCAGTGTACACCTGCATGAGCCTCTCCCATGCTGGAAGGAAAGCAGCGCCGTGGTTTTTGAAGATCGAGTGGAAAGCCTTGTTCATGTCAGAGAGCAGGGTCTCATCCTCCTCAATAGCCAGCTGCAGCTCCTCCTCCTCGTCCTCGGCATCGTCAGGCCCAGCAGCAGCCTTGTCCTCAGCGCGCGCCGCAACACGATCCTTGTAGTCTGCAATAGCCGAATGCACATTGTCGATGTATTTGTTCATGTGATCCAGGGTGAGACAGTTCTTTCCGAGGCACTCAACGGACTCGTAGAAGCACTGGTACAACTCAGCCAGCGTGTCAATGGCTGGCTCGGCAGTGAGAACTTCAAGCAGCTTATCCACGGTGGCATTCCACAGCCCGGCGAGTTCGTTTGAGTTAGGTCCATACGCCTTCTTGTAGGATGCCAAGAGCTGAGGGATAAGTTTCGCTGATGTGTAGCGGACAGGATCGTGGAAGAAAAAGGCAAGGCCAGGAAGAGCGATCTTCTCCATGATATTGGCCACGTAGGGAGCGAAGCTCCCCTCGAGGACTTGAGCGTAGAGCACCAGGAGCTCAATAGCTCTATTCTTGTCATCCATGGTACTGGTTCGGATACCAATCATCTTGCCCTTGAAGGGAACGAGGTGCCACTCGTCTTCACCAGCAACATCGGTCTGGTCCTCATCGTCAAGTAATTGAAGGTCAGCCTTGGCCGCTCCCATCTCAAGTAGAGGCGGCATGACGGTGCTGAGGAATGGGAGGAAGTCTTGCTCCATGACACGACACATTCGACCCCAGCAGTGCATGAGATACTGAGCCTGCGGGTCATCAGCGTCGGTAATGTTGTTCTGGATGGTGCCCAGCAGGTTGACCAGCGTCAGAGCATCCTGACCAAGGCGCTCCTTTCCGACGGCAAGGGCAATCAGAGTGGCGCACTCCATAGCCTTGGCCCTGAGAAGCTGGTGCTCCTTTTCATTGTCTTTCTGGAGTACATTGACCAAGAGGGGCATGAGGGTGTCGTAGTACTTGGAGAAAGCAGCTTCCGCCGCATCAGCAATAGTAGCGATGGTTGAGAGTGCTTGCTCCTGGACGTAGCGCTTGTCGTTTTGAAGGAGTTGAAATAGATGTGACAGCAGGTCGTCAAGATAAGGCTCGAGGATGGACTTCTCGGCTTCCTCACAAAAGTTGACAAGGGCGGCGGCAGCGTGAGACTTGACCCTCGCCTCGGGGTTTCCGAGAACAGGAATAATGGCCTTCAGAACGCGATCGTAGTATTCGGTCTGCATGGTGGGAGCAAAATCAGTGCTCATCTGTCCAAGAGCATTGCAACCTGCCCAGCGGACACGAGGATGGGGGTCTTGCAATGCTGGGACAACAAGATCAAGAACTTGGCCAAGTTCGGCGATCATCAGGTCACGGCATCCTTCGGAGATTGCTGAAATTGCCATCAGAGCAGCGTGTCGATCCCTCCAAGCCATTGAAGTCATCATGCGAGGCAGCCAGTTAAACGTGGGCCCAAGGATAGCCTGTCCACCGAGGCGGTTTGCAAGACGATCCATAGTCTGTTCACCGGTGACGTGATTTTGGTCGCTTTCATCTTGCTCAGGCTGAGCGAGTTCATTCATGTTAGCTACCAGAATTCTTCAACGACGCAAGATGAGATCCGTTGGATCACTCACATCATCGAGGCTGAGCCACTCGGCGGCATCGTCATCATCCTCCCCAAGATCGGTCATGAGACTCAGGCACTGAGTGATCATATCATTGGTGTAAGAGGGATCCTTACGACACATCGACGGTGCATAGTCGGCAAAGGTAGCCATGAGTTCCAAGGCATTCTGCCTGCAAACATCATCTAGCTCCTTATCCTGGACGACGGAGATGCTGAACTGAACCAGGTTATTGAACATAGACTTGAACATCTTCGGAGACACTCCAGCCAGGCCGACAAGCGCAAGCAGCGCCTTGCTGAGGTCGTCAGAGTCTTGTGAGTCCTTGATTGGAGGAAGAATGTTGAGAATATCAGGGACAAGGCCATGGTACTTAACCTGCGCCTTCTTGGGGGTGATCTCGAAGAAAGCAGCAAATGCGTCCATCGCGGCAAGACGAACCTGTCGAAAACAATGTTAATGTCGGCATGTCATGAGGGAACATGAGTTCATACGAGGACAGCTTCATCTCTGAAACCCTTCTGGAAAGCCTGGATAATAGGATCCTCATGTTGCTTCTGAATGATGCCAGGTGTTGTCGCAAAAACCCGGAAAGCAACCTCACGCTTCTCAGGTTCTGGGGCCTGGCTAAGTTGGAACAGTGCTCCAAGAAGCTCTGGCCATTGAGATTCTGCAAACATGCCCGTCAGCTCTACAAGGGAAGCTTATTGCGCGATCTCAATACTGAGTGAACCCACCATTATCAATGTACTGGCGAGCAATCTCCGCCACGGCATAGCTTATCTTATTGCGCACACTGCGCTCGGTTTCTGTGGCTAGGGTCTCGAGAAGCTTCTGGCGGATGACGGTGGCCGGCTCGTTGGCAAGGGAGAAGAAAAGGTCGACGCTGTTGCCAGCCTCATTCTTGCGAGTCCTTGAGGAGATACGCTTGAAAATGACGGCAGCAAATGAACGTGTCTTTCAGTAGACCAGAAAAATCAGTATGGCCGTTCACGGATGATTCCCAAGTGGAGGCACGTAGAGTGACAACAAAATGACCAAAAAGGCGGGGGGAAATGCAGACTAACAGCGTTGTCTTGAGATGCCTGGATCTGCTCAGCAAGCCCCATCAAAAGAACCTCAGGCCGCGTAGTAGTCCAGTTGTTGTGCAGGTGTTCCTCGGCCTGAGCGCGAGAAGTGTTGTCGGGAGACTGGAGAGCCTGGAGGAGCTGAAGGAGCTCCTGGTGAGCATCGGCCGGGAGAAGGGACATGATTGCGGCGGGGTGCCGACGATGCAGCGTCGGGGCAATCTATGCCTGGGTCAAGGGTTTGAGTGTGAGCTGGAGGCTGCGCGTCAAAACCCTTTCAAAGATCGAGCGTCGAGGTCGGGTAGCCGTGTGGCTTCGAGAAGTAGAGAGGCGGTGGATGGAGGTGAAAGGTCCAAACGAGCCGTAGGGTTGAAGGAGGGGAGCCAAAGAAAAAAGTTAAGGGAGCCTATACACAGTGTGGTGCTAGCAATTGGAACTTGGGCCGGCCCTCAGGTGGCACTACAGAAGGAGAAGGGAACAGGCCGTGGTGGGGGAGTCCCTAGGACAGCAGGGATGACGGCTAGCAATCATAATATTCACCAAGCCAGACGGGCTCAAGGGAAACTAAAGTTGAAACGGGAAACTGATAGCATGTTCGCTCTAACGCTCTTGCAATACGTTCCAATTCATCTCGGTCGAGGTATCATATTTTTTATCGCATACCTACTATGTATGTAACAAATGCACAACAGCGGGCTTGAAACTGTGTCGATGGAGGGGCTCTCGCAGCTCCTAGGCGGGTTGACCATTCATCAAAGAGCCCTAGGAGCCTGGTGAGTATTTAGCGGGGCAGGAGGTGATTGTGGACACGACGCGCCACGCTGATAACCTACTTGTAGTAAGGTACATAAATCCTAGTACTTGGTATGTACACAGGTTTTAAGGACATCCAGTCGCATTCCAGGGCCACGGAAAAACCTTGTGCCGGGGGTCGCCCAGATTGATGCTGAAATCGGAACGAAGATGGCCCAGAGCACGTTCTTGAGCCTGATATGCTTGCATGTAAGGCTTAGACTGATTACATACTGACTAAGCTACCTAGGTGCCTACCGCCAAGCTACAACTACTCATTGACTCCATGCAACCAAATCAATTGTTTACCGCTTTTCCCAGCGCCTTCTGCCAAGGATAGGGTCATCGTACGATGTATTTAACTCGCTTGAGAACGTCATTTCAGAACACCTTGAATAGAATAGCCTTCCAGCTGTGGTCGCATAGAATGACCCAATATAATTGAAGATGCTCAAGATCCAGATTAATTATTCGGTATGTTGCGTCTTCTATACACTTTATAGTAACATCGCCTCCAAAAATAAAAGTGTCAGAATAGCAGATCAGTGGGGCATCAGAACTTATCAATCACGGAGACATGGCCACCAGTACGCGCGATCGGGCTGCCAAGAACTTTCCCAGCGTTTGGTTCTTTGTTGCACGGTCCGTGGTTCTTGGGACATCATTACGCTATAGAATATTGCATATTTTGACATTGAAAAAAACAAATTCCCGTGAGATATGGTCGGTTGGTGGTATTGAAGGAAGTGAAGGAGCCACTTCACTAGCGACCCGCTGCGGGGTCTGCGTCATCGCCTGTACATCTCTCTCCCCGCCTTCACCATTACAGCATCCATCTTCACCCGACTGCGGAATCTGGCGTACAGGTTTTCATCTTTCTAGTCTCGCTGAAAAGTCGCATATCGTCTATCGACTCTCCACGAGTCTAAATAGGCATATATTTGCAAAGCGTTGTTGAGTTATTGCCCAGGCTGTTTTTGCTGGAGCTCACGCCCCGCTCAACATCTCCCAGCCAAGACGCTTCCGTCCTCATCTGATCAACCCATTGTAGCTGTCCCCCCATTTTCTCCTTCTTTCCTCTCCGCAAAGCCTAAGCAATTCTCGACAGTCCCGTGCGCTGCACCTGCAGTGAGAGGAACGTGAAGGGAATAGGAAAAGGTTTTTGCCTTGCCGATCCCAAGTCTACCGGACCGCAAACACAGCTGGGAACTCTACCATTCCCTAAGGTTGGCTTCAGGAACTGTGAGCCATGGATAAGTCAGATCACATCATGCCCAGCGCAGGCAATAGCCCCAACGTCTCTCAAGAGTCATCCTCAGCTGGCCTGCCATCTACGCCTTCCAACCTCTCATCCAGCCCAACTGCTGCCCAGTTCGCTCGCCGGGTGCCGGCCTCTCCTACAGCAGTTCCTGCAAATGCTCGTCGACAGAGCGTCGCCGAAACCCTTCGAAACATACCTTCCTCGCCACGACAACGTCAGCCTTCGATCACACAGTCTGCTGCTCAAGAACTCATGAATTTTCCCCCGATGGGCTCGAAGAACCCCAACTCCAGGTTTGCGGGGAAAGAGTGGAGGGACCTTACGATTGGCGAGCTCGTCTCTGATGGTGAGGTATCCTGGGCTGAGTTGGATGCCTCCGTAGAGGAAGCAACAAGGGTGAGTAATGGATCACAGGCTATGGCAATCGGCAAAAGCTAACTGATTGTTGAAACGAAGATTCTCATCAAGGCGCGAGACAACGTAGTGCTTCTGCGCAAAAGCCCCGACTCGCATACAGTTGTCTCGACTTTCAATTACGCCGACCTTCTTTCGTACCTCCTTGTCGTTATCGGCCTCGCCAAACCCGAACCTGAGCAGGTCGAACTCTTTAACACAATTGGCTTGAAGGTACAAATTGGCGAGCCCGTACTGTTAAACGAGGTTCAGGATCTGAGTCGAAAGGAGTCCCTTGTCATGCTTCCATCCACCGATGGCCTCTCTCAGGCCATTGAAATCCTCGGCAGCGGCATTCACCAACTATTGGCAACAGACGAAGAGGGCCACATCGTGGGTGTACTCAGCCAGCTACGTGTGATGAACTTCTTTTGGAACGAGGGCGTCAACTTTCCCTCGATCGGCAGGTTATATCCTGTCATGCTGAGAGATCTTTCATCGACACTGGGACATAAACCTATTATTTCTATCAAGTAGGTTCTGTGTACCCAATTTGGGAGATCATGTCTGACGAAGACGCAGTTCTGATGCTCCGTTGAAGGAGGCACTGATCATGATGAACGACGAAGGATTGAGCAGTATCGCGGTAGTGGACAACGGCCAGAATGTTGTCGGCAACATTTCGACCAAGGATGTACGCCACTTGACGCACGGCTCTAATGCACCACTGCTCTCATCCTCGTGCATGCATTTCATTTCGCTCATCTTGAGTGAACGAGGTATGGAGAATGGCCAGGATGCGGTTCCAGTGTTCTACGTGTACCCTTCCTCCACGCTAGCCCACACCGTAGCCAAACTGGTAGCGACGGGTTCGCAGCGCATGTGGGTTGTGGAGGATGATTCAAAATCTCCTACACAACCCGCTACACCGTTGGCCGCGCCAACAACGGGAGGAGGCATTTCCAGCACGTCTGGCGGTCCACCTGCATCGCCTGTTCCCAGTGCTGCTGTGCCAGCTTCTGCCATGGCGGGTGCGAGGATGTCGGGAAAGCTAACTGGGGTCGTCTCGCTGACAGATATCCTAAATATGTTCGCCAAGTACACAGGCCTTCATCCAGCTGACCCAGATGCGCAACGAGCTAGACGGAGACGCAGCTCGAGCAGCTCCATGAGACCCAGTATTGACGCCTCAAGGGGTAGCGCTGACAGGGGTAGATGAGTTGAACTCTCGTCTTAGGAGCGGCGAGTTGGAGAGATCCATGTAAACGAAAGTTATTAGAGTTGGTAGTACATTGGTTGTCGATTGCATTGGGGAGCCAGCCAAGCAGACGTTGGATTCCGAAGAGCTTCTGGCTGGTGCGCGAGATGGAAGAGAAAGAGAATTGCACCACCCCGATCAGCTCATGCATCATGACTCATGCGCTCGATTGATGTGCAGACGGTGATCTGTCTTGTTCGACCCAATGTTTTTGTGTATGAGTTCCATGATGCTCCAACCCCATGGTTCGTTAATTCAACGACGGTGGCTTGAGACAGGATGGTACTGCGCCCCACACCGCCACAGGGTCCACCTCTCGGGAATCTCGCCTTACCAGTGCCATCCATCTTCACGGCCCCAATCTCGCCGCCGATGACACCACGACCATTCGCGACTCATCTGTCACAAATATCCACGCCTGAATGCAGACGCTCCCTCGTCATTCTCTTTCTTCAGATATTGTACTCTCTCAGAATAGTCCTTTTTCATTCTCTCTTTTTCAGTTCTGATAGAATCATCTGCACTTTAGGCCACTTTCTGCTCGGCTTCACGAGACCTCGCATTTTGGCGCCTGAAACCCAATCATTCCGAAACCTGACCGTATCTACCACGTTGGAAGACAGCTGGATCCTGACCTGCAGATATCTTCCATCACCTCTGCACAGCCATCAGCCTCTCGGGCTCTAGGGATACTGTTTTGTAGCGGAAGTCTGTTTCCATCTCAATCCGGCGACTGGTAGTCTGCATCACAGTCAATCGACTTCCTGCCCAATGGATCACATTCTTTCGCTTCTGACAACAACCAAGAGACAGCATGAGCGAAGATATATCAGCATCACTCCTAAGGCGCCGCCCATCAGAAGCTAGCACCTCGTCTACGCCAACCCTGTCTTCGGCAGCTGCCAGCCAGGCCGCTACACCAAGGCTTGGTGATTTCTCCAAGCTTCTGGCTCCGTCCCTGACGTGCACGCCGGAGCATGAGAATCCACCAAGCCTGGGCAATTTTTCCAGGATATTCACAACCCTGTCTCCATCCCTCTCCAAGTCATCTCCAAAGCCTCGATCTCCAGAGTTCTGCCCTAGTCCACCTATTGAGCAATGCTCCCCAAGGTCCACTACCTCAGTTGGGCACGTTCCAGAGAGTTTAGCTTCAGTCAGGGACTCTTTGAGACGAAAGCTGTTTTCCTCTCTGTCTCCATCAGCTCTGGACTCTGAAGTAGACGAAAGCAGCCAAATTGACACCGATGGCTATCATTCCCTCACACCGGATACTACTCCTCCAAGTTCTCTGGAACGGGAGCTCCCTCCCATTGCCAATCTGTCACTAGCAACGCAACCCTTTTTCGACATTCTGAGGCGTCCAAAATCGGATGCTCCGGCTAAGCCTGTGCTGCAACCTGTTTTCTCCTATCAATTAATTAAGCATGGCCCCTTGATGACAGTCTACAATGAGCCACGATCAGTTGCACAACAACACGAATCTCTGCTGCAGCGTCTCATTCCGCACCGAGCGCTTGATACAGCCCTCACAGCACGCTCACCAGGTATTGCAGAGAACGGCATTCACGTCTTTCTGGACATGTCCAATATCAACATATCTTTCCAGCAAGCTCTACGCAACAGGTACGGTCTCGCTGAAAACGCCCGTTTCGTACCGCTGCCACAGCTCAACCTTTCCTTCCTCACTGAGATCCTTGTCCGTGATCGGAACATCAACATCCTCAACGCTGGATGTTCAGTCCAGCCAGGTCGCTCGGAGCCGTCCTTCATCCGCGATCTCCGCAACCTGGACTACCGCGTCGACCTTCGTGAGCGGAAACGCACCGAGGAACCGACGCGAACTCCACAGAAAGGGTCGTATTACGGGCAATACTCATCCTCGGACGAGGCATCTCTCCAGACGCAGGTTCGCTACGTGGAAGATCTCGTGGACGAAACTCTGCAAACACGTATTGCTGAGTCAGTAATGGAGCATTTCGCTACGCCAGGAACCCTGATCATCGCCACAGGCGACGCAAAACCAGCCAAGTATTCTGATGGCTTCTTCATGTATGCCGACCGCGCCCTCAAGATGGGCTGGCACGTGGAGGTTGTGTCGTGGCGTACCAGCCTGTCCTCCTCGTGGAGAAATCCGGAGTGGACGGCTCTGTGGGGTGATCGCTTTCGCGTGATTGAGTTGGATGCTTTCTTGGATAACCTGTTGTTGCTTGTGTCTAGTTGAGGCACTTCCCTGAATACCATTCGTCTGGAAGGATGCTGTTGCCGACAAATGACTTTGAAGGACATTGGTGTTTTGCGATACTGATCAGGTGCCTCATGATCATATAACGAGAAATGACGGGCATTTTTCGATACGAAGTATGGACTTTCGATGTCTTGGCAATTTTCATGTTCGTTGGCTGAACATTATACATGCCATGCGTCCTGCTCACTTCAGACATGGCTCAGCTGTATGCAACAAATCATGTTTGCATTTTCTTTATAGATCAATAGATTCCCACAAGTTAAAGCAAATTCCCCTTCCGACAAAGCCTCGAACCCCTCTCCGTTCGTGCGCCTCAAAATGCAGTCACATTTGGGGATGACCGCAGCCTCAGCTGCCACGAGACTTGTCTTCTCATCCTCCTCCTCCTCCTCCTCCTCGTAGTCGTTGGTACTCATGTCTCTGGCGTGACGGTCATTCTCCCCCCCCTCGTTCTCCTTGTCTTTCTCAAGGTAGATCGAGCCAGTTGAGCGCGTTGAAGTCTCTGGAGGGTCTGTTCCTTCCCTTTTCCTTCAATTCATGGTAGACCTCGCGGATCTTGCTGTGTCCCGCGGTGCGTTAGAGTCAGAGGATTGTGCTTGCTATGTAGATATGTATATATATGTATGTATGTATGTATGTATGTATGGGGACGGGTGGGCAAAGGAAAACAGCGAAATCCATCAGAAAAATGGAAAAGAACAAACGGGAGCTCGGGGTGATGGAAATCCATGGACTCACGCGCAATCAGGGCCGCATTCGCGGGCAGCACACTCAGATACGGCAGTGTGGTAGTCTTGGGACCTGAAGACGCACCAGTCGTCATTCCTGTCCCGGCATTTCGCCTTGTCTCGAGATCTTTCGTCATTAACGCAGGAGGCCTTTCGTCACGAGAGAGAGTCTCAATTAGCCAAAAGAAAGAGAAAAAGATTGTCTCACGCGGCTACGTCCGGAATTCCCCTCGCCTTCACGGGCGAGGCAACAGACATGTGTATGTATAAACGCAGCATCTCGCTCGTTACTCACCAGGCATTTGTTGCAGTCCATCCACGTGTTCTGGGCCATGACCCCCTGGACCAGGAGAACTGCGGCAGAGATGGCTTTGACGAATAGCATGACGGCAGAGAAAAACGATCAAAGTGACGATATGAAGTGGTCTCACTCAGGCAAAAGGCTTCCCCAGTTGCGCACTCGCTTGACTTCTCAGAGAGATGAGAATGTAGCAAGCTGAAGCAGGATGAGGCCATAGTGGCAGCCAATATTTAAAGACGGGGATCCCGTTTAGGTTCAAGTAAGCCTCTTGATTGAGGTATATCTCTCAGCATTCTCGCTGATTCTCATAGAATTGTGCGAGACTTAGGGCAATGGAAGCCTGGAACAAGGGTGATAGCCAGTCAAAGTTTCGGTGCACATGTCATGAGGCCCAAAGTAAGGCCACATCATGTGAAAGGTCATGCCTGCTACGCAGGTGAGTCTCTCTAATGAAGGTTCGGCTTGATGGTTAACAAGATTCGCCGGGCTCTGTTCAAAGTTGCACGGTCTGCAGCACAGTCCTGGCTATCGTCAAGGATGACTGGTCGGGCACAATGAATATATTCATCTTAGCAAGCAAAAGGCCTAGAAAAACGGACAATAAATGCCAACAACGGATTGGTCAAGGGACGAATAAGAATTGATCCATGAGTATCATAAAGGAAAGAGAAACGAAAAAGAGGTACTGGAGAATGAGAACGCGCTCAATTGCGAAAGGCTACAAAAAGGGTTTGACACCATGTTTCCATTTGATGAACCCAATCGCAGTCTACCGATCGCAGCGGGAAACGGCGCCGCCGATGCCCCAGTACTTGTCGCGGTCACCCTTCCAGAGGTCGTTGAAGGCTGAGAAGAGGATGACGTCGCCGGGGTTCTCCGCGAAGGCTTTGCTGATAGACTCAAGAGCCATCTTCTGGTTCTGGACACCGGGCACCGCGAGGCCGTTGGCGGAACCCGCGGTCGGCCAGCCGGTCTCGGTGATAATGATCCGTTTGTCAGCTGAGAGCTTGGCGCGAACGCTCTCAACAGTCTCGACGAGCCATGCGCCGGCCTGGTCAGCTCTGATGGTGGGGTCGAAGAAGGAATGGGCGTTGATGGCGCAGATGTCAGACACTTCACACAGCATGGGGTTTGCTTCAGTAGCAATGAAGGTGTCGACAGCGACAACGGGACCCTGGTAGCCGGCGCTGCGAAGGATGGAGCGAGCCTGCTTTACAGCTGCAATGACCTGTGCGGCGCTGGCTTGGCCGTTGTTGACGAGCTCGTTGCCCACGCTGATGGAGTCGACAATAGACCAGTCGCCATTGATACCCTGAATGATCTTCTGGGCTTCCGTCTGGACGTTGTTGATGTCCCAGATGCCGTAGAAGACCTTGACGCCGATCCTCTTTGCTGCCTGGTAAATGTACTCGACCTGGTTGCAGTCCACGCCATAGGTACGCACAACGGAGTAAAGGCCTTTCATGTCGTCGAAGTCATCATCAATGTCCTGCTTTGTCTTGCAGTTGTGGTCGGCACGGTAAGCAGCGTAAGATACACCGTGAGCAGTCTTGATGTTCATCGCGGGAACACGACCAGAGTCACTGCCGGACTGGGGAGCAGGCATGGGCACAGGCACAGGGCTGGAGGAGGATTGAGGAGCAGGCTGGGGGGCAGGCTGAGGGACAGGCTGAGAGCCTTGAGAACAGCCAGCACCTTGACATCCGCCTGCATTCCCAGCGACGGTGATGGCGGAGCTTTTGCCACAGTTACCGCCAGAACAGCCGCCAGCCTGAGCAGCCTGGACAACTGCGGGAGCAGAGACAGCAGGAACAGGCACTACAGGAAGTGCAGTCGCAGGCATGGGCACCACCACGACCGTCGTGGTAGACTGGGTGGTCATCGTCGTTGTCGTCGTGCCCTCCTGCGAGTTCTCCTTCAGAAAGACGACCTTGCCCCCTGGCGGCTTCGGAGGAGGCGGAGGAGGAGGTACCGCCGTCGCTGTAACGGTCACAGTCTCGGTGACGGTGCAGACAGGCTTGCCAGCCTGGTCTACCCAGACGACAGCTTGCCGATAGACCTTAGGCTGGGGCAGGGCAGTGGCTACGGACTCAACGACGACACAGTTGCCGCCACAGTCCCTGTCATCGAGTCTCCCTGTGACCAGTCAGATACACCATTTTATGTACTTTACACCCGAAAGAAAGAAAGAAACATCTAGCTGGGACCAAGCAAAGATCAAGATGTACGGCGTACCGGCAGGATGAGCAGCAGCAAGAGCCACGAGCAGCGCCGAGGCGCAGACGTGTCCCAGCATCATCATATTGGGGGGGAAAAAAGCTAAATATCTCTTGCGAGAGGGTTAGTAGGTAGTATCCAGATGTGATTCAACAGGACATCGAGTCCCAGGTAACGAGTGTATAGAACACCAAACGGCGTGATCTAGGTGCCTTGAAACGAGCGGCAGCGCAGAGACGCGCAACGAGAGAGGGACAAAAGAGGATAAAGAATGAAGCAGAAGAGGATCCGTAGGAAAAGAAAGTGAGTGTCCCTAAACGAGGCGGGAGTCACGAGGATAAGCTTAACGATTGAGCCAAAAGACGTAAAGTAAGAAGAAGAAGAAGAGGGAAAAGAAGGAGGCAGGACCACTGAGGAGAAGAGGAAAGGGGGGGGGCCGATGATGATGATGATGATACTATGTAGACGAGTAGACAGGTCAACACTATGGCCTTCTCCTTCCACTTTGTGATCTGGGGTGCTCTCTTTGTCGGTGTCTCTCTCTGTCTCTGTCTCTGTCTCTCTCTGTCTCTTCCCCCGGCTCTGCGAGTCTGTCTCTCTAAGCCTACAGCAAGCCCAGATCGAGACCCGCTCATAAGGCACGCGCCGAGTGAAAACGAAATCCTCCATCAGCGTACATGTAAAGCTCGAACATGACAAAGTTTTGCTGTAAGATGAGGCTCGAGGAATGCGTTGACGATAGAGGTGAGACAAGCGCACCGACGGGCTCTGCAACACAGTCGCTCAGGAATGCAGCGCGCGCTGTGGAGGCTGGGGAGGAAGAGAGGGCAGAAGGAGCCTCTTGGACAGACTGGCCATTTCGAGTTCGAGGTAGAGGGAGCAGGAAAAAAAAGATGACTGTAGATGCAATTATGTTGCCTGTTCTGTTCTGAGCTCTGCTCTGTTTTATCATGTTCTACATCGCAAGTCTTGTCGCGCGAGTGCTAGTTCAGAGTGTGGATTGTTGGTGTAAGTGAACAGGTAGTCAGTCCATCTCTGTCTCCTCAGTCGCGCGACCTCCCTTGCATCACCACAACCCCGTCACCAGCAGGTTCACTTCGCTTAGAGATCAGGTTGCATTGCATTTCATTGCATTTCATTGCATATCCACACCTCTGTACGGAGTACGAGGCAGGCTTCGCTGGATCGCAGTAGGCCCGACACAATCATGGGCATGCCCGCTTGTGAGCTGCGCCATGAGGAATTCAGCAACAAGGACGCTGTCAACCATTCGTTCTTGGCAATGCCAGCGCGCTTGTTGAGGAGAAACCCCGTCTATTAGCAATTAGTTAGTAGTTTTACAAGTACAAGGTAGTTTTCTATACATTTCTGCTTTGCATATGCAAGGCCGTCAAGTGTAGCCACCAGTTCCATCCACTGCGGAAAAGATTGAATCCTGCGCGCCTCTGCCTACTGTCCGGCGGCATGCCACTCAATAGCGAGCGACACAATCTGCAGCCTGCGCTCACACATATACTACCTACCCATACGCCAGTCACCCATGACTCGTGGGGCCCTCTTCTCCGGCAGTGTCAAGACCCAAACGCCAAGGCGACGCCTCATTCTTCATGGCTTGATGCTTGTCTTGCGGGTCATGACTTTAGTGATGGCATGTCTTATCGTCGTCCCAGCCTTCTCGATATCCTTCTTCGACAGTGCCGAAGTCACGCACACCTTGAGCGCCGGTAACGGTTCCCAGCCACCGTCTTTGGCCTTCATGGCATTCTCGAGTGGTCGGATTTTGAGTCTTGTGATGAGCACACCGTTCGCCAGCGCCTGTTCGATCAGATCAGTAAATGCATCGGGCTTCTTGCGTCACGCGCCAAATGGACGCCGACGCCACAAAGAGGCTGGGCTCGCCTTACCTCGTCCACGCAGTCTATCAGGATGCGCTCCTGGTCTTCCACATCAAGCTTACGTGCTTGAACCACCTCAGCCTTCAACGTCAACAGCACAACCGGGTTCTCTGGCGCGCTGAGACACACAACCCAGTCGCTGCGAGGATCCAACTGTGCTCGCATGGCCCGAATATTTTCGCGGCATTGCGTCAGGATGTCGGGGTTTGACTGCAGGAGGCTGATCGTCTCGCTTGCAGTCACCGCTAACATCGCCGGCAGAGCAGCCGAGTAAGTGTAAGCTGAGGACAGGATACGCTGGTGCTCAACAACATCCTTTGCGCCGGCACAGAAGCCGCCGCCGGCACACAGAGGACCGGCCAGAGAGCCGATGATCATGTCGATTTGTTGGGGATCCACATTCTGAGCCTCGGTGAGGCCCCGGCCGGTCCGGCCCAGTACGCCGAATGACCAGGTTTCATCAAGCATCACGCGGAACTTGTATCGCTCCTTGAGTTCCACGAGATGGGGCAAGTCGGTAGTATCGCCAGTCATCTCTGATAGTCCTTCAACGACAACGAATCGACGCGTGAGCTTCCTTGATTTAGCCTGTTCCTTGGCAACGTTCTTCATGACCCTTTCAAGGTCTTCCATGTCGCCGTGGTTGAACCACTTGATGTTGCTGCGGGACATCTCCAGACCCTTTCGAATGGAGTAGTTGGCAGCACGGTCAGCTACAATGACGTCTCCGCGCTTGCAAAACGAGGGAATGACACTTGAGATGGTGGAGAAGGCCTGTGCGTAGACGATACAGCGCTCGGTACCGAGGTAGGCAGCAATGTCGGCTTCGGTCTTCACATGAACGTCTTGGGTCCCGTAGAACTGAGGAGGGCCGCATGGTCCAACACCATACGTACGCAGTGTCTGCACCGCCTTCTCCTTGATCTGTTCGTTCGCATTGAAGTTGTAGAAGTTGTAGGTCGCCAGGTTCGTCACGGTTCGGCCGTTGGACAGCTTCGACTTGGGACCGGTAGGCCTAGCATGAAGTCCAAGTCAGCGTTACGCCAGGCCAGGTGTTTCTGTAGTGCAAAAGGTATTATTGGCCTTACCCGACAATCACAGGGAGCTTTTCCGCTTCTGCTATCTCAATCGGAAGTTGGTCGGCCACAAGGGGTTCAGGAGTCCAGTCGTTGACGAGCTCATCAATCTCCTGGCATCGTGTCAGCATGGTCATCACAACAGGCGCCAGAGCGGTGTCTAAAACATCGTGGGCAAACGTACATCCTCGCGCAGCTTGACATAGTTGCCTTTATCTGTCGGATAAGACGGAGATAGCAAGTATCGGATGAAGAAAATGACCAGAATCAACTCAATCGCAGACCTCACTGGGTCATTCTGGTAGCTCGACTGGATGTATCGCATCAGCACTGCTGATCCTGGAACTTTCTGGAAGTTGACCGATGCTTGTTGGGCGAGGCTGCCCAGCTGGCTCTGAAGAGCGTCGAGCTCCATCCTGGCAAATGCTGTGGGCAGGCACCAGGATTAGGCGATGGGCGATCGACCACGGTGATCAGTAGAATTGAAGAAGAATATTATCTGCTCTGTCCCGAACGAGAACGACTTGGTTCCTGAGGGTGGTGGTGGTGGTGGTGGTGGTGGGATGATCCGTGATTCCGAATTCTCGCGCACGCGCAGATCAAGGTCGGTTGGTGGTTTTGCTGCGTCAGCAAACTCGACCCGAGAAAATAGGGGCAGCCGCGACAACCTTTTTACAAGTACACTAAGGTACCGCACCCTCCGCGAACACCATAAATGAGCGAGGTAATACGTACGGAAGTAAGTGTATTTTGTAAACATACTCTCCTCGTCACGCATCATGAAGCATGAATCTAGACAGTCTATCTATCTTCTTGTGGTGCGTCGCTGTGGATGGCAGAGGGCAAGGTGACAGGATATATTTACGATATACACCATTGGTTGGCAGGACGAACTTTCAGGTTGTCCCCTCTTCGCATCCTAGATAGGTTAAGTATTTAGTAAAAGTGTCATATTCTAAATGCATTTGCTTTCGTAACAAAGATGCCTAGACCACGAGGAGCCAGCAACCAGCAGCGAGCCCTTCCGACGAAAACAATAGTCGAACAGTCAAAGAATCAATCAGTCTGAACTCCTCCCAAACATTTATGACGGTCGGCGTCGGCCTTTCAGCACCATCTTCTCCAATTTCCATTCTCCCACCTCCATGCTGCATATATTACAGTCCACCAAAATCTATGCTTAGAAGAGCTTGACCTTGTCCGTTGCCCTGGCGTTGCCCGACTCGGTCTTGTAACCGGGACGTCCGGTACCAGTCAGCATGGTGCCGTTGGTATCCGTGTTGTTCTGGTCATAGGGTTGCACAAGTCTGAAGCCCGCGAGCTTGCTGCCAGGCTTGAGCATGCTGGGCATGCTGGGCATGATCTTGTCGCCAGCTACCGCGGGTCCAACAACTAGCGCGAGGAAAAGGATGAGCATGGCGTAGTACAAAATCGCAAACCGAATCACACGACGACGGCGCAGCTTCGACTGCTTCATCGAGTAGATAGGAGGGCGGATTTGACGACTAAGTAAGCATTAGTGAGAGATCCATTTCGAGAAGAGAACACCGACTCAAGTCACATACCTAGGGCGCAGCCAGAACAGCATCATCGAGTGCAGCATATCGATCTTGGGAATCGAGATCATAGGCAGCATCATGAACAGGAGCCAGTGACCGAGCACGAAATCAGCGGCAAACATGCTCAGCTCCGTAATCTTGCACAGGAACTCGCGTGCCGGCTGAGATACAGAGTGCCAGCCCATAGAGTACCACTTGCCGGTCCAGAATGCAATGTTGGATTGGTCGGTCTTGAACTCACGAGTCAGGGCAACTGACACGATGAGCTTAAGGAAGAATCGTTGCAGGGCCATGACCGCGATCATGCCAGCGAGAGTACGGGCGAAGTTGAAGCCCTCGAGGAGGAACATCGCCTCGAAAAAGACAAGCAGGAAAACAACAGCAAGACCATGGGCGATAGCAGCGAGAACGCTACCAAACTTCTTGCAGCACATACTAAGCACGGGACCCATGAAACAAGCCATAGCAAACATGACAGCCAGAACACCAGCATTTATGCCGATTGGGGCAAAGGTAACGATGAGCAATCGAACAATAGAATCAGTTGGCTGTGGGGTCTGATCGTTATTGTTGTAAGCGTGAACACCGGTCTGAGCGTTGATGAAGAGGTAGGGGATGACTGTGACGACAACGAGGAATAAGGGTGCCAAAATCTCGCTGAAGAAAATGTTGGCAATGGCTGCACGCGGAACGTCGGCTGACATCTTTCCAGATGGGTCACCGAGAGCTTTACGCTTATAGCCAGTGATGCGAGTACGGGAGAGACGGCAAAAAGCGATCCAGGAGGAAGAGTGACTTCGGGAATTGCCACGAGAGAGCCAGCGAAGGAAGTCGCGGTAATCAATGAAGAAGTCGTTCCATGCAAACTGGTGGGGGTTGTACACAAAAGGTGAGATGGTGAGGCCCAGGAGCGTGACCCAAAAGTACGTCAATCCAGCTTGCCAGCAAGTCATCGTCGCGAACAGCAGCATCATCAACAGTCGGATACCGAAGTAAATACAAGGGCCGGCGAAGCGCGAGTAGAGCACGCCAAAGGGAATACGGGCTGTGGCAAAACCGCGACCGGTGCCTATGTATCGAGCACCGCCAAAGGAAAGATCTTGCTGCACAGAAATCGCGTAGATTCGACAGACAAAAACCTCGAAGAATGGCGACAATGAGAAGAGCTGCTTGAGGAAACGCAACACGGCGCGCCAAACACCTCGCTCCATCACCTCCTGAACGATCAGGGGCACATAAGACAGGAAGAAGACGAAGAAAATAGCCATGATACTGCGGTAGATCCAATCCATGATGGCGTCGGTGTTGGCGCAACCTGTGGGGTGAAGAGGATCCGTGATAGGGACCTTCCGATCATAATCGCAGGCAATGGTCTCGTGTTTGAGAGCGCCGAAGTTCAGAAGGACGATCATGAACATTTGCAGGGACAGCATGATGAACATGTTATTGACGTGGAAACCAGCGTGGGCATAGTAGAAAGACAGGAAGCGGTCAAGAGGAAGTTGAGTACCGAGATAGTAGTACTCTCGAGAAAGGATCTGTTCACCCATACCAGTGCCAATCTTGGTGGTGAAGTTGAGAATAGAACCAAAACCAAGATCACGGCCTTTGCCACATTGGTAATACTCGCAATGCTTGATTCGTCCACCACGTAGCAGCGCATTCATACCAGCGAAAATATCCTCGTTGAGATGAAGACCCTTTTGAGCCTTGGACACACCACCGCGGGTCGTCATGAAGATGCCGTTGAGGAAGTCAGGGTGGCCATAGTGAAGCTTGCCGCCAATCTGTGCCATAGTACGAGCAAAAAGAGTACCGAATGTCTGTTCCTTTCCGGCAGCAACATCACCAAGGATACCAATGTTCTCAGAGAAAATATACTCGCGGGCACCCAGAATGGCAACGGGAGAATGCTGCTCGTTCTTGACGCCGGGTGTGTAAGGGGAGACATTGTCAGTCTTCATCTCCTCAAACTCTGCAAGAACACTGCGGATCTTGAGACATTCTTCGAGGTAATTGTCCTGATTGGCATCGATGAGCTGGATATATTCGCCGCGGTAGAAGATCAGAGAGTGATTTTGGTTGTCAGATTTGCCATCACCAAGGACAGGGTTGCCAGAGAGTTGAACGCGGAACTTAGGACGGCGCATGCCGTTCTCCATAATCTCACTGTGGCCATCGATCAGGGCGGAATATAGGCGGGGCTCCTCGCCCTCATTGAGCGGAGGTTCCTCGTCCAGATATGCGATCTGGAGGTCGGGATAAGCTCGAAGCAGGAACTCAGCATTTTCCATCTCTTCCTTCTTGAACTTGGAGAAGCGCTGCATTGACACAACAAGCTTGAACTTGCGACGAGCCATACGCTCAAGCTCACGCTCAAGCTTGTCCGAGTTACCACCGAACATTTGGACAACTTCAGGATTCTCAACACGGTAGAGAAGCTTGATAGCACGGCTGTAGTTCATGAAACCAGAAACGGTACGGTAAAGGGTCTGCGAGCGAAGAGAGGCCCAAATACGGGTGCGGAGGGTGTACTCGGGCGCTGATGATTTGAAACCGATGCAGTAGAAGGGGAGATCGTCGATCTTGGTCTTGGCAGCATCCTTCTCGTCCTTTTCATCGCCGTTCATTTGCGAAGTCTCATCCGCCAGGATCTTGGTGTCCTTGACAAAACAGTCCCACTCGTGGGGATGCAACTGCTTGAGATATTCCAGCAAAGTGACACGAGAGTAAGGTTCGTCCTCGCGAATGATCTCACGAAGGGAAAGCAGAATCTTCTCACTATAATGGGGGATCATGACCGTGAATGTTGGCATGTTGTCGACAGGCAGAGGCTCCGGGATCGGCGTCGAGAGAGATTGTGCAAAAAAGGAGATACGGCGCTCGGCCTCACTGTATGAAGGGAAGAATTCCGTTTTGAAAGAGTGATCTTCTTGGGAGACGAAGAAGGTTGGCGCACGAAGTGTACGTTTGCCCTCTTGCTCTGATGGGACTTGGTGGTAGAGGAGCTTCTGGACGTGATCGATGGCCAAAAGGTGCTCTCGGTACATGGAAATGACGATAGCGTTCCAAATCTGCGATATTAGGACCTTGGGCTTATATTTGATCTCCATGTCGGTAGTGGCGAGAACTTTTGAATAGATACGCTTCGGTAGCCGGGAGAAGATATTTCGCCAGGGTGTCAAGATCGAGGATCCGATGTAGAAAGACCGCGCGACAGAGAAGGCCGTATTGATCAACACATACCACAGATAAGTGTCCAGGAAGAAGAAGACCACATCAGTGACGGCCATGATGATCAATAGGATTGTGGGCTGGTGAGAGCAGAGAACGTTCTTCCCAGGGAGAAGGTTGTCTCCGATGCAACGAATTTTCATGGTGTTCAAGTAGCGGATACTGTCTCGGAAAGAAAGTGTCAGATAGGGGTAAGCTACCCCGAACTTGGCTCCAAAGATGACCATCCAAAGACCGTAAGACATGGCCATGTCGTTACCAGTCAACTTGGGCCATGACGCAGTGAAAGTCTGGCTGGCAACGTAACGGCGCGAGTTCTTGGTCAGGTAGCTACCAAAGAGGCCCCCAAGCGGCATGATCGAGAAGAAGAGGAACGTCAATACCGCAATAACGAATTGGACAATGCCGATGATGGTATCAACTGGACCTGGACTTGGAAACATGAAGACCTTGACACCGGGAGCAACATTGATGACCAAGATGAGAAGCAGGAACAGAAGCCTCTTCGTGAGATGCTGCGCGCCGGCCCATCGTCGCGGGACGTAAGCCCACTCGGCGAGAGTTGCGACAATCTGAATGAGGGAAGCGATTGCACCACCAAAGCCAACGATGGACCACTGCTTGGAAGCTGGAGGCTTCTGGTTGAGTTCTTGTTGGTAGGATGGACCCACAAGAAGACTTGGGGCGTTGTGAGAGGTGTAGAACCAGAACATAGTCAGATGGATAACCCAAATGCGGTTGAAGTTAACCAAAAGATGGAACCAAGAACGGGACTCCTTGTATGTCTTGAAGAAACACTTCTTCCAGTTGACTTCCTTAAGCTTGATGTACCGGTCGGCAGGAGGAAGATCGACCAGCTTGCTCTTATCTTGCAGGACGATCCTGTCCAACCCCTCGGGGTACCAGAACAACTGGTTGCAGTCATCATACCCGACAATGTGCTTGTGATCACGCTCGCGACGAACATAAACCCCGTCGAGAATTTCGTAGCCCTGGTCACGCACGTACTGATACAGGGGTGTGATGACATTGTTCAAGAAGGTGAACTCGTCAACAGGCTCAACCAGAGCCTGGCAGGCAGGGGAGTTGAGGTAGTCATCGGCACACTTGAAGATGAAGCATAGACACTCAGGCATGAAGCGAACTTGGTTGGCCTCACCCCAGCACAGCAGGTAGAGGGCAATCTGTCGGACACGGTCATGCTGAGACATGCGGTTCATGCGGGTCTTCCAGCGATACTCAGCTGCCTCGAGGCTGTCATCTCGTTCAATCTCGGCGAGAGCTTCAGCCTCATCCTGACCCTTCTTGGCTTTCTTGCCCTTCTTCTTGCGACGACCAAATGCCTTGCCGTTGGCGTTGGCAAACCCAACCGCATCATCAAGGTCCAGATGAGCAGCGAAGTACCACTTGCGGTAGTTAGCATTGTCGCCACCGATGTAGTCGGCGTGCAGGGAAAGGAGAGCCTGGTTAGGAGACATGCGCGAGGCACGTGAATCAAGTAGAACCATCATGTGGTCATACATATTGCGCATGCTATCACGCTGGAAGCCGAACTTGGCAGTGAGGTCGAGGAAAATGTCCTCGATCTCCTCCTTGGAAAGTGGGATCTGGGCATCTGAAGTCCAAGCCGGGTAAGGCTCGCGGGAGCGCTGGCCGGCAGGAAGAACATTGCCATAATCCATGCCGTAGTTTGGAGTCGAGGCACCAGATGAGCGGTTGCCGCTATAAGAAATCTGGGAGGATGGAGGCCTGTAGCCACGACCACCCATTTGGTCACCATAGCTGTTGTAGCGCTCATCGCCACGGCCGTAGTAGTCCATCTCGGCAGCACGGGCCATATCAGACCTCATAGTGAAATCACTGAAAGTCTCAGAATCTTCCTCGGAGCCGTGACGCCCGCGCTGGCGGTCATAGCCCTGCTGATCGTACTGTTCATAGTAGCCATCCTGACCATTGTTGTTGTAGTAATCATCCTGGTATTGATCGTGGCCATCGTAGTAGCCTCCGTCCTGATGGTACGGGTTGTTCGGATCGGCATTGTAATAACCACTAGGCCGGCCGGTAGGTAAGCCAATGTTTCCCATCCAAAGAGTCTCTTGAGAAGGGGAACTTACGACTCATCATAATAGCCATCGTTGCCACCACGGTTATCGTAACCGCCTTGACCACGATTGTCATAACCGCCTCTGGCGTCATAACCGTTGTCATAATACTGATCGTCTTGATAGTAGCCAGCTTGGCCATTGCCCTGTTGGCCATAGCCATCGTCATACTGGTCGTGGTGGTCAATGCGACCACTGCCGCCACCGCCACCAGGATAGCCTGACATGTTGAGTTCCGATAATCTGAAAGACAATAGGAGCCACGTCAGTGCTGCGGAGGACAAGAGAGCTGATTGCCCGGCAGACTGTGTATCGGAAAGCGAACGTACCAGACAAGCATGAGAGGTTCGATAGCTCTGGAAGGGTCAATGTCCAAATCTTCGCACTAAAAAGCGAGAGACGTGTGACCAGCACAGCGATTTGTTCAAGGGCTCGAGGCAAGAGCAACCAGCGGCGATGCTAGGTCCCAGTGCGCCGTAGGGATATTTATTATTGGTTGGACGGACAAAGCTGTTGAATTGCAAAGAGCAGTTGGACAGGTGATTGAATCGCTGGATCTGAAAGTGGTCAACGAAGGGGTAGCTGAGGTTGATGCCGAAGAGCAAAAAATGGCAGATGGTCGGTGAAGAGCCTGCGCGGTCGGTTTCTGTGCAGTCTACAGGCAAGATCCAAGGTCGAAAACGGTCGCGAGCGAATGACTACACGAGCGACGCGAGCGAGCCGCAGGGAAGAAAACGAAGGACGTGGAAAGAGAGACGTAGGTTGCTGGTGAGAGAGGTTTAGGAGAAATGGGAGGAAGGTCCGTAGCGAGTGAGAATCTTCCGTGCCAGCGTTTCCAGATGGAGACAATGAAAAGGAAGAAACGGTGCGATGAAGAGGTGATGATTTGGCCCCCTTGGCGCAATGGTGAGAGGATAGACGAGGGAAAGAAAGGAGAAGGAAAATGCAAGGTGTGAACGGATGGTGAGAGTTTGAGCCGTCACCCAGACCGGGCAGGGCGGCAGCCGAGTAGCAAGGCCAGGGGCAGATAACCCAGAAAGGGCGAGAGCCAAAGGTGGTAGGGAGTGTACAGTGAACTACAGGTAGGTACGCGTTGCTGGTTGAAGTGGTTGGTTGGTGTGTGGGTGGGTTGGGTGGCCCGTGTATTGTGTGGTTGGGTGTGGGAGTTGATGCTATGGAGATTGTGGATAAACTAAGGAGCCTCCTCTGGATTGTGGATGGGCCTGTGGGATGATGGATTGACATCCGTCAGTTGCCAGGTTCGCTATATTAACAAGTTTGTGACAGACATTGTCCTGACCTAGTAATTAGTGGTGATTGTGGTTGGGGCAGTGCCAAGTTCCAAATGCTGCAGGTTTTAGGGAGTGGCTCCCTGTCATCAGTGCTGCGGTATCCTACACGCACTAGCAGGGGTCATACCGTCACTTAGTACCTGGAGTACGTACGCCCGAGCATGTACCGTAGTCGTGTGCAAGGTCTCTCGCTCAGGCTGGCTGTACCTAACGCCCTGTACGGTTGTACTCTGTTCTGAATCCAATGTTTGACTGGGCCTTTGCCTCATCGTGCGCGTGTACTCAATACGAGTTTCTGTTGCAAGTGGCACACTCTCCAATAAATCTTAGGAAATACAAGATTGCTTGCACATTGCCATACTGCGATTCTGGCTTCGCTTGCTGAATGTCCCTGTTCTTTTTTTCTCTCTCTCCCGAGCTTTTCTTCTCTAATGCTTCTCTGTTCGCGGTTCCCGATAAGGGGAAGTCCGATCTCTCGGCCTGTGGGTTGGCGGGGTTGCTGTGGATCCTCCTCACACAACAGAGCAATGCAGTGGCAGCGAGGAGATCTGGCGGATGACATGGCATATACCTAGAGAAGCCTTCCATGGCGTGCCAGTTCAGGCCACATTCGGGATTCGCGTCTTGTACTTCTAAAGTACATTCAATGCCAATCAAGGAATTCTTCCGGGCCTCCCCATTGGTTGCGAAATGCTCCAGCCCCTGAACGGCGCGTCCTCTTGGGACCTGAGGTGGGTCCCGCAAAGTCGAAAACCTAATCGCCTTCTCTTCTCTTGCTTTCCGTCTCTCCCTGTGCATCTCATACAGAGTCTGACCGACCACTGAAGGTCCAGCTTCTTCACACACCCACCACAGTGCCTATCGTACAACTACATGTATGTGCCTACTTCTCCTGACAACGCTACGGGACCGGAGGGCCATGCCGGTCCAACAACAAGCTTGGTTTCAACAGGGGCAAAGCAGGTTTGGTTGTGTGACAAGTCCTTTCGAACGGGCTTCAGGACCCAAGGCAATCTCAAACAGCCTCAGGCGAGGGTGACAGTGACCCTGCTGGCCCTCTTCTAGTAGTCCTAGGACCGGGAATTCTTTGTTTTCGTCTGGGTATCTGACCAACGCTCCGTGCCATGCTTTTCTACATACTTGTACTTGTATGTATGAGAATGCACAACAATGTCATCGCTTCTCCGTCAGCGGGGCTCTGCTTCTGTTAGCTTTTTCGTATCCAGTCCAAGGGGTGCGGGAGCAGGATGCACCTTGAGATGGACTTGTTCGTTGACCCTTTCCTGGTGGGGCTTTCCCACCCCTAACAACTATGTACAGTTACCCGTAACTGTAGTAGTGATTATTGTACTAGGTAAGTACATATACTTGTGCATATGTACATATAGTTGGGAATTCCGTTTTTCCCTCAGTCGACGGAGCGCCCGGAGATTCGCTTCAGCGTCGCTGCACCTCGTTCCTGGTTGAGGAACTTTTCGGATTGCTAATACTTATTGTCTTGGCCAGCAACTCGGTTTGACAGTCATCTCGGCCTACGACAGATTTATTATCAAAGGACAGGGGAAGTATCACCGCACAAGATCAGTACGGGGTCTGGGTAAGCGCTCTTTCTTAAGGGTGGTCTTGAATATACTAAGAATCGATGACGATGTCGTAAGGTGTCATTGTGAAACGCCACTGTAGACTCCCATGCACAAGTACGGCATATGAATTGCATATACTGCTAGAGTTGTGCGTATGGACACGACTCTGTTCGTGCCGTCATCTCGGAGAATGGGCCATCGCGACTGCACAGTGGACTTCGTACTAGAGTAACCCATAGCGATCCTGCTGACTGTGACGGAAAATACGATGCGAGTGGCGGCGCTACTCCGATGCTGCCCCCCTTTCCCACACCGTAATGTACTGACAGTACGAAGTACCTATGTAGTGTGGTGTTGCTGGCTCCGGCACGCCCACTCCAATGGTTCTGCCATTTTTAGAAGCCTGATTTCAGCTCCACTCCTTGTTGATCTTTTCGAGGCTTGTGGCGACAGTAGTCAGTTGTACAACATGAGCCGATTGATGGCGCTTGCATGCTTTGTACAAGTAAGAAAACCCGTCTGGTCTGGTAGCCTGGCTTTCGAATGAATTGAGTCAACCTGCTTAACAGGTTGAGGCGATTTGGACAAAACAATTTGCGAAAAGTGTTGCAACGACAGAGTGTAAAAAAATAAAAATAAATAAAAAGGAGGACAATGCCAAATGCGTCAACTTGCTCAAAGATCTTGTTGGGGCATTTCGTTGTGTTTGGACCTGAGCCCTTGATTATACACTTACCTGGCTGGCACTTGGCCTGGCCCAGGTCAAAGCGAACATTGCCACAAATACCAAGGAACTCATAATCCAAGGCTCAATGCTTGCCAGATCACTCCTGCAGCCCACCGAAAAACAAAGAAGCGCTAGGTGTACACGTTACAGGGTAGGTGATATAGGCCTGGTATGTTCCATCCTACGTTGCCCTGGTAACGTGTTTGTTTGACTGCACCTGACATGCACTTGATCCTGACACCGCAACCCTTTCGCCAGTCAACGGGCCACACCTCTGTGTACCATTGCGACGCTGTTCCCTCAAGCATCATCCTAGCTGGTCGCATTCCTTCCCCAGCACCCTCATAACTCCTCACCACTTATTCCATTGGGCCTGAGGACACTTCTTCCTGTCAAGCAACTTCCTGCATACATCATATTTCGAAACTTCACACTTTCCCAGTGCCGTATCTACGGAAAAGGCGCAGAATGGCTCGCCCCGTGGCTCGCTGTGCAGACAGCGATGACGATGTTAACGATGTCACCTCGTTCCTCAAGGAGTCCAGTGGCAACATCATGAGAACACCCAAGGCTCTGGGCAAAACACCTGGCCGTGTGCTCATCCCCAAATCCACAGTAAAGCCCTCAACCCGCAAGATCAGGCGGCTGCGAGACGTCAGCTCAAATATGGGTGCCAATCCTCTCTTCCAGAAGTGGGACGGCGACCTGGACGAGTCGCCGCGCAAGTCGCCCACCAAGGCTCGTCAGCCTGTGCGCAAGCTGCAATCTAGCTTTGAGGAGTCAGATCTGGAGAACGTCCTCGCCCCCTCCACAGTCCTACGCGCACGCTCAAAGCGGACCAAGGCAGAAAAGCCAAAGGAGGAATCTGATGACTCTGACATCTTTGGAGGCAACGGCACTCCCCAGATCAAGGTCGGCGGCATCGCGCTCGACGTGGCAACAGACGACCTCTCAACTGCGGAGACTTCAAACGTTGAGCAGCCCGACGCCAGCAAGAGCGCATTCACAGACTTCGAGGTCGAGGCTGAGACACAAGACGAACAAAGCCCACGATCCTCCTCATTACACCAATCTCTTCCAGCATCACCAAGCCCAGCGGAAAGGCTCCAGCCAATGAAAGAGGAGACGGACTCCGAGATGATGGAGGAGTCGGCTACCTCTGCTGCAGGCGATGAGATCTCTGAGTACACCAATAATACCTACTCTGACTTCGATTCCTTCGATTCTGGTGGCTCAGTGGGAAACAGGACCGCTGCCAAGTTGCTCTTCCAGAAGCGTCCTGACCTTGGCGCGCCTAAGGTCAACTCTTTCCAGTCCGATGAAACGGTACTTTCCGAGGTCAAGAACATGACAATTGTCGAGGAGTGGGACGAAGACTCTGAGACAGCGGACCTCGTTCAGAACATGCTCGACCTTCAGCTGCGCGACTCTATGCTTGCCGCTCAGGACCTTGCACCGTCTCGAGAGCCAGCTAGGCCTGCAACACCTCCACTCCCAGAGACTGAAGAACAGCCCGCCGTCATGGCAGTGCCTTCACCATCGAAGCAAATTCGTATTCCAGAGACCCCCCATAGGCAAAGTACCGATGCATTCTGGAGCCAAGAGGTTACCAACGACTGGAATGACAAGCACTCACCAACCAAGCTCATCTTGCCGGCTGCGAAAAAGAGCCCGAGCAAGTCAAGCCCAAGCAAAGAGGCTCGCAAGAACTTCGATGCCACAAAGGAGAAAATTGCCCAGGATTTCCTCGCAAAGCTTGATGAGCAGATCACCGAGGGTCAGATCGCTGTATTGGCCGAGAGCACTGGCGGCGTCAAGCTGAACTGGACCAAATCTCTCAACACTACGGCCGGACGTGCCAATTGGAAGCGCGAGACCATCCGAACAAAGCAAGCCGGTGGCGAGGAAACTGATGTTCGGTACAAACACCATGCCTCGATCGATCTGGCAGAGAAGGTCATTGATGATGAGTCGCGGCTGCTGAACGTCATTGCGCACGAGTTCTGCCACTTGGCAAATTACATGGTTAGTGGTATAACCAACAATCCTCATGGCAAGGAGTTCAAGAGTTGGGCAGCGAAGTGCTCGCGTGTCTTTGCCGACTGTGGCATCAAAGTTACAACAAAGCACACGTACGAGATCGATTTCAAGTACATCTGGGAGTGCATCGGATGTGGTCACGAACACAAACGTCACTCACGGAGCATCGATCCGGCAAGGCATCGTTGTGGCAAGTGCAAGGAAGAGCTCAAGCAGACTCGCCCCGTGCCTCGGGCTACTGCTGGCAAGACTGCCTACCAGATGTTTGTCAAGGAGCAGATGAAGTTGGTGCGGGAAGAAAATCCTGGTAAAAACCAAAAAGAAGTTATGAAGCTGATTGGAGAGAAGTGGAAGGCAAGAAATGCAGCCGCGAAGAACAATGAGGACGTGGAGAAGAGGCCAGTAACATCATCCACGGAGGATGTTACGGAGCAGATGACTGACCTTACAATGGCGGATGATGCTTGAGATGTGTTTTGTTTCTTTACTTCATATGGTCGGTGACATGATCGACATGGCACATGCATACGGCGTTCTGGCATGGCCTGGTAAGGGTTGGTTTGGTTAGGGCAACGATCCCCGGCGTTTCTCTGTATGAATAGGAAGGACTCTTAATGCTATGATTCACAATGTTCTCCGAAGCCTCACCAACCTTGCCCACGTGAAGACGTGATATCCCTGGACAACAAAAAAACCTAGGTCTTTTGTTTCTTTGTTGATTCAAGACTATCCTAATATCTACCTACTAAAGCAATGCGCATCACGGCGCTGAGTGGTGACGAGGCATGGAATCAATAACGCTTGCCGAATCCTCGATTTTGCTGTGTTCTTGGTAACCTGTCGTTCAAGATCGTCAGGTTCATATATGCTCGTCTGCCTCTGGTTTGATGCTTCCGACGGACGTTCCGCTTCAAAGCATGTACCAAGAATGCCTCCTACTGGGATCCGTAACGGCCTCTTGTCAGGCTCCTTTCCCTACCAGGTACCACCTCTTAATCCTCAACAAATAGGCCCCAATCTCTAATCTTGAAGGTCTCCCAGATACGTGCAGAGAATTCGACAGCCTCCCCAATGAGCTTTCCTTGTTTGCCGAGCTCGAGATCTACGTCTGCTTCATCGTACTCGCCTTTGATATGCGGGACGTTGACGGTGATGAGTATGTCAGTCTTCTTCTTCTCGAGGCGAAGGAGAGTGAGGACGATGGCTGTGAAGTCCGGAGCAGAGGATTGCTGCTCGCCGGGTCGGACGCGTGGTGTTTGGGTCGAGATGAGGGTGTAAGCTGGCGTGCCTTTTCTGTTGTGGTTGTGCACCAGAGGTTAGACATCCCGACTTCGAAGCTTTCAGAAGACCTTGGTATAAAACGGTCAGGGGAAAAAGGCGACGCACTCTAAGCGCGAGAACTCAGTCTCGGCTGTATTCCATATCTTGACAGTGTTGATGTCTGAGCCAACCATGTCCTCGAGATGATCCGTGATGGCTTGGCCGTCAATCTTCGGCCCTGAGCCACTTGGGCCGACGCGCTCAGTGATATCGAAAATGATGCTAGTGAAACCATCCTCATCGATCCAGACTTCCTGGTTGTCGGGAACCTGCCTGAGCTTACTGACATCGGCGAACTTGGCGGGTAGGTCGACGGTGATGGCGCCGCCAAAGAGAGGCGTATTGAGGTACTTTGGCATTTTGGATCCCGTACGTTCGCTCGAGTGTAATTTTCCTCACAAGTGCTTTAGCTGCCGAGACGTTCTCAGATCCGCTGAGTCGCAAAGCCAGGTTCTCTTTATATGGGTGGAATGTGAGGGGGTGGGAGTTGCGAAAGACCAGGCTGCGAAGGCAGAAGCTTGGCCGACTAGCGGGGCTTGTTGTCAGGCACAGGCAGCTACTTCAACCTCAGTGGCTTTGGGATTCTGGCTTGTCTTTCTGGCACGCTGTAGTTGGGTCGCGGCATCAGTTGGCAGGCGTCAGGGAAGCAAAGCGGGAGACATGGCGGGGTTCAGGGTGTTATGCAAGGTTATTGCACGAAGTGCGATGACGTCTCAGGCTCAGCCTGCCACGACAGAGATACGCACCCACCTCGCGACAAGCAGGACAAGCGAAGCTATTGACCCAATAAATAATAAAACACTATCTAGAAAATAAAACCTTTCGCATTGTGTATAAGCTGGTGAGACCAAAATGGGTGGAAAAACCGGACAAGGGGAAAAGAAAGGAAAAAAAAAAACTCTGCCAAAAATCGAACCTGGAGTCTTCCAGATGAAAGAGGTGCCAAAGATTAGGTGAACGGAGTCTTTTGGGCCAATTCCACGGTCACATCTGGTAAAAGGCAAGAGGTGAGTTCGATGGAAGGTCCCACTCCAACTCACCAAGCCAGATTTTACCAACTATATATCTTAGCCAGGCATGAGTGCTGCCCGCATGCCTGTTGATTCTCTTCAAAGCAATGCCTCAGTGGTTCTTTACATCAATTGGGAGCGTCGAATAGCCTTTCAAGAATCAGCTTCCATCGTATAATTCTATCTTCGCTGTTTTGCATATTCATGCTTTGGAGGTGCCTCCTTACAGGCGCAGACCACCACGGAAATTCCAGAACTTTGGAGCCTAAATCGGAGCTCCGTTTGCCCCAAGCTCCAGCTTCCGTGGACCCCGCCGACGCTTCACGTCACTCCGCTCTTCTCTATTCCATCATTAGATGTTGTTCCTCCAAGCTCCAGCTGCCATATCTCCCATAACATCTATCTACAGGATTCGCACACTTTCGAAGCAATGTCTTGCATTTTCTGCCGCATCATCAAGGGTACTGCGCCTTCTCATCCACGGTTCCTTGGTCTGATTCCACAGCTGACGCTTCCAAGGCGAGATCCCGTCCTTCAAGCTTTTTGAAAGCGACAAGACACTTGCTTTCCTTGACATTGGTCCCCTCAGTAAAGGCCATGCTGTGAGATTCTATCCCAAATTTCTCCCCAATCCTTAAGATACACTGGAACTGACGGTCTCCATGCTAGCTTGTCATCCCCAAGTATCACGGAGCTAAGCTTCATGACATCCCTGACGACCAATTGAGCGAGATTTTGGTACGTTCGACCTACCAGCGACGCTGTGGATGTGCTGTGCTTACAAGCTGTAACAGCCTACCGTGAAGAAGCTCGTCGCCGCCACCGGTGCCACCGACTATAACATTCTGCAGAACAACGGCACTATCGCCCATCAGCAAGTTCACCATGTAAGCTCTGTAAATGTATCACTCGGTTCGCCCCCTAAGCTGACGTGCCGTTTCCTTTCCTTCTACAGGTGCATTTCCACATGGTAAGCATTATAAGCACTCTTGGTGTCTATCCTGTTCTGACAAGATTACAGATCCCGAAGCCCAACGAGGAGGAAGGCCTGGGCATTGGCTGGAAGACCACCGACCCTGGTATGGATAAGCTCAAGGCTCTGTATGAGGAGATCAAGGCCAAGATGTAAGGTTAAATGTACTGCAAGAAAGGAATCGTGAGTTTGAGAAGCAGCACAGCGATGATGGCGTTGAGAGAGAGGATGGGATTGATGATTGTTTACTGCCAAAGGTCTGTGATAGATACATCAAATCGAATCACAGCACATTCCTCGACACTGAAACGTCCGTATATGTGATTTGTCATGTACTCCTAGTCCACATCATCGGGAGATGTCTCCTGAGCCACGAGCCCGTTTACCTCCTTCACCGGCGCTACATACCAGTCTACGGATCCGTCTGGCTTCAGCGCTCCGATTCGATCGTACAAAGACCTCGCTCGTACATACGGATCCAAAGTCCAATAATCCGCTTTCAGCTTGGCGGCCAGCTCATTTCTTTTCGCTTTGACCTTCTTTCCCTCTTCGCCTTCAGGACTCTTGATCCACCTGAGCGTCTCGGCCTCAAACTCCTTGACAATCTCCTCGCGTGCTTTGAGCAAATTGTCACGGGTTTCGGTGTCCTTCATCTTGTCGTTTTCTCCATCCACGGGCTCCACGTACTTGTATTCCCAATCCTCGTCGCCGCCAAGCTCCTTCAGAATCTGGCTCGGAGCAATGAACTGGGTCAGATCACTCTTATTGTTAGTGAAATGGACTTTACTGGCAACAACAGGGTCCAACCAGCCCTTGATGATCTTCCAGATACCTGACCGGATTAGCACAATAACATTGACCGTAGCATCACAGTTCCCATCTCATACCTTGGAAGACCCAAGGGGCATTGTTGATCAGAACTGTTCCCAGGGATTCAGGGTAGTTGGCTTCGAAACACTTAATCATGAATTTGACAGGTGTGTAATCCATGTTTGCCATGGAAAACCCTGTCATGTCAAACACAATTGTCTAAAGCAAGGTCAGTCAGGGAACAATTCACGTTCTGAGGAGACATACCGCAGTATCGACGGGTGGTGAGAGAACCATACGTGCGGTTTCGATGAGCCAAACGGTGTAACGCTCCAAACTTTCCTCGCACTGCTCCCCTTGCTTGTGCAGCCGAACCCTGACATAGCAAATTGGCCGACCCTCCTTATCTGTGCCATGCAAGAAACTTTTACCCATACGAATCTGCTCCATGAAATCATGACCGACCATCTTGACTTGCGCATCAGTGGCATTTTTTTCGTCGCCCGCAGCACCGCCCTCACCCTTAAACATTATATCGTCATCCAGGTGCATCTCCATTTGCCGCCAGTTCATTGTTGACACCAACATAAACAACGCCTTCTCGACATCCCACTTCCGCGCCCTCAAGAACCGAAGGGCAAGAGCGTCGGGATGATCATGCTTCACCATGCTCCAGATGGTGTTTCGGATAGACTCTGGGCTGCAAGTGGCAAGGGTCTCGTGGTATTTGGCAGTCTGTCCGTACTTGTCATCGTCCGAAGCATCTTTGGGGGGTGTCTCAGCACCCCTGGGCTTGGTCTCCTTGCGGAAGATGCCGAATCGCTTCTTCTTATGATTCTCAGGCTCTGCCTCAGTAGTGTCAGGGACCGCAGCAGCCGGTGGGTCGCTCTCATGAACACCTGTCGCCTGGAAGATTGCGAGCCAAAGCTTACGAAGCTTCTCTTCTTGCTCTGGGGTTAAATTGCCGGGCCGTCCCGGAAGCGTCTGGGCCGCCATGTCTGATGAATTCGGCTGGGCAAGTTCAGGGCAATCCAAGATCTCTTCCGTCCAACCTTGCTGTAGGAAGAAAGAGACAGCAATGCCTACTGCAACGGCTGCCACAAGTCCAATGAGCGAAGATGAGGAACTGCTTTGAAGTGAAGCCTCGACCCGGATCTCTAGGGGGCCTATACCGAAGCTCCGGGCCCTTTTCGAATGGCGTAGGAAATGAACTTGGTCAAGGGTGAGCCTTGTGATCTCTTTCCTGTCGAGTCGGTTGGGAGTTTGACCTAAAGCCCTTCCCGAGCAGAAGCCAGCGGCTGGCGATGGTACGTAAGCACAGCAAGTGGGTATGAAACCAGAGCAGTACGGATGCGCCGGGTTACTTCTTAACAAAGCTTGGGCGACAGCCTGAGTCCGCGAGGATCTGGGGAGGAGTCGGTTAAGATTGGACTTCATAAGCCGCTTCCAAGACGAATCGAGGGTCTACCGGTAGGTGTGGGCTACCAATCAACCTATGCTCGGCCAAAGTGACGCATGAAGATGCTGCTGCTGGATATGCGCGGGGCACGAGGACAACTTGATGGCAATAGCGGAATGCTAAAATGACGCGTAGGAACTTCAAATGGATAGTGGTGTGTGCCCCAGCAGAGTTCCAATTTGTGAAGGACTTGAGTTGACGCCGTAGTCCGCGTGAGATATGTTTGACTCGTGATGTCAAGGGCGTCAGAGGCGGAGCAACTGGAGAACCCTGTCAGTACCACCAAACGACGACGACGAGGTTCTTGTAGCGCAGCAATAGCCGAAACCACGGGGTCGGGCAATGTACAGTTGACTCGCTATTCGCTCCCCTGGACCACGGGTTTCGCACTTTGCAGATTATGGGCAATGAAGAGGAGGGTGAAGGAATCGGACTCTTAGAGGACGAGTTTGTGATGAGAGCTTAACCATTGCCTGAGAAAGCCAGCAAGTAAGTCTGTGGGGTGCTGTGGCGTAGGCGAGGGATGCGCCAATGGGGGGCTGTTGTCATCATTTTCCAGGCCCAATAAGAGTGCCCAGGCTAGGTCCGGGGCAGTTAGAAGGGGCTGTGTTAGGGACTTCTCATTGTTCGTATTATATCGCCAATGAATCTTAGGAAGCATTGGCACACGACCTGGGTCAATGGAGGCTTGGAATTGAAAGCCTATCTTACGACGGATTGTGTAAGCCGCCGAGGTGTCAGTCAGGTCTGGTGTAATAGGTACATACAATAGGTGAAAATGAGCACGTGTATGGCGACGGTGGGAGCGGGCGACTGACTGCGGGGCATAGTATTGGATGAATTGTTGACTTGAGACCCTCCACTAAATCTGTTCACCAAACACTTTTGACAATTACCTGCAGTACATTCACAAGCACTTCGACACAAAGATCTTACGACAACGAACAAGACATTATTAACCACTCCAGGTGCCGAGTATTATCTACCACGCAATGTCCACGCCGATGCAAGACTCGACTGAGCGACGCCCAAGCTCACGGTCGCGTACCTCGCGTCCAACAACCCCGCTACGACCATCATCGCGGTCCTCGTTTCGCGAATCTGCTCGAGGCGCGGGGGGCGGTGAAGGCTCTTTTCCTCTCAACACTTTCGAGCCAGCTTTTGCAGAACTATCAGACGCCATGGCTGATCTCGAGGCGAATATGATGCACTTCCAGCTGATGCACGAGAGTCTGGCTCGATTCAGCGAGTCCTTTGCCAGCTTTCTCTATGGTCTCAACATGAACGCTTTCTGTGTCGATTTCCCAGAGGTACAGTGCAATGCTTTCCTTTGCTCGTGCGTGCGTGAAAGAATCAACTTTAATGTTCACTAGGCTCCTGTTACCGAGTCATTCAAGAGAGATAGATCAAACCAAGAAGACCTAGCCAGCTCGATTTCAAACAAGCCCGAAGCCGAAATTGAGGCCACCTTCATGTATGTTTTTCTCTCTCCCGGTGCCGACCTAGCATGCTAATGGATCCAGGACGACGGATACCTCGTTCGTTGAGAACCCTCAGACCGCAACCAAGGCCACGCAGA
Source organism: Sarocladium brachiariae (assembly GCA_008271525.1). Classification (NCBI taxonomy): domain Eukaryota; kingdom Fungi; phylum Ascomycota; class Sordariomycetes; order Hypocreales; family Sarocladiaceae; genus Sarocladium; species Sarocladium brachiariae. The sequence goes on along the minus strand of RQPE01000010.1, from coordinate 69,058 downwards.
GCACTAAGTCTGAGACCAGGCAATCAAGGCTTCCTGCTCGAGGCGGGTCTTCAACGAGAGGTCGAGGGAACACGCGAGGCACTCGAGGAGCTAGGCCTAGTGGGTTACCGGCGCCGAGAGGTCGTGGACTCCGATGAGGAAATAAGCAAAACAGAGTTTATCAAGTCATTAAGTCGTGTATGGATGGATGCGCACGGAGCAACTGCAAGGACTGGATTGGCCCAGTTCCACGCATCAAGCTGCCATGTCGATGTCATCGCCGTTTTCCGCTTGACGTTCTCTGCCGTTGTCGGTGCGCAAGCCTACGGCGGCCTCGGCTTCCTTCTGCGTGTATGGCTCTTCCCGGAGCTGTTTGACCCTATCGATCGGATCAGCATCCATAGCAAATGATACCCATTCTTAAATATCAAGCAATCCTCCCCTGCACCTTGCGCTTTGCGCTCACGAACGTACCTCCGCTTATGGGGCTTGCCGCGACGATGACCAACAAGGCTGGTCTCCGTCTCGAACCATTTGGCACATTCGATGCAGTAGTGGCGCCCCAGTCCAGGGAGATCCTCCTCTGCTCTGGTCTTCTTAAATTGGGCAAGATGTTTCGGGGAGAGAAGGTCGGCCTTGATCTGATCGACGTCTCTGTTGTTACGAAGGTCAGCGCCACCCTTGCGAGGAGGTATGGGAATGAGTTCAAACCTTGTCTTTCTCCTCGTTTTGACAAGTGTGCGCTTATTACCGACACCCATGATGAATAATAGATACCTGGGGATTATTGGGCTTTCCGTTTGACTGATCGAGAAGCGATGGCTTGAAGACCGCTGATGGTAGGCAGTTAGACAGGCAGTGTTTGTATGGAGGTCTTGCGACAAAGTTTCCAGAAAATTTTATGGGGTCGGTCACTTGGGGGTTGGTTAGTCACTGTATGTGGGCAGACGACTGGCAGACAGAGAGAATCGCTTCAGGCAGCACTTGCAATAGACTTTACTACGTAGTACACTGTATGACCGATCGGCTGGAAAATGCAAAGACAACAGTCTCACTTGAAGGATAAATGAGTGATCCATAACCTATAGATCTTCGAAAGACTCCAGATAGATAGCTATCTATTCACGTGCAGATTTCCGTATTGAATGCATCATTTGGTGCAAAACGTTCCGCATGTGCTTATCTCGTATCTAAGGAACGGCGACCGAGCAGCAAATCCGAGACTCTGTGGGAGTCGGTGTAGGGGGCGGTAACCGACCCGGCGGCCGAGGTCGAGGGGGGGTGTTGGCAGGGAACTTGGCGGAGTGCAAGGGCCGCCGCCAACGTTTGGAATTGGGGGTCTGCAGGTCAACAGAATTTTTGACATTTGACGGAATTTTGAATTACAATGGCTTTCCGTGGCCTGGAAAACGTGTACCTGAGAGTCTTGTGGAGGAACGAACTCTATACAGCAATGCATTACTGCCCCTCGTCGGAGTTTTTTTTTGGTGCCGCGGTGAAGCAGCCGACCTGGGCCGAGAGCTGCCCGAACACACAATGAGAAGTAGGAAACAAGTTGCGGGAGGGAATAGAGGCAAAAGGGTCAGTCATTGAACTAGTCAACATGTCAATTGGTTTCTTTTTAGCAATAATGAGACTCATGAACGCGAGGAAAACGTGCAACTCTGCAAAAAAAAAAAGTATCCCAATTGGGATAGAGCCACGAACAAGTCAGTACTGTGATAACAACCATGCATGAAGTCCTGTATTGCCATGTGGATGAGGGATCAGAAGCAAGTGAAGTGAGTGACAAAAAGCTGTTGTGGGATTGGCTCTCACATGCTCTCCACTACACTGAGTCGCCGGACATGCAACTCCAGTCTCGGTCGGGTTAAGACTGGGGAAAAAAATTAGCGAGCATTTGCAGAGTTGGAGATGGCCAACAACGGGCCAAATGGCCTTTTGCAACAGCGCTCAGAGGCTGATAAGCTTGATTCGCAGGTTTCGGGGAGTGTCTGCACCAACCTATGCCATGGTATTGCGTGTCTTTACCGGAATAGAAGGCTGATTGCTGCCCGGCTCGGAACAGGAAGAATCGGTGATCGAAGCTTGGCCGCAGCTCCATGACTTCATCGCGTGTCATTCCCATAGCTTGCCTTTGGTGTTGGTGGCATTTGCTATAAGGATCCTGCCAAATATTGGCCAGGAAGGGGAATGAAGAAAGCCGGGGCAAAGCTGTGATTGATCAAGATAATCCTCTCAATTTACTCTATAGTGAAGAGCCTGAGCCTTGTTCATCGACCATCTCCAGAGTTCTTTAAAACCTAGTCGTAGCTTGGCCCAGTAGCCATGACGGAAACGGAGCATCGCGGGCTTATTTTTGCATTGCCTGTGACTGGCTAGATGCTGCCCCTCAGCCTGTGGAGAAGGTCATCATGGCACCCATCACACGCCCCGAGTCAACAGCCGCGGCGAACTGCTCTCTCCTCACTGGCTCGATGGGAGCTCTGGAGCCGAGTTGATACTGGACACTCCCCACCCAAGCTGCGAGGCTGCTCCCCTAACCTGGCTTTTGTACCGCTAAAATTACACTTAAGCCCCCCAAGATGTGGGGCTCTCGCTGCTAGGTAAACCCCCTGTAGCCACTGGAAGCCTCCTGCGCACAGTACCCTTTGAGCCGAAAATCACTCCACCGGCCTCTCCGTCGCCCCAGGTGCCTCGCTCGTCTCTCTGCCGACGCTGCCTCTTCTCCTCCCTCCTCCAGGCTAAGTTAATAATACTCTTCTTCCTTCTTCCTTTTTCACCTCCCTCCCAAATCCCCAATCCCTCCACCTTTCTCCCTATACAAATCATCCACTGGCAAGGGATTGACCAGACCTCACAGCAAGAGCGTCGACGTCACAGCCATACAATCTCCCCTCCGCCATCATGCTTGCTACCAGACAGGTCCTGGGCAATGTTGCCCGGAGCCGCACCCTCGCTGGTGCTGCCTCTGGCATCCGCCGCATGGCTACTGTCTCTGACTCTCCTCTGGACCGCAAGGTGAGCTCCCACACACATTGTCAGACTAGATGAGCAGCCTGCTTGCTTGCCCGGAGCACATCTCCAAGATCACGCTGGGCTGGGCCAGGTTGACAGCTTCTGCTGCTGTCGCCTCGGTTCTAGCGCACTGAGCGTCCAAAAGCCGCAAAACTTGGTTGGAATCAAGCTAACGAAGTATTCTAAAATAGGTCCGCCAGAACAACTGGGAGGAGAACAATTTCATTAACTACAAGAAGATGTCCGAGAACCTTGCCATCGTTCGCGCTCGTCTCAACCGTCCCTTGACCTATGCCGAGAAGATCCTCTACTCTCACTTGGACGATCCGCATGGTCAGGATATCGAGCGTGGCAAGTCTTACCTCAAGCTCCGCCCTGACCGCGTCGCTTGCCAGGATGCTACTGCCCAAATGGCCATCCTCCAGTTCATGAGCGCTGGCATGGACCAGGTCGCCAACCCCACCACTGTCCACTGTGATCACTTGATCGAGGCTCAGATTGGTGGTCAGAAGGATCTCGACCGCGCCATCAGCATCAACAAGGAGGTCTATGACTTCCTTGCCTCTGCTTGCGCCAAGTACAACATTGGTTTCTGGAAGCCTGGCTCTGGTATCATTCACCAGATCCTGCTCGAGAACTATGCTTTCCCCGGTGGTCTCCTTATTGGCACTGATTCTCACACTCCCAACGGCGTAAGTTGGACCGTTTTCAGCTCTTCTTTCTCAACCCTCAATCGGTGGCTAATTTAAATTAACAGGGTGGTCTCGGTATGGCTTGCATTGGTGTCGGTGGTGCCGATGCCGTTGATGTCATGGCCAATCTTCCCTGGGAGTTGAAGGCCCCCAAGGTTATCAACGTCAAGCTTACGGGCCAGATGTCTGGCTGGACTGCTCCCAAGGGTAAGTGGTATTTCAAGACATGAAGCCTTGGGTCATGCTAACTGTTTGCGAAGATGTTATTCTTAAGGTTGCCGATATCCTTACTGTCAAGGGTGGCACTGGCGCTATCGTTGAGTACAGCGGGTAAGAAAAACCCCGATGCAGACTTTGATGGGCTGGCCTTGCCTTGCCTGACCTACGATGAGAATCCCGGAGCTAACACTATTCCAGTCCCGGTGTCGAGGGTCTCTCCACCACTGGTGCTGCCACCATTGCCAACATGGGTGCTGAGATCGGAGCCACTACCACGGTCTTCCCCTTCTCTGAGCGCATGTACGACTACCTTGTAGCTACCAAGCGCAAGGACATCGGTGACTTCGCCCGCAGCTACGCGGCTGAGCTCAAGGCCGACGAGGGCGCCGAGTACGACCAGCACATCGAGATCAACCTCTCTGAGCTTGAGCCTGCCATCAATGGCCCCTTCACCCCCGATTTGCGTACCCCCATTACCAAGCTTGGCGAGACTGCCCGCGAGAAAAAGTGGCCCCAAGAGGTCAAGGCTGCCCTTATCGGTTCTTGCACTAACTCCTCTTACGAGGACATGTCCCGTGCTGCTGCCATTGCCCGTGATGCCCTCAACCACGGTCTTAAGGCCAAGACCCCATTCTTCATCTCTCCTGGTTCCGAGCAAATTCGTGCCACCATTGCCCGTGACGGCCAGCTCCAGACCTTCGAGGAGTTCGGTGGTATCGTTCTCGCCAACGCTTGTGGTCCTTGCATTGGTCAGTGGGATCGTCAGGATGTCAAGAAGGGTGAGGCGAACACTATTGTCTCTTCTTTCAACCGGTAAGCTGAACTCAAGTCCTTTTGGCAAACTATCAGCCATGATTGCTAAACTTTACTAGTAACTTCACTGGCCGCAACGACGGTAACCCCGCCACCCACTCCTTTGTCACCTCACCTGACCTCGTCGTCGCCATGGCCATCTCTGGCAGCCTCGACTTCAACCCCATGACCGACAAGCTGAAGGACAGCAATGGCAACGAGTTCATGCTTGCTCCCCCCACTGGTGAAGGTCTCCCTTCCAAGGGCTACGACCCTGGCAACGACACCTACCAGGCCCCTCCTAAGGACCGTGCCTCCGTCAACGTCCAGGTTTCCCCTACTTCCGACCGTCTCCAGGTTCTCTCCCCCTTCAAGCCCTGGGACGGCAAGGATGCCAAGAACATCCCCATCCTAATCAAGGCCGCCGGCAAGACCACCACCGACCACATCTCCATGGCCGGCCCCTGGCTCAAGTACCGTGGTCATCTTGACAATATCTCGAACAACATGCTTATCGGTGCTGTTAACGAGGCCAACGGTGAGGCGAACAAGATCAAGAACTTCACCACTGGCGAGTGGGATGCCGTCCCCGCTGTTGCCCGTGATTACAAGGCCAAGAACATCCCCTGGGTCGTTATTGGTGACTGGAACTACGGGTAAGTAACCTACGTTCTGCGTAGCTGTAGAGATGCGACAGTACTGACACTGAGCTAGTGAGGGTTCTTCCCGTGAACACGCTGCTCTCGAGCCGCGCCACCTCGGTGGTCTTGCCATCATCACCCGTTCCTTCGCCCGTATCCACGAGACCAACTTGAAGAAGCAGGGTATGCTTCCGCTGACCTTCGCCGATCCTGCCGACTACGACAAGATCAAGCCCGATGACAAGGTAAGCTTGGACTCCCCCATTGTGCGCGAACAATTTTGCTGACTGATTCCTCACAGGTTGACATCATGTGCACTGAGCTCGCTGTCGGCAAGCCCCTTACCATGGTGGTCCACCCCAAGGATGGCGAGTCTTACAAAGTCGAGCTTCAGCACACCTTCAACGAGCCCCAGATTGAGTGGTTCAAGAATGGCAGTGCCCTCAACACCATGGCTAAGGCCGCTAAACAATAAATTCGGACAAATGAAGGGGAGGACGAAAGACGTGAATAAGTCGCAGAACTGGGGGAATAGGGTGTTGGGCTACATTGCATGACCTGTTGAGAATCCTTCTTTGGGTCTGTAGGAGTTTTACGATTTTCTAGTTTGTACAAACAACAAATACCATTGATACCTACCTCCTTGTAGTGCAACCTTGAATTCACGGGAAAAAAGCTCGAGGACAAACGACACTGTTTCTACGGCATCAGGGTATATCTTGAAGACAGCTTCCAACTATTATCCAACCAGTCTATCCCGCGCAACTCGACGAAAAGACAAATATCTTCCCAAATCCAAGCCCTCCCCCTTTGGGCTGATTCCTATCGGACTCAATATACCCAGAATACCCGTTCTCCATGAATAGGAACCCTCGTTCCGTTTTGGAAAACAATCAGGTTTCACCATGATACGGGCTTGGGCGAGGAAGTGAGGAGTCTTACATTCCCTTTCACATGTCGACTTATCTGGACATTAGGAGAACTAAGGTCTCGCTTTAATGAAGGATAGAATAGAGCTGCGTCGTAATATTTACCATGGAAGCTTTAGTATCATGTTAAGCGAGGTGGCTCATTGTCCTTGTTGCCAGTCGAAGCTATACTGTTAAGACGGAGATGGCATGGCTCATGGAGAAGAGATCACTTCTCTTGACGAGATAGACTACTTGGACTCAAGACTCGTCCCTCCATGTTACACATGATCCTCACGCTCTTATTAACCTTTACTCCAAGTTCATGTGGAAGGTTTCCATCCAAAAGGTCCCCACGAGTCTTTTCACAAGAGACGGTGATCACAAAGCCGTGCTTCGTGGCGCATAACAGCATGATGCGATAGAGGTCTTTGCGAATGTATCCTCCGATCAAGGGGACCAGCCTCGGTACGGACGTATCGCCATTTACGCATCATTGTTTGCGGCATGAGCACAGATGTTAGTCCAAACACAAATAATGTCCTCGATTTCGTCCACTGGGTCTGATATTTTGTAACTGCCGCCTCCATAACTAGTGATGAATTTGATGTCTGTCAGTGGACAGGATTGAGTTTTATGCCCTCACCAACGCCCGAGACACAGAGTCAACTTTATCAGATGCCTACTTGCTTAGTTAAGGTCTTCCCCGATGCTTAGTTGGCAATATTACGCGCATGATATTCAGCTCGTCCAGTACTTCCAGTAGACAGCGTCGACCCAGTAGTGCCGTCAAACGTCAAACTACGCCTTCGGAGCAAACTACACGTCGAGGAACTTAAGACTCTTTGCGGTACCACATCTGACATCAAGGGCGAGACGGAGGATGCTTAAGTTCGCAAGCTTAAAGGTGAAGAAAGGAAGGACGAAATATGATCTCTTGGGGAAAACAGCCAGTATTTCTTGAAGCCGCGAAGGGTGTCGCACCAGCCTGCTCATTAAGATGGGTTTATTTTCGCCGTACAACGCCTTTGTGCCCAATATACATGTGTGAATGCAACCATGAAGATACCCGCTTTTAAATCTATGATAACACATCTCCCATTGCACGTGTAAATCTCTGCAGGTTGAATGACTCTTTCAAGGGCCGAGGCGTTGAGTGCTACCGACGAGCTCTGTAGGCGCACTGCCTCCGGTTCGATTGGTGCTTGGCAGGACGCCGAAGCGTCCATAAGTCTTCTGATCGACGCTGACATAGTGAGGAAGGATAGCAAGAAGATTGAGCTTGCCTTCGATAAAGCGGAGTGCCCATTCTGGCGGTGCAAGATACTTGAGGTAGCCAAGTCCGCCTGCGAAGAGATCGGAATGAGTCGTTTGATTCAAGATGTACTACAAAAAGAAAAAGAATGAGTCAACTCACAGAAATAACCCATGCCTACGCCGCAAAGATGGCCCAGCAGGCTCGTACTGGGAACCAAAGCAGCAACAACAAGAATCAACGCCAGAGGGGTTGTCCATGTAGGGATTTGATGGGTGGCGATGATCAAATATGGATTCGTCCGATATGTTCGAATGGCTTCGATGCCCAAGAGGAGGAACACCCACATGCTTGGTCATAGTCAGTTGATGGCTCTGTTGGATTGCGTTGGCTGGGTCAAAGTCATACCTCGCCCCCATGACGGCGTTGTTTCCTCTGAAAATGAACGTCTCAATGATCAAGTAGACAATCGCAGGCACCGTCGTCAGGGCTTGCACAGTCAGCACGATGATCGTAGCGATCTCCAGAGGCTGGTATGAACTCACGACCGAAGAAGAGGGCCAATGTAGTCAATGTGCCGTACTCGCTCTCGAATCGCTCCAATAAGGGTGTCAAAGCAAGAATGTTGAGAAACGCATGGATGACATTCAGATGTATCAAGGGGAAAGTATTAATTCGATAAGCTGCCGCCAGTAGACTTGTCAGTGTAATTCTCCAACCATGGCAAAGCCGGTAAAGGATATGGAGTCGACAGACCCGTCGCGAAGCCAACCTGGTCAGGGATCAGTGCACCCCATTGCCTGACATCCCACACTGATTGCGCGCCGAGGATCCAGAAAAGGATGATGATCAGGATCATAGCCCGGGTGAACAAAGGTAGCCGAACGAGGTAAGACCTCGCACGGAGGGTGTTGAAGTTCCGGACACCAGCCATGGTGCGTTGCTCGTGTGACAACCAGCGCGGAGCTACCGGATCGACACCTGTCGCAGAGCAAAGGATGAGTTGGAGTATCTGGCCGAGGGGATGCCTGGACGTTTCGGTAGCGACGCAGTTGAGGAACGGGAACAAACAATGGCTTATCCTCGTCGCGCGGGGGCGTCAGACATGCTGCACTGGCTATAAGATGGGAATCGTGACGGGAAATGGAGGCTTTGGTCGGAATTCGAGAAGGAGCCTGAATCGCAGTTCGAGAAAGTTGGCCACGAGACAGATTGGCGGTCCCTGAACTGAAATACGGAGCAAGCAAGCTTGCTTCGCTCGCCACTGGAACGACCTTATTAGTACTTATGGGTAACTTTTTTTTAGTTGGCACCTCGCCCGACGCTAGGTAAAGGTACTACCAAAGTAGGAATGAGTTAGTCAGGCAAAGTGTACCCAGGGCACCGTATGTACAGTACTACTAGGTACTACCAAAGGTTACTGTAGAAGGTGCTCTTAGGGGTGCCAGGTTCCGGTGGCCCACAAGGACATGATCCCCTGTCGGCTCCAAACATGAACAAAAGGCTGGACCAAGCGGTTGATGTGAATGCTGGGAGGAGCGGGCAGGTATCATGCTTTTACATGTATACCTGCTTATACATGCACACCGAAGGGACTAAACAAGTGGCATAAGGCTGCCCCGTTGATACTGATGCTGACAGCGATATGCTCAGGCTCTCTCTCTCTCTATCTCTTTTTGTCACTTAGGAATGCTGTCAAACAGCTCGGCAGCCACCTAGGACAAAATGTACACCACATTTCGCTGACTTGCAAGACCACAGCACAAAACTGCAAAGGCATGCACACATAGAATGTAGAGCAGTGTGTGCGATGGGATGGCTAAGGAAATGAATCACTCTTTCATGTCAATCGACCAACTGAAGAGCACTGTAATTCCTCCAACCATTCGAAGAACATGACAACCACCAGATGCGTGAATGCCAATACTTGTAGACTCCAGAGATTACAGATGGATAGATGGAAGACGAATAGCATCATTTCGTCGCACTAATTCATCCTCCGCAACCAAAGAATGGACGAGCATGTATGCTAGCTGGGTATGCTGGAACAGCTTGCTCAAATGAAGCATCCAAGCCGCCCCGCTAAGTGAATTGCCCCTCCACGTCGTCCGGCTGGTGGCTTGGACGCGATCTGCCACTAAATGCAATCACTAACACCGCCGACTATCTACCTACCTTAGGCAACTTGAAGCTTCCCATCTTTGTACCCCTAGACCTCGAGTCAAGGACTGCCGAGCTGTCCCTCATCCCCAGCTCCTTCATCGCCGACCCAGACACTCATTTCCACCGAGCAACGTTCCTTGCTCATTCCTGCAAGCATGTCGCGTCTGCTCTGTAAGTTATCAGCTTAGAGACTTGCTATTTGATCCACTGCTGACCGGGCTTCCCCAATATTAGCATCTGTCCTTTCCCTACGGCGCGACCCGCGCATGTTGAAGATCCCTCCCTATCTGTCCCTACTTTGCATCGTCATTGGCACAGTCTGGCTCCTCCTGTTACCTCTCGACGACTATTCGCGAAAAACTTATATCTCGGAGAACGCCCTTCTCCCGGGACAGGTTCACACTTACTTTGGCGGGAGCGAGCGAAACATCTTCCGAGCCTTCAAGCATGAGGTAGACGACCTGGTGGACAAGGACGATTATCGGTGAGAACTCCAGCGTTCTGTCGTGCCGAAGAGCCCATTGACTAACCTCTCCACGATCAGGAGGAACGATGAACTCGAGAAGATGCTGAAGGGAGTCGGGTTGAAGGTTGGCCGGCAGAATTATACATATGTGTCCGGGGGGGATGAATATGCTGGCGAGAACATCTATGGCATTCTCCAAGCACCCCGTGGAGATGCCACCGAGGCAATTGTTCTTGTCGCAGCGTGGAAGAGCATCGATGGAAGACATAACAGCAACGGTGTAGGCTTAGCCTTGACCTTGGCCCGTTACTTCAAGCGCTGGTCGCTCTGGTCCAAGGACATAATCCTGGTCATCCCTCCGGACAGCACGACCGGAACACAAGCGTGGGTTGACGCATACCATGACGCGCACGATGCCGCGCATGTGGCATCACTTCCGATTAAGTCTGGTGCCCTTCAAGGAGCTGTCGCCATTGATTTTCCAACGGATGGACGCTTCGAATCCGTCCACATCGTCTACGATGGCATAAATGGCCAGCTGCCTAATCTCGACCTGATCAATTCCATCGTCAACATTGCCAAAAACCAGATGGGCATGCAGGCTTTCCTCCAGGATATGGCAAAGCATAGCCAGCAGTACCAAGACAGACTGCAGGTTATGCTTCGAGGTATGCTCAGCCAAGGTCTTGGAGCTGCTGCTGGCCCACACAGCAGCTTTATTCCATATCACGTAGATGCCGTGACTCTTCAACCCTTCGGCCAAGGTTGGCACGAGGAGATGGCGTTGGGTCGTCTCGTCGAAGGCACCTTCAGGAGTCTGAACAACCTCCTCGAGCACCTGCATCAGAGTTTCTTCTTCTACCTGCTCATGGATAAAGATCGCTTCGTCAGCATTGGCACCTACCTCCCCAGCGCTATGTTGCTTGCCGCCAACTTCTCCATCATGGCCATCTTCCTTTGGGTCAAGAGTGGTCAGATGAACACCCCTTCTCAGCCTTCGGCAGTACATGAGAAGTCAGGGAAGGACAAGCCAAAAGATGAAGCTGCGACTGACCCGCTGTCAAGCGCCAGCGAGAGAAATCTTGTCGTGCCACTTGGGGTCGTTGCTACTTGCTTTGCCCTGTCCGCCCTGCCTCTCTCCATGTTTAATCACATTCCGTCAGCCGTGAGTACATCTATTGAACCATCCATTGCATGCCCTGTGTGCTGACGTAGGATAACAGATGCTTGGAGTTGCGTTCACAGTCTTCTCGATCGCCTCGGCATGTCTCCCCTTCATCATCTCTCACATCCTCTTGACCTTTTACAAGCCGACAGTGCAGCTTTTCCAGCTTACGAAATCGTTCTCGCTACTGTTCCTTGGTATGGCGCTCTCTACCCTCGCCACCCTGAACTTCTCTCTTGCCTTCATCGTGGGCCTCCTTGCGAGCCCCCTTACCTTTGTGCAACCCACAAAGAACATCGCCCTCAGGTTCGCTCTCGCCGGCCTGCTGAATGTGGTTTCACCCACGACCATCATTTTCACTGTTGCCCAATATACAGGCATTAATGTGGCCGAGCTCTTGAGGCAAGCTGCCTTCGGCTGGAACGTTTGGGGGATGTACACGCCTATCGTGTTGTGGTGCGTTTGGTGGCCGGCTTGGTTAGTAGGCATGGTCAATGTCCTCGGCGTCACATCTGCATGAGCTCTCCCAAAGCTCCCGTCTTATGAAGTTGTGCTCTTAGACTTGCATTAGAAAAGCAAATCAGTATTATCAAAATGCAGTGTTCAGTGCCGTATTCATACGCGGCCTGGAGCCCCTCGTTTTCCAGTGCTTCAGACACCATCAAAAACCAAGAACCTACAAATTTAAGAGACAACCAGCTCTCATTCCTGATGCTGTCTATTTTGTTCTATAGTGTACAGAGTGCACGCCACTGAAAGTGAGCAGTCCCTCAACGCCATCTTCTTAAGCAGCCCACACATCTTGGCCTGCCCCTTCGATCCAGTTGCCCAGCTGGTTCACGCTCGAATCCCACTCCAACAGCCTCTGGCGCATGTTGCCGATCTGCTTCATGTCCAGCACCTTGGGTTGCACCCACGTAATGTGCGCCACCTCGTCTACCTGATCAATCGTTCCCCGCAGCAGTCCGAGGCTCAGAGCCTTCATGACCAGATGCTCAATCTCCTCAGGTCTGACTTTTGTCTCGTGGGAGATTGTGGCGAAGGACATCGCGCGGTCGTGAGGCGGGCGTCGAAAAACTGTCTCAGTGAGGGCAGCGAGGTAGATCTTCTGCTTGAGGTGGTCTGAGTGTTGGCTGAGGAGCTTGTTGTCATCAATGTGATCGGAAAGCGTGTCGTATGCGGCAAGATCCCCGCGGTTGAATGCAAACACGAGCTCACGGAGCCAAGAGTTCTCCTCACTGTTTGCAAGGGCATCAAGGATGGGATGTAATAAGAGCTCGCCAAAGTTGTAGATGCTGCTGGACACTAGAGCGGAGACGCTGAGGTAGTAAGCCCGACGGCTGCGTTCATCGTCGTCAAGGGAGGACAGGTCGATACAAGCGAGATAGAGAAGTGCCGTCCGGTAGTAGTTGGCGAAGTCTGACTTGCGCTGCAGAGTCCGTCAGTTATTGACCCCTGAATGTTCCAGCCTGCACGGATATTCTTACCTGGTAGTAGCTTGCGTTCGCGTCGTAGAATGCAGCGTGGACTACACTCTCAACGGAGTCAAAGCTGTCCAGAATACGTTCCGCAGCATCCAGATCTTTTCGTGCGCCGTCGAGGTCACCCAGACTGAGTTTCACTCTTGCCACTTCAACAGAAGCATAGACAAGGGCATCTTGTGAGTTCTCGTTATCGACCTTCTTCACAACACCTTGCAGGAAGGCGAGACGCTCTTCGTTACCTATAATTGCTGTTAGCAAATCCACAGTGGTCAGCTGTTTATGATGATCACGGAACGCTCGTACTGTTGCATTGCTCAGCAGCCTTAAGCGCCAGGTCAACGAGTTTCAGTTGGTTGATCTTGTCTGCGAACTTTAAGATGAAGACTTTGTAGAAGGCAAGACGCTGAGGTGCACTGTCTTCATGACTGAAGAACTTGACCAGGGCTTCTGTGAGTTGATGCCAAAGCTTGCGCTCCCAGAAGTTTTCAAAGTCGAGAACTAGAGGCTGAAGTTCCTCGGGAGCCTCATCCCGCTGCTCTGCGAGGAAGTCGGGGATCGCGTCGTTGTTCATGATGTGAGGATGAAGCTGTCGGAGGGTCGGTGTCCGGTGTGAGGAGGGTAAGCTTTAGTTCACGATCAAGTTCTCGTGTCTCCGTCGTTATATAACGGAGCTATGCCGTGCTGGCTTCAAGATGGTGGGGGATGTTGAAGGGCAGCAGATTGAATGAAGGGGAGCTTCTGTAGCTGCCGATGACGGTCAACGCGGCGGGCTTCAGCCTGGTGGACGAACCGCCCCACCCTACAGCACTCTTGAGGAACAGGCTGTTCCTGCTTGCTATAAGCTTCTGGAGGAGAGCCCGTGACTTCTCACGTGACCCAACTGCCACCCAAGCTCCATTGTCGGCGAAGCATCTAACCTCAAAGTGCAACGACCCCCGATATCAATTGGAGGCTTGAACCTCATTCTTGCTCGCCAGAACAACTGCAAGAATGGTCTCCCCTCTTGTCGCCGCCAGGTCGGCCGGCAAGGCTGCGCACAACATTGCGGGCAAGCGATTCCTTTCCGACATCACCATCACCCGAACTGGCAAACCCATTCTCCGAACTGAGGGCGGCAGGTATGACGACTACAGTTCTTCAATTGAGGCCATGCACTGACTCCTGCTGGCTTTAGGTCATCTCTTGGTGGTCAGTACTCGCAATCGACGCGTGCACAGCCCAGCTGACCCAGGAAACAGGACATACCGCAACCGTATTTGGCGCAACGGGCCAGCTCGGACGATACATTGTCAACCGACTCGGTTAGTGCATTGGCCTCGGAACACCGCCAATATGACGACTAACCGACATGATAGCTCGCCAAGGATGCACAGTGGTGATTCCATACCGTGAGGAGATGGCCAAGCGCCATTTGAAGCTCACGGGCGATCTCGGTCGCGTCGTCTTCATTGTACGTACTTCTCCGACTTGGGAACTGTCAAACTCGAGAGACTGATGGATGTGATAGGAATATGATCTGCGAAACACTCCTTCAATCGAAGCTAGCGTCAGACACTCAGACGTCGTCTACAACCTTGTCGGCCGAGATTATCCGACGAAGTACGCAATCACAGAAATGAGGTCAACAACGATTATCCGCTGACAACTATCCTAGGAACTTCTCTTTGGAGGACGTCCACGTCGAGGGTACTGAGCGCATTGTTGAGGCAGTGGCCAAATATGATGTTGACCGCTATATCCACGTGTCTTCCCATAGTGCTGCTGTCGATTCGCCTTCCGAATTCTATAGCACCAAGGTAAGAAGAGTTTATGCCTCCAGCTCGCAGCGCCTCCGAACTGACCATGCTTTCCAAGGCCCGCGGTGAGCAAGTTGCTCGCAGCCTCTTCCCTGAGACTACTCTCGTTCGCCCTGCGCCCATCTTTGGCTTCGAAGATAATTTGCTCCTTCGACTGGCCTCAGCTCTCAACGTCCTGACGGCAAACAACATGCAGGAGAGATTCCGCCCTGTTCACGTAAGTTTTTCTGATACATATGTAGGCCCCTATGAATACTCACAATCACAGTCCATCGACGTTGGTGCTGCGCTTGAGAAGATGCTCTATGATGATTCGACCGCCGGTCAAACCTTCGAACTTTACGGTCCCAAGGAATACAGCCTTGCCGAAATCGCCGCCATGGTTGACAGGGAGATCTACAAGGAGCGCCGTCATATCAACTTGCCGAAGGCTGTCCTCAAGCCCCTGGCTGGTGTCCTGAACCGCTTCTTGTGGTGGCACACTATGTCTGCTGACGAGGTCGAGCGTGAGTTCCACGATCAGATCATCGACCCTACAGCCAAGACTTTCAAGGACCTGAACATTGAGCCCGGTGATATCGCTAACTTCACATACCACTATCTGGTAAGTTCTTAAGATTGTTGCATTGTCAGTATGTGAATCTCTAACACCATCTGTAGCAAGGATTCCGTAGCCAGAGCTACTACGATCTTCCGCCAGCAACAGAAAAGGAGAAGAAGGAGGATAAGAAGTACATCCACGTCTTGGATGAGCTATAAGCCAGTAGAAGACGGTTGCAGCGGTGGAGTTGTTTGACAGAAATGTATATATGATCGCCTAGACTAGAATCTGTGCGCTCAGATAACTGTAACAGCTTTCCTTTTGTCCATGTTCAGTACAATTATGGTGACGCTTCATTTCAGTCGACTAGGGAAAGGGATAGGCCAGAGACAGGGCCTGTTCATGTGTAGGCCAAATGAATTTGATCCTCCTAAGACCTGCCACCTTGTACTGGCGATGCATCGCCCTGCTAATTTCACACTGGCAAATGCTCGAGGAGTATACAGAAACGTCGTATGGCACGTAAGACAGCCCCAGCTAAGTTCCCATCTTTCGAGGTCGTGAAGGCGGTGGTTGATGCAGTTTGCAAACGAAAGGGTCGATCATGTTAGTGAGCCAAAAATTCGCTAACGTGGAGTACACCAGTTCCATGTTTTGCAGGTTGTGCACCCACCACAACCTATCTATTACTCGCCCATCAGCGCTTCGAACAATTGTGAGAGATGAGTGATTCCGACGACGATCAACCGTATGTTCTGGCGGACTTGCCTCGTATGTTTGAATGTCACAGCGGCACAGAGCTGAGCAGAACATTTTAGGACCCTCTCAGCTCATGCCCTCGCGGCACTGGCCGAGTTCAACGCGGACAAAGATGAGCACGCGAAGAAGTTCGAGAAGTTAAAAGCAGCAGCTGAAGCAGATGGGCTTCTATCCATGGATGCTTTCACTGAGGATTGGAACGAGAGCCAGTTCTGGGTATGTCCTCTTCACCAGGCCGAATGTTGAAGACCCGCGTCTTGGAACAACCCACTGATGCAGCAGCCCTGGAATAGTATGCGGATGAGACTGCGACGGTTCTCGCCAGTCAGCTTCTCGAAGGTGCCACGGCAGATCAGACGATTTGCATCATGTCTGCGCCGAGTGCCTTTGTCGCGCTGAAGAACCTCCTAGTAAGTCGCCAATCGTTGTGAAAGCCGCAAACGGGATGGGCTTCTGTCATGTCTTCTCTCCTTTGCTCCGCCGAACAGCTTACTGAAGCATGCTGTCTCTCGCGTAGAGAAGTATCGCCGAATCTGAGCGGCCCAGGCTCATTCTTCTCGAGCACGATGAGCGGTTCGCCGTCTTTCCCGAGTTCGTCTTCTACGACTTCCAGCAACCCTTCAAACTACCAGGTACAGTCCAGCCCAGGAACAGGGGCGAACGCGCGGAGGCCTTCGTCGCGGGACTTTGCTAACGGGAAACTGCGGGAAACCAAAGCGGAAATGAAGGGCTCAGTGACTGCTATTATCTGCGATCCTCCCTTCCTAAGTGAAGACTGCCAAACCAAAGGTGAGCCTATCTTCCCGTGTGTGGTTTGCCAAGGGCGGTTCGCTGACAGGTTATGTTGTCCAGCTGCGATGACAGCTCGCTGGCTACTCAAGGCACAAGCGGCCACAGGCGTACCTCCAGGACCTAGAGTTATTGTCTGCACAGGCGAGCGTATGCAGCCTCTTGTCTTGAAGCTATTCCAGCCGTATGGTGTGCGCACCACGACCTTCGAGCCCAAACATGCTCGAGGGTTGAGCAATGAGTTCTACTGCTATGCAAATTTCGAGTGCTCCGATTGGCAGTTCCGTGCCAAAGTTTAAGCCCTCGGGCAGGCTATCCTGTCATGAAAGCCACCTAGCTGGTGAGTTGACGATTGTGCTACTGTAAACTGAAGACACCGACCCTCGATGGCTTGATAGCGCATGTATCGTGTCAGACATCACGTCACTCGGCGAGGGCGGAAGGGGAAAAGAAGTTAGACCGGAAGAATGTGAAATACCCAACCAAAATCCCATGCGCCATACTATGCTTGTAGTTGTTATGAAGCACCCTGTGAAACGCCCCGAGCAGGTGATCCTGCCACAACTGGATTTTACTAGCCAATGGCTCCAGATTGAGCCACGAGAGTAGTTCCCCATCCCATGATGCAAACACCGTCCTCCAGATCAGTCCTAGGCCAGTGAACGAATGATGTAGAACAAGAGATATGCCTGTGCACTCAGGACCTCGGAGATGCTTGCCATCTGCACCTTGTGGTCATTGAATTTGAACCACTGGGAAACAACGTCAGTCGACCAGAAGCAACACTTGGAAACTAGCTTTACTCACCTGATCTCCAACGCGACAGTACGATGTATAATGCCCGGTGTCCAGCTCGCCTACATGGACGACCACGCTGAGGAGGTCGTAGGTGCATGACCTTTCAAGCTCCATATTTTCCCTGCTGTCACGGCTTCTGGCCCGGTTCGTGTATGGCAGCATATTCAACTGAAGGGGGAAGTGGACTGGTGTGTCCACTTTGCCGGCAGCACGGTCACTGCGACCCTGTTTAAACTCGAAGCGCTATGTACTGGGTTAGTGATGGCTGGGAAACAGGTATAGCGTGTGGCATCTCACCTTGAGCTGTATCGAGAGCACGTTCGGTAGGCGCTTGATACTTGTGTGTCTTCTCGCTTGCTGGCTCGACTCGCAGCTGTTACAGCGATACTCGCATTTGTCCGATTTGATATACTCCTCATCAAGACAATCCCGAAGCGTCAGGGAAGCTGCCGGGTTCTTTTTCCGCTTCACAGACAGGTTCTCAAGGCCAAGGCTGAGGTCAAGGAATGACTGCACCGCGTTAGTGGTGCCTGAACACTTCTGGCACGTCGTCGTTGTCTGCATCTTTCCATAGAAAGTCTGATGGATTATGCAGTTGCAGGAGTGCTCGCTCCCACTCTCAGGGCGCTTGCCATCGCCATTGCGTTCGTGGAGTTCCTCTGCGAGGAATTGGAAAAATTCATGGGCATCTTGTTCCTTGGTGGTAACAAGGTTTTCGAAAGCCTTCTTCTCGGAGATCCAGAATGCAGATAGAATGCTTGCAGCGGTATAGCCGTTGGTGTTCTCTACAGCAAAGAATTCCTGATACATGTCGTCCATCGCACAGCTGAGGCAGTTCATAACCTTGCAATCGCTGCTTTGATGGCCATCGCTGAGATAGAAGTTCCGAAGGAGTGGATTATGCAAGAAGCTCTGTAACACAACATTCTGGTAGCACGTTGCTCCCGCGTTGTAGATACCACGGAGACCGTTGGCACGGCATGGGGCCGTTACGGTATTGGTTGTTATGTAGCGCGGGTCTTCCTTGCTCGAGTCTGAGAAGAGCTCGTCATGTTTCCTCTTCCGACCTATCAAGAGTCATGTGAGCACTCGGCAGGTGTTCCTAATATGCCAGAGAAGATAGCGTACCTGAAAAGGAACCGGTACCGATCTTGCGCACACGCAGTTCTTCCAATGTAGGGTCCCAAACAAGGTCATCGCAGATCTGGCAGTATAGCGCCCCGGTACGAGAATCGACATCTTGACTTGTCAGCTGAGAAATTACATGATGTCGAAATGGGCTCCTGCTGCCTTACAGAACCGATGTGACTTCTTCGTGCCGTGCTTGAGGCGATCCTCTTCTGTAACTGTTGAGGGGCATTGAAGGCAAAGATAATTTGACGTCAGAGTCGTGACTGGACGACCATCAGAATTCGTAGATGTTTGGGGGACGATTGGCGTGTTGTCGAAGATGCCCCGAAGGATCATCTTGTAGTGCGAGATGCAGCTGTTCATAATCTCTGGCCCTCGATCAAAAAGAAGCTGCACGTGCTCTATTCTCCAGTCAGCATGACCTGCCCACAGGCCTGTCCAAGAAAGCAATATGGCTTCGAGACCAAACGCACCACAGCCAAACATTGGTGTGCCCGGCACCGGTGATTTGAGCTTGACATTCTTGGGTGAAGCTGGTGTGGTAGGTCGGCCGGACATGGTGGGCGATTAATACCGGGCGAGATGCCCTATTCCCTAACAAACGGGTTTTCTGAGAATTTATAGGGTTCGCGTGCGAATATTGGGTCGACAAGGTGGGATAGAGGAGGCTTGGTCGATGTAGTCGAAGCTGCAGCAGACGTGAGGCGGCTAAGGTTCCTTCAATGGGGGCAGTCGGGCTTCGTGACAATGCTGCTGAAGCTTGAGCTTCCTGTCAGTAACATTTCTCAGGAGCCGTCTTCGAGGTCTCGAGGATATCAAGGTGCCAACGGGACGTACAGTGTGGAATGCAGGCCGGCTGGTGGAAGATTTGCGGCTGGATTTGGGGAGTGACGGAACTGCAACGGGAGCAAAAGAAACGCACGGGCCGAAAGGTCAGGTTCAGTCGAGAGTTTATACTAGAGAGCAACGGAAGCAGTCGATGCCGTGGGCACGAAGCAGAAATGGTGATTTTGGAGGATGATGGTTACGAAAATGGAAAAGTGAGAAAGCCATGCACAAAGCTAGATGGTGTTGTGATGCGATGCGATGCGATGCGATGCGATACACTACGGGCTACACCACGATGATGCTGGCCTCCCGTCCCGTCCCTTGGAAATGTGTTGGCCTAGCGCGACCGATAAGCATCGATAAGAGGCACACCGTTTTGGACGACGACGGCGTACAAAGTCCAGGGGTTGCACCAGTGCGGGGGGAACTTCTCTGGGGGGCCGTTTGGAGGGGTGAGCGGCGCGAGCAGGCATTATTGGCACGAATTACACACCACAGTCAAGCCTACACCTCTTTCCTTGACCTCACAACCTTTGTGCTCATCGCTCGGTCTGAGTGGATGATCTTGAACATGTGCAAAACTCAATGAGTGAATCTCTCGACTGCAGGCGATCCCGGCGGAGATTTCATTCAGATCTTGTCAGTTTCTAAGCATCGCTGGAGAGAGACGACCAACTGCCATCAGCACTTATTGTGCCGAGGTAAACCACCAAGACCAACAACGTATCCCTTTTTTCCCTTCTTCTTTGTCGTCGTCGTCGTTATCATCATCATCATCATGGCCACGGCTCTTGTTTCCCTTCCTGCTGTCGAGCGCCTCAGTCCCCGATGCATTCGCATTCTGGGAGGAAACCCGGGCAAGTATACTTTGCAAGGGACCAACACCTACCTGCTTGGCACGGGACGCCGGCGTATCCTTATTGACACAGGTGAGGGCAGGCCAGCCTGGCTCAACTCGCTCAAGAAAACCCTGGAACAGGAGAACGCCACCGTGGAGAGCGCTCTCATAACCCACTGGCATCATGATCACACTGGCGGCATCGCTGATCTCCTCAAGCTCTCACCAAGTACCAATATATACAAGAACATGCCAGAGGAGGGCATGCGTGACATTGCCGAAGGACAGGTCTTCTCGGCAGATGGGGTAACTTTGACGGCATCACACACTCCTGGACATACAAAAGATCACATGGTCTTCGTTTTTTCCGAGGAGGACGCTATGTTCACGGCCGACAATGTCCTTGGTCAAGGAACGGCAGTTTTCGAGGACTTGCCAACCTACATGGCCAGCCTAGCCAAGATGGCGCCGCTCTTCCATGGGCGCGCTTACCCCGGCCACGGCCCTGTCCTCGATGATGGCCCTGGCAAGATCAAAGAGTACATTGAGCATAGGCGGCAGCGTGAGCAACAGGTGCTCAGGACGCTCGGCATGGAGAGGGAAGGGAACGTGGCGGGCAGGCCGTGGTCTGGTATGGACATGGTTAGATTCATCTACAAAGATATACCTGAGAGCCTTCATGCTGCCGCCCATGGGGGCCTTCTTCAGACGTTGAGTAAGCTAGAGACTGAGGGCAAGGTTGTGAAGGCTGGTGAAGATAGCTGGCGTTTGAACGATGACAAGGCAGCCTTATGATTGATCAGGGAGACCACTTCATCAGAAGCAGCGTCCAGGCTAGCCGGACAGTCACCTTTTTGCTGCAAATACAAATCTTACGAATAATTTGAGCGAAAAGCTTCCCAGAGGTCCTCGTGTGCAGCTGCTCAGATTGTAAGGTACTCATCGAGAGATACATGTCCTGGGAGATCGAGAGCAGGTATTTTAGCAGAGGCTGGTGGGACATGGCGCGTTGGGAAGCTCTGTTGGACGACTCCCATTCGGGTCGACAGACTACGTCGAAAAAGGGTGGGAGTAGGTCATCGATGTTGCATTTCCTCCTACGGATGATGTTACATTTCTCCTACGGAGGCAAACGGCCGAGTCTGCTGTATTAATAATATTACAGTCAACATTGTATGGAAAGAGAAATGAAGACGAGAGTCACGAGGAAACATCGGTGAGCCGACGTTGGATAGTCGGAAGCATCGGGAGCCTCGGACTTGGGCGCCAGGATATGTGGCGTGGTCTGGTGTCAATCAACCACCCACGCATCCCATCATACATCAATCATCATTCAATGATTGCACAAAGATGTCAAGAAGATTAAGCGTGAGATGGGGAGCTTATGTGGGTTTGGACAGTTCGCGTAAAGTTTATCGGGGCGCGGATCGTCGATTCAAAGCGTATGGGTTTGATATGTGTATATTCGCGACATTGATGGTGTTGTAGGGGGGGCTTCATGTCAAGGCGGTGGGGGATCCAGTCTACTGTCTTCTGGGCGCCATAAAGATACGCTTCACGGAGTGCGAGACGGCAACGCGCGAGAATAATTGGGTGTCGCAACCGGCGCAACGGCATTGCAGCTGCATGACAATTCCAAAGGGTTGATGCCCATTGCAGGTGACCGACCAATGAGAATGCTCTGGAGCTGCATGAGCTCAGGAAGCGACTCGACAGCAGCATGGCCATGAAGCGAAGCAAGACTGTTTTGTCGAGCTAGTCAGAAAGACAAGATTATGACGGAATACTGACTGAGTATGCGGGTACTCTCGGGAGGATCGGTAAGAGCTCAACTTTTGTTATGTGGCTGTCTACTTTCTTCAGTAGTAAGTATTGCTAAGTAAGGTAAACTCCTATAGTTTCAATTGTGTACTTTGCAAAGAACGGGAGCAGAGTAATACGCGCGAGGTACTTTCAGAAAAGAAGAGGGACCAGATCGTGATTCAGCCGGCGACTCATTCGTGATGACTACAGGAGGATGATGAGCAGCGACTAAATGAGTTACGCTGAAAGTCTCGAGCACCCCCGGAAATCTGGCCTCCATAGTACCCTAACATGAAGGTTGAGACTTATAGCATTGGTACAGAGTACGATGAACTGAAGATGAAGATTGCTGACACCTTGCCGTTGTGACGGGAGCAGGACGAGGATAAGGATGAGGACGAGAGAAGCGACAAGAAGCTCCAGCACAGGCACCAACGCGAAGTGTCAGATGCCTGCTCTGCCAGCCAAAGACAAGGAGATACGAGGTACAGGTTTGATGGGCAAGTACCGTGCAAGCGGGGACTAACAGGTGCACTAACAGTGGGGCGGCGTCTGATGAAGGGACTAACAGTAGGAGTACAAGAGGTGATCCTTATACTGGGGAGACAACTCCCGATAGCTGTATCAGGTACTGTACTCTGCAAGTAGTACCTTAGTAGAACGGAGTACCATAGGTGACGGAGTAGCAGTAGCTCTCAGCACCAGGCCCAACCCAAATCCAACAACAGCCGAAGTTCTCGTCAAATTAGCGGACAAACCCTGTTGCATATGATGTAACGCAAGGCTGGACTGACTCACCTTTTTTTACTCGTACCGATGGTACCACCCAAAGATGTGGGATGGATGGAGAGAGCCGAGAAGTCACTCCCCATTCCCTATTCCCGTATCCTTCATTGCCGTTTTCCATGTTGCGTCTGCTTCTACCTTAGGTCCGGTCTACGTGTCTGTCAGCTTCGCTTCGCTTCGCTCTCCTCTCTGCTCTCTTGTCTCTGCTGACCGATCAGGCATTCGTTCCGCCACCCATGGGATATGCATGTCCTGCTGCACTTTTTTTCAAACCAAAGGCCTCTCGACCTAGAAATCTGTACACTAGATCAGATTAGATACTTGCATCTCCCTGAGGGCCCTGTTCTCGCTATTTCGACTGGTGATCATGGTGAATAAAGCTACTCGATCATGCTGATCATCAACCCTCTCAGCTAGTGCCGCATACAGCCTCGCCAGCAACACCATCCCAGCTGCTCTCCCCCCCTTCTCGCGTAACCTTGGGCCAACCTCCCGTCGTGCTCCGCTCTTGGTGTAAAGTCAACAACTTCTACATCTCGGCATGCCACGCTCTGGCCCAATCCTTGAGCAGCGTGCACCACCCTCTCGTCCACACTGCATTCATCTGTCGGATTCCCATGACCTCGTGCGTTGCGAAAGCTCCACTCAGCCCTGTTCGTCACCGTAGTCGGCCGGCGTGGGTATCAGGCTGTAGCTAGAGCATGTGCGTTGTACACACACTTACTTGTTCGGCTTATCCCTGATTATTCTTACTCTGCCGGCTCGCCTTGGCGACTGACTTGGCCCAACCTGACCTGCTATAGCTTCGCCGGGACCTGACCGCCATTGCAGTGAATAGCTTCTCATCCGGAACCTTCGGATTGGTAACCCACATAGGGCCTCTGCTGTCTTGTCTGATGCAATCGCTCCGTTACCGTGTGATCGCCCTCCGGGCCTTTCGGCCTTTGCCTGTCTCCGATGACCTCCTCTTAAGACATGGCTTCTTGTTCACCTAGGCCCACGAGTATAAACCGCGGCGTGGTCGCGACATGCCTTCCTCTTCTCGAGTCTGCAGTTGTTGTAAAGCATAAACTCACTCCCCCTGGTCATCCCGTTCGTCTTATAGCATCTGAGACTTCCCGACACATCTCCTCATTGAGAAATCAAGTTGTTTGATTCCATTGTCGGGCACTCACTACCTACCAGTCAACGCCTTAGGCTCGTCTGGCCTTCCCGTTTCACTTCTCTGTCCATATAGTGTGACTCCTTACTGCTTCGTCGTTGTCAGTCACGCTATAGATGCGGCGCGGCCAACATGAGATCTCGAGCTTTCACTTTGGCTCTTGCGGGTGTTTGGTTGTTGGGCCTGGCTCAGTTTCCAATTGTCCTTGCGCATGGAAGCGAGGAGATAGAGGGCATGCGAAGCAATGAGCACGGGGAACATGGGCAGGGATTTGACAGTGGCCAGACTGCAGAGGATATCGAATACCCTCCAACATACTTCACGCATCCACACCACGTAGCCATTCTGTACGCTCATATCGCACTCATGGTGCTTGCCTGGGTCTTTGCGCTGCCCATTGGTAAGTCAGCACATATAGACACACAACCCAGAGCAAAGGCAAACGGAAAGCCTCAGCTAACGCATGTTTTCCTTTTTTTTTTTGGCAGCCGTAATGCTGTCACTGGCCAAGTCTCGCCATACACTGCTTTCTCAGCTCGTCTTTACGGTCACCAATGCTGTTGGTGTCCTACTTGCCATCATCTACAATGCTCAAACTCCCGATCTCTACCCCAACAACGCCCATCACAGCGTCGGTTGGGTTGCGACATGGCTAGCATCTTCGCAGATCATTCATACCTCTTTGACCTGGGTGGCGCGCCGCGTCCGAAGCTGGGGTCCCGAGCACAAAGCTTTCCTGCCCGTGCCCATAAGCACGCTGAACAACGAACAGGGTCAGCATGATCATGATCGCACATATTTTGAAGATTTTCGGCTATCAGATGACAATGGTCGGGGTAGTGGATCAATGCGGTCTCAGAGGAGCTCCTCAGCATCCACTGTCATCGACGACGATGAGAGTTTTCCTGTGCCTGGCCCACACAAAGAGTATGCGAACGACGACGAGGGGGATCTAGAGCATCATCACCTTGGAAGCTCGGGTGTTCATGGCCCCTGGGCGAAGAGGGCTGCTTCTTTTGTCTCCTCCAAGGTCTGGAAATATTTCAGTGTCACTTACAAGATCATTGATCGAATCATTCTGCCCATGGGTTTCATCGCGTTGACAACGGGTATCGTCACTCTCGGAAGGTTCTTTGTGAGTGGCCATGCTCAGACTGAGTACAATGACAATGACAGGCTGACATTGATGTACAGGAGGGTGATGCGATCTTCAGTGGTTTGGCCCATTGGATAAAGGGCGGAGTTTTCTTCTGGCTAGGGCTCTTCACCCTCGGGCGGTGGTCAGGCAGCTTTGGTGAGCTGGGATGGGCATGGAACATCCGGCCTCAGTCGCCTTCAAGCAAGTGGCGCCCCTCAGCCGAGTTCGTCGAAAGCGCTCTGATCTTCTTTTACGGATCTACCAACATCTTCATGGAGCATTTGGGCAGTTGGGGCGAGGAGTGGTCGGCACAGGATTTTGAGCACCTCTCTATCACGGTTCTTTTCATTGGAGGCGGCTTGGTAAGTTTCCCTTGAATCTCTCAAGTCTTGTGACGCCCAAAGCTACATGGGAGGAATGGGCGCAGGTCCCGTAGCATTTGCACACGTTACAAACATGAACTAACTTAAGCTCCAATAGTGCGGTATGCTCATCGAGTCGACTCGGATCCGCGAGCTTCTCAACGTATCGACAGTCAAGGTAATCCCTGAGCAGGCGTGTAGCGACGTGGTGGATCAGATCGAGCTAGAGGAGCCTGCCACCTACAAAGTCTCGCTCAACCCAATTCCGGCGCTCGTGATCCTGCTGCTCGGTATTATGATGAGCTCACATCATCAAGATACCATGATCTCAACCATGGTACACAAGCAGTGGGGAAACTTGCTGGCCGGTGCCTCATTTGCTCGGGGCCTCACCTACATGATGATCTTCCTCCGGCCCCCAACCTCAGTCTTCCCTTCCCGGCCGCCTACTGAGCTTCTCACTGCTTTCGGTCTGATTGCCGGGGGCATTGTTTTTATGGCAAGCGTACGTTATCAAAAAAAGAAATCTCTACATCTGAGAACCCAGACTCACTCGTTTCATGTAGAGTGCCGATACTATCCAAGGAATGATCCACTACAATCTAGACGCGATGTTCATGTACACCGTCACCATGGGCCTGGTCGGTGTGTTGATGGCATGGGAGATCGTGGTTCTCGCCATCAAGGGTCTTGCCACGCGCACGCAGCTCCGTGCCAGGTCGGCCCAGTTCTAAAAATCGACATCAAAGTTACGCAAGGCGTAAGCACAGCTCTGAACACATGCTGAACCGTGAGGGCCATCTAGAAATTGACTTCCTATGTGTACGAGGACGATCAAACGGACATACAGGAACGGACTTTCAATTGTGCGCGCGCTTCTGATGATACCCTTTATGATCAACGACGACTGTTCCTATGATACCACAACCGGGCCTAGTAATCGAATGAACGTGAGACAGGCCGCAATGAATTGATAGGGAGGCTCAGTTGTTGTTGCCATTATGACCAGATAGTCAAGACTTCTCAGACAGATCTTCTCAATTCGACTTTTCGCGATTGACTCCGACCTTTCGTGCTTCTGACACCTTTTTCGACCTCATTCATTTCCATAAGCACGGCGTTCGTTCTTTCTGGCTGAATGTGGATGAACAAGCCTCAAATTGATTAGTTCAAAGTGATCTTGCGTTGCTGTCGGATATCATGTGAGGCCCCGCGACGTAACATGATCGGTGACTGGTATCTCAATGCCGCGCATCCTGATGTGTGGTGAAAGGGTGTGGTGAATTGTGAGAATGGCAGAGTTTTCCTGCATACCAGATGGTTTCCCCCGACGTAGCGATTTATCGCACATCCCTAGGCGCAAGATCAACTAATCAAGCTTTGGATCCTTTGGCTGCGGTGACGATTCGTTCCTGTTCCTTTGGAGAGAACTGCTCTGCTCCTTGCTGAAGCGCATGCACCAGGAAGGGAATTGAGTCGACTTTGAAGTCCTCGGCGTTGCGGACCTTGTCTAAGTCCTCTGATAGCTCGTGGGTAGCCCGTTGAAGATAAACAGCCTTGAAATCGGCAGGAGCGCCGGAGTCGGAGTTGTCCTTGGGCATGCTGGTGTGTCTGTGTTTCCTGAATCCTCGATCAAGGTCGTAGAATGAGTCGGCGGTGTTGATGAGCACCTTCTAAGGTAAGCCTGGTTTGAGGATGCGCTGATTCAGTTCGCTGAGGGACTGATATTTTGGTGGATCTCGTCATAAGTCCAGCATAACGTACTTGTACTAAACGACCTACACCAAAATTTCACACCTCTACTGTAGATGTGGCCAAACTGCATGTGTCAGCAAATTGAGCCATGTGCGCAATGCACACAAATGTAAGGCTAAATGGCAATGATTGTCACCGCCCAAAGTGACTTTCAAAGATGGGGGTATTTATTCCCGAGCGACCTCGAATGTTTCTCTTTTTCTCTAAGTACAACCCGGAGCTTAACTAGAAAACACTAATAACGCCTCGCTACCCATGTGCAAAGACTTTGACGCAGTTCCGGCCGTGGATGACGGATGATGGCTGATATTGTCAAGGACAGCCAAGCCTATCTCACAATCAATGAGAAATATACTGGAAGACAGCCGAGACCTCCGGTTCGTCGCATTCCTGTCGCAGCAAGAGATCTTGAATCGGCTTCATGGTCGAGTTTACGAAGTGATTCCATGTGCTGGTATCGCCATAGAGCATCGCCTGTGCCTTGATATGTTGCTTACCGTCAGGTTTGCAACGTTTGCACTTGAAAGTATCGTGTGTATCGCTTGTAGTATCGGGACGATATTGGAAAAGCTCGCGGAGACTGTCTAGAGAAAAATGTCGCTCAACATCCTCAGCAGAATCCACCACACATGAGGAGAGACTCTGCTTGTGAGACTGTCGCTGGAAGATCTTTTCCTCGATTGTTCCTGTCGCGATAAAGCGGTACACGAAGCAGTCCTTCTTTTGCCCGTCACGCCATACACGGGCGAGAGCCTGCTGATCGGCGGCAGGGTTCCAATCAGGATCGAACAGAACCAGCCTGTTAGCACCTATCAAATTAATGCCACATCCGCCAGCTTTGCTGCTAAGAAGAAAAACGAATTCGTCGCCGTTGGGGTCATTGAAACGATCGACAAGTTTCTGTCTCTTGTTCACGTTCATCGTTCCGTCAAGGCGAAGGCAGCCGTACTGACGTGATCGACATAGTCGCTCGAACAGATCGAGGGTCGATGTATAGTTACTGATGAGGACAATCTTGTCGTTCGTGTCATGTCGAATCCGGGCGAGCATACGATCAAGCACTGCCATCTTGCCTGAGTACCACGGCTTAACTTCCCTGTCTCGGCCACGTGCTTCTTTGGGAACATAGTCCTCTGGATAACAGCTCTCCGAGCCTGGAAGGTCGTCCGCCAAGTTTAGCAGGTCGGGATGATTGCACAGCTTCTTGAGAATGTTAATGGCTTTTAAGGGTTGGCTACCCTTGCCACGCAAAAGAGCTTGAATATCCGGGCTAGTGATGAAGTAGTTGTACAATTCAAGCTGGAAAGGTGCCAAGTTGCAGAACACAACATGCTCATACTTGACTGGTAAGTATTTTGACAAGATGTCATTGGTTCGCCGGATGAGAAATTTGTTGACAATGCCCAAAAGCTCTGCGGTACATTCGTCTCCCTTCTTGCGATCCTCATCAGATGCATCTGCATCTCTGCCCCGCAGGATAGGAATCTCAAAACGCTTGCGGAACTCTTGGCGGGTTCCAAGCAAGCCTGGGTTGGCAAAGCTTGTCAGGGAGAAGTACTCAGTTAAGTCATTCTGAATCGGCGTTCCCGTCAAGATGACCCTTCGCGATACGTTGAGACTATTGAGTGCATTGAAGGTGTTGCTGTCCCCGTTCTTCAGTCGGTGGCCCTCGTCACAGAAAAGAAGACCGATCTTGGTGTGCTTTAATTCTTCCACATTGAGGCGCAGTGTTTCATAGGAAACTATGATCACCGGTCTCGTCACTGAGCGACCTGATGACATTGCCCACTGGCGAAGTTGTCGCGTGAGCTCCTCCTTTGATGCTTTGCCGTCAATAGCAAAAGGTGTGGTGGCATTAGCACCAAGCCATTTAGTAAGCTCATTCGCCCAGTTTTTCACCAGACTCGCAGGACAGACGACGATGGCTTTCTGTATGGTGGTCTTCCCCGCATCAGGAGATTGCTTGAGCAATGTCCATAAAAGGGTAATGCACTGTAAGGTCTTGCCGAGGCCCATTTCATCTGCCATAATACAGCCGTTCGCATTCTCCTCAATCATTCCCGTGACACACTTGTACATGAATTTGACGCCCTCAACTTGATGGGGACGAAGGATTTTGGAGAGTTTTGGATCCAGCACAACGGGCACTCTAGGATGCTCCTTGTCAACAACTTTCTTGATTCCAAGGATCTCGGCAAGGCTTTTGTGCACCAAAGGCGCATCTATTTTTTTCTCAGCGGTTCTTGTCTCTGGCTCCGAGGCCTGTTCAGCCGTCTTTTTGGGCTTGTCATCCGTGGTGGGATCGTAAAGAACAATAGCGAATTCGCCACTTGGATCATGCAGCGCCTTTGGACAGAAAATAGCACCTCGTCTTAAACCCAATGTAGGAGGTGGTCGGTTTGGGTTGTATGCGCCATTCTCTTTATCCTTAAGTGGCACTGCGAATGGCTTGCGGAACACACTTGTTTTTTCTTTAGCCTGGAATACCGGATATCGGTTGGCGTCCCTCGTTGCCAGAGCTAGACGGTCGTCGTTCGAATAGGTCTTTTCTTCGTCAGCTGTCCCATCGGCTCCCCGATAATCGATTTTTCTCTTCTTGCGGGCGGGTCTCTCTGATGCAGGCGTAGAGGTAGCAGAGCCTGGGCACCTGAAAGGCTTATGAAGTGCTCCGAGTTGTGGCATAGAGGTCCTCCGGACCAAGCCCTTGCCTTTGCCAGCAAGAGGAGTGACTGGTGCGTTCGGTCTGTGAAAAGTCAGTACCTATATGTATATATATTTGCGTTCATGGCTCGGCTTACGTTGACGCCATGTTCCGCGTGTGACAGACAACAGCTCAGATACAGCGACTAGATTTCCTACAACGTTGAAAGAAGGTGTTGTTGACTGAGTGGGTGGGAACGCGTTTAGGCAGGAACGCGCCAGGAACGCGGCCTCACGTGATACAAATGGTCCCTTAGCAATGAAGCACCTGGCCCAACAACAAAAACCATGCCAACGATCACTAATTACATATATATCAATTGCTCTCCATCTCTCAATCTGGGAGTAACCTGGGTGATGCGTTGTTTCACATCAGGCAAGGCGAGGGTTCGGCCCGTAGGTTCTTCTGCATATGACGACCGATTATAAAAAAAAGGCAATTGAGGGAGATTCTTGTTATGCTAGAAAGATGTATTGTGTCCCATGCGATCTGGATGCCAAATTCCTTGAACCGGTTTCATCTCTGTTATATTGTTAAGGAGAATCAGGACAATTGAGGCCTCACTCTGAAGCAAGTAGCGCAGCAAAAGGTGGACCATTCTCGGACTAGTTAGTATCCAAACTCATCTAACGACGACAGCAATTGTCAGGAGTTTTATCACCCAAAATATCTTTCTCAGCGACACACTCGACGGCCACTATCTCCGCCGGTACTGGAAGTACCGCAATTGGTTTTTGTCACGGGGGATGCAGAGACAAGTTCTACCGGAGGGAAGGGACATTTCTTGAGGCCCTAAACCCTAACAGAACGAAGTGCACAATGTCCGCAGATTTCTGGGCTGGATATATCAGCGGAGCTGTGGGAATTATTGTCGGCAACCCCCTCGATTTGGTCAAAGTGCGCCTTCAAGCTGGCAGCGCAACTCCTCCCCAGGTATTGCGAACTACTTCCACAGCGGTCACGGGGACGGCCGCACCGATTCTTGGTTACGGTGCTCTGAACGCCTTGCTCTTCGTGTCCTACAACCGCTCGGAGGCAGCTCTCAACAATGCTCGCTCAGTTCAGAGCAGCTTGTGGACAACATGGGTCGCAGGCGCCCTGGGTGGCCTGGCTACATGGGTCGTGAGCACTCCCACAGAGTTGATAAAATGCCGTGCGCAGATGGCAACACCAGCAGTCTCAAGTTGGCATATCACGAAGAGCATTCTTGCATCTGACGGGATCCGAGGGCTTTACTTAGGTGGAGTTGTTACAGCCTTACGCGATAGCATCGGATATGGCTTCTACTTTTGGTCTTATGAGCTTGCCAACAGCCTCTGGTCATCCCATGTCAGTAATCAAGATTCATCCTGGCGTGATGACGCGCCCAAGATTCTACTCTGTGGAGGCATCGCAGGTGTAGTGACATGGGCAAGCGTGTTTCCTCTGGACGTCATCAAAACACGTGTGCAAACACAGATGTGGAATTCCTCCGCCGAAACTGCACCGCTGTTCACTTCAGGCGCAGTGACCGACTCCAGTCTGCCGCGCAGTCGGCCAGGTGCTCTCGAAGTTGCCAAGGCGACATATGCTGAGGGTGGTATCCGTCCGTTCTTTCGCGGTCTTGGGATATGCAGTCTGAGGGCTTTCGTGGTGAACGCCGTCCAATGGGCTGTGTATGAGGCAATCATGGATAGTCTAGGCCAGGGCCGGAGAGAAAGGGCATCAGCCAAAAACGATATAGTATAGATTCAACTGCTGGGGGTACGGGACTGGGGACTTCCTTTCCCTTTGAGAATGAGTACATCAATACTCGCATTCCTGGCTTCAATCACCTGAAGATTGATCCTCGGAAGAGCATGGCAGTTTAGAACCGAATATAGATTTCACTCAATACATCTCAACGATCTCATTTCCCAGGCCCAGGTGGGTGTTACCACGTAGGTGCATAAGGTTGTCTCTGAAACTGATTCATTGCCAGACATGTATTCTCAACTCGTCCGTAACACCTGGCAAGAGCATTCATATCCCAATTTTGATACCGCTTCCGTGTCTCCTTAGCGCCTTGTCGAGAAGACCATCCTGGTCATATCATCAAATCAGCATTAGGTGGTCTCAGTGTCCTTGATCTGCGGACGCCATCCCTCTAAGCCTGCTTCTTTCTCCCATCGCTTCGTATCAGAATCGAAGCGTCCGAACCAGCTATCCATTGCGCCAATTGCTTGTGCCACGATTTCCTCATTAACTGTGCGATTCGAATCAAGGTTTGCTCTCTTCTGGTCAAGGGAAGCAGCCTCTTCATCGCGAGCCTTGCGTTTCATTTCACGTTCCGCCAGCCATTCGCTTCGACCTGCTAGGTAGCGCGCACTGTGTCCAAGGCCTGCGCTGGCAGGTGATATGCCTTGATGCGACCTGTCAAAAGGCGGCACGGTGAAAAAAAGTACTCTGCCTGATTCATCATGTTGAAATTGTTGCCGAAGCTCGGGCGCTAGCACTTCGTTGACGTTGTCGGGCAATGTGTACACCTCTGGTGGCCGTGGAGGATTGTACATATTCGCGTGAGGCGGCCCATTGTTGGGATTATGCTGCATTGGCGGCCGTGATACAGGCGCAGACATCTGGTGATACGTATTGACGTGTGGATTGTGCACACTTTGATGATGGACCGGCGCCGGTGCTTGTCCGTAGCCTTGTGCGTAAGATTGTGGATACATGGCTTGCTTATACGGGGCGGGTCGCATTGCTTGGGGACTTGCAGGCATATGATGTTGTGGTTGTGGGACTGGGACCGGGGTTTGCTGCATTGGTGTGTTCACCTGGAAATGCGGCGCCATGTGGGTATGGTATTGGCTAGGCGATGGTGACGGCGCTTGTGGCACGTAGTGCCCTGACATGTTGCGAGCAGCCATGTCAGGTCCAACATCGCGAGACACAGACATCATTGATGGACGACGAACTGAATCGGTTGGCATGTCAGGGGCATGGTTTGCTGACTGTGGCGGAGGTGACGGTTGGGGGGGAGGAGATTCCTGTCACGGTGCAACAGTCAGCCACGGTTAGTTTCGGTGTGGGATTTTGTCCGCCTCTACCACTGAAGAGCGCTATCCCCAACTCTGGAGAGCATGTCACTCTGCTATTGGGAAGACTCACGTTTAGTTCTCTTGGTCGTCGGTGAACAGCGCCAACAATTGGTGGTGCATTCGGGCTTCCCCACGTCGGCTTAGGTAGTGCATCTGTCTCCTTCGCATCTTCTCTTAGGAGGTGCTTGATTGGGCTGGGGACCTTCTTCATACGGCGCGGAACATCAAACAAATTCATTTCGTAGTCTCTTTCACGGACCTCGTCGGGTACACAGCTGGCCCAGGTCTTGATCTTGGCAAATCGAAACTTCTCTTCGTTGTACCGCGATTCGCAAACGTATACGGATTTGTCGGCTGGAAAACCTCGAGGTCTACCCTTAGGAAAACGGGTCACGAACATGACGAAACATCTCTCCAGCACCTCTTCGATTTGGTGGTCGCGATACTGGCCAGTCTTCACCACCTCATGCTCGAAGAAATGCTTCTCATATCGATGAACGGTTTGCTCTGGTCGATAATACCAACAAGCGTTGATCCATCTCTGGCCGCTACAATCTTGCCAGGTGCGGTAAATCTGTGCGACGATGGGTTTGGCAAGGTCATTCGGATTCCGAATATGCACCCAGTCCCCTACATCTCTTGTTAGCAAGGGACGCCGCTCATGAAATTGCTGCTACTTACCAACTTTCCAACTCTCTCCATTGTATTGTATCTCAGCTAGCGGCAACTTGCCGTCATCGTCACGGAAGTCATCATCTGGGCGTGCTTTCTCATGCTCAGCCATATGTCTGGCCTGCTGCTGGAGCTCTATAGCGGCCATGTGGACAGGGCTTTCATCTTCGTTATAAAGTTTGGCGTTCTCGAACATTAGGTTGACGTCTTCCATCACAGCGTCAATGTTTGCATACTTCTTGCGCTTGGCCTTTCGCTTGATCTGGTCAAGTGCGATGGGTCTCGTGATAATGGAATAATAGTCTGGCACTGTGAGTTTGTCGGGGAGCCTTTCAAACGGCAGGATGAGCAGGTTTCCATCGTTGTCCTTGAACTTTCGAAGTCCCCTGAGAAGAGAGGAAATGCGGGCTTCCATAGGTGTCATGACGGACGGGGGTCGGCCACGCTTCTTGTGATAGTCGTCGTCCCGGTCTCTGCGTCCACCCGTAGAGCCATGGCCGCGTCCTCTACGTCTACGGGGCCGGCCATCGTCATCAGACTCATCATCCTCCTCGTCCTCGTCTTCATCATCCTCGTCTTCATCCTCGTCTGCCTCGGCATCGCCAGCATCTGAGAGCGGCGGCGGAGAGTCCTCTGCTGGCGGGATCTCGCCAAGATCGGGGAGCTTAGCATCGTCTGCATTGATTGTTCCCTTAGCGACAAGTTTGTCCAACTCCGCTCTGAACAACTCTCGCAGTCGTTCAGCCGCGCGAAAAATCGGTGCTGATGGCCGGTTGTACACCTGTGCGTTATGGCAGATCTGCGCCACGTCTCTGACGAACTCAGTAAAGGCTGTGTATTGCTTTTTGAGCAATTTTTGCTGTTCATGATTTGTGAGCCATTCATTGCCTAGGTACAGTGCGCACTTGGACATACTCTGATTGTACTGAATGCAATTGGTGACGATATAACTTCGAAATAGTCAGGCAAAACGCGTCGATTTGGTATTCGCTGGAAACCGGATGCGATCTCCTCGCCGCTAATGCCGCAGGGTCAGTTAACGACAGTGTGCATGGATCCCATTTGAACGTACTCCTCTTCCACCTCGCAGAGGTAACTCGACAATTGGCTGATGGTGTGGTACATGTCGCGACTCTCTGGGCCTTCGTCCTCTCCTTCTGCGTCCTCGGAGTCTCCTTCCGCATCCATGTCCCCCTGGTCGTCATCGTCGGCCTGGTCTCGCATCTCGACATCCTCGTCACCATCCCGGCCTTCCACGGACTCACGCACCGATGCTCTCCGTCTCGTTGTCATGCTGAGAATGTGTGACAAGCTTGTCTACCACCAGGGAAATCTCTTGGCGATACTGTGCAAGTCTAAAATAAGCCAACAAGGCAATTGTATAAGATGGCGCAACGTCGCGTTTCGATCGAAGGTGATGCTCACGCAGCGCGTACTCAAGGATCCACAATCGCGCTTCACCCTAGCTGTAGTGCTCGCCAGGGCCGTGATATGCTGACTCATCTCAGTCCGCCACCTACCCTGCAACAGATCGAAGCCACGTCGGCCCGTGGTCTTGTGTTCTTTCTGATCATGACATTGCTGTACACAGTATGCGATATCTTTCCTAGAGTGTGATTCTGTGGTATCTATCCTTCCGAAACATAGACCTATTGTTTGCCTGCTTCAGGTATCCCAAGGCGCTCTATTCTGTATCAATATACTGCAACCTAGGTGACTCCACGAGGTCAACATAAGTACCACAATCACCCATTTTCCGTCAACGCAAACATCGACACCTGAACATGAGAGCTCGATACAAAAGCCCAGAGGGCACTGGAACGATTGATTTACCGGACGATGTCACACTTGCAGGTGTCTTGGCAGCCTTGAGGAGCTGCACGGGGCTCGAAGTCTTCGGCATCAAGTTCGGGCCCCCAATGGCGATGAAGACACTGGACCTGACACGGCTTGAAGAAACAGCAAGATCACTCGGTCTCCATGGAGAAACCTTAACGCTTGTGCCGGAAGAAGCAAGAGTCTCAAGTCATGTACTTGCTAACCCTTCGACAACCGCACTCAGTTCTGAGGCGGGACAATCTAGCGGGGTTATGGGCCAACAAAACCCTGATGATATCAATGTACCATGGCCCGAGAGGGAGGGAACTCTGCGTAAGGCCACGGATCATGTCGCCTCCAGCTGTGACTGACATCAATAGTGCTCCGCATTATGCCAAGCGATAACAGCTGTCTCTTCACAGCGTTTGGAGGCGCATTGCCTCAACAGATCAAAGCCCAGAAACTACGAAAGATGATGGCGGACTATATTAGCGAACATTCAGATGTCTACTCAGAAGCAGTGTTAGGTAGTTCGCCTTCCCAATACTGTCGGACTATCCAGGACCCTGATCGATGGGGCGGCGGTATTGAGTTGAGTATACTATCCTCCATCTTCGACATTCAGATTAGCACGTATGATGTTCAGGTTAGATCACCGCCAAAAACCAGGACTGGAATTTGGCTAACAACTGCAGGCGAAAAACCTGATCAACTTTGGGGAGGGTAAAAAAGATCGTTGTATCCTGGTTTACTCAGGTATTCACTACGATCGTGTAGCTTTCAGCTATTCCGATTTCCCACACACTAGCTCTACGCTTCCTCCAGAGGTTGATCGGACTTTATGGCCAACAACTGATCAAGAGGTCCTAGAGAAAGCACAGGTGTTGATCGAAAAGCTCAACAAGGCCCACTACTATACTGACACCGAAGGGTTGGCCCTAAAGTGTGACGTGCCGGGTTGCGATTGGATTGGAAGCGGTCAGATGGAAGGGAAGAGACATGCAGAACAGACGGGCCATGTTGCTCTTAGCGAGATCCGGGATGATGAGGAGGATTATACCCTCCGAACCTGTAATACCCCAGGATGCTCCTTCATCGGCCAGGGGAATGCCGCAGCGACTCGCCACCGTCACGACACGGGCCATGCTGGTCTCTCCATCATCCCAGACTACGCAGGATGATGTGTGGAGAACGTGAGCACGGGATCATATAAGTTCAAATTGGGGACGGAATGATGCAGAAAGAGCTTTCCATCACAATATGGCGAAAATTGAACAGAACCAAGACTATTGCCATCACCTCACGAAGTCCCACGGCGTGAAGTACAAACTCGTGCACGAAGAAGAGCCAGGAATTTGTCACATCTCCTGCTTCAGATAATCAAATCACCTGTACGTTAGGCCACCTCCAAAACTGTGCTCACTGTTCTGTCCGCCATTCTCGACCTTACCCATCTGCATGCCAGTCTCGAATGCACAATTACCCATATCCATTTTCTGTGCCTTCTGAGCCGGCGAAATATCGAAGTCGAAGATGTCCATAGGCAGCCCGAGGGTTGTGCATGCGTTCGGAATATCTACTATACCAGCAATATGCCCCTGAATGGGGGCACAGGACAGTAGAAGATAGATCTGATAGTCGTTGTACCCAAAACGACGAAGATACTCGATGCATCCTGTCACACTGGTAAGCCTGTTTCACACAACGATGCAAATCTAAATCAGGCGACTTACGTAGAGTGGTCTGACGGTAAGCCGTGGTAACATCCATGTAGTGCTGCTTCCCGTGCGAGTCAACACTGAAACCTTCGAAATAGATGTGGCGACCAGGACCAAACTGCGGCTCTACAGGACCTGGTATATATATAGGCGATTTCATGGCAAGATCCGCCATACCGTTCTTGATCACCTATGAACAGGTTAAATCGTGCGACTCCAAGGATAACATGTGCCAAAGGCCATTTCTACCTTAAAGTTGATGGTGATTACACCAGCCATCTCAATGGCACCACAGAATGAGATTTCTCCATCTCCCTCTACAAAGTCAAGACATCAGCAACATTCGGAACACTGGATCTGGTTAACTTGCGTGAGAAGTGTAGGTCTCCCACACTGAACTTTGCGCCATCAACATGGACGGGAAGGTAAACCTTGCTTCCGCGGCTAAGGTTCTTGATATCACAATTGCCACCATGTTCAGGCCGTCCAGGGACCGTTCGAGCCCCTTCACTTGCAATCTTAGACTTGGCACTGGCCTCTGCTGACCCGGCATGGCAATTATGAGGTAAGGGAGGTAAGGCAACTTCGCGAGCAAGCTTATTGGCAGCGATCAGTTCCCCTTCACGTCTATTCCAAGTGTCAAGAACTTCAGCAGAAGGGGCGCAGCCCAAAATACCGGGATGGATTAGACCTGCGAATTTGACGTGGGGGATGTGCCGCGAGGTGGCGTAGATCCCCTCAAAGTCCCAGATGGCCTTTGCGCTGGATCATGCACGTTAATTTCATGCATGGTCCGAAAGGATTGACTGCACTCACGCTGAAGGATAGAGCTCTTCCAAGAAACCGCCACCATTCCTGCGGTCAAATACTCCCGTGAACCCCCATGGATGATCCTGGAAAGGTTGGACATCCATTATCTCGACCAGCAGGACATCACCCGGAGCTGCGCTCTCGATTTCGAATGGACCACTCAGGTAATGGATCTTGGTAAGATCGACATTTCGGACATCGTCTGCAGAGTCATTGTTGCCAATTTGACCGCCAGTCCTGGTGAAAGAGTCAGTAGCCGGGCCGAGGTCTCGGAGTGGACCTTACCAATCAACACATTCAATCTTGACCGTCTCGCCGTTCTTGATCGACCCAGCAAACGGGACTACTCGATGTTAGACGTAATGCCGAAAATCGAGCGGTCGGTTCCAGGTTGTATCCTTACTGTCAGGATGCCATCGGTTCTGGACACAACGTATCAGTGCTGCCATCGGCTTTGGGAGGACGAAAGGTTAAGACGAACATGGAGTTGCGGTTGATCTACGGCAGGCTTTTCGAGATCAACTCTGCAAACAGTTCGAATAGCCGGCATTGTGGAAGCGTAGCAAGCTATCACTGGACAAAGCGAAAAAGGATATCGCGTCAGAGACTGGCTTATAAGTGAGTGGTCACAGGTTGACTGGGCTTGTCCACTTGGCCGAGGAAGAACAAAGGGATTGCGGTTGAGGGAGTGCTTGTATTAGATCAACAAAAGAGAATCTAGTCCCCTCTTCTGATCCGCCAGTGCTTATCACATTTCCATTACTTGAGATTGTGTCTTCCCCGCGTTGCACTGACGTACTCGCAGTACATGACACTACAGACTGGCCTTGGCTTGATAAGGTTCCCCTCTACCTGGCTCCCCACCACCATGCCGACGGCGAACTTTGGGGCTGGCCGCTCTTTCGGGCAACTGAGGAAGGGCTCTGTTACAATCATCAACCACACCTCTTGTTGTCATGCATGCCACTCTGCCGATGCATGGGTAGGCGAGTAATTGAAACCCATAGCGAGGAAAAGCCGAGTCTGCCGCATTCTGTACAAGTATGCAAGAGGGAACAAGACTCAATTCTATTGTTGGGAGCTCTTAACGAGTCCAAAGAGCTACTAGATGCGTTAGGACTGATTGGAACCACGCTTCTCCGCAGATTTCGAATGGATCGTGTCGATGCGAGCCAAAGATAAGCTGAGGAACTCGTGTTTGTTCCTCCACTCTTGCTGGCTCTCAGCAAATTTATCCATCTCGACCGGCGGAGGCGGTGGGTCGGTGATCTTGGTAATTAGATAAGCTGTTGAGGCTTCCGCTATACCATATATCAGCACACCGAGCAAGGGAACTTTGATCAAGGTGTAAAATCCGAGGCCGAACCCAAAAAGCACCCCTTCCCTGCTTCGGAACCAAGCCCGTTTCTGTTCTTTGGAGAATTTGACACGTGCAAAGTAGGGTTCTAGAAGCTCTCTCATCAGACTCCGAGATGAGAAGTAGCTTTGAAGGAACACAACAAGATATCTTCGAGGTAGAAAGATCCCGGCACTGAAAATGCCCAAAGCCGGACCTAATCCCACGGCGCGGTTGAACGTGTAGAAACTAGCAGCGGGTAGGACAAATCTCCCGATGATGGGAAGATACGAGAGGAGATACACCGCGCCAGAGATGGCGCCTTTCCTAGCAAATCGGTACAGGAACATCGAGACAGCTTGCGCAGTACTCTCGGAATGCGTGCTGCCATCCACCTTTCGGTACATTCTCAGATTAGGATAGAACATATTCCGCAACTCGTCAGGATTATCCTTTTTATGCTTCTGGACATATGTGATGTCTACCCATTGAAGTGATTGCATAAACCTTGTGTAGTGTAAGTAAGACTGATGCAGGACGAAGTCGAAAGGCAACTCACAAGTTGTCCAACGTCGGAACAAGATACCGCATCAGTGCCATGAGAAAGAATGGCACCTGCAGCACGTACTCCTCGATGAAAGCAAGGCCGCCACTGAGCTCTTCAGCCCAGGAAGCTGAGTCCAGAGAGACAAACCATGAGAGGGACCAAAGGAAGATTCGTATGCCAACGATCTGATTCCGAGTTAGTCAGACGAAGAGACATGACGTGGTAACATCTTCCTTAGGCGAGAGGCTGAAACATACGGGTATCATGATAGCAAGCCTTATGCAAAGGCCAACTACAACAGCTGCAGCCGCTTGCTTGTAGTGATCATTTGTGAATATGGCAGGATTTTGCAACGCACGGTGAGCTCCGACGAGGGTGAGTTGTGCTCCTCGAATCACTGCGTTTGGCTCGAAATTGGACACATCGAGGCTTCTCTTGAACTTGTTCAAGTCGATTGTGTCTTTGAGGGTTTCCTTAAGCTGCGCGTTCTCAGCCTGGAGCCCGTCCTTTCGGGAGCTCATACTGAATAAATCGAGCACGGAAGAGCCGCTAGTAGGCCACTCTTACAAGTTGGTATATATTTGCATGAGACTCAAAGTGTAGATGTTGTTAATGACGGGGAGGCAAAAGAATCTGTCCAGTTACGCGAAACCGTGTGAAATTGGGGCTTTGAAATGTGTGACGTAAGTGTTGAAATGCACCGATTTGGCTGGGTTATTGGTGCGAGCGTTGTCTCCGCATAATCTAAGATCCTCCAACACCAAAGGCATTGAAGTTGTCACTGTACATTGCCAACTGACTGAGACTGCAGGGCGCCCTTTTCGAGAGCTGCGTTCATTCCTTGCGATAGACATTCCATGTCTACATTTTCTCAGACGGACTGAGATTGTGCACTTGACTGGGTGTGAAAAACAACTTGGATGACTAAGCATTTTTGCTCCCTCTGAGGTGGTTGGATGGCTGATTCGCGCCTATCTCATCTCATTGGTGATCGTTACGCGTCATTGTCCTGATAGGCAGATGGCGTGAAGGTATATTCGAATCATGTCATCGGCGTAAACAGCTGATAGCCACTTTTCATTGATGCAGGATACACACTCTCTGGCTGAATGCACGTGGGATCTTCCCAGCCTCTGAGGTGGTCCGTGTTTGATGGCACCTATTGCAACCACAGGACTCGAGCCTGGGGCTCGGCGGCGAGTGGTAACCTCGCCAGCCAGGGTCTCTTCCATTGATCCTGAATCTTCGAGAGTCGAAAGCGGAGCTGTGGAGGCTCTCTATGTTCATTCTAACGTGAGAATTGTTGCTTTCGCAGCAGGTGGAGCTGAATCAAGGGATGATGCTTCTGCTGAGCCTCTCCCATGGTCGTCTCCTCACGAAAGAACAATCGCATTTGGTTCGTGATTTGGAGACATCGTTATGGATACCATAGCTAATTCTATACTCTAGGCCTCTTCCGCATATATCGAGCTCCTGGCTCAGTGGCATTTCTCAATTGTGGTTCAGCGTTGAAGCCCATTATGCCGAAAGGCCAGTGCTGGTCTATTACAGACAACAATAGCAAATTTGTGCTCCAGATACGCCGTCCAAATTATTGGCGGATCGAGCTGCCTGACTCAACAGAGGAAAACCTCGAAAAAGCCCGTGAATTGAGGGCTGTTTTCGATAATGTTCTTCAGTTCGAAAAAACAGCCTGTCCATTTCAGAGGCCATTCACCGTCCCTTTACCCAAGAACCCACCTAAACCAACTAAGAGGAAGTCATGGACTCCTGTTCCGCAAAATCACTCTGTCGACTACTCAAAAATCGTCGAAGTCGCTACCGCACCAGCGAAAATTCTGGCCTGTAAGCCGCAGACGGGTACTAAGCCAAGGGCCCCAGTGCATTGCGAGCCGTCCGGCCGACCCGATACTGCGCCTGGGCAGGATGAAAGCTTAGAGCCGGATATGGATAGCCCCAGCCATCAGATACTTGACGCCTCCTGCGCAGATCAAACGCATCCAACTGTGTCCGGGATCGATAAAGGCGACCCGAAAGACACGATCAGTCACAGTGTCAGACCAGGAGTCCACGAGACGCTTACCTATCCACTGGACACGGGAAGGGTTCACGATGACACAGA
Organism: Sarocladium brachiariae; assembly: GCA_008271525.1. Lineage (NCBI taxonomy): Eukaryota > Fungi > Ascomycota > Sordariomycetes > Hypocreales > Sarocladiaceae > Sarocladium > Sarocladium brachiariae. Next base: position 27,007 of record RQPE01000010.1, on the reverse strand, counting down.
AGTGCTCAATACTGCTGAAACTCCATCGCTGTTGCTTGGCTCATCACAAGTGTTGAGCGCTCGGCGGACCACTGCGATGTTGGACCAACAACTTGATAGCATCGCCCAAGGCAGGGGAGGATTCAGTGCAGTAGAGGCAACCTCTGGCTACGTTGAGGTAAATACTCTCAAAGGTTCTGGCACGGTAGCTGAGGGCATGGCGGCGAAACTCAGACGCCGACACACGGGCCTGGGCACATTGCGAGCCGCTCCATCGGCACCCCAATTGACGTTGCTGGCCTCGCCGCCTTCTAAACAGACCTATAGATCGACGGAAGATATGACCAGTCTGCTTACAGATGAAGAAGGAAGGACGTCCCCTACGTGGTCATCCGACTCTTTCCACAGCACACAATCTTGGCTCTCACCCATTACCCCTTTACCGCCCTCGCCGCCCATGAGGCAATCAGATGAGACGACGGGGACTTTCCCCTTTCCCCATAATCATATAGCCCTACCTGCGGGCTACTCCGATGATTCAGACTCGCCCAGAACGCCTGTAACTCCCCATGCCGCTTTAGATGAGAATCCTTCATTCGATTCTCAGGACCGAACTCCAACTCAACTCCGACCGCTGCTTCGTCTCGACTCTGCTGACAAACGACAAGAGAACCTTCGCGACGAGAAATCTGAATCGTCTAATTCAGCATTAAGGCTCAATAGTGCAAACTTGCCGGAACAGACTGTCTCTACTGCACCCCTACGAACGACGGTTGTCAGGCGTCGGGCTCTGTCCCCCTTACCAGCAGCAGCAACTGGTTTTGACGGTTCGAATCAAGTCTCATCCGTAAATAGGAATGCTCGTAGCAGTCTGGGGGCGCTACCGAAACTCCTTCTTTCCAAAACGTGCGGGATTCTTCTCCGACCCCCAAGCTATCTTATTACTTTAATGTTGAAAGTAGCGGCAAGAATCGCAGCCGGAGAATGGAGGGGGGCTGCTGTAGGCTACGATGCCACAGGGGAACATATCCCTGTTGATTGGGACTATTCCGATAGCGAATGGGGCGATTCATGGGATGGAAGCACATGGAAGGGGGCTGCGTCTGGAAACACAAGCGTTGACGACCGGCGGAGTTTGGAGGAACAATTCGAAGATGCCAATCAGAGCTGGGAAGTTGACTGAGATAGAAACCTTGCCAGATCCAGCTTGATTCATCTCTTTAACACTGCTGTCTGCCAACTGACCTAGTCTCGCGCATCTGGCAACACCGGTTGTTGCGACAAGGCCCACCAATGGTACCAGTCGCGATGCTGGACCCGGCAGCTCTTGTAAGGAATGAAGTTGGCCGGCATGTCGTTCCGCCGTCTGACTACTGTGTCCCATGGTCCCCCCCACCCACTGCTTAGGGACTGGCTCTAATAAGGAATCCATGATCCCCCACCTCTTCCCCAAGGCGAGGTGAGCTAGGCAAACTGGGCTTTGGGAAGGCTGGGCTATTGGCCAATCGCATCCCGAGCTGCAAATACGATGTGTCCACGCGACCCGGCTCATTCCGTCTCGCATTGATCGTATGCCCTGGGCGATCCCACAAAAGACGGTCGTGCCTTAGTTACGACTAGTTGAGGCGACCTAGACATATTGCAGACTGCTGAGATTCATCGCAATGGATTGGAGAGTCACGACGTTGATAATCTCCATGTAGTAACGCCTGCGTATAAATATGACTACCGCGCCCCTTCTCTCAAATTGATGTATTCATGGAAGTATGATGCTCGAGTCCCGTCAAGCAACAACCTTCTGTAGAACTACCAATACGAAGTGAACCGACGGAGAGTCCTATTCTGTCATTGCGACGGCCGTGAGCATCAGATCCCCCGACTCAGTATTCTGCGCTAGGTGCAGGACCAGGCAAGACCAGGCTATTATGGATGGGAAATACGGTACATCCCCTCGTCCAAGACTGTACTGACCCCATTCGGCTTCCCTACTAATTCTTACATAACAATCAGTGGCGGGGAGTTTCTATTTCTATGCTCCGAACAAGGGAGCTGCGATCTTTTTTGCGATTGCTTTCTTGATCTCGGGGATATGCCACGTCTGGCAAACAACGTGAGTGTTCATATGATCCCCCGGGATATGTTTGACCTTGACTTAAACCATCACAGGCGGTACAGATGCTGGCTCCTCACACCCTTTTTTGCCTTCTGTTGCCTTCTGTTTACAGCAGGCTTCGCGCTTCGAGCATATGGAGCCTTTCACTACGATAATCTGAACGTTTTCATTGCCAGCATTTGCATCACCTATGCCGCTCCGTGAGTGCCATCCAGCAGCCCTGCGGTAGTTGTCAGGATTCTGATCCCTTGCCAAGGCCCTTAATGGAGTTGCAGAACTACCACATTCTAGGTCGGATTCTGTATTACGTTCCGTATCACTCGCCGCTGCACCCGGGCCGCGTCTTGACAACTTTCGCATTCTTATCCAGCATTATCGAAGCCCTCAATGGCTGTGGCGCATCGTACTCATCGAACCAGTCTTTCAAAGAGAGCCAGATTAAGGCAGGCCATGTGCTCATCAAAACGTCTCTACTCCTGCAGGTGATCGTGATCAGCTGTTTCGCCTTGCTTGCTGGAGTCTTCCATCGGCGATGTCGCGAGGCGGGCACCATGAACGCACAGCTCAAGAGCTCTCTCATCACGCTGTACATTAGTACGTGTCTGATCTTGGTCAGAACCATTTACCGGGTGGTAGAATACTTTGGACTCGTGGAATATCGTCTCACAGACCCGAACTTTGATCCACAGTCCATGTCGCCCATCATCCGGTACGAGGTGTACTTTTATATCTTTGAGGGAAGTCTGATGTTGATTAACTGCTGCATGTTCAACATTCGGCATCCACGACGTTATCTGCCGCGAAGTAACAAGATATATCTTGCCCAAGATGGTGTCACGGAAGTTGAGGGACCTGGATACAAGGATCCAAGACCGTTTTGGCAGACTCTCGTGGACCCATTCGACATCATTGGACTCATCAAGGGAAACAGCAACCAGACTGACAAATTCTGGGACGATGAATATGCGAATACCAGGAGCAATTCCGGCAGCGCCATGGAGACCAAGAAGAATACGTCACACGAACCGGGTTCGTGTTGGGGAAACCACATCCAGCGTTACGTGAGAAGTCCAGGTTAACAGCAAACATGCTCCGCCAAGTGTGGGCTGGACCGGACCTGGAAGATGGCGGTGACCTTGGAAAGAATCGAAGGTATTGGGACACTCGAATATTCGGAACATGCCTGGTAGTAGAACACCCGCTGACCTTTTTATTTTCTATTTTTGTAGCGAACAAGGATCGTCACGCATGGACATGGGGTCTTGGGCGAACTTGGGCGAAATGCTCCGCCACACTATAGAATGGGATAAGATGAAACACTGTCATGGAAATCACAGGGCTAAATCAGCACGTGGGAAATGCTCCAAACAGCTCAGTAACATATTTTTCTGCAGCCCAAACAGTCTCGAGATGTGGCTAAAGAAACTTCTGCCAACTCAGCCAAGATTGATGGCAATGCTGTTTCAATGGGACGATCCTTCACAGGCACTGTCAGAGAATTTGGGGTACACGTTGGTGGCTGTCAGTGTTCTATACCAAAGACGTGGTGGGCGCTTGTAAAATGTTTTTGTCAATAGATCCCTACCGTTCATTCTGGCTGGCTGAAGTGTTTTCAGCATGAATAGAGTATCAGCACAATACGTGCGTGGCGGAACATGAGCTCACAGCCTTGCCGCACGGTGTGTTTGTAGAGAGAGGCCAGGCACTCGTGACTCGCCTCACCTCGCCACCAATACCACTCCCCAAGACAGCACAGTAAAGACAGACGGGCAAGAGCAACGGGAGTCTACGGTCGCCAGCCAGGTCTGCACGGATTTCCACTAAAGCGCCATTTTCTGTGGATTTGGCTAATGGCCTTTTGGCTGAGCGATCTCGAGCCTCAGTTCTTGACATCACATGCGTGCCATCATCGTATAGCTCGTTTAGCTTCCTCATCTTTCACCTGCGGTCGCGCCCATCATCTCATCCCCCCTACTACTGTGCCACCGATTTCCGTGCTGTGAAGCCAAGCGACCTCCTCAATATTCAGACAATTGTGTCCCCTAGTATCATATTCACTTGCACAAGCACAGCTTCTCTACCCTTCCGATATTGATATACTTTATCGAAACAGAAACGACAGCGTCACTGAATGCCCCTTCTCGTGTATCATCCTGAAGGGCACCCATTGCCAGCACTTCCAGTCTTGCACGCCAGCCAGAGCTGCCGCCTGTTTCTGTTGCATAAACCCTTGATTCTCGTTACCGCCCATCCCAGTCAGCCTGACGGCTGAAATCAGTTGTGATGGGTGAACGCCCTGGTATCTACATCAAGCTCGAAGTTGGCGTGTTCTGGCCCCGACATATGAACAAGAGACGATCGACCAGCTTCACATTCGGTGCCATCAGGGACGACCGTCAAGCATCAGATCCTGTTGCCGCGAATAGTGTCAATGCTCGAAGCAGGACACTGACAGGCGGACGGCACAGCACCGAACGAGAGCAGTCGTGCCTGCGGCAAGTCTACAACTACACCACCCAGAAGGACTTCCACCTTGATCAGACAGACTTGTTTCGACATCGTGTTACTTCATCAGCCGGAGAAACCGCCGCACGGCCGACTATACATTCTGTAGAACAGCCTACATTCGCTCGAAGTTGCTACGTCGCCCCACATCCGATGTGCAGCCAGCAACCGCTGCGACCTACACGAACAGATGATTCTCCACGACGCAGCCGAAGCATGTCGCACAATCGGAGGGGCTCTGAAACATCCCTAGCCACTCAGGAACGGCCCTGGGATGCAGATCCTGAGCCTTTGGGCTTTACAGCACTGCCGTTACGTCCAGTTCCTCGAGATCGCGGACTTTACGTTCACGAGCCACTGCCAGTCGGCCCAAATCAATTCCGCCTGGTCGAAAACTCCATGCCGTGGTCCGGAGCGCCAGATTCAGCCGATTATTCTGCAGTGGAGGCCTGCCGCCGTGCACAAGTCGAGGCTTATTATCATCCTGATATAATCTCATTGTTTTCCTGTCCACAACAGAGTCCTGAGGATCATGAACGAGGTCAAGCGGTGGAAATGCAGTCCCTGGCGACGGCTTTATTGACCGTGGACAATGGCTTCGAAGATCAATGGTGGTTCCAGGGTCCACGCTTGACGACCATAGCAGGGGATCTGATCGCTCCTACGCCTCTCAGAGAAATATACGATTATATCTCTCCAGGAATGAGAGACTGCGCTTCATCGCCAAGCGCATGTCTTCTTCAGGTTTCGACTCCTTCATCTACCATTGTAGATTTAGTTTCGCCTCTCGACGACCTCTCGCATCAAGGTTCTCAATATAGCCATGCAACGATGTGAACCTGACATCTGTGGCAGATAGAATAGACAACCCGACAAAGCTGCTCTGGATAGTTCCAATCCGGCGTGGCATAAATCACACCGCGCCCTCTCTGGAGCTCCCAACTGGTAAACATCTGCCACCATGACTCCATTACCATCAAGAACAATGTCGGATGTATCATCGCAGACACAAAACGAGAATATATACTGCAACTTGACATACCTCCAGCCGAATCTCTATTTCTAACATCGTTCTTCCGAAGTGTTCGGTGGCTTGAAAGAATCCAACCGACTCGCGCATTTCGGAAGCATTTGCCAAGAGATTCCGACTGCCGCAAAGTTAGGCCAGAGGAAGCGCCTTTGTTGCCCGGACCATAAGAGATGGCAGTGCTTTCAAGGACCAACTTGGCCTGTTGCCAAGAACCTATGTTGTATTGCTCTCTGGTTGTTAGTAAACTATCGAAACACGATGAAACAATCTTTGTGGAATATATCCGGGGTAGAAGGCACTGTGATTTGAGGAAAAACCCGTCAACTGCCGATCTGGAGCATGGCCTGTGCATTCGCTTGAGGATCAGGTAAATTGCTGCATGCAACCCCACGTATACGCAAGAAAGCAGACATCCGGACAAGACCATCAGCGCCGGAAATCAGCCTAGAATCTCGTGAGGAGACATGTGCAGTAAATGCTCAACTAGGAAAGATTTGCAAATCAGTCGGGATCTAGAATATCCTTCAATCATACTCCGACAGCGGGTCAATGGACTCAACCTGCACCAAAGTATGGATCAGCTATAAAGCTACACTGAACTCACTTGGCTTCTCCTAGATTCCTGCATCCGGTATCGATTCCCTCATGCAATCGAAATTACCAGAAGACTTCGGAATCACCTACAGAATGGCTCGCTTCTCTTTGCTGACACTCTTATGTACCATTGTCTCTGCAGCACCCAGTCGTAGCATCGGGACGACTCTGGCCACCCGCCAGGTTGGAGACGCATGTGCCGTGGGATACTGCACTGAGAATGGAGGCACGACCGGAGGCGCTGGGGGCGATACTGTCAATGTGACCAACGTCGATGACCTGATCGAGGCTGCAAACTCAGATGGTCCTTTGACGATCATTGTCTCCGGCTCTATCTCTGGCAGCGCGAAGGTGCGTGTCGGCTCAGACAAGACAATTTTTGGCGAGCCAGGAAGCTGTAAGCGCTCGAGCGAACCTTGCACGCCGCTCGGTGAAGTCCACTGACTCAGATACTACTAGCATTGAATGGCATCGGGCTCTACGTCAGAAGGGTCAACAACGTGATCCTACGCAACCTCAAGATCTCGAAAGTCGATGCGGATAACGGTGATGCGATTGGCTTGGACAATGCCGTCAACGTTTGGGTAGATCACTGTGACCTGTCTGGAGACCTGAATGCTGGTAAGGACGATCTCGACGGCCTTCTTGACATCACTCATGCGTCCGACTGGGTTACTGTGTCCAACACATACTTCCATGACCATGTGAGAGTTCGCCTATGGCTTATCGCTCGTAGCATCGTCTGACTATGATACCTCAGTGGAAGGGCGTTCTCATCGGGCATTCAGATAGTAATGCCAGCGAGGATACCGGAAAACTACATGTGACCTTTACCGATAATCACTGGCAAACACTCAACAGCCGCTGTCCATCTGTCCGTTTTGGCACTGTCCACATTATCAACAACTACTGGGAGTCTCTCATTGCCAGCGGGGTTAACTGTCGCATGGGTGCTCAGCTCCTGATCCAGAGCTCTGCGTTCGCTAGCAGTACTGACAAAGCAATATTCTTTGCCGACTCTCCTGACACCGGATACGCGGTTGTGGACGACGTCGAACTTGGTGGTTCTACAAACTCAGTAGCAGCTGGATCTTTGACGCCTGATGCCCTGCCCTACCCGCCTATATCAGCAATCGGTTCTGGTCAAGTAGCAGGTACTGTTCCAAGCAGTGCTGGCCAGAAGCTCTGAAATAGGCGTATAGAGCCCACGAATAAACTACCACCTGAATCACACTCGAGCAGCTTTTTTTGTGAACTTTATGTCAACACTGGATGTAGTGTTTGTGGAGGTTCCATGGTAGTGTCTTTTGGTTTGCCTGCAAGTCAGGGTCAAATTTCTCAAGTCGCACATCTCTAGATCGATAGAAAACCATTTGCTCCACCATATCAAATCATCTTGCTCATAGCTTCGAGTGCACTGTCATGTTTACGTGGACAGCTTTCACGTTCGAGTATGCTGCCAGTCCCGCCTCGCCTAACTCCCTTCCAATTCCGCTTTGCTTAACACCACCGAACGGGATTCTGAAGTCGCTGTCGTTACTCGAATTGATCCAAACCATGCCAGCTTCAATCCTCCGAGCCACACGGTGCGCTCTGGTGAGGTTCAAGGTGAAGATGGCACTTCCGAGACCGTACTGGGAGTCGTTGGCCAAGGCGAGAGCCTCCTCCTCAGTGCTGAAGCGCGTAATGGTCACAAAGGGCCCGAAAACCTCCTCCTGGAAGATGCGCATGTTGGCAGACACATCAGTGAAGACGGTAGGCTCAAAGAAGAAGCCCTTTTCAGACCGCTTGAAAGGCTGACCACCCATTCTCAGACGTGCACCCTCACCCTTGCCGACATCTACGTACGACATGATGCGGTCGTACTGAGCCTTGGTCACTTGAGGACCTTGGAATGTATTCTCGTCGAAAGGATCACCGACTTTAGATACGGACTTGACTTGAGCCAAGAATGCAGACACGAACTTATCGTAGATGCCATCCTGCACCAAGAGCCTCGATGTCGCTGTGCAGATCTGTCCTTGGTTGGACATGATGCCAATGTGCGCCCATTCGACTGCGTTATCAAGATCTGCATCGTTAAACACGATCAGGGGGCTTTTCCCGCCGGTCTCCAGAGTGATGTTTTTGAGGTTGACGCTGGAGGTCTTCATGATCTGCCTCGCCGTCGCTGTGGAACCCGTGAAGGCAACCTTGTCGATACCAGGGTGCGAAGCAATTGCTGATCCGGCGGTGCTGCCAAGGCCGTTGACGATGTTGATGACGCCAGGAGGAAAGCCGGCTTCGACAATGAGGTTGGCGAGGTAGAGAATGGACAACGGTGTCTGCTCAGCGGGTTTGAGGACGACGGTATTACCACAGGCAAGCGCAGGTCCAAGTTTCCAGGCTGCCATGGAGAGAGGATAATTCCAGCTGCGGATTTGGCTCTCGAGTCAGCCATGACTGCTCCCACAGAGGGGGAGGGAAAGGGCACACTTTCGCGCCGGGCGTGTTTTGGGTTCTACTTACGGGATAATCTGGCCACAAACACCCACCGGCTCCCGAACAGTATAGGCAAATTTGGCAGGTGTTGTATCGATGACCTGACCAAAAATCTTGTCTGCGTAGCCGCTGTAGTAGCGGATCGTCTCGGAGGACTCAGCCATGTCCTCGTTGAGGGCGACAAGGTACGGCTTGCCGTTGTCCCAGGTTTCAATCGTGGCTAGGGTTTCCTTGTGCTCCTCGATGAGGTCTGCGAGCTTCCGCATCAGCTTGCCTCGTTCAGTTCCGGGCATATCGCGCCATGCCGCATCATTGAGGGCGGTGCGGGCAGCCTCGACAGCCTTGTCCACGTCGGCAGATGTTGCTGCATAGACTGATGTGATAATCTGCTCATTCCTAGCGCATGGTCAGCATGATCATGTCCGCGCATTCTTTCGTCCGCGCATTCTTTCGTAGTGGCTTCCATCTCTTCGGCTTTGGGCTCACGTTGGGTTGATGCTATCGATCTTGCCACCATCTGATGACTTGACCCATTGATTGTTGATGAACAGGCCAGTGGGCTGCGCATATCGGCGGCCATTTGGAGCAGTCAGCTCCTCAACCAAATCGTTCGCCATTGTCTCACCGTCACCGGAAAAGAAAGGTAGCCGGATGGATTGTCTTGCGAAGTCTGGACAAAAAAAGGAGAGTAATGTTACGGGATGAAAGGCTGCCCCGACAAGAAAGCAAGTAGCAAGAACGAAGACTGGCAGAGGTTCCCTCCGATTTCACTCCGACTCGATCCAGATTCCAGTCAAATGCGAGATGAAGGGTTTACGTATTAACCAGCGACTCAGATGACACCAGCTTCTTACTCCAATTCAGGTAAATCCTGGGGCGCCAAGCTGTGCAAGCACATATGCACAGGGACAAATGAGGGTGAAGTACAGCCAGAGAGAGAGCTTGGTCGCAGCTAGCAGTAGCTGGCTCAAATTAGGTCCAGTCTCCTCCCATCGCCTCGGGCTTTGACAGCAGAAGAGACGCGATAAGCGATTTGGCGGTATTTTACCTGGAAACGGAAAAAAACTAGCCTTCGATTGCAGGGAGTGTTGGTTGTTCAAGGCCCCCCCCCAGACTCCCCCGCGTTGACGCCATCACCAACCAGGTAAGAAACTAGGCAACCCGAAACGGCAAGGCCGGCTATCAGCAACCCAAGGACGGGCTGGTCAGCCGGGATCAAGATGTGACGGAATCTTGACGCCAGCTGGGCACGAAAACGGAATGTTTTGGGGCCAAGCTGTCCCCGCCGGGATCCATCAGTGTGGGCAGCATGATAACTGCATGAATGTCAGCCAGTTGCTTATCACTGCTGTGTACAAGTACTTGTATGTGGTGGCTTGGTCTCGATCACTTATCTCTCTAGCCGTGGCGCGCCCTCCTGTACATTGATCTACAAATAAATGTCTGTGTGGTCTGGATAGTACAAGTAGTAATCACAAGTTGACATGTTCTAGCGCTTCACACAGGGGGTATACCCATGACACATACTCACGGTATGCGCTGAGAGATACCAAGATTGGCCTTCCACCCAGACAGACAATAATCATCCACAGGGACCGAAAAAGATCCGCGGTAATAATGTGCATACACGGAACACATAGATTTTGGAATGAAGCGCTGGTTTGTTTTTGTACGTATCGGTTTCAATTGAAGTGTTACATATTATTCATCCCAAGCGTGGGCGGATACAGCCCAATCGCCACAAAATCAGTGAGGATGATACAGTACATACATACATCATCGATCGATGCCCTCTAGACAGATCGTTCCCCACCAAACTCGCCGGTTACCCCAGACTTAGACTTGGCGGTTTCGGTGTTAACGGGCTCGGGCTCCACGACATTAATGGCCCTCAGATCAGGGCTCATTGTACTCATGGCCAAATAGGATTTGCGGCCCTTGATAACCCAGAAACCAAGCGAGACGATGAGCATGATGCCGAATACGGCAATGGAGTAGTTCATGTCCAGAGGGGCCGGGTCAGGGCTGGCTGGGAAGAAGAAAAAGACGCTCGTGATGGCGCAGTAGATGACGGAAATCCAGTTCAGGACAGGTCCAAACCGGCCCAACTGGAACTGCCCTCCTGCTGGCAGCTTGTCGCGGCCGACAACAAGCAGCACAACGATTGGGATGCCATAGGAGAGTGTGAGGGCGATAGTTGCGACGCCCAGAATAGCCTCAAGCACAAAGCTGGAGAAGGTGTAGAGAACGCCGACAAGCGCGATGATAGCGCCCTGCAGCCACAGCGCACGCGCAGGAACCTTCCAGGACTGGTTGACATGAGAAAAGTACTCGCTCCAGGGGAGACCGCCATCACGGGCGAAACCCCACGTCAAACGAGACCCTGTCGTCATCAAGCTGGTAGCCTGGCCCAAGCCGTTGAAGATGAAGAACGAGAGAAGGACGGTGCCGCCCTCTAGGCCAATCACCTGCCTCACGAGGTCAACAAAGGGTAGCCCGGTTGGTCCATCGAGCAGGGTTTCCAGATCTTGAGTGCTGAAGAGGCACACGATCATGAAGATGAAGCCGGTTAGCGCACCAAGGGCAACGGAGAGCCAGATAACCTTGGGTACGTTCTTTCTCGGTGCGGGGATCTCCTCGACCATGTGTACGGCAGCATCAAAGGCGGTCAGACCGTAGGCAGCCTGGACAAGGCCCATGAACCAGGTGACACCATCGCTCCAGCCGGTTTGGTTGAACCACTGTCCGAAGACAAAGGAAGCCGACTGGTATGACAGATCACTCTTGGTCCCGACTGAGATGAGAAGGCTCAGGGAGAAGACGATGAAGAGCGTTCCGAAGCAGACGCCGACAAAGTTGTTGAGCATGGGAAGGACTGGATCGCGGCGACAAGCGACCAGGTTCACGAGGGTCAGGGCAACTGTGACACCGATGTAGAGGAGGAACTTAACCCAGCCCTCATTGATTGGCTCCCAGTCGTCCTGGAAGAGCAGCTTCATGCTAAGAATAAACTCGGTCATGAAGGCGTTCTGCGATGCGCTGAGGGTCCACCACCCAAACGTGTTGATCCAAACACACATGTAGGACATGAACCTTCCCCAGGAGCCAGGCCAGAGTCTCGAGACCCAATATCCTTGCCCGAGAGCAGTCGGCATGCTGCTGCACAGCTCACCCATGGAGAGCGCGACGCACAGGTTACACACCGTGACGAGGACAAGACCCCAGAGGATGGAAACAGGTCCTCCATTGGTGAGACCACTGGAGAGGTCCTGTGCAAATGTAGACCAGGTACCGAGGACGGAGAATGCCAGGAAGAACATGGACCAGAGCGAGAACTTGCGAGTGAGCTCCTCGTGGTGACCAAAGAGAACCAGGTCATGGGCATCTTGGGCAGCTTGGTCGACTGTGTTCAGACGCTCGAGGGGACCGTTATCGGTCTTGCTATCAGGGTCCATGGCGAAGAGGATAGCTTGTGACGCGTTTGCGTCTTTGGATGTGATGGGAAGAAACGGAGCAACTGACAGGAAGGAAAGAAAGAAAGAAAGAAGGATTGAACGACACGATGGTGACGGTGGAAGGGCTATTATTATCTGTTTCCTCCCCCGCTATCTGAACATGGTTGACAAGAATGGTGGTTTGGTCTGAGGTCCGGGGGTAGCAAGCGATATCTATAGGTCTATAGATATGCGCCATCAACTGCATTGAGCGGGTGGCTTTTGGGGCTTACAGCGGAAGACCGCGTGAATAAAAGGTGCGTGTGTACAGTACAATGCGCCGCCGCGCGTGCGATTGTGATCAAAGTTACAGCAAGCGTGTTGCCAGTCAGACCTTATCCAAGAGGCAGCAACCCGCCCCGTCCCAGTGTCAGTGCCAGTCCAGAGTTCAGGCAACAAGGTGAGAGAGACAAGAGAGAGAGAAGCGCCACGGCGATGTCAACACCCATCGTTGGCCGAACTTGCCCTAGCCTCGAACCAAACCAATTTGCGTAGGTATCTAGGCTATCGACTAGAACCGGTCTGGGGATGCTCGAAGTTGGGTGTGTGTGGCACCCTTGGTGATTAGGGCGTGGTCCTGAGATAAGCAGGGGGGGGGGGGGGGGGGGGGGCCAAGGGTCACGAGTTAGGGGACTGCTAAGCTACTGTGACAATCTGAGAAGATGATGGTCACAAGTATCGAGGCCGAGGGAAGGGTAGCGGTATCTACTATGTATGAAGCAGACCAAAAGGCGGGGAATGGACAAAGATAGACTTCCACCGGTTCATCTACTACTATTACATAGTAGAAACAGTAGAAGATTCCACACTCGTACATTCTCCTTGGCACTCTGCGCTCTCCTTGGCGATGTGCACCTAATCTTGGACGAGCTCCCGATCCACAGACCGCGCGCGGGTTGGGGTTGGCGGTGGTGGTCAAAAACATTTCCTAATCCGTCGTCGTGGGCTTCATCTCCACACCGGCACGAAGTCTCCGACTTAGGCGAGACTGGTGGTCCTCACTTGGGATTGACGTTGATAAAGCTGGCATTAGTATTATTATATAAGTACTTGTACTTAGTAGCAAGGATACGAACGAGACGAAAATACCCATGAGTAATCACAGCCAGACCGTCGGTGTCTCTCGGTGGATCGATCAAGGTGAGGAGAGTCTGTCTGGTGCCGACACCGGATAGCTTATTCTCTCCCTTCTTCTCCTGCTACCAGCCTCGCCTGTTTCATCGCTCGGCGTCTCGGGCTTTACCCCCCTTTGCACAACCAAGTCAGCAAGATTTCGGGGCTGGTGCAGCAGGCTCAAAGACGACGGTCTGGCGAGTAGGTATTAGGTACACACACACGCAGTGGGAGGCTGCTTACTGGCTGGTTGTACGCATGCATATGCATAGCACAGTACAGGACAGAGTACGATAAGTACAGAAATAGATAGCCATAATTCCCTATCGTGGAATTCCCTACCGTGGGACGTGCAGTTGTACAAGTATGTATAGATAGATGCTGTGGCGCCCTGCAAGCATGCCTGAAGCTGAACTCACTCCCAGCAGAACAACTAACTACCCCACGAAATCTATTCAACATCATTCGTCAGCTCGTTTGGCATGACACACTGACTTGGCCCGTGAGTGCTCCGTACCGCGTACCGAGATAGCCCAGACCGAAGTGGAGTCTGCTGTAAGAGGAAGCCCGATTCCAGCTGCCATGTAGAACGCTTTTAGTTCAAAATACAAGAATGTACAAGTAGTGTAGTAGTACGGAGTACAAGTAGTATGTATTTGTGCCTCTGCAGTGGTGCGAAGTGATCACTACCAGTAGATTAGATACGCGACGCCACTGATCAGGCTGCTTACTCGAGATGCCGTCCGGCCATCCGTGCGGTGTGCTTGGTGTGCCTAAGCTGGAAACGGCAGGATTCTGGTCAACAGCTGGGGCAAGGGTCCCCGTCAAACATCGGCAGATCAGGAAGAACTTAGAAGCTTTGCTTCCTTCCTTTACTGTCACATCATGCCACCCGACGGACTACGAAGTACCCTGCGTATAAGTAGATTCTGCCTTGTCTCCTGGAACTCTTCACTCCTCTCACCACCTTTCCTCGACGCTTCATCAGCACTTCGACGACTCGGACAAAGTCTTACTAGGACAACACAAGTCTTAAAACACACCAGGCAATCTATTTGACTGCTATAGTCACCCAAACAACAACAACAACAAAAAACCAGCAATCGACTCTTGTGTCGATCACCATCGCAGGAAACACCCGTATGGAAAGGTCTTGCAGCACTCCTCACACCACCATCCCTCAACATGATCGAAGATGTCTCTACTATAGCTGGCTGGACCATCTTGCGGGAAGAGCCCAGCGACGCCGCTCCAAGTCTGGAAAAGCAACGCTCAACCCATCCACTCGGTCAGTTGCGTCCAAGCCGACACCCTTCCCCTGTCCCTCCCTGGTACTGTAGCTAATCGAAACCCCCCTGTCTCCGTGTGTAGATCAGCTATCGATTGAAGAGATTCGAGTTGCTAGGCGTCTCATCCAAGACAGCGCCGGCTCAAAGTCTCTCAAGTTCAACTGCCTCACCCTCCGCGAGCCCACCAAGCAAGAGTACAAGGCTTGGAAAGCCCATAAGGGACCTCAGCCCGATCGCAAGGCCTTTGCTATCGTCATTGACAAAGAGACCCACAAGGTCTCTGAGGTCATCGCCAATCTGTCCTCGGGCTCCGTCGAGCCCTGGAAGGACGTGACTGATGTGGCACCAATCCTGACTCTCGAGGACCTCGACGTCTGCGAGCGCGTCTGTCGTGCCGATGAGCGTGTGATCCAGGCCTGCCGCGACCTTGGCATCACCGACATGTCCAAGGTCTTCATTGACGCCTGGGCCATCGGTTTCGACCACCGATGGGGTACCGATCGCCGACTCCAGCAGGGAATCGCATACTACCGTCACTCGCCCTCGGACAACCAGTACGCTCACCCGCTGGACTTCAACGTCGTCGTCGACACCGAGAAAGAGGAGGTCCTTGCTGTCGATGTTCGCCTCGTCAACGGCGAGCGCACCAAGGTCCCCATGCTGGAGCACAACTACCTCCCCGAGTTCATCAGCAACGGCTACGTTGCGAATGCGCTGAAGCCCATTGACATCACCCAGCCGCAGGGCGTGTCCTTCCGCATGACTGGAAATGAGCTCGAGTGGGCCGGATACAAGATGCATATCGGCTTCAACTATCGCGAGGGCCTGGTTCTGTCGGATGTTAGCATCCACGACCATCATGCCAAGCGGGAGCGTACGCTCTTCAACCGCATCAGTGTCGTCGAGATGGTCGTGCCCTACGGAAACCCTGAGCCTCCTCACCAGAAGAAGCACGCCTTCGACGTCGGAGAGTACGGCACTGGTTTGATGACCAACTCGCTCAAGCTCGGATGCGATTGCAAGGGGGCCATTCACTACCTCGACGCCGTCATGGCAACCAGCACGGGCGATGCGGCCCTGGTCAAGAATGCTGTCTGCATCCACGAGGAGGACAACGGCCTGCTTTACAAGCACACCGACTACCGTGATGGAGCTGTCGTTTCTGCGAGGGATCGCAAGCTCATCATCTCGCAGATCATCACGGCCGCCAACTACGAATACGCCTTCTACCACACCTTCACCCTCGACGGCACCTACAAGCTCGAGATGAAGCTCACGGGCATGCTCAACACCTACTGCATGCACCCCTCCGAGTCGGCGGCTCCCTACGGCACGGAGGTGGCGCCTGCCATCAACGCCCACAATCACCAGCACATCTTCTCCCTCCGCGTCGACCCGGAGATTGACGGCACCAACAACACCGTGGTCCAGAATGATGCTGTGCCGTCGGATGAGCCTGTCGGCTCGCCTGGCAACCTGTACGGCAACGGCTTCTACTGCAGGAAGACGCCGCTGCTCACGGCCCGAGCCGGCGCCTGCGTGTACAAGCACGAGACCAGTCGCTCCTGGGACATCACCAACCCGTCGATTCTCAACCCGGTCGCGAAGAAGCCCATTGCGTACAAGATCATCAACAACAACTGCCCCACGATGCTCGCCAAGCCAGGATCGATGGTTGCCAAGCGCGCGGCTTTCGCTCACAAGGCCCTATGGGTCCTCCCCTACCGCGACTACGAGCTGTTCCCTGCCGGCGACTACGTCTGCCAGTCCAACGGCGTAGGCGGGCACCCCCACAACCAGACGATTGCCGACTGGGTCGAGCGAGACGAGTCGATCGAGAATACGGATATCGTCTGTTACATCCAGTTTGGGTTGACGCATTTCCCGCGGACAGAGGATTTCCCCATCATGCCTGCCGAGCCGGTCAGCGTGATGATGAGGGCGTCCAACTTCTTCGAGAAAAACCCTGCATTGTGGGTGCCAGCAAATGCTGTGGGAGCAGACAAGTCCTCGAGGTACGCTGATGAGACCTCGAGCCCAGCACGTGTCTCCACGACGTCTCAGCAGCAGTCAAATTGTTGTTCATCTAGGTCCAAGCTATAGAGCAATACGAGGTTGGGCAGCCAAGCGAATGGGTGGCGGGTTGAAGGAAGAGAAGGATCTGCATCGTGAAGACCTGTTTTTTCTTTAATCCACAGACAGACTAGCCGTGGCTTTGCCAGGGCAGGCACTCTCAACTTGGCTCTTTCCTACTCTACTGACTGACTCCTCGTTCATACGTGATCCATCTCAGTCCGATCAATCAACGGTGAACTGTGCCATGAACTTCATGTCATGGGGTGGGGAAGAGAAAAAAAGAAGAAAGAAAAAAGAAAATTTTTTCGAATGCAACGATCCCTCATCTTCCTCATGACACAGTTGTAGATAATACTCCAGATGAGAAATCCTCAGTCCATTCTGCTGCCTGCTCGACGGGATAGGCAGACTCATATGGAGCCCAAGCTTCTGCCTCGAAACCTTCTCCTCCACCAACCAACCCTACAGTAGAGTTAAAGTTGATAAAAGATTCTTACTCAGACTCATACTTACCAGGACCGTACCACTCCAGCCGACATCTCTCCAGGCTACCGGGACAGCATGCTACACTGCTAGCCTGTTACCCCGCCTTGGCGCACTGAACGTTGTCGCAGTGGCTCATCGTAGCGGTGCCAGTGTACGGTCGCACCTTAGCGAGTAATCCGCCAAAGTGCATTTTCCCACTTTTTGACTTTTCCTAATTCCCCTCACATGATGACCTAACCTTATAGCTCGTAAAAGCTATAGTAAAAAGCTATAATAAACTTAAATAAAGCTATTAAACTATCTAATCAGGTATTAATTCTTATTCTAAAGATATTTTACTAGATATATTAATCTATATTACTAGCTTTTATTCTATACTTATTAAATATAATTATTAAGTATAATATAATAAATATATATCTTAAATTATTTTATTTAATATAATATATACTAATTCTAGTTTATCCCTTAAGTAAGGCTTAGCTATATTATTCTAGGATAAGTAATTCCTTAATTATAATACCTTATATTATAATTCTAAAAGGCCTAAATTATTTATATAATATTTATATTAGGATTTAATTATATTTATTAAAGAGTATAAATATTATATAAATAGCCTTAATACTAGGTACTACTTATAATATAATCTCTTTAATTAGGAGCTTATATTATACCTATAAGCTTTTTAAGCAGCGTAAATTATATAATTTACGCTTAATATTATTATTAAGGCATAATAAGAGATTAGCCTAATATAAAATAATAGCTTATTTAGAAGTTAATTAGGAATAGCTATTAAATAGGCCTTAGGAGAGTATTATTATTAAGCAGATCCTAATAATTCTATTAGATTAGCTATAAGATAAAGGGATTATTATTATTATTTACTTTTTATTATTAAGATATACTTAAAATAAGAGTTATAATATAATCTTTATAGATAATAAAGGGAGTTAATATCTTTAATTTTAAAGAATAAGCTTAAGATGCTTAAGAAACTATAAAATAAGAGTTTATTAAGGGAATAAATAAGCTTTTTATTCCTAACCTTTATTTAAAACTAATCCTAATTCCTAAAGGGTTTATATTAATTAAGTTTAGTCTTTAATTATAAATTCTATTATTATTAATATAAGAGTAAAATATATTACTTTAAGAGCTAAAAAACTATATTAAATTACTATATTAAGAGGGTAAATTATAATAATAAATTATAAGAGGTTATAATAAAGGTGCGAATAATATTACTTATACGGCTAAGGGATTAACATAGT
The DNA here is from genome assembly GCA_008271525.1 of Sarocladium brachiariae. NCBI lineage: Eukaryota > Fungi > Ascomycota > Sordariomycetes > Hypocreales > Sarocladiaceae > Sarocladium > Sarocladium brachiariae. The sequence continues at coordinate 8,570 of RQPE01000010.1, read as the reverse complement.
TTATATAGCTATAGCTTATATAATAATCTTAATAACGCGCTAAATACGTCCCTTTTTAAGCCTTATTACTTTTTTATTTATAAGAGAAAAAGACTTTTAATTATTTATATATATAGCTCTCCTCCTTATTATCTAATTAAATAATTAAAGCCTTTTCTTTTTAATTGAATTTATTAAATATTATAATAAATTATTATTATAAAGGACTTATATTCCTTAATTAAGACTTTACTTTAGGTATTAACTCGCTAGAGTAAGTCTTAAATGAGATTAATGACCTCTTAATTTTAAGAGGTATATAGTTAATTATATTAAGAATACTTAAAAAATACCTAGTTATATAGGGTCTCTTAAGAAGCTTTATAGCTAATATATTATTTAAGATAACTAACTATTTTATTATCGAAAGTTTATAAGAATAAGGAGTATTATATAATTAAATAATAATTATTTTTAACTTTAAATAAATAGGATTCTAGTAATTATTATAATCTCTTAAGCGATATTACTCTTAGAACTAACTTTTATAAAGAAATAAAACCAGCCTTATTATACTTAATTTTATTATTTTATTAAGAAGATTCGCTTTATAATTTATATTCAGACTTACTTTAATCTCTTTATTATAAGGGATTTAATTAAAGAGGGCTATTACGTTTTACTCTAGCTAGTTTAAGACATTTAACGAAGAAATAATATAAAATATTATTTTAGAATTATAAAAGAGAGAGATAATATACTTTAAAAAGTATTATAATTCCTGAATAAAAATCTAGAGCGATATACCTTTATACTTAATTATAAAAGAGGCTATTTTTATTATTATATTTAAATAAAAATAATAAATATTATCTCCTAGAACTAGCTATATAATATTTATTACTAAATATTCCTTAAAATTATTAAATAATATAGAATTAGAAACTTTAAGTATAGAGCTAACTTTAAAGTATCTAGGCCTAATTTTATATATGCTTAAATAGGTATAAGAAGCTTTAGTAATATAAGTTTTATAGGTATAAATATATTAATATATACTCTTAATATATTATCTAGTTTTACTTTAATTAGCCCTTTATAATACCTCTTAGTATATTAAAGTAATTTATAAGGAATATAAATAGGCTTAGTAAACGGCCCTTATTTACTTAATTAGATTATAGAATTAAGATACCCTTATTTATAGTCCTTTAAGCTACCCTTACTATTATTAAGAGCTATAAGTATATATATATAAGAAATAAATAGTATAATCTAAATAATAAGATAAAGGGATCGAATTTTATTATACTATATATACGCTCTAAATATAAAGAATATATAGATTAAGTTATAATAGCGCCTCCTTCATACTATATAAGCGGATTATTAGATTATAAGCTTTAAATTATTTAATTAAAAGCTTCTTATATTCTTAAAATTATAAAACTAACTTATATAGGTCTTCTTTAGCGAGTTAGCTAAGTATGGGTATTTTATTAAAGGAGATAAGGATAACTAGATCGTACTTTATATTATATATAGTAATATAATATAAGTTGAATTCTTAGAATTTATATAACTTTAGAACTATTATAAGATCTATTCTTAAAGGAATAAGGCATATATAATATCTAGTATACCTTATAACCTCTATAATATTAGCTAAGTTTATAATTATAGGGTTTCTTTAAGTGATTATATTAATAAGATTAATAATATTAATCCTTAATATAGATTAATTTATAAGTATAAGGATAATAAATCCTTAATTATATACTTAAATCTTTAAAGGAAGTAGAGATTAACCTTCTAATTATAAAGAAGATATATTAATAATATTAAAAAAGGTTCTTTAAAGAGGGCTTTAATTTATAAAGAATTAATAACCTGAATCGCTTATAAGTTATAATTTACCTTTAGCTAAGGGAACGGATTAAAGAACACCAACTTTTAGGGCTTTCTCCGGAGCTCTAATATATATTATTATTAGGTAATAAAGAGAAATTTATAAGTCTAATATTCGGATTTAATATCTACTAATTAATAAGAATAACTTAATCTTATAAAGAGGAACTTTAAACCTTAATTATAGTCTACTTTAAATAAAGATCTAATCCTAGCCTTATTTTAATATTAAGTTTAATTATTAAAGATAAATAAGATTATATATTACTTAATCTATAATATTTTGCCCCTTTTTAGGGAATATAATCTTCTTCTCCTTTATAAACTATCTCTTATACCTCTTTTATAATTACCTCTTCTTACCTAGTATACTTATACTCCTTTGTTAACTACTTATCTAAATAAAGGAAATTATCCTTAATTATAATATTAAATATATAGCTTTATACTCCTAAAATTACCTAAGGAGCATTCTATCTTTATATTATAATATCCCTTATTAATTACTAGATATAATTAATACCTTTTATAATACTTTATTTAATAATATCTTTAAATATTATAATATTTAATATTTTTCTTATTAATTAAACCTGATTTTATTATACTATATTATATTAATAGGCTTATATGTTTATTAATAATGTACTTTATTTTATCCTACTTATATTAAAACTATATATACTAAACTCTTCCTTCTTTTTCTCTTCCTATTATAATTAAAATAGCTCTATTATTAAAAGTTATTTAATATAAATATTCCTAGTAACTAGATATTAGACGTATTATCTAATATTACGCGCGGCCGCGCTATAATCGAAAATTAGTCGCCGCCTTGCCTTCACCCTTAAAATAAGGATATTACTATTATTATTAATCAGTATTAACTTCTTACTACGCCTTCAGCGCCTCTTATTCTATTACCGCTACCGTAACTACCTCTTTATAAGAAGAGAAAAATTATCCTTTATCCGTTAAAGATAAACATTATTAAAGAAGCTAGCCTAGCCCCTCTTATAAAGGAGCCCTAGATAAATATATCCACCTTTTATTATATACTTAAGTCTAGCTAATAAAGCATTATAATTACCTAAGGTCCTTATTAGTAATATAGGAGTGCTATTTAATCTCCTATATTATTAATATATACAGATAGCGGTAGCTAGAAAGGGTAAGTTAACCTATTATATACCCGTTATTAAAAGGTATAGTTCTATTAAGCGGTATATTTATTACTTTAAGGGTAATTATAACTATAATCCGTAGTAAGTTACCCTTAATTTTATTATAATATCTAATTAATTAACTTATTTATTTAATCTCCTTTAAATAGTACCTTTTATATATTATTAGCTAGCTATATTAGCCGAGCAGAATAGCGCTAAGATAATATATAATTACTAGATAGCTTATTAAGTTATTAATAAGATATATATAAAGAAGGAGATGAATAATTTAAATTAGTTTAATTAGGGGTCTAAGGAGCAGATTATATTTAGTAAATATAATAGTTAAGGCCTATTATTAGAAGATTATTATTATAAAGGCGTAATTTAATAAGTTATTAAAGTAAGTAGTATATATACTTAGGCGCTGCTCGGTAATACTTAATCTAAGTAATGTCTCCCCTTATAATATACTTTATAAGGTAGAATAAATTAAGCTAGCTATTAATTTACTAAACTTATATTATAATCCTCTAAATAAAAGTATATTATTTAATAATTAAGTGCTTTTTAATTATTAAACGATTATATTAGAAGCTCTTTTAAGAAAGGGGATACCTAATATATTAAATTTAACTATAAACTTATATAGGAGAAATATATAATAATATTATTCTTAAAAGGCTTAAGAGAAAATATAATCTAACCTTCTTTAATTATTAATAAGTATAATTACCTTTAAATATATTATAGGTAAAAAGCGAATTATTATATTGGCTATATATTATAATTATAAAACCTATAAGGAAGTATAAAGGATATTAAATAAATGCTCTTATTAAGTATATAATATAATAAAAGAATACGCCTAAGCTAGAAGAAATATACTACTTTTAAATAGGATATTTAGGGAAGAAGGCTTTAAATAAGCTAATTAAAAATGTAAGAAGTATTAGGATTAAAAGGATAAGGAGGATTAATTATAAGGCTTATTTAGCTATATAGAAAGTATAATATTAAAAAGGCTACTTAAAAAGAAGGTAATATAGCACTTTTAAAGGGTTTATTAGGATTTATAAGATTATTTAGAGTTATATAATAATATAACTTATTAATTATATTTAAAGATAAGTATTTTATTAAGCGAAGTTAAGTTTAGATTTAGGAGTAGGCGAGGATAATCTTAAAGCTTTTAGAGTATAATAATTATTAATATAAAGCTTTACTGAAGTTATTAAAGTATTATTAATTAAGGAACTATTAAAGAGGCATTTTATCTTTATGTTATAATAATTTATTTTAATTAAAAGGTTTAAGTATAAGTATTATTATTATTACTACTTTAGTTATTTCTTTTATAATAGGTAATTAAGTGCTTATATATATAGAATTAAGCTGAAAAGGGCTATATATTATATATACCTTATATAAATTAAATAATTAAGTTTATTTACTTCTTATAGCGCCGTTTAGATATTATATAACTCTTAAAGCTATTTACTACCTTTTATAAAGGTGCTTTACTCCTTTATATATTATAAGTACGCGTTATTATCTAGGGTTGTTATTAACTAGAGCTACCTAACTCTTATATCTTATTAGCCTTACTTCCTATTATCTAATCCGTATTAATCTCGCTATTTATAATATTTATATCCTTTATTAAGTTAATTATTACTTCTTAACCTTAAATAAAGGCTTATATTAATATTAAAATAATTAAGGTAAGAGATTTATTATTATTAAAGGGATTTAGCTTTATTATTAGCGGTACTTAGTCTTTTTTCCTTTAGGAGCGTGGCTTTAAAGTTTAAGGCTTAAGATAGGCTACTTATAAAGCTAGTAAAATTAATAACCTTCTTTAATTTAATTATTATAATAGAGTTATTTATTAGGTTAACTATAAACTTAAATAAATATTAAAGTAGCTATTTAAAATCGCCTATTTAACCTTATAAGAGTCCTTAATATTAAAGAGCTGCTTTAAAGTAGTTATTAATAGCAGCAGTAATTACTTTAATCTTCTTATCCTAGCTTATATTAATCTTATAAGGAAGGCTATTATTAAATTATTAAGCGAAGCTAGGTTTAATAAACTTATTAATCTAGTCTTAAATTATAAGTTTTAGCTTTATATTTAGTAAAAAGGAATTAATTTAAGATTAATTATTTTTATATATTTAATAATAAGTAAGTAAAGTAAACTAATTAATTAGATCGTTTTAATTCATATATTTAAAAATACTTATAATCTTTTTAGATTATATTAGCACTTTTATATTAAAGCCCCTAATTTTAATATATATAGCGTAGATATAAAGGTAAATTCTTAATCTAATAATAAACTTAGCTAAATTAAGAGGTAGTTCTTTATAAATAATAACGCTTACTCTTTTAACCTTCGATTAAAGTCTTATATAATATCTTTAAAGAGATATATCCTTATATCTCTAATATTAGTAAGCTTTTAGTCTTAGTCTAGAGATTTTAATTATTATACCTCTTTTTAAGAAGGATAATAACCTAGGAGGAAGAGAGAATAATATTATTAAGGATATTAGACCTATCTTTTAGACCTAGGCGAGGTGTTTTAATCTTTAGAAGTTAGACTTTAATCTTATCCTTAATAAAAAGGGTAATAGGCTACTTAATATTATAAAAAGGGCATGATTTTAATTATAGGTATATAATTAAATAATCTCGTAGGTAATAATCTTATTCTTCCTTTCTTAATATTTAATATATATTTAGGTAAACGTAGGTATATATTAGGCTAAAGAGCTACCTTATAATGAACTTATAATAAAGATAAACGATAAAGCTAGATTTATTATTTTATTATTATATTATAGTTAATAGGTGGAAGCTTAAGATATTTTTATAGGAGCTTAATACTATATCTTAGTATAACCCTTATTAGGGGGGAGGAAGTCTAAGCTGGGATTAATATAATTATAAGGAGTATATTAAACCTATATATTATTAATTTCGCTTATAAGTACGCTTTCTTTATAGAGTTTATACTAGATTAATTAATAATAAACTCTTAATTCTTATAATACTAAGTCCTTTATCCTTATTAGGTATTCCTATATATTATATTAATTACCTATTCCCGATCCTTATATAGCTTTTATTTTCTTTATCTACTTATAAAAATACTGTACGCGTTTACTAATATTACCTAGGAGATATGTTAATAAGAAACTTAGTTTATAAGAATAAAAAGAACTAATAATAAAAAAATAAATAGCTTAACTATTTAATTATAAGCGAATCTTTATAATTTATAATTAATATAGATTTATTAATATATTAATATAGCTTAAATTTTAGAATTCTTTAAACTTAAAGTGGGTAATTATTAAGTTAATAATAATAAAGAATCTAGATTTAATAAGATTATCCTTAAATAAGAATATACTTAAATAGTTAAATATAAGGGGATTAAAATTATTAAATAAGGATCTTAAGTATTAAATAAGGATCTGAATATATATACTTAAACCTTAGAGTATTATTATCTAGGTAATAAATAAGGGTAGTATTAATAAAGTATTTACTAAGAAGCTTAAGATAAAAGCTTAATAAGGATCTTTATATAATTATTATAAAGAAATACTACCCTTATACTTTAAAGAATATATCTTTAAAAATATAACACTCGCTTAATTATTAATAACTACGTTAAAGCGCTAGTTAACTTCTATATCTATAATCTAATATAGCTAAAGGTTATAAGTGAGAAAAAGCTATAATAAAGATAATAAATAGATATTAAGTAATTATTACTAAGAAGCTTAAGATAAAAGCTTAATAAGGATCTTATATAATTACTATGAAAAAACAAGACTATTTACTAAGAAGCTTAAGGTAAAAGCTTAATAAGAAGCTTTATATAATTACTATAAAAGGGGTATATATAAAGTAAATCGTTATTATAGGGTAAGGAGGAATACTAATTATATCTAATATAGTTATTTACTAACTAAAAGCTATCTAGTATATTTATAGTTATATATATCCCTATTTATTACCCGGATAACTACTACCCGGATAATAATACTTAATAGAAAATATCTCGCTTATATCTAGCTTTAATAATCCTTACTATTATCGACCACTTTATTAATTTCTACCTAAATAACCTCTTAATTATTCTATAATTAATATATTACCTACTTATTATATTTCTTAAAATAAAGGGGTATATATATTAAATAAAGAGCTATTTACTCTCTGGATCTTACTTTTAAGTTCCACTTTATTATATCCCTTAGAGTAAATAAGTTATATAGGGGGTATAAGAAATAAATATAAAGACTTAATAGGATTAGTTAAGGTTTTTAAAAGCTAATAATTATTTTATTTTAGAAAAGGAGAATAGGTATAAATATTAAGGTAAGCTTTTATTATAAACCTATAATATAATTAATATTTTATATTTTAAGAAAAGGGAATTATATAAATTAATAAATATAAATACTCTAAGTATTCTATATAGAAAGTTTTTATATTATTTTAGGAAAAAGAATTATAAGTAAGGTTGTTTATAATAGATTAAGAATAGCTAAGCAAGGGAATATAACTCTTAATATTAGGAATAAAGAATTTTAAAGTAAGGAAATTAGATTAACTTATATAATAAAGATTTTTTATAAATTAGGTATATCTTTAAGGATTAATCTCAAAATCAGGAGCGTAATATATTATTTTATTTATTCTTATTATTTCTAGGAAAATAATAATATATCGCTACCCTTATTTTAAAATATATTATTTAAAGAATAAATAAGTAAAAGTAAGTTTATCTTATAAGTAAAGGCCTTAAAGATAGCTTAATAGATATAAGATAGAAGTAAGTAAGTAAAGTATAAAATAGATTCTATAATTTATCTAGCTAAAAAATAAAGCATTTAATTATTTAATTAAATATTAATACTAACCTTTATATTATATAATAAAATCCTTATAAATCCTTATTATTAATTTATTAATAATTAACCAAGGTTATTATAGCGACTCTTAATATTAGCGATCTTAATACTCGAATTCTCTTATTCGGGCGAATATTAAGTAGGCGATAAAAATTAAGGTATAATTAGATAAGAGGTATTTAGGTATAATAATTATTTATTTAGTAGAGTAAGTATCCTTTCTCTAGAATAAATAATTAATATACCTTATTAATAAATAAAGATAATATCTTTAAATTAAGAGTCAGGCCTATTTATATTACCCCTTTACTTAAAGATAATTAGTATAATAATTATCCTAGACTTTAGTATAAGAAATATACTTATAAAAAAGAAGAGAATATTTCCCGAGTTAGTAATTATCTTTAGTAAATATTATTATAAATTATAAAAGCGATGGTTTCTTATATTATAAAAGCTACCTAAAGAGCGTGTATTTTAAAGGGATAATTAATAACTTCTTTTAAAAAGATATTATTAGGATATCTAATATTTACTAGAATATAAATAGCTTATAATATTATACCGTTAAAATTTAGTT